>CM052702.1:82518918-82598958 GCA_028551405.1 Uromys caudimaculatus
CAGGGAGAAAGGAGAGGCCCTTGGGCCTGAGGGTGTTAGAGGCCCCAGTAAAGAGGAATGTCAAGGTGGGAATATGGGAATGGGTGGGCGGGTAGGTGGGAGGAGGAATTCCCTCACAGAGGCGGGGAGGGGTCGGGGATAGGGGGTTTCCAAAGAGGAGACCCAGAAAAGGGGAAACATTGGAAATGTAAATAAAGTATCAAAAAAAAAAAAAAAAAGACATTATTTAGAAGTTACTATCCAGAAAAAAAAAAAAAAGAAAAAGAAAGAAAAAAGAGTGCTCTGCTGCCGTGGAGCGGGTTTCCACGAAAGCCCAAGTGTCACAGCCCCTTAGACAAAGTTCTCCGATGCCAAAATAGTTTTCATCTTTATTTGTTCTGGATGGTGGACAGCGCTCATGGGGCAGGCAGGTGGAGAAGGGGGGGAGGGAGAGAGAGAGAGAGAGAGAGAGAGAGAGAGAGAGAGAGAGAGAGAGATACTCGGGTCAAGGTGTTCTATTTATAGTTCTGAGAGGAGACAGGGGTTTGGTAGCCGACACTTTCCATTGGTCAGCTTGGGGACCTATTTGTTGCCTCATTTGCTTTGCCCAGGACTCAGGGTTGATCTCTACGTGACGAGTCTCACACGATTCTCACACGCCAGGCCTCTCTGTATACAGGGGTCGTGAGAGCTATGGGAATCTCATGGGAGCGTTGGCCAGAAGTATGAATTCTGGTCCCTCGTGTAGGTTCCACTGTTCGTGAACTTTCCACCAGGTCTCCCAGGGCTTCCAGCCTATGCCCAACCGGGCGTTAGACTGCCTGACATAGATCACTGCCCCACATCTTGATCATACCTGGTGCATTTAAAATATAAATAAATAAAAAATACTATAAACATAAATATAAACAAATACTTAGTTGTGTTTATTTAATCGATACAGTCAATTTATAACAACCGTTTATTGGTATTTTTATGGTTATAAAAATACTTTTATTTTATTTCAATGGATATCAATTGTTAGATAAAACCAATGCTATTTTTATGATGTCAATGGCCTTTCAACCTAGCTCTTACTACAGACAAGCACTATTGGAGTTCGCTCATTCTTACCTACTGGAGGGAGGCTGGGATAGAAGGAATGTACCATACAGGGTTGCTTGATTGAGTCTGTTGCAGAAACCTTAAATTCAGAGGTTAACTGAAGACCACAGCATCAGATGCTTCTTGGTGCACAATGGTTCATTGTCAAGTCTTTTCAGTAGTGTTTAGACTGTCTGCTTGGATTCCGCACATGCCAGTAGTCAAGCCTATTCAATGCATTCTTGACTTTGGTTGGTCTAGATTACTGGTTTCCTGATCCTCTATTCTGCATGGCCTAATGTCATTAGAGTCATTGGTGGCATAATTGCCTCCCAGTTTCATAGGAGACTCAAGTGATACTTTTCAGTTTCAACATTATGAACTTCCACCCAAAGTCACGGGGGTGACTTTTCTTTGAGAAAGCTGCCCAAGGCACCCCATACTTCTCCAAGAAACCAATCATTCACACTCCCAAGTAACCAGAATAAACTCAGGAGTCCACCAAACTTGACTTTAATGGAATAATTTCTTGGGTCTGTCTTTGCCCTTTCTTCTAGTGTAAATAGAAATAGATTACCTAGGGAAAAAAACCACAATAACAATAAACTTACACCTAATTCTTAGTGGAGTTAGCTAATGAACTTTTTACACCAATCTTCTGAAGCACCATTATTTTTACTTGCAGTATAAAGAATAAGAAACTCAGAAATAATAAAGTAATTAGTCCAAGGTTACTCAGTAGACAGTCAAATAATTCAAACATACATTCTACCATCAGAGTATGAGGTTTTACATATTGTGTCACCACTTTTTTATTTTTGTTATGGTATTTGGTGTATATAGTCCAATATTAGGGGATATGCAACTCAGTTTATTAATATGCTGTGGGATGCACAGCCTATGATGTATCTGTCATAGAACAACTTGTGATCATTGGCCTTCTCCTTCCACAGTGTATTCAATACACAGTCCTGTGTATTGAATTCAGGCTTGGCAAACATCTCCACCCACTCAATGTATTTTGACAGGGGATTTTCTTAAAATGTTTGGTCAAGATTAAAAAAATATTTCTCATGTAAAAAAATGGTCATTTTCTTAATCCAATGAAAGGTGCACAGGAACATTGTATTAGTCAGGGTTCTCTAGAGTCACAGAACTTATAGGTAGTCTCTATATAGTAAGGGAATTTGTTAATGACTTACCGTCTGTAGTCAAACTCCCCAACAATGGTCAGCAGTAGCTGAAAACCTGAGGATCTAGCAGTCGCTTAGTCCCACAAGGCTCGCAGACAAAGAAGATTGAATCTTCCTCCTTCCAATGTCCTTATGTAGATCTCCAGCAGTAAGTGTGGCCCAGATTAGAGGTATGCGCACCACCACGCCTGAAACTTGTGTCTTCCAGTCTCTAGATCCAGATCACAGGTGAGCCTTCTAATTCTGGATTGTAATTCACTCCAGATACAGTCAAGTTGACAATCAGAAATAGCCAGTACAGACATGTTATGATGTTAAAAGAAAGTATGCTAATCATATGCTTGGGCTAAATTGTAAGGCCATTTCTATAGCATGTTGAAAGGGAAATTGAGGAAACAAGTAGAGGGGTAGGTCCATGATATCAGTGCTTTCCAGAAACTTTTAAAAAATTATTATGATAGCTAATAACATTCATAAAGTGTTGTGTGACTTTTAAAGTACGTTTATGGGAATTTTTTTCTATTTTGTCCTGGAAATAGACATTTGCAAAAATAGGGCAAACAGTTTAATTTAATAAGCAAACCTGAGGGGAAAATAAAGTTAATGGCATGTCTGCAATCTATCACTAGTAAATTATGGCATCAGAATTAATTCCTAAGCCACAAACCCTTAGTCCATGTCTTATGATTGTGAGCTTCACAGAATTGAACTTAGGGGAGACTTTCACTATCTGAAAAACAAAATAGAGGAATATGAATATCCATGACCTAATTTATACACGAATACAGGAGTTGTTTGTTGTAACTATCCTACATCACTGAGAGTTTAGACCAATCTTCTACTTTGTAGTACCTCTCTTCCCCCTCTGGTCAGCAGAGTACATTACATTGATTTACTAAATGAGAGGCAAATAAAACTACTTTCAATGCAAAATAAACATGGGATAATCATCTAGACTGCAGAAAATAGCTACCTAGAAATAATAAAAATTCAGAACACTCAATAGGGAAATAGCAAAAGGCATCAAGAAACAATTCAATATGAGGAAACTTAAATAACTAGTATGCTCAGATAGGCTCTAGCTTTCCAGTAATCCTAGAAATGTGAATTTTCATCAGTGGTGGTGTGTTTGTGTGTGTGTGGGGGGGGGGGATGCAGAAAGGAAGGAATTGCATAGTATCCCATGCTGATGAGAATGCCGGGAAGGGAATTTGTTTGCACATCTGCCGGGGTGAATCAGCAGCCATTCAGAAAAGTTGTTCTTGATGGAATTAAAACGTATGTACGTGATATCCAGAAGTCATGTTTTTAGGTTTATATCTTAGAAAAAGGTTGAATCTGTTCTGTAGAGGAAAGTGAACAGGAATCTGTTGTGTTGACGGAAGCCCTACACTGAAGGGTTAGGATAGGGTGAGTACAATATGGAAGGTGGATTTGGTAGTATGCCCTAGTTAAATGCAGCAAACAGAGGTAGATACAGTGATGTGAAAAGATCTTAAATCATCTTTAAAATACAAACAAACACAAAGAAATCTTAAAGGTAGATTTTGAAAAAGAAAGTATAAATTCATTTATGCAAATTACAAACACATTTGCAGATGGCATTAGAGAAGATCATTAGAGCTAATTTTGATGGATGAAGTTGTCTACGGAACAGCATATCTATCTATACAATCTAAAACATTTCCACATAAATTACTTACAAATTACAATGTGGAGAAACCTGGTGTATATCCCCATAAATAGATGATGAAAACATCATAGGACCCAAATACAGTGCAAAAATCAGCACACTATTAACTCAGTGTTCCTCTTGTCCAATTTTGGCATAAACGGTTAGTTCTATAGAAGCCTCGAGCAAATTCAAAACTCAGATGTGTTAACAGACAACTGATGTAATATAGGCCTGGCCTCACCAGGTGACTCTGTTCAAATTGTGCCAACAGTTGCACTAGGTTGAACATGGGCCATTCTTGCTCATTCTAGACGCAGGATAAAGGAGCAGCAGCTACCTAGGAGCAGGGGTTTTGAGTCAGTGGCCATCGAAACACATGAGGCTGTTAATAATCTTCCATTTCAAACAAGTTGTAAGTTCAAGCTTACTAGCATAGGGAAGGGATTGTATTCTATCTATCAACAACAAAATTAAACTACCACATGGTTGAGGTCATTATCAAAGGAGGACTGAGAAGGACAAAAGTGAATATACCTATCATATTATCTAAGCCAATGGAGAAACCTGCAAAAGAGACCTCAAAAGCTAACCATGAAGAACATTTCAGAATAGAGTTATTTTAGCTGGAAGAGTAGGGAAGTCTGGGAAGTCTTCGTAAAGGAGGTGATATTTGTGATTAGCCCTGAAAGGTGAGGAACTATTTGCTAGGTCTATAAATAGGTAATGGTGTACTAGGTAAAGAAATAGAATAAAAAATGATAGAAGTCCCAAAGAGTTGGATTCATATCAAAAACAATTCTTTGTGGCTAGAAGTGAAAGCATGTACATAGTGTGCGTGTGTGTGTGTGTGTGTGTGTGTGTGTGTGTGTGTGTGTACTAATAGAGGGTTTATTGGAGTGGCATGACTTCAGATAATTAATATTTTGGAAAATCAATATGGCTGCAAGAGGAAGACTGGATTGGGAAGTGCTGAAGAGGAATATAGTAAAGATTCCGTTGGCCTGACTTCACTGGCGTGGGCCACCAAGCATTGAGATAGTAACACCAATCATTTTCAGACCCTCTAAACCCATAAAGATTGCTTGGACTTATAAATTGACTCATGCTCTTAATTTCTTTTTCAAATTAGTCTATGCTGATGGGAAAAAAGTACAGCTTCTTTCTTGAGATTACTTTTAAAGTAGACACATGAAAATTATACACATTTATGGGCTATGTGTAAAAATACAATATACACACACAACATGTAATGATCAAATGTGAAAAAAATTAACATGTCTATCTCCTGAAACATATCACTCCTTCATACTGGCAAAGTCTTCTAGTTCTTTATCACATATAAACTAAATAGTTGTTGCATAATGGGTAACAATAATTCAGTTGCTTAGTAGAATAAGTTCTAACGTTCTGACACACTTGTGGGATGTCTTAGTCATTGTTTTCTATTGCTGTGAAATAGACACCATGACCAAGGTAACTATTATAAAGGAAAGCATTTATTTGGGGCAGGCTTACAGTTTCAGAGATTTAGTCCATTATCACTATGCAGAGGAACATGGCAGCACACAAGCAGGCATGGTGCTGGAGAATTAGCTGAGAGCTCTACATCCGGATCTGCAGGCAGCAGGAAGAGAGTCACTGAGCATGGCTTGGGCTTTTCAAATTGCAAAGCTCAACCATGGTGACAAACCTACTCCAACAAGGCTGTTTGTCTGAATCCTTCTCAAGTAGTGCCACTCCCTGAAGACTAAGCATTCAAATATGTAAGCCTATGGGAACAACCTTATCCAAACCACCACATAGGGTGACAGTAAGTTACAATACAATGAAATCCTGTCATTGCCACAACATGGTAGAATTGGGAAACATTATGCTGTTCACCAGGCATAATTCAGACACAGAAAAACAAGTGCTTCACATTCAAACATGTACATGGACACTTAAAAAGTTAATTTTATACAGGAGAAGATAGAGTAGTGTTCACCAGAGACTAAGAAAGTCAGGAGGGAAGATGGTAGAGGGAGGCTTAATAAAGGGTACAAGTGTAGTTGGCATAGAAGAATGAGCAAAAAAAAAATCTATCAATAGGTCTAACAAATGTGGTAAAATATTTGTGTTCTAAAAAACAAAGCATTAGTGAAAAATTAAAGAAGTAATATATAGATGTAAAGGCACACCATATGTATGGATTAGAAGAATCAATAGAATTATGATGAAAATATCAAAACTATATACTATTTCAATGAAATCCTTTCAAAATGTCATTTTTTTGTGGAAGAAATAAAAAAGTTTATTTTTAATTCATATAAGACAACAAACCATACTAAACAGCCAAACAAACTTGTAAAATAACTGTAAAAGACTTGGTGATTTCTGATTTCAAAATTTATCAGAAAGCTACAATAACTAAATGGCTTGGTACTGATATAAAGTAGAAACAGAGTACAAAGCAATAGATTAAAAGGTCCCAAGTGGACTCAGATGGGAGTCCATGACTTTGACTGATACCAACACCACCGAATAGGAAAAAATCATTTTCCCAACCATGGTGCTGGGATGACAGTTGGGACATCTACCCAAAATAGTGATGTTCTATTCCTGTCTCACACCCTATGAAATGCTCAAGGGGCTGAGAGAGGAGCTTATAGGAACTCTCTGTCCTCTCTGAGAACTTCCCATTGTAACTTAAAGTCAGTTTTCCTATTTTATCCTAAGACTTAATTTAAAAAATAAATGTCCAAAGCGGGGGTGGGGGTGGCCATGAGACATTAATGGAGATACTCAAACAGTTAAAGTGAAGAAAGACAGAGAACAGCAGGAGCTGTTAGGGCTGTGGGGCATCTGAGAAGAGCATACATCACTTCAGAGAACTGAAGAAAACACAACCAGTTTGGGAAAATATTTTGGCAGGTTTTTTTTTTTTTTTTTAAATTAAATATGTCTTTACCATATGACTCAGCAATTCTACTTCTGGGAATTTAACCAAGAAGAATAAAGATGTATGTCCACAAAAGGCTTGTTATAAAATGTGCATAGCAATTTCTTTTATAGTAGCTTAATACTAGGAATAAAAGTCTGTCATCATCTGGTATTTAGAGAAACCAGACTGATATAAAAGCAAATGGTGGGAATACTGTGCAGAAATAAGAAACAAATAAGTTACCAATATGTATAACAAGTTATACAAATGTCAAAAAGTATTAAATAGAGAGGCTGGAGAGATGGCTGAGCTGTCAAAAACCTATAGTATCCTGGCAGAGGATCCCAGTTCGGTTCCCAGTACTCATCTTGGGTGACGCATTACTACCAATAATTAACTCCAGGGAATTTGATGCTTTCTTTTGGCTTTTGCGGATACTGTACTCATGTACACAACACGGACACATAGTAACAGATAATTGAAAGTAAAAATGAAATCTTTAAAACTTAAGTAGACACAAATACCTCTCATTATATTACTTAATTTACCTAAAATTCTAGACAAAACAAAACTAATCTGACATACAGCAATTTACTGATTACCTGGAGTCAGGGTTGGAGGAGTTCAGTTGACTGTAACAAGGAACTAGCATTTACAAGGCCATGTCAAAACTCAGAAGGTTGTCTAAATTGACAGACTTTGTAAATTGTACTTTTACAAAATGATTTTAAAGAATTATTTTTGAAATTTAAGGTTATTAGAATTAAAAGAACAAAGCAAGGAAACAAACAACAAACCCCTCACAGTGCAGGTTAAGTAAAAGCCCTGGCAGTTGTCAGAGCCAGAGATGAAGAAAAGGGCCTGCCTAGTACGTTAGGCATAGGCACAAACAAGATGGCACAGAGGGAAGATCGTTTCCAAGAATGAAGATGGAAGGTCTAGAAAGCTGAGAGAAAGCCCCCAAAGATGCAGACAAATTTTTAAAAGTAAAAATGGATCAATAATTTAAATACAAGAGTTAATACTACAGAACTCCTGGAAGAAACCCTAGGGGTTGATCTCCTTGGTCTTGGATTTGCCTGTGGATTGAAGGCTGACACTAAAAGTGTAGACAACAAAGAAAATAATATACAGGCTTTATAAAAATGTGCAGCTTTGTGGATCATAGTATACCATCAAGAAAGTAAAAGGACAGCCTGTATGATAATGAATACTTCACATCATGCATCTAGTATCTAACATGAGCCTAGTAACCAGACTATATAAAAAGTCATCACAATTTGAATTTTTTTTTTAATGAACAAAGGACTTAGAGATTTCTCCCAAAAGTCTATACAGTCAACATGTTACAAAATGCATTCAATGCTATTAATTATTAGAGAAATACAAGTAAAACCCACAACAATAAGCTACATCTATCCCTAGGATGGTTATAATCAAAAGACAGAAATGACCAAGTTCTGGTGAATCACAAGTTTGTACTCAAGCAGAGGCAGGAACAAAGGAAGAAGAGAAGCAGGCCTTGAAGGTGGTGCTGGAGGTGGGTAATAGGACAGAGAAGGTGGGGTAAAGGCTGAGGCCTCTCCTATGGAAAAGCTAAGACACAGATGGGGATGTGGGAAGCACACAGGCTTGACATGAAGTTAGCTGGATCATAGGGACCAGCCATACCTTTAGGGCAATTCAGATATAACCATGTCACAGCCAGGTGGCTCCTTGCCACTTGGATATAATGGGAGAGAGGATAATAGGAGATCCTAGTGGACAGACCTTATTGGTAAACGTCCCTCCTGAGGCAGGGGAGATCACTTAGTGGGTAAAGGTGCTTGCTGTCAAGCCTAAAACCTAAGTTTGATCTCTCAAATCCTCATTTTAATTGGTTCATAAAAGATTGAGAAATATATGTTAAGGGTTTATCCTGGCATACAACAAAGTCATCTGGGTCATCCCACATACATTCTCTTATCTTTCCTGCTTAAACATGCCCATGGGCACTGTTGGTAGGATTTGGCTAGTTGGGGTCCCAGAAAACAATGTTTCCCTAAAACATTCCCCAGATGTCCTGGCTAGCTACAGGACAGACCAAAGCTATTGCTCTGAGCAAACTCAAATGTAGCCTGGGCTGTTTTCTGCCTCACTAACCCACATTGCCAGTCTCTCCTGGCCACTCTTGATGCTGTGTCTTCATCAGACTTCAGGGAGCACTTCCTATGCTCTGGAGGCCCTGGAGCAGACGAGATCTCTGTATTTCCACCTCTTCCCCACTCTGTGTGTATGTCTCCTAAGTTTCAAGTTTGGAAGCTCCTTAAAGTGTCAGTCGTGCTGTAAACAAAACCCCGTTGTCAAAGCATGTAAGGGTATTGGAGAACTTAGGAAGAAATAGTGGGTATTAAAGAGACAGCTATTTATTCTCACCTGGAGAGCACTTGGTAGGAAGCAGGGAGGGATGGGTGACCTGCAGATGGGCACCAGAACGCGCCTTTTCTTCCTTTACTTGAAAGCACTGCTATATAGTGGCTTCTGCAGGTCCTTCATCTTCCCAGACGAGCTACCTTGCAGACCTGCCCTTTCACAAAGTTCTCTCTTGTGCCAATTTCATTCTCTTTCCTCCTTTGTGGTTGAAATGGGGCCACACAGCCCAGATGGTCAGTCTGGGAATAAACACATGCCTTTTCAAAGACACAATATTGATTCTTTCTAGACCCACAATGCCCTCTTTCTTCTACCTCTTCTTACTCCAGTTCACAAGGCTTTAATCCCCACCGAACACAGTACGTCAATATGGGTCAGATGATGGGCTACAACTCAAAACCAACCGCTCTGAAGCAGGAAGCTTCGCCTGGCAAGGCAGCGTTCCATTAAGCAGGGCTGGCGCCATTGTCTCCCACAAGGCTCTCACCAGCTGGCCCTGCTATGCTTGGCTAAGATTTAGACAAGAGAGGGAGGAGCTGGCTTTAATAAGAAGAGAAACAAGGGCTGACTTTAAAAGGTGACACTCTAAGGACGAGCTTGAAGGGATAGGGAATAGGCCTCCACAGAGGTGGTTCTGCTTTTGTCTGGGGACCAAGCCAAGCATGTGAGAAGCGGGGTAACCAGCTCACAAACCAAAGTGAAAAGAGAGGAACACTGAATGTGCCCACTCCTCCTAAGTCTTACATGACCCTGTGACTCTAGATCTAAGGAGAACATCCTGGGAGGGTGTACAACTTACCTTTTTCACAGTAGTCTCCTGCAGCTCAAAGATGGTAACTGGCATTAGCAATTTCTACTTGCAAGCTAAACATATCTGCCTGTTGCGGCAGAGAAATACATGATATCTTACTTGGATGATTTCTGAAGGTTGCTAGTGTAGCCATGTTAAAAAATATAAGTATTGCTGTTTGACATTTTAAATAAAACCTTTTAATCATACATATTAATTATAATAAATATGTAGCAATAGTTTTCCGTGGCTGTCTATTCAGAGCTCATCAGTGGACAGCTAGCTCTAGAACAGTGGCTCTCAACCTGGTGGTTGTGACCCCTTTGGGGGTCAAATGACCATTTCCCTAGGGTTGCCTAAGGCCACTAGAAAACACAAATGTTTACATTACTATTCATAACAGTAGCAAAATTACAGTTATGACGTAGCAACAAAAGTAATTTTATGGTTGAGGGCCACCATAACACGAGGAATTGAATTAGAGTTGCAGCATTGGGAAGGCCGAGGACCACTGATCTAGAGTGGTTAGAACTCTTCCACTCCCTGAACTTTCTTACCAAGGTCTTCTTCACCTCTCAGTGCCTTTCCTTCTCATTGTAATGTGCAGGGTTCACATGATAGTCATATTACAATGACAGTGAGTCAAAACCAAAACAGGCAACATAAAAAGCACAGCATACCTAAGATGAGAGAAGAGGCGGAGCAGGGACCCTTGGAAGCTTGCAGACACTGTGTGCAACATGCTGAACCATAAGGACCAAAACTTAGGTTTGTCCTCTGACTTCCGTCACCTGCATACACACAGACACATGTGCCTGCACACATGTGTACACACACACACACACACACACACACACACACACACACACACACACACACACAGAGGTTTTAAAAAAAACAGAGCATAATGTTGCCACCTCATCAAGTATTAAATCAAGGTATGTGTATATTATTATTTTGACAATCTTTGGTGATTTGGAGTCATCATAAGGAATGCCAGTTATCTCTGTCTAGTCCAGACTGTCTGGGGTTAAAGCTCACATGGCTTCCGTAATGTCCTTGTAGACTGTGCTCCACAGTAAGTGGTCTATTACTCTACCTGGACTGTTCTTTCTTAGCTTTTGCTTCTTGGCTTTTAGAGTCTTTTAGACTCTTTTCTTTTGCTACATTAATCGGATCTGTCTATCAACTAAGATCTCCTCTTCCACTTAGGAATGAGCTTAGGCAATCAGTTGTGCCGAATTAGGAGATCCCTAACTCTCCCTAGTTCTGAGTAAGAAGACTAGTGCTTCAACACTGTCCTGTACAGAAAAATAAATAAGCTGTGTGATATTTATTTAAATCTGCAATATAGACAGGGCTTGTCTCCACTGCTGAAGTGGAACAGAGTTCTGCACAGAGAAGAAATGGGGTGCAGAATCATGGAATGATCAAGGGCTTGGCACACTGAAGAAGGGGCTTACATTTATTGTGGCTGAAACACAGGAGGCTGGGGGTGTGTGTGTGAGAAATAACAGAAGTAGAAAGCCAGGGAGCTAGGACTCTGTTCTTGAACATACAGTATAACACTAATACAATCTCTAAAGTTGTAAGCATTTCCAGTTTTTTATCATCTGTCTGACATCTACTTATCCAGCTTAATCATTCTTAACCTTACAAAATCTAAAGTATAATTATAACTAATAGAGAGATTAGGAAAGTGAGGTTAGAGTGGATTAAATAAATGTTCTATGCCTTGTCCAGGGAACTATTTGGATCTACATATTAATCTACTGATTACCATCCTTTATCTGACCTTCAAATTAGTGGTAATTATTTTGTCGTAATTGTGTGGCCAGTGGGAATCCAAGGTCGGGGGGAGGGGTTTAAGTAGAAATGTCATTTGATAAATGTGTATTAGGAAGACAACTTTGAATGCTAGTTTCAGAAGAGCGTGGATGAGGGTGAGAGCCTACTTAACATTCAAATTAAACATGAGCAAGACTCAAGCTTTGGTAGTAGGATGGAGAGATTTCAGGAAACTCTAAAAACATTTCCAAAGCAGGAGCTTTAAGCCTGGAGGACTGGCTGGGTGAGTGAAAAGGAGAAGCAGAGTAAATCCCCCAAGTTTATGCACTGATGCTGTGACCACCGTCTATACTGAACAGTATGTCTTATTCTGCCTTTTAGTGCTATCGTTTTTTAAAACAGGGTCCATCATGGAGGCTAACACAAGCATGATGCCCTGAGTTTGATCCTCAAAATCCAGGCATGGTGACACATGCTTGTAATCCTAGTATCAGGGAGATAGAGACAGGTAGAGCTTGAGTGTTCTCTGGCCAGCTAGCCTGTGCTGTTTGGTGAGTGTACCAGGACAATAATACACTTTATCTCAAAACCAAAATCAAAGACAAAGACAAATAGTCCTCGAGGAATGACATCTGAGATGACCTGTGACCTCCATGTGCAGATGATGCATGTGTACAGACATGTGCCCATATATTCATGAATACACATCCATCAGAGGAGCCTATTATTAAACATGATTAGGCCCAATAAATTCTTTGATGTAGGTCTCCTCTATATCTTTAAGTACTATTGTATATTGAAAATTAAAAACACATACACAAGCAATTCCATACGCACTGGGATATTCTGAGTGTAGCAAAATACCTTAGGCTCAAAAGAAATGGCCTAAAAATGGAAGTTTGGAAATATTTTCAACAAACGTTTGATGGCAGTATTTCTGAGTCTACCTCAGTACCTTTTCACTTGATATGTGTTGTTCAATAAAGATAGTTTTAAAATTCTAAGCCACCACCCATGGAATATTTAGTTAGAAAAGCGATGTGAATAGAAACTAAAATGTATCTATCTCTGGGTAGAACTAAGCAGCTTTATGTACAAATTGTCACCTATTAAGTTCAGAGTCACGAACATTTGGAAGCAATGGAATAAAATGCTCACAGACAGAATGAAAAAAGGGTGCAGGATTGTTTCATATGCCTTTGGGGGGCTCTGGGGAGCCTAGACTATCACTGGAGCACTCACACAATGGCTCAGAGTAAAGTCATGCCCGTTGGTTGGTATTTTTTGTCTCACAGGAGAAATCACTGCGCCATTATTTCCTCGGTTCTTTGTGCTTTGGCAAAAGCATGCTCCCAGCTCTCCAAGTGTGTGGTTTCTCAATTATACAGTAATATATTTATGACCTAAGTAATTTGCAAGGGTTTGGAAAGTAGAACTGGGAATCCCTTACTGCAATTCCGTTCATAGGAACCACAGTCCCATCTGTTGACCTGTTAATTGTCCTTAGTGTGGGTAGAAGTTCATCTACTTATCAAAGGTCTGCTATAACACTTAGTGCCACTGGGCTTCCCTTAGAGGCAGACTCCAGACCAACCTCACTCCGTGTTTTCTCTCATTCTAATTTCACATTAACACATGCCAACTAGTGTTTTAAATGTTTTATGGGTATTCATCTTCAACTCCTTAAGTAGCACCAGGATTATCCCCAGTGTAAAGAAAGAGGAAAGAAAGAAGTTACCTGGGTTCACAGAAGTCATTCTTTCCATCGGCAGGGTACCAGGAAATGGATGCTAGTACTTCCAGCAAAACTTCCTGAACTTCCCATATGCTCCATATCCACAGGTCACCTTTAATATTTTCTAACAATATATTTCAAAAAGCAGAGCATTTTACAATGTCTAATTTCCCTCAAATGATAGAATAGAATTCAATTAAACATTTTTTAAATAAAATGGAAATAAATAATCATGATTTAAAAATTTTGTTCATGTCCTTCCTAAAATACATTCTTCTCACAACCATAAACACTCACCTTTTCTCTGAACAATTCACATCACAAAGTAGAAAGCTGCTCATTCCGTACATTGGTTCTGCAGAGTGCCTCTTACAATGTTCATGGCGGAGAGTGGCTAATTCTTCATTCCAACCCCTTCAAAAAGCTGAACCTGAAAAGGCATAGCTCAGGCAAATATCCCCTTATCCTGCCTACATAGTATACACAAAGTAAATGAGCATTTAGGCATATTTCCCAATTTTCAGAATATGTCTTTTCTCTAACAAAAGTATCAAGTCTTCCAGAATGTCACATTATATTTCTGGCAATCACTAATGGCTAATCCATCAACTTAATTTTTAGCTATTAACAAGGCATAATTATGAATGCCCATGTTGAAAATACACATTTCACAGGAAGAGAAGAGAAAAATACAACTTATTAAGTGTCCATAATTTCTGGGCATTCTTCCATAATTATCTTATTTATTTGTAATGACTCTCTCCAGCAATGCTGTGTGTTAGAAAGCTACAGAGAGGCTAACTGGATTGCAGAAGTTCGTAGGGCAGGCAGGTGCAGAGCTGGGAGCAGCACAGGTCACCTGCCTCCAGGTGAGCTGCTCTTCTCAATGCAGGAGCCTACTGAACCTTACTTCTAGTGGAAAGGGAATTGAGAGAAGTGAGAACAGCCCTTTCCAGGAGGAAAAAAGACACTGATTTCTCATTATCACAAAACAGGAGCTTCCTTTGCCAACTGCTAAATTAAAAGACAATAGCAAACTGTGGCAGTGGCAAAGTCACCGGAAAGAAAGCCCAAGGATGAATAATCAGAATAATTATCCATCCACATGCCAAATTCTATGCACAAGATTTAAAACCTTGCAACCTCTACTCCGAGTCACAAAATTCCAGCTAGAACATGACCGATCGGTTTGTGTCCCAGTGTATTGGATTGCTGTGGGTCCTGTAGCTGCTTTGTTTTCCATTTGGGCCCTTTCACAGTGGATTAACAAATGATAGCAGTGCCCTTGATTATTCAAGTCTCTCTTAACATACTCAGTCTGGGAGCTGGTATGCGATAAGGGAATCCCAATATGGTACAGTGACTTCTTAGGGACTCCAGTGTGAGGATGAGACACCAACTTCCATCTGTTTGTCTTGTAGATAGTGTGGCTCCAAGTATCCAGCCTCAGCGGCTTTTGCAGCACCCCAAGTCCCTTCTTTTAGTTCATCCTTGAACCCCAGACTGCCTCTGCTGCCTTCCTCCAATCTGCATGGAGAATCATGCTTAATGTAGAAATTCCATCTAATGTACAGAGGTGGGGGATTTGAGGAGTTCATTTCCCAGTGAACAGGTTGTTTCAGCAATTTAAAATCAGTTAAAATTAACTAAAATAATACCTTTTGCCTTTTTGAATTTCAGCAGAAGGAAGTGCCAACATGTTTTAATTTACAGGATAGGGAGGGGATTTAACCCCTGTGTGAGCTCATATCTCAACTTTTAAGAGTTTTATTTTGCTGGGCAGTGGTGGTACACGCCTTTAATCCCAGCAAGTGGGAGGCAGAAGCAGGTGGATTTCTGATTTCGAGGCCAGCCTTGTCTACAGAGTGAGTTCCAGGACAGCCATGGCTACACAGAGAAACCCTGTCTCGAAAAACCTAAAAAAAAAAAGGGGGGGGGTTTCCTCCCCTGAATGATAATTATTCCCTTTATGTATGGGGAACTACATATTGAAAACTGGCCTTATTATTTTACAACAAATATTGGCTTCATTCTTTCTTTTTCTTCTATGCTTATCTTTTCAGCTGAGATAATGTGGTCTAGTATGGAAACTTTATGTCAATTAAATATTATAACTTCAGAGAAGAGTGAAGGCTCAGTGATAAAGAACTCTTGTTGCTCCTGCAGAGGCCCTGGGTTTCATTTCCAGCACCCACACTGAGGTTCACAACCATATGTAAACTCCAGTCTCAAGGAATCCAGTCTCCTCTTCTAAACTCCATGGGCACCAGTTATGAGCGTGCTATACATACAAATGCAGGCAAAACATACATACACTTAAATTATCTAAGTTTTAAACTTATAACCTCGATTATTCAATACTTAATTTTTCATTCATGGCCTCTATATTAAAAATACATCTTCCTTCAGTCTCCTTTTTAACTTACATGCTCAAGAGGAAAACAGAGGGTAGAGACCACATATAAATGCTTCAAAATGCTCTGGCCCTCTTGAAGGAGGCAAAAAAATTGGAAAAAGTGAACATTGTAGGGTCATGTGCAAAGGCCTGAGGACCAAGACCTGTTTCATCAGAATACTAGGTGTCCTGAGCAAAGCCTTTCCTAGTAGCTAAAACTGGTTACAAATGGCAACAGCTCCTGCTTGCTTAGGGATCTTTTTTTCAAAGTATTAAACACATTTGAACTCTCTGACTTGTTCTACAGAATAATTATCCTGTTACAATCTCCATTTTTATAGACAAGCAAATTGAAACATGAGATATTTAACTAGTTCAAAATTATTGAGATGATAAGTTAGGAAGCCATATGTAAACCTGATATCTTAGTTCCTTAGAATTGCTGTGCTAAGACACCATGACCAAGGCAACTTAGAGATGGCTTTATTTGGACCTTACCAGTTCAGAGGAAAAAAAAAACCTCAGTTTTATTGAACTACCCCTTTGGAAGCCTCCTGAGGAAGCTTTCAGATTGAGTTCTCTGGGTGGGAGGAGAAAATATTAGAAAACAATCACCATCCTACAGATGTTAAGGTGGGTAATAGGTAAAGATTGACATTTCCAAGACAGAGCTGAAAGACTAGAGTTAGCCACGATGGTTGTAACTGGCACTGTATATGAGATACACAGGGGTGGGAAGTTAGAAAGTGTGATTGGGAAGGAAATATGAGGCAGGGAAGAAAAGACTGGTGGCTGATTCCAGAGAGAGTTGTTGGCATAAAGTTTGTCTTTGTCCCTTCGGACAATTCCTTGCTAGCTTCTCCATTTTAAAGTCTTTGGACAGTACTTGCATATATGCTCATGGTCAAGAGCCATTGATCCCAAGGAGAAATCCTACATTTTGTCTTTAACATCCAATTTTATGTGCTACAATCTATAATATATTCATTTATTTATGTAAAAATAATGTAAAAATAATGTTTTACATTTATCACTGTTGGCATGAAGCTCATCATGTTTGTCTTATGCTCTCACTGAATCTTAAAAAAATTCTAGCACTAGTTATGAGGAGCCTTCAAAAATGTTTAACTAGGCAGTGGAACGGGGATAGTGTAAGGGCAAGATGTAGCTGCTGGAGTTTCCAGGTATCATGGTGGATCCGCAAGGATTCGCCACCAGAGGAATCAAATTTTAATAAGGCTTACAAGATTAGGTTTTAGTCGTTGAGTTACCATTGTTTCTGAGCTAAATTTGTGTGGTGTTTCTCGTGGTGACTTGACTGGGTTCCAGAAAGAAAAATATGGTTGCTAAGCATGGGTTTGCCTGACGTGCATCATCACTGGATTTATGTTTCAAACTGCCCTTTGTGATAAAAGCACAGGGAATGAAGTGAATGGGAGAAAGACTAGGATGAGGGAGCATTATCTTAGGAAAATACGCATGGTTATAGGCTGAGGTTGATCTGAACGCCAGAAAGCAAAGCCTAGTCTGAGCTCTGTAGCTTGATATGCCTAAGAATAGTACTTACTAAGGCTGGAGGAACAGCTCAGCAGCTACCAGCACTTGCCACTCTTCTAGGGGACCCAGGTTCAGTTCTCAGCACCCACAATGAAAAGCTCACAATAACCTGTGATTCCAGTTCCAATGGATGGAGCACCCTTTCCTGGCCTCTGTGGGTACCTGAACACATGCATAAAAAAACATTTACACATAAACAAAAATTTTAAATATTTTTAAAAGAATAGTAATTACAGACACTATAAAGCATTTTCATCAAAACCTGAAAGGGTATGCACAGTTCAATCTAGAAGAAAAAAAATTATATTTTTCATTGTGTATCTGTGTGCACGCATGTGTGCGTGTGTACATGCACGTGCGTACATGTATGTGTGCATGTATGGAAGCAAGAGGCAGACCCTGAGTGTCTTCTAATAAATGTTACAATCTTGATATTTGATTTGCATTAGTCAGCATGAGGTTAGGATAGTAAAGCAGGACACAAGGAGAGAATTAGGAAGAAGACACTATAATTCCAGTGCCATTTAAACTTCATATCACTTTGAACAATGAATACATTTCATAATTTAATGCTGTTTACTTGACCTTCATATAAAAGTTGAGATATCATACTCTTCCTGACCATGGAGCTTCTTAAGTTCACCCTATTCCTTGGAGATAGGAAACTGAGTTCTCCAGTCATGAGCCTAATAAAACCACAGTGTGAGGATTTTTTTCCCCACACTCATCAAAGAAAACAGAAGCTTGCATTTCTAAGGCACTAAGTGAAGGAGATGGGAAGAGAAATGTTGTGGGTGCTTAGAAATCATTCTATCAATGAAAACCTCAGGATTTCAACAGCAGCAGGAGAATAGGAGCTGGTAGACCATCTCCTAGTCTTTACAGTTCTACACAGGTCAGCACTACTTGCACCCTACATGGTGGCACTATTGCTCTTGCTTACCAATGCAGACATTGTGTGAGTACATTATCTGCCTCTGTCCCTCAGGGCAAGGGAAGAAGTCTTATTCTCCCTCCTAAGTATAATCTGCTTCAAATCCAAATTGAATCAGAGATTTACCATTACTTTTCTCTGACTCTTTCCAACAGATCCTCCTAATTTCTGTTGCTTGATTCATTCATATCTCATGTGCTAATTTTCTAGGAAAAATTTCAGTGATTTTAGGGAAAACCATACACTAGAAAGAATTGGAATGTTAATAATGAATTCCCCAGTTATTTGATCTGTTTCAACATCAACTGTGATTTACATTAATTGTCTCAACTCGTTTGTAACTTTATGGGAAACCATACATAAGAAAGAATTTGTGTGTTAATAATGAATCCCCCAGTTATGTCACACTTAATCTGTACTAACATCGACACATTGTGATTTACGTGAATTGTCTCAGCTAATATCAAACAAGAAGGCTTGCACTCATTGTTCTTCTCAATTTTCATTTAAGTAGTGACTGAGAGACTGCATAGCTGGTATTTGAACCCTGGCAGATGAACTCTGATTGTTCTTTCTCACTTCTAAGTTATACTGACTTCCCTCCTGTCAGTAGTGTCAGGAAGTAACTGAGCCAGAGTTGAGTTTTTTGAGCTCAACTTCCTACTGGCTGTAATATTTCCTGTCTTCTGCCAAGATTCATTTCTGGGTCACCTTTACCCTCTGCTAGACTCCACTGTATTTCTATTGATCTCCGTGGTACATTTAAATGCCAAGGCCACATTCATTCATTCTAGCTACAACACTTTTCCTCAGGACATGTTATTTTCATCAGGATTAAAACAGCCTTTGCCAATAAATATTAAAAACCACCCAGTGAAAAGAGCAGCTTATGAGGATTAGAATTTTTAAGCAGGCCTGGATTCATATGGCCAGCCCTCTCCTTCACCCCTTTGTGTATTCCCACATGGGTGTGCTTTCAGCATCAATCAGATTTGGTGTTTGGATCAAATCCATTCATACTAATTGTCTCTCCATATTGCTGCGTGCTCTGGGTAGAATGCTCAGGGCAGAAGAGAACCTTGCTCATTCTCCTACCCCAGGGGTCTTCAGATTTTATATGCTTGATCTTTGTTGGTGGCCAAGATGAAAATGCTTGCTACATATAGCAGCTTTCCTCCTTGATAGTTGGGAGGGGGCAGCCCAGATGATGGGTGATCTTAGCTACCCTACCTCTGAAAAGCCACCCAAAGAAGCCAAGAATAAGCCATTTGGGGCTGTGTGCCTTCCTATGTGGTAATCTAACTGAGATTTTGGGAAGGTTAATTATAGAACCACTGTGGATTGTGGGTCTATTGGTTTGTGGCATGAGACAGTGAGCTGTAGTTTCTACATTGTAGAATGAAGATGATAAAAACTTATCCATAGGGATTGTCAGGAGAATTAAGTTGCCACAAAGTGTTTAAAGCATGGTTTGGAACAGGAAGATGTTCTGCTCTTTGCCTGTCTCCTCCCTCCTCTTACAGCCTGCTAGCCTGAATAGTAGGTGAGGAATTTGTTATCCATGTTCATAAACATCCCTAAAGACTCATGGTTCTTGCATTTAAAACCCCACATGCAGTTTCCAGCTAATTGAGTATCCTTGGGCCTGAGTTTCTCCACACAAATATTTTAGCTGGGAATTTAAAAACCAGTAATCAT
The DNA here is from genome assembly GCA_028551405.1 of Uromys caudimaculatus. Taxonomy (NCBI): domain Eukaryota; kingdom Metazoa; phylum Chordata; class Mammalia; order Rodentia; family Muridae; genus Uromys; species Uromys caudimaculatus. Next base: position 82,539,078 of record CM052702.1, read on the forward strand.
ATTCCTGGAAAAAAATGGTACATTTTTGTTGGACAAGTACAGAGAATTTTTTCGTCATCTTAACCTGGGTAGGAATTGCATGATATATAGATAGCAACTCACAGTAACTAATGATTTATAATAAATGGTTCAGCAAAGAAAAGTCTAGGTAAACTTCATATTTCACCCCTCTGGCAATGATCTACACAAGGTTTGCATCTTAAATCAACTGGTGGTTGCACCCAGAAGGATGTGGTCTAAATAGATTTGTGGGAAGGGGCAATTACTCATCACAGAAAGGATGCCTGCTGTCATCATGGCTTCTCACTAAGCAATGAGTGCTTGAACGGTTACGGAATTACAAGGCTGACCTCCTGTCTATAACCCTCTACTTCCTGAGCTAGAGTCACAGAGGGTGGTTATCAGGAGGATCCAGGAGACACTTGAAAGCAGTCAGCACCCATGGCTGGAAGATCATGTCCACAAAGGGCCCATTTTCCATCTCTTTATTCTGGCTACAAGTGGATATTTTGTAAGGTGGTAGAAGAGCAGTCTTGGGGATCTCCAGTTCAGGATGCTGATGGTCTGAATGCTAAAAAGTGAAGGTGGGGGCAGATAGACCTATGGTGGGTTATTCATGCTGGTCCTTGTTATGTGATCTTGGACAAAAAAAATTTATATTTCTGTGACACTCTTTTTCTTGCTGTAAAATTGGAGGGGATTGTTCCTAGATAAAATATTTTAACCTTATGTACACTAAAGTGACAGTTACTACATATTATTGTTTTGTCTGATATTAATGATGGCTAACATCTAGGAACCACAGTAAACACATTGATGTTCTTTTCTCACAGTGCCCCCCCCCCCATATAAGGAAATGGGATGGAGAGCTCCACTGACTGGCTCTTATAAAGAATATGGAGTTTGTAAGTAGCAGGAACAAGACTGGACCTGTGATGAAATGTAACTGAGAGCTTGCTGGGTAACTAGAGTTGGGCAATAACTATTTTATGCTTTGCATACTACAGGACTCCTGTCATAACTGACAGCTCAGCTGTTGTCACATGGAGGCATCCTAAGGCAACACAGAAATGGAGGAACACTACTGTGTTTCAATAAAACTTTGCTTATAAACAGGCAGTGGTCCAGATGTGGGAGAAAGTTTATTAGCTCCTAGTACTTTTATCTAGTTAATGATTGTAGAGTGATATCAAATGCTTAATGAAAGTGAGTAGTATAAAACTACACTCAATGAGTTCAGCTCTGTGTGTGTGTGTGTGTGTGTGTGTGTGTGTGTGTGTGTGTGTGTGTCTATGCAAAACTGTGCGATGAAAACATACACAAACAAACTGTGGTTGAGCTGAGGAGCCAGGATTTAGGGTTATTGTATTTCCTGCTCTGAAAAAGATTTTCTCAGCTTTTATAGTTTTTCTCATACATTAATGTTAAATATGTATGAAATAGATTTGGATGCAGATGACTTCAAAACAGGTGTCTCCACCAACCAGTTAAAAGATGGGAAAGGGAAATGGATCTCTCCCAGGTAGCCTCCGTTTACACTACAGCTTTGCTCCCTACATCCTTAGCTCCATGCCTTTGAGTGTTTCCTGTCACTGGGCTAACACTAGAGAAGGGTAGGACATTTTTTGCTGACCAGAGCTCAGCTGAGCACATGTCTTGTTGTGTTATTTGGCCTTTTGCAGGGAAGCTGGGCTCATAACTATGCACCCAAGAATCGGGCTGTGGGTGGAAGAAGAAAGCTGTGACATTCCTTAAAAAGAAAAAAGAATAGAGCTGACTCTAGATTGCCAGCAATTTTACCAGCGAATAATTGAATATGGACCACTATGGATTTGTACACAAGACCACCTGCCTAAAGGACTCTTTTCTAATTTTTTCCCTTTATTGAACTATGGGGTGGTCTCCATTACTGAATTTCACTGTGTACAGATTTAGTTAAAGCCATTATTAGATTCAAATTTGTAGAGCTGGAGTTTTATAAAGGATTTATCTCCATAAGCAATCAACTTGGTTTTGTATATGCATTCATTTCAAAATACAGTATCTTGTCTCATTAAATCCCAAAGAATAAGGGATTATAACAAAACAAACCAGACATGCTTCTATTAAAAAGTCCAACAATGAGCTGTGAAGACACCATTTTTCTTCCCTGGGGATTTCATAACCGAAACTGGGTTGATGAAAAGGGACAGTTTCTGAATGAGACAAACTTGAAAACAACTTCACTTGGGGAAAAAAAAAAGCAGCATGGTCTTCTCTCTCTTTCAAGAATCTGATATTCAAAAAAAGAGATTTTTTTCTACTACACAAGCCTGTTAGTTATTTCAAAGAAATAATCTCCCAAACTATACTTCTTGTTACTGGGTTTTAAGCATTAAAGCTTTATAATAAAATTAGAGAGAGAGAGAGAGGGGGGGGAGGTGCCTGAAGGAGAGAATCTGGTTAATTTTAATATTCTTGCATCTAATCATTCCCTTAAAGACAAAAGGCCAATATTCCCCTCATTCATAGCTGATCACAGTGTCCATGAGTATGAGGCTTTTCCTTCTGCACACATTGGTAGATCTCTAAGATAGGGACATTTTTATGCATTCCAAATGATACTATTAATGGGGCAAACAAAACAAATATCACAGGCCAAGAACAGTTCAGTGTTTAGTAAGTAGAGATTGTTTTTATGTGTTGTTTTCTCAGTTCTTAATTAGCCAGCTCTATTATGCTCAGGGCTGATGAACCAGATAAATTCTGATAAAGTGAACTAGAATTTTGCTCCTAGTGAGAATAAATGGACTCAGAACAAATGCAAGGCGTTGTTTGCCCGAGATCAATTTTAACAGCTTAAAATCAGACTTTGTGCTTCTGAGCTGTGCTCCTGAGCTGTGCTCTAGAATCCTGAATGAGACTGATCAACAGGATTCTCCGAATGTTGGGTTAAAAATAAGTGTACATCTGAGTCCTGGGTCCAAGTGAAAGAGGAGAGCAATTAGTGGTGTTTCCCTGTGTGAAGGAGGGTACAGGATAAGATATCGGGCACATATGCTGTACATTTACAAAACTTATCCTAGGATCTCAAGCTTTTAACACACTTATCTTTATACAACTGTACATATGTGTGAATATGTGTACATATAGGGTCATCTACTTGTAAAATATGCACTTTATTGCAAAGTCTGAATGCAATATGGACTAAAACATGGTGTAGTTTTATATTGCACTAATTACTTCTTGGGAGTTATATCAGAGATTCTTAGGGGCATTTTTGTTTAAAACTTATTTTAGAAAGAATTAGTTCAGCTCAGGTTGAAAAATGTAGTCTTTGAGTTATTGAAAATCTCTTCTGTAGCACAGGCTGGTCAGGATCTTCAGAAACCGATAGAGCTGGTCAAATCCAGTTCCCTCAGTCCCCCTTCCTTTCTCCCTTGCTTAGGTATGAGTCTGGGATACCATCCCTCCCTTTACCTCACACACTTCATCTCTGTATCTCCTGGGAATAGAGAAAAGGGTGAGCTTTTCGTTGTAGATAACAATGCATCTGAGCATGGCCCAGTGCTGCTACCAGTGGTCCCTATGAATGGGTGATCTAGATGTGTTTTTTAAGGATGATGGCCACCTTTGCCCTACAGCTCTACTACTAAAGGGAGATCGTGTCTACCATTGTCTCCTTTGGCAGTTCTGTGTCTCTATCCCCTTTTCCTGATGGGACAATCTTCACTGGATAGTCACCTGAAAGGTCCAATTTCATGGCTTCTGACTCCTGCACTAGATCATGAAACATCCTTTTAGACACATCCATAGATAGAATGGGTGGCACTTGGTCCCATTTTCTTCCCAAGTGCACTACACCCTTGTGGATCAGCTTGCTACTCACAGAAATCTCTGGGCTCTGTGTTACTCCATGCTCTAAATTGGGGGGGAGTCATTCCCTTACTCCTCCACACTGTTGCACTAAGAGCCTTCATTCAGTTCCTAGATCTTGAGAATATCATCTGGTGAGGGAAAATACATTGCCCTTACTTTGCAAGGGAATCCTCCATCTGTGAGTGATTGTCCCTTATTTATGGACACAATCATCTGCTGGGGCTGGGGAATTGGTTTCAGGGTTGTTCCACTTGCACATCTCAACTTTCTGATACAAAACTCTAGGATGCTAAAGTCCTCTATATAAAACATGATTTAATGTATTTGCATACAATCTATGTATATCCTTCAATTACTTAATTACAATGTAAATGCTTTGTAAACAATTGTGTGTGAATAAAGACAAGAAAACATCTGCATATATCAACACAGATGTATTCAGATGCATTTTCCCAAACATCTTAATCCGTAATACTCTAAACATGGAGAGCCTATCTGAATATGGTTTATATACAACTGTTATTTCTGCATCTGGGGCTGAACTGAACACCATTGGGTGCAGGTAATGAGAAAGGTCAGATGGACATAAAAAGGAGGAATGCAGGAACCTGAGTTGGGCTCTCACCATCTGCTAAGTTCCAATTTCAAATATGGGGACGATAATCAGAAGGGAATTCTAGGAAATAATTCCTGCTCATTGACATAGTACAAATATACCACAGCCTGACACAGCTCTTACTGGAGTGAGTCCCTCCTTCAGTGTCCACTACAGCCTTGTCACATAGACTTGGCAGGGGACATTGCAGCATGCCTGCAGCTCTCACCTCATAGTGGCCATGTGTGGGAGCTAGTGTAGTTGCAGAGAGTCACTGCTAAGTGTTGGACAGACTCCTTCATTCTTCCTGTTTCAATTTTTTAGACCTAAGCAACCAATTCCAAAATCCACTTAATGGCCCAAATTACATAAAATGACCTCTCAGATGAATCTTGAGAAAGGAAATGGATCCATACTGTCATCCTAGTGTAGCTGACTAAACCTTCCTATCATCACTTGAAAATACTCATACCTGTAATGTTAATTTGAAAATGCACACGAGAATTTTATTGGTATAGATATATACCTTGAATTGAAAAACCAAGAAAAGTACTTTTATTTTTTTTAATTGTTTGTGTGGTGTGTGTGTGTGTGTGTGTGTGTGTGAGAGAGAGAGAGAGAGATAGATAGAGAGAGAGAGAGAGAGAGAGAGAGGGAGGGAGGGAGGGAGAGAGAGAGAGAGAGAGAGAGAGAGAGAGAGAGAGAGAGAGAGAGAGATGTCTTTCCTTGATCACTCTCTATTGTTACTTTTGGGGAGGACAGGGTCTCTATCTGAACCCCGAAGCTTCTCACTTCAGCCAGGCTGGCTGTCCAGTGAGCTTCAGGGATTCACTTGCTTTCACCCCCTTTCTGCCTCTCACCTCACCAAGGCTGAGATTGCAGGCATGTTTCTGACTTTCCACATGGGCTCTGGGGATTTGGACTCAGGTCCTCATTTTTGCTCTGAGGGCTCCTTACCCAAGAAACCTTCTCCCCAGCTCTTAGGCCAGTGCTTTTTAAGCTGTGAAGAGTGTACAAAATGACAGCAGTGGAATGTTGTTTATCTTATCTGTATAATCCATGTCTTTTCTTAGAAATATTATGTTAAATATGGTGTCATGTTATTCTTTAGCTTGATTTTATTATAGTATTTAAAAAGTCAGGTTGTTATTGTGGAATACTGTTACTAGGAAAAATACGGCAATGCAATGTGTTCTTAATGATTTGTACGTAAGGGTTTCGGTTCCAGGAAGAAGAGTGGAAGGAGATCCTCTGAGGATACAAGTGTAGGTTCACTATAGTGGAATTGGTGAAAAACTCACGAGGCTGACAGAACTGCTTGGGAAATGTCCTGCACTCCCTACATGACGTGCTTTTTCCCAGGCGTGCTTTTCTTATGAATCGTGCTCTAGTCACCCCTGTTCATCCACTATCCAAAATTTTTGAGGTGATATATTTTCTAGATTTAACCTAATTCTATTCATGTTTCAAGATAAAGAAACTATGACTATGTGTGATTTTTAAAACTAAAGCAGGGCTGGAGAGATAGCTCAGTGGTTAAGAGCACTAACTGTTCTTGCAGAGGTCCCGAGTTCAATTCCCAGCAACGACATGGTGGCTCACAACCATCTGTAATGAGTTCTGATACCCTCTTCTGGTGTATGTGAAGAGAGCAACAGTGTACTCATATAAATAAAATAAATAAATCTAATAATAATAATAATAAAAACTAAAGCAATATAAATATTTTCTATAAGTACTAAATATTTTCAATAATTAGAGAATATTAAATCCATGCACCCATTAAAATAAAATAGAACAAAACCCCCAAACACACACACACACACACACACACACACACACATACACACACACACACACACACACACACAAACACAGAATAAGTAAAAATATAATGAATCTTTTAAAATGGAGGTGGCTATACTCAGTTAATGTGAAGATGTCCATTTTCATTCTACTGGTCTTGAATTTAGTGTGTGTGTGTGTGTGTGTGTGTGTGTGTGTGTGTGTGTGTGTGTGTGATTGTTTGTTTATATGTCATGAATACAGTATGCGATCTTGAAGTGTTTGAATGTATGGGATGGGTGAACTTATGATTTGTAACTCATGAAGGGGCGAATAAAACTAAAACGAATGGGAAGGAACCATGCTAGAAACAGTCTTTTTCTTCAACCCCACATGGCTTATGTCCCAGCACCCTGACTAGGAAAGTGAAGAAATGAAGAAAAGACAGACATACTGACACACAGACAAGCTGGGATCTGGTGGACTTGAGCTCAGCATGCTTATGAGATACAGTTGAACAGGAGTCAAGGTTATTACATACAGGCAGACAAGGAGGCAGGGTGATTACATACAACTGAACATGGAGACGAAGTTATTATATACAGGCAGACAAGGATGCAGGGTGATTACACACAATTGAATGTGGAGGAAGAGTTATTGTATAACAATTGAACAGAGAGGCAGGGTTATACATACAGCAAGAGGAAAGTGTATCAAATCTCAGTCAAGTTTCTTCTGTGGGGAGCAGTCTCTGGGCTGTGGTAGACATTTCCCTGCACACACCACCAACATTCACATTCAGACTTGAGGAGCCTCACCCAGAGGGACTTTTGCCTCTCCTACACGCTGTATCCATATAGGCAACACACATTTACTTAACGCTTTACTAACTCCCTGCATCCCCCAAAGCCACTGTGTCAATTGAACGTTCTGGGTTTGTAACTCTGGAGTTTTCTGTCAGGCAAAAGCGATTCGCTAACAGCTAGAGCAACACAGGTTCACACAGAATCATACTTGAGTGTCAAAGAGATTTCTGAATCCAATATCCTCTCCTACATCAGTGGCTCTGTTGTGGAGATCCCCAACCATAAGATTATTTTCATTGCTACTTTATAACTGTGATTTTGCTATTAGTATGAATTGCAGTGTAGATACCTGTGTTTTCTGATGGTCTTAGGTGACATCTGTAAAAGGGATTGCGACTCACAGGTTGAGAACCACTCTCCTGCCTGGACAGCTCTTTGAATCCCAATTCTACTGTCTTTGTTTTTAAATTTCCTCTCATGTGTTGGGTCACTTTGAATAGCCACTCACTTACTTTATATCTGATATTTTCATGACATTATTATTAGCACAAGAACACACTCATCTTCCCTGTGCCAGCATCAACTTTCACCCTTGCCAGAGCTGGGGGGAGAGTAACTTGGGCCCAGCTCCTCAGTCTGAGTCAATACTTCCTCAGTTGGAGGCCCAGACTCACCTCCTTCTGTGGTTGCCCAGACTGTAAGCAGTTGATCTTACTTCACCTCTTCTTCCATTTTCCCCTGGAACTCCTGATTTGGTTTATTCTGTCTACAGCCGAAGCCTGTTACTTCTCCAGGCTTACTTCTTGGAAGGTATGTCTTCTGCCAAGTACCACCCAGTGCCCCTTCAAAATACTACCTATGCCTTTCTAAATTTTCTTCTCTTCGTCTAAGGATGTACATCCTTTCTTTCTGCACACCACCCACCAAATATCCTTCCAGTGTATATCACAAAGCTAAAGACAGGGGATGATAATAAGAACAGAAATGCACACAATCTATAGCATACCACAGCATCTCTCCTCATCCAAATACTTTTACTTTTTGTAATTCTTTACAATTAAATTTTAATTGCATAACTTTCCCTTCCATATTCCCCATCATCCCCTATCAAATTCACGGCCTCTTCTTTAATTATTATTGATACACACACACACATGTGTGTGCACACACACACACACACGCACACGCATACACATGGTATATATACAACCTGCCGTGTCCCTTTAGTGTTACTTGTGTGTGTATGATTTCAGGACTGACCGGTGGTATTGGATAACTAATTAGGGGACATGTCCTTGGGGAATGCTCCCTCTCTCAGCACTCATTAGTTGCCTGTAGTTATTCATCTGGGGGTGGGGCTACATGAGATTTCCTCTTTCCACATTAGCACCATGTAGTACATTCACTGGTATTGCCATTGTTCAGGTCTTATTTAGTCAGCCGTGTAGTTGAGGTACCATGAATTTAGATCTGCTGTCATTTCTAGGAGACATAGTCTCGAAGCAGACTTCCTGGTCCTCTTGTTCATACCATCTTTCAGTTCGCTCTTCCATGATGATCCCTGAGCCATAGGTGCGGGGGTTGTGTTATATTATTTGGGGCTGGGAACCATATGATTCTCTGCATTTTGATCAATGATTGATTCCTTAATGGTCTTGTGTCTAATGCAAAAAGAAGCATCTTTGATGAAGAATGAGAGCTGTCGCTACCTGCAATCGAAATATATAGACACTAAAATTTCTACGACAGCCTTCCACCATGAGTTCTTTACTACACAGTTTTTTAGAGGAGGAGGTTAAAGCCCATATACACTGACACAGTGCTCACATTTCATATCTTGATAATGGGGCAAGCAGTCAGCTTGGGGTCAGAGTCCTGTAATCAATGTACCCAAGCCCCTGTTTCTGAAGACCATGCAGGAGGGTTCCCAATCCACATGCTCACTCTTTCTTCACCAAGGGCTCCTGACAAATTTGCTGTATTTATGAAGAATGTAGCCTCCGCTGCTTTTTCTCTCACAAGTTCCATTCTGAGCTCTTCATCCAAAAGCTTGACAAGAAAAAAAAAAAAAAAAGAGCTGACCTTTCCTAACAAATGTAGTCAAACAAACCCAGTCCTCTGCTATTATCTTGGCTTGAATGGCAAACATTGCCTTGAATAGCTATCTATTTGCTAATAAGAATGATCACATTACAGACCCTCTGAGGACAAAGATGCATGTGTTGAAATCTGTAGTATCTGCCAGGCACTATTCTAGACAGGTTTACTTTCATTAATTGATATGATTCTGGAAGACCAGTAAAAGAAGTATGAACATAGATATGGTAGAGATCTTGAATCAAAAGCTGGAAAGGCATGAAAGAAGAACTTAAAATCAGATTTAAGTGGGTATTACTACTTTTATTGCTAATAGATGAGAAATGACACTAGATTCCTATTACCATTTATATACTAAGCAGGGTGAAAAAAATCTGTCCACTCAGTTTTGAAGACTACAACCCACCAAGTCTCACATCACACCTATGCTATGTCTTTTAAGTAGAACTGACATGGGGGCAAAATCCATGGTCCAAAAATGTGACATGATCCATCTGATGTGATATCAAAGTGGTGCAGCAGAACGCAGTTAATAAGATTAATACACAATGGATGGGTTTCCCATGGTTGCTTTTAAGAAACGTTTCATGTCAACTATTCTGTGTTTCCATGGAAACAAAAAAGGCAACTCTCAGTGAAGTAGGCAGGAGGTAACAGAGAAAAGGGAAGAAAATTGGCAGCCTTGGTTATTGTTAATAATTACTTGGGTAGCAATTACTACTTTTGGAGATTATTCAATTTTTGTAGTCGCTCATCTATGATCACCGCATTTCATTTGAAAGCCGAAAGGTTTAATTCACTCCATTGTCTTGAAGACCCTCACAGATCTTGAACTATGTACAGTACCCTCTTGCTAGATGGACAACACCTATCTAAGAAAACCCGCACAATCTGTTTAGCCTAAGGGCACCTACTTTTCTATTTATATGCTCAGTTCTTGTTGTTAGTGATTTTCTTCAAGTTTAGAGAAGAGTTAGCCAAATGTCCAGGAAGCAGCTGCTTCTCCAAAACAAACTGGGAAGAAAAATAGTTGTTCCTCTTGCCCTCCTCCCAGTAGAGGCAGGCAAATGGTTCAAAAAAGGATGTCTCTAAGGAATGCCTGCCTCTCTGCTGAGGAATTCTGGTTTCCACTGTGGTAAAGTCCTGTGGTCACCCCAGAGCCACAGAACTTCTGTGCTGGAGTATAGCTCTTAAGAAAGTAAAAACAAGACCAAGTTGGTGAATCTAGCCCTTAATCACTGGCATTTCCAAGGGAACACTCTCCTGGTTTCCCAGTTGTCTCTGTAAATCAATTTAGAGCTGCTTAGCCTGGGCTCCAGGCGGGCAGAGTAGGATTGCAGTCCTTCAAAGAGGTGTGAACGTCTCTCATTTATCATTCTATGGCGCTTGCTTCAAAGCTGGTTGGAAGATTACTTTAAGAAAAACAAACCTAAACAGAACAAGACTGTGACGTCTGGATTCAGTTGAAAATCTGGAGAATGTGAGACAAAACCTTTCTAAGCACAAACATGGCTAGAGATTTGTGAGGGGCTTGAAAGGGGGCTCAGGAAAAATAAACAGTAGCTGTTCACATCCTGAAGCACACATAGGAGCAAAGGAAGTGCAATGGAAAAGTGAACTAGACGGAGCCCATGTTTGGCACAGGAGTTGGTGTTCCTGGCTTTGGGAGTTATCAGCAAACAGACTACTGCTAGGTTTCTGAGAAGGTTGCCAAGCCAGACGGCTTAGCTACCCTCATTGGTTCCCAATCTATCTGTGGCATTGGCCATGTGATGCCATAATTATAACTCATGGACTTTTTGATAAGGAAAGATTCTGTGTCTACAGATGGAGAAAGAGTGTGAGAATGCATGTGCATGCTGTCTATGTTTCCAGCTTTAAGCAAGAATGATTCTCTAATGTTAGCCCTAAGAATAGGGGAGGGAGAAGGTTTTGAGACCAAGAAAGAGGTCTAGTCACAAAGCATGATGCGCTGATGCCCAGAGAGATTCTGGACTGTGCTTTCAAGTGCTTTTCAGGCTGTGGACATCTGTTGACTTACTGAGCAAGACCTGAAGGGAAAAGAAAACCCTGTAACTTGGCCATCTGGTCACCTTCTTATGCAAGCATCTGCTCTCATGTGCCCACTTCCTAGACCACAAGGCCAGTGACACTCATGTTCAGTGCTTTTTGATCTTAGCCAGTTGTAAAGTAAACAAAACAAAACAACCTATACTTTACTTTGCAGCTCAGGATATTTGCCACATTTCCATAATCTCCTAAAACATGAAGTTCACTTTGGCAATTTTCTATTCTGATTTATTTCCTTAATGCTTGTCATGACCCACTAAATTAATTTTATGTCTCACTAATGAATTGCGCCCTGCTGTTTGAAAGCGCTACACTAGAATGTATTAACCTTGAGGGCAAGAATTTTAATCACTCTCTCTGTTCCTAACGCTTGGTCACTTGATAAGTATTTGGTGAATAAATGAGTAGTAAATGAATAAATTGAAGCTAAAATTCTATGTTCAGCACCCAAAACAAGAATATTGGCCAATGCAGACACAATAATTTAATTTACAGATTAAACAGGAAAGATATAATGTTGGAACAAAAGGCAGCTATAATCCTTCAGTTATAGACAACTGGGTGAATATTACTTTATCACTGATAGTAATAATAGCAATAATAACTACGATACATAGACCAATGTTATAGAAAGACCAGAAACAGTAAGCACGTGCAGCAACAGCCAACTGACTCTTTAAAACAGTGGCAAACACTTGCCAGGAAAAGGTTTTTTTTCAAAAGTGTTGCTGGAAAAACTGGACAGTCACATATGGAAGACCGAGACTAGATCTCTGCCTCTCAGTGTGTACAAAAATCAGCTCAAAATGGATTTAAAAGAGATGAACTCTTAATTTCAAGAACCATGGCTTTGAAACTACTAAAGAAAACAATCCAGCCTACCTCCCTTCTCTTTAATAAAAGACCATGAAAACCTCACTGTGACCCTCAAGGAATAGAATGTACTAGTAAAAAGATCATTCTCTGGTTAGAGCAATTTGTCCTCAACACCCGACCTGCCACTTTCTCACTGGAAGATGTTGCTACATGGACCACTATACAGTCAAAGGTATGTATGCAGCCAGCTACTCGGCCCTAGTGAGAGCTTCAATGAGTTAAAGGAAAGCACGGGCTCCATTTGAAGACATTCACACTTGTACTTTGCCTACATGTTCGGCAGCTTACAATTAAGCAAGATTAGTGATCACAAAATGCTTCTCACAGTCCCACCATAGAGTAAGCACTCTATAAATTGAAGCAATTATTAGCTATTTTGTCACATTTTAAAATCTATGGCACAAGTTACATGGCCTCTTTAGTAGAACAAATAAATTGCTCCAGAATAATCCCTTTGTGTGTTTCCTTGTTTTTGTCTGTTTGTTTGTTTGTTTGGGTTTTGTTGTTGTTGTTAACTTGGCACAAGTTTAGGTCATCCATGAGGAGGGAACCTCAACTGAGAAAATGCCATCAGATTGGTCTATGGATGAGTCTGTGGCAGCATTTCTTTAATTTCATTAATGATGGAAGTGGGAGGGCACATCTCACTGTGGATGATGCCAACCTTGGGTAGGTGGTACTGGATTGTATAAGAAGGCAGACCAAGCGAATTAGTCAGCAGCATTCCTTCATAACCTTTGCCCCCAGGTTCCCCATGATGAACTGTGACTGAGAGTAGGGGGCGGTAAGATAACATCTAACTAAAAGAAATCTCACTAAGACAGTACACAACAATTAATTGTCACATTAAATATAAACAGGTTTAGGTCAATCCAGCTGTATAATAAACGGAGAAGCCTATGGACAGTTGTCTATAAATGTGAGACTGTAAATAATCTCATGTTCGGTAAGCCAGATATATCCTTGGGATGCTGGGAATCTGTAGAGGAGACTTCTGAGCCCACACTTCAGGGAATCTTACAGCACTCCAAAGATATGTGGCAAGGCAGTTGTCTGGAGAAGCTGAGAGAAGCAGGTTTCCTTCAGCTGGTGTTCAGCTCTCTCTGCCTGGCTCTCCTGAGCAGTTCAACAGAAGGCTTTGGAGTCAGAGGATCTTGGATGCTAAATTCATTCTCCCCTTGCAACAAACATGGTGAATGCAATCAGACTGAGTATTGAGTTGTCTTCTCTGTCATGTTACGGTGCTCACGGGTTAGTGTTGAAGGGCAATCCAGCACTAAGACAGAATGATGGGCTCGATACCTTTAACCTTTCTTCTGCTCCATTTCCTGTGAATGGTTTTAAATTATTGTCTTATCTGTTTTGCTCAAATATCCCTCCAATTTCCATCTGTCCAACAATGAGGGTAAGACTGTGCCCAAAGTCTCATTTGCCCTGATTTTGTGCCCCCCTCCATTCCCTTCCCTGAGTAACTCTCATGGGTTCCTAATGCTTCCCACCTTTCCCTCAGTCTTCTGAAATTCACAGAAACAAGCTTGTCTGCTCCCCTTGAAGGCCCAGAGTCCATCACGTTTGCTAGAAGACTCCCCAAGGGGCAATCAAAAACCTGTGAGTCTCCAGCCCACCTGCGGCATCTCCTGAGGACACATCCTTCCGTCCATCCTTCTCCTTTGATTCCAGGCTTTGTAAATCTTTTACCACATGTTGTCAAAGCCTGGCAGATCCCCCAAATCCTTCCCTGATAGCACTCATTCTCTTTAAACAACCTGGCAGCACTTCTAAGTGAGAAAAAGTCCTAAAATAAAATACACTGTGTTTAGTCTCTAAGGTCATTTCCTGGCTTTGTCCTGCAGTTTCTGTTTCCTCTAACTAATCACCAAGCGACAGTCCTGGATTTATTGTGCAAGCTACTTGAAAGTTCAGGCAAACCTCTCAGGCCAGACTGTATACCCCCTCCATCACTCTTTCTCCCACATCCCAGCAATTTATCACTCGCTGTGATTTAGAATGGGCCTGAAATGCGAGAGCCGAATCTTTGCCACCAAAGCTATTTGGGAGACACAGGAGCCAACATTATGGTCTCAACACTGAACACTATAGTCATGGTAAAGCCCATGGTCAGTGCCTGGCCAGAGGAGAGCCAGAGAGATCCATATCCCAGGCAATCCCTGATAGTGACCCAGTATGTCCATCCTGATCTGCTTGTCATTCATTTGCAATCCTAAATAGCGGCCTAAATGATCTCTAACTTTAAAAAAAAATGACACAGAGAAGTGAGTTGCCTGATTTCCTTTCTTTTTCACAACAACTATATGAGCTAAGAGCTCCTTTTAGTCAATTTTTGTAGATGCTACACCATAAAACTGAAGACAAACAGCTCACTGCTGAGTCATTCACCTTACAACTAGTTTTCCTTCAGCTCTGCTGCCCTGAACTACAGTGCTGATCCTATAATATGAATGGTACCTGGCAGTGGGTAAGATCCTACACTGGTTGCTACATTGAACTCCCAACAACTATCATTAACTTCAGTTCCTGGGAACCTAATGCCCTCTTCTAGCCTCTATGTGCACTGCATACACATGGAACACAGACAGAACCCACGCAAAGCAACAGATTCATAAAACAAAATAGGATAGAGTAAAAATTACATTTAAAATGAGGAAACTATTAGTAATTGTTAAGGAAGATGAGTTTCTAGGAAACCACGAAGGAAGAGAGAAAGGGAAACAGCAGATGTGCTACATCTTACTATCCGATGCTATGCCGCTAACTGATGACTTCAGCATGTCAGAGCGCTGCTTTTCTCCCACCAGCGTTTCCTGCCATAGGAAAGGACTTCTGCTAGGACACTGTTCCTTAGATCAATCCATTGTTCCTTGGCCTCTCCACAAAACATCATGTGATTGGGGCTGTGATAAGTTTGCTCTGCCTACAATAAACACAAAGGAATCAAAGACATAAATGCTATTCAGAACACTCACATGCATGTACACGCCCATGTACACACACAAACGCAAACTTTCAAAGTAGAAAACAAAGGCTAAGAATGTGGCTCAGCTGACATAGTCCTTGTAGCATGCATGAAGCCCTGGGTTTGATTCTTAGAATCATGCCATATAAAACAGGCTGTGTGGCACATGCCTGTAATATCAAACTCACAGGTAAAGACAGGAAGGTTGGGAGTTTAAGAACCTCACTGGTTTACAGGGAGTTTGAGGCCAGCTTGGTATTCATGAAACCTTGTCTCAAGAAAAAAATTGTTCATCGGAATTAAAGAGTAGAACACTGCCAATGGGTTACAATAACTGTCAAGGAAGAATGTGGTGTAAGATTTCCCTTTCAAGATATGTTCTTACTATGTAGTCCTGCCTAGTCTTAACTTGCTATGTAGACTAGACTAACCTTGAACTAAGAGATCCATCAGCATCTGTCTCCCTTAGTGCTAGGATTAAAGGCATGCACCATCATACCCAGAAGATGTGCATATATATCTATCTCTTTCTCTGTCTCTATATCTATCTATCTATCTATCTATCTATCTATCTATCTATCTATCTATCTATCTATCCATCCATCCACCATTCATCTATCATCTATCTATCTATCTATCTATCTATCTATCTGTCTGTCTGTCTGTCTATCTATCCATCCATCCATCTATCATCTATCTATCTGTCATCTATCTATCTATCTATCTATCTATCTATCTATCTTCTATCTATTTATCTATCTATCTAGGAAAAGGGGAAAGAGTAAAGAAGAGGGAGGATAAAAGAAAAGAAGAGGAAGGGAAGGGGAGAGAGGAGTGGGAAGGACCCTGGTTTGTGAACCTCTTCCAGTGTGTATTTCTCTAGATAATCCATCCCAAGAGAAATGAGAAAAAGAGAAGGCAGTGTGTGTGAAAATGGCTTAATGCACATCTACTAAACTCTCATGATGACTAATTCAAGAGAGAAACATGATGTCAAAGCAAGAGAGTTAATGGTATATGCACAGCTGGATCAGATGGACCTGTGTCCACAGTTTCCTGCTCATAGGTCCTCCAGAGAACTGACTCTTAATCTATTCTGATATTCGTATGGGTCTCCACCTTGCCACTGGAGCTGACCTACGTCCCGATCATCTCTCTCTAATCTACCATCTTCCTCAGTTCTTCAGCCTGAGCTTACCTTGAATCATTTGAGATCCTTGCTCTTGTCTTTTGCAGGTGGGAGGAACTTCTATTTAAATGCACACACTCTCCTAGTTACAGTGATTTCACTGGTTAATTGACAGAGAAGGAATGCTTGCTTGTATATTTAGCCAAGAGTAATTAAACCACCAGCAAAGTTTGTGGAGAAAAGGATGGTTATTTAATTAAAGGTTAAATAATGAATTATTAATTATTGAATTGAGTTAGTGTTCATTAATTAGTTTATAAAGTGCAATCATTACATCTTTTGTATTTTAATGTGAAACCGTGTTTTATAATTATCTGCTAAGTCAATTATGCAGCTATTAGTGTTTTGCCCAGGGTTATGTTACCATTGTTTTTTGTTCTCTGTAGACTTCAGACAACAGAGAATACACTAACTGTTTCTTTCACAAAAGTCTCTATCCTGTTTACAGTAACATGTTTTAAAACTTGGATCACCCATCGCTCATTTTTCAGTTAGCACACAAGAAAACATAGCTCCTCATCACTTGTAGTCAGAGGAATTCTGTTTGCAAGACAGCTTTTATCATAAGCAAGGCAGTTCTGGTAGGGGTCAGGAAGGAGCCCACCTGGAAGCATGAGGCAAAGGGAAAACTGGAGAGGTACAGGTGTTAACATGGCTTCTTATTAAAACTGGTGTCACCATTTCTGTCTCCTAGCAGATGATCCAAACATAGGCAGTGACAACACATGGTTCTCATGTCTTCTCCTACAGTAGATGTTCTTTCCTTTCCTGGACCAGTGACCCCTTTGAGAAACTGAGGAAAAATAATCTCTAGGTGGCATACTCATGACATTTGCACAAAAAGGTACAAGTCATTACAGAGTTCATGGATTCCTGAAGTCCAGATATGAGCCAATAGATCTAGATTTTCTGGGTTTAAAAGTATGAGTTTTAGATAAGCACTGAAAGAGGTATTCATACGTCTCTATGGCTTTCTAAGTTGGAAATCTCTCTTAATTTTCCAAAAGGCCCCTGAGAAGCATGGTAAGTTGAAAAGAAGAGCATCAGGCTCTGGAAGGACTGGTGGTCCTAGACTCCGACCCTGACATTTAATTGATCTGTCTTCATCCCTTCATCTGTGAAATGGATATAATACCTAGTCTGTAGGGTTGCTAAAAGCAAAATACATGAAAAAGTAGTTGGAAGACTCCGGAAATTTAGATTTTAGTAGATAGGGTGGATACTTTTAGAAAAAATTGGAATAATGGACAACTTCCACATTTCAAATGTGAACGACTGAACAGTTGCTAGAGAAAAGCTTGTGGTATCTGATGTCTAAGTAACCATACACTTGACATTAGTGAAGTATCAGTACCTAGGCAGAGGTGAAGGGTATAAGTCTAAACAAAGAGAACGCCAGGTTTACACTGGACTGGACCAGTGAG
Source organism: Uromys caudimaculatus (assembly GCA_028551405.1). NCBI lineage: Eukaryota > Metazoa > Chordata > Mammalia > Rodentia > Muridae > Uromys > Uromys caudimaculatus. The sequence continues at coordinate 82,556,752 of CM052702.1, forward strand.
ATCAAAGCTCAGAGAATTACAGGCAAGAGGAAATTTTAGCAGAAATCTGCTAAGAACTCCCCTCAAACCCTTTTGGCTCTGCAACAGCCTTCCTCTCTGCATGGCCAGCAACATGGTCCCCTCCCTACAAAAGACTTTCAACCTGACTCAGAAATATATCTTCGTTTTATTCAATTTTTTTTAAAACAAAAATTAATGCCATACATAAGATTTTATTTTACATCAATTCTCTTTTTTGGCTTCATCTTACATATAGTAAAAGGTTCTTGTATTTATGCTTGCTAACTTAAAAAAAAAGTTTGTGTAAAGCAGTTTTGCTATACAATATGTTTGATCATGTTCTTCCACCTTTCCTAATCTCCTCTCAGGTCTTCTCCACCTTCCCATCCACCCGTTATGTTCTTTCTCTTACACTCCCTAAAAAAAAAAAATAAAATAAAAAAAAAAAGCTTTCAAAATAGACAAACAAGAAGAAAACAATAACAATAACAACAACAAAAGCCAAAACAAAAATCACACACACACACATACACACACACACACACATACACACACACACACACACACACACAACTTACGGAGTTTGTTTTGTGTTGGTCAACTACTCCAGAGCATGGGGCCTACCCTGGAACATGCTTAATATATGAAGTGAACTTCATTGAAGAAAACTAATTTTCCCCTACTCCAGCAGGAATCAATTATAAATAACTTTTTGAGTAGGGGTGGGACTTTGGGTCCACTTCCTCTTTTCAGTGCTGGATTTTGTCTGGTTTGAACCCGTACAGGTCTTGTGTATGCTGTGACAGTCTCTCTGTGTTCATGTGTGTGCCAGTTCTATTGTGTTGGGAAGATGCTGCTTCCTGAGAGTCATTCATACATCTGTCTCTTACAATATTCCTACCTCTTCTGCATGGATCTCTGAGCCTTGAGGAGAGGGGCTTGATTAAAAACTATTCATTTAGGGCTGAGTGCTCCAAAATGTCTTACTCTCTGCACTTTGTCCAGTTGTGGATCTCTTTGTTAATTATCATCTTCAGCAAGGAGACACTTCTCTGAAGAGGGTTGAGCAATTCACCAGTATCTATGTGTAGAGCAATTCATTTATTGCTTTGTTCCTTTAGTAGAATAATAGTTTTTGGTTTACCCCGAGGCCCATTACCTGTCTAGTCTCAGGTTCCTGGCTTGCTGTAATTTTTAAGATCCTATATTACATTTGTCTCCACTGCATTCTTGAAGATACTTTATAAATAAACTCAGCTATTGGGGAAAAATAGGCTCATTCCTAAGTACTTTGGTATTTTAAAACTCAAGAGCCAATTGATACTATTTAAAATAGGATCAGACCCAATGGCATAATTAACAGCGAGTGGCAAAATCATTTCCATATTAAAGGAGGTTATATTACAAAATTATATTTGTGAACATGAGTGAATGAAATTCAAATTGCATTTCTGCTACAGGAATGTCTCAATTGTGACTTTCCCCAAACTTAAAAGAAATCCTTTTGACTACAGTGTACTCAAAATATGCTGCATAATTACACTGGAAAGTATATACTAGAAAAAGTTTATATTCAATCTTTAGAAATTAGGGTGGAAGGCATCAATCACCATCTTTTTCCAACTCTGGAAAGTAAGTTCCTGCCTGCCTTTGAAAGACTGAGGTGTGGCCAGAGAAGTGTGGCAGATGCACCAGCACCCTGGAACCCAGCTCTGTCCTTAGCGTTCAAAAATGAGGTTGGAACTTAGGGTCTTGGAATCTTGTACAGCAGTTTGTAATTTGTAATGTCCAGTACGTTCAGCTGCCAGAAGCAGACAAGGAAGGCATTGCCCTAGACACCAGCAAAGCTATGAGCCAATGGGCTTCAACAACTCTGGGTGGACCCCAAAGTCCCTTCAGGTTATTCTTCTAGGTTTTGAGAGAATATTTTAATAAAATATGTAACCAAAAAAAAAAAAAAGAAAGAAATTAGGGTGGGCAGTCAGGACTAATAGGTGTGGTAATGTACAGATGATCAGGGCTTGAGTCCTTGTTCTGGTTGTACGGACTTTGGGAAAATTGTTCAAGCTTTCAGAACATCTGTGATCTTAGGCATATAAACGTTTAACTTGGTGCCTGCAATGGTAAATGTGTTAAATATGGTGATTGAATAAGACTATTTGTAAAGCACATAGAGAGCTCATTATATAGTGAGTGCTCAATAAACATTAGCACTCAGTATTACCAGAGCTATTTATTTTGAATTGTTGAAAACACAATAAAGATGTATAGGTTTGCTTGGAATGTGCCAGTTCCTAGGGAAATTAGAGATCTGCAATGAAAAAAAATAATGGAGTTTCCCAAGAAAACTTTTATCAAGATCTTGAAAGGAATATCTTTCCACATTTAGGACAAGTTTAAAGAGTTTTCCTACCAGCCAATTTCATGCCAAAATGACTGCTCTTTTTTCCTCCTGGGGGGGGGGGGTGGATGATCAGTAGGAGAACAGGTATACCTTATTGAAAATTACTAAGCTTTATAATTTGTCCTAGATAAGAGTAACGGAGAACAGGATGGAAGAGAGGAATAAAATGACCTTTACTAAGGTAAATTTGTAAAGGAAAGAAGAACACGGAAAAGAGATAATGTCGGTATCCTAGGTATTGATGGTTCTCACTGGACAGTTCTGAAAGCAAAAGTCATGGCTTCAAGGAGCTGTGCAATGACCTCTCCTCCCAAGTGCTTAAGCTCTAGGGATGCAAGAAAAGAGTGGACAATGTGGCCCCGTACAGATGAGCCACAAGCCAGGTGCTTATAATTTGGGCAATATCTTACAGACTGGCTTTCAGCTAGGGAAGAGTTCTGTCCCTCAGGGGATGTCTGGAAATGCCTGGATATGATTTTGGTTGTCTTGATCTCAGGACTAAAGAAAGACAGAAGAACCAGAGGGTGAGGCTTTATCAGTGTGCAGAGGGTAGAGGCCATGATGCTGGGAAACTTCTCACAGCTCAGCTCTTCACTACTGAAGATTATCCAGGCACCAAGTTAAAAGTATGGAAGTTTAGAAACTTCAGCCAGATACAATCTCATAAAGTCACTGTTAGGATTATGATCACAACAGGACCACTTTGAGTAGCTAGGTCTGAAAATATTGTAGTTGGCTGAGCTCAGAGAGAATGAGACCATTCCGCATTGTCCAACAGTATGAAGGTTAGACTCTTCATGGTTTGAGCCTACTGAGTTCATCTTAGTTCTAATGTATTGCAAATATTTTGCAACTGAGTCTCCCTGAAACAGTCCTACATACTTCCAGGTGCTGGCTCAGTTCTGACTCTGCTGCTGGCTAGCTGTGTGAGCTTGGGGAAGTACTTCAGTGAGTTCAAGTGTTCAAGCTTCATTTCCTTCTCTGCCTTCCCTGTTAGGTGGAGCTCATGAGACGACAGGCTTTTCACAAGGGAAGAACAAGCAAGCCTGGTACCTGGCTGGCACAGTGCAAATGTTTCTGAAACACTAGGCACCCTCCCCCCCATTCAGTGGTGGGATTGCTTTCTCTCTAGTGACTTGGATCTTCATAGCCAACAGCCTACTAAGGATCCCAGCTGTTCATAACAATGCATGTCAGATGTGAAAGGTCCAAGGGTGAGCATCTGACTCTCAATGCAGTGCTCTTTGCAGGTGGCCTCAACGGAAGAAAAACAAACAGGTAAAATATCACAGCAATACTATGTGGAGCAAGAGTCTCTTTTACATATGATACTTTCTTTCTCCACATTTTTTTTCTGAGTCAATAAAAGCATGATAAAGAGGAGAGAGAAGGAAAGTCCTCTCTATTCTCCCAAATGAACATTAGGTCTAACATCACCAGTCTCTTGGTTTGATTTTTAAAGGTGCAGGTTTCACAAATAATAAACAAGAATGGGTTACTAGATTACAGAGCTGATATTATAGTGCATGGAGAGTAGAGGGAGCGAATCTACAGGGAGACCAAAAATAGTTGCTTCTGTTCAGAAAGCAAAAAGGAGAAGGCAAGCAAGGTGTTAGAAAGAACTGTAGCAGTTTTTAAAGTTATATAAAAACATTTCAAAGTGGGCTCAAATGTAGTTTTTAAGTAAGACAAGTGATCTGAAATGGAAATTCAACATAATACAAAATGTTGCAGAAATAATGGGCTAAGAGAGAACAGATGTGAAAACTTAAATTAAAAAGGTGTGGGTGGGTGAAGGAGCAAAGAAAGAAAATCAAGGGTAAAAAAAAAGAGTGGGAAGGAACGAAGAACTGTGAGGCACTGTCCTTGGGTTTGGTCCCATGTCTTAGCTCTGGTATGTCTAGTCTGGGACCTTGACAACACCATGAACATCCCTGAGCCTTTGATGACTCCACGGGGGCCTGGACAAGACAATGTTCCATTATGTCCAAGACACAGTGGACCTATCCTGGTTAATAGCAGAGTGTGGAACAGATTTGAAGGAGCTATAGCCTGGAGTGGGACAAGGTGGAGTGAAACCATTGCTGGACCATCAGACAAGGAATAGAGAGAAAGAGCAAGGAAGGACACCAGAGTGCAGAGGCTGAGGTTAAGAACACTCTTGCCACAGGTAGCCCAGCTGCGGAGGTGAGGATTTAGGAGGTGAGCCAAACAGAAAGGAAAAATGTTGTCATTCTTGTAGTTGGTAGCAAGATCTATCCCAGTTTCTGCCTTTCACTGTCCAGGAGTGGCTCCTTGACCAAGCAACTTGGAATTTGTTGCTAGAGATGTGAAGGGAAAGTGCAAAGAGGAAGCCAACAGGGATCAGAACCAGAGAATGTGAGATGTAGCAAATCAGGAAACAGGGCTAAAAGATACCTGCTTTGTTGGAGGACAGGCAAGACTGGAGTTGTAGAGAAGAGACAACAGTGAACAAGTGTGCCAGACATGGAGCTTTTGACCAAGTTCTCTGAGAATCTAATGTTTATTGGCTTGGTATAAACAGAGGTTAAATGCTAGGCTCTAAAGTTATCTTGTGTTCAAGCCTCTTATCTACTTCTTGACTTTATGATGTTGTATAAGTAATGCACCTTGCCTAACTTTCAGTCGTAGAATAAGGTTGAGGGTGTATCCTGAGATAGCCATCAATTACAGTAACAGAGCGAGCTTGGCATAACCCCAAGGACAAGAGTATGTACCCAATAAGAAGCAGCTCCTTTATTCATTCAACATGTGTCCACGTGTACTGTCTTGTGAGTCTACATTAAGAGAGAAGGAACAGTAGAAGTGGGTATCTGGGAGCTGTGTGAGAGATGTTTTTCTCTGAAGATTGTGGAAAGTGACTGGAGAAACTCATGTTAACCAGTCAGTGCATGGTGATTGCAGCTTTCACATGGGAAGGAGAGCTGCTTACAGTGGAAGGAAAAAATCAAAGGGTGGTTGTGCTATTGCCGAAGCCTCTGAACTTCCAGTAAAGCACAAGAAGCTCTTGCCAACTCCATCCCAAAGTGCGTCACCCACTTCTTTTGAACTTCCACCCATGACAAAGGCAAAATTCCTTAAAATGCAGGAATCTGAGTGCCATTTGGTTCTGCTTCCCAAGATCCACTTTCAGATTCATTTTTGTTTGTGTGTGGCTACATGAAAATACATGAAGTGAATTGTTAGGTTCTAAGTAGTTCCAGAACTATGCTAGATTGCCCACAGCCACCATCACTGCTATTGGTCAAAGACAAAGACAATGCAATTCCAGGGAAGTGTCATAGCTACATAAAATCATCTTCCAAGGCACATTGATTTGAGAAAAGAAAGAAGAGCATCCCTCACCCCACCCCTACCTGACTCTCACCCTGAGGTTGCAGAAGGTCCTTTCTTTGTGCACTTTGTAACTTAGTTCTCAAAACAAACCAAAACTGAATTTTTGTCCCCTTGTGGCAGATGGAGTGGACAGGCAGGATGAGTTTGTGTGAGTCACATGATCTGTGATAAAGGGAGATGAGATGGAGGTATGCATGTTTCCTCCTTCAGGTCACAAAGTGGCAACGCCCTGTTTTTCACCCCAGCATAATCTATGCACATGCAAAATAATGACTTCTTCCCGCAGGAAGTGTTAGTCCTTCAAGCAAGAAGAAAAGCCTCCAGCATATGTTCCTGACACATGTTTTCACTGGTCTGGTCTCTGTTCAGCCTGCTGTGGCAATCAGCTTTTGCAAATACTGTCACTTACCAAATACAAAAAGCATGTGAATGCTCACCCAGTGTCCTGGATAAACACAACCAGACTTTCTGACTTGGAACATCCACCCAGAACAGGGGCTTTGTTTCTTTTTCTTTCTTTTTTATGTTCCAGCAATATTTTAATTATTTTATCCATTCTGATATACTAAACATTTAAAATAGTATTTGCATCCAGGAGATATTTAGTGCATATTTGTTGAATCAATGAGTGATACAATACAATTTTTGTAATTATTTTATAATAGAAAATCAGATTAATAGATGTCAGAATAATCTGAAATTCCTGTGGAATCTCACTCTTCAATTTCACTATCTTTTTTTCTTGCAGGTAATTCATATCATACAAAGCAAATCTGAAGAATAAACTTCCTTAATGATTTATTCATATTCTCAAAAAGATGCATCACGGTTTTTAAATTTCTAAGAAAACTAAGAAGGAGTGGAACTTTCCTGAAACCGTATTTTCTGGTCTAATTCAAAAGGACAAAACCAGCCTTGTATCATCAAAAGTGTTGGTAGAGGAGAGAGACTGGCAGTTAGGGTAAAGGAAAGCCATGGATTCAACCCAACAAACTGCTCAGAGCCTGCCTCGTGTACGAAGGGAATTTGATAGCATTTGACGGTAGGTCTGTTCAATCCAGCCAAACTAAAGATGGGTTGGGTTTGGAAACACCACTGAAAGAGTTGGGATCTAGCCAAACAGCTAAGTAGCCAATTGGGGGCCTGAGAAGCACATACACAGAAGGGCTTTGAGCTCTGCCTCTTGGCAAGAGGCCCACCCATCACTTCTTCCAAAGAGGAGAGCTGGCAATGGGTACTCCTAATCCGAAAGGCACTTGACAGGTAGACTTGCTGCTGAGAGCAATTCTGCCTCATGCCAGTCAAGTGCCAGACTCTGCTCTGTGGCCATCCCAGCTCCTAGAGTTAACATGAGAAAGGAGAGGAAGCTGACACCTGGACTGGGGAGCCTGTCATATTATGGCAGGCCAATTGTTTGGTGGTCCCTGGCGTGGAATGTGTAGCATAGAGAGACACTGTCCCTGGTGGGCAGTCTGTGGCAGAATTCAGCTGGGGCCAAGATGGCTCAGCCTAGGGGTAGTTCTCCAGTCTGCCAATCTCTCAGCATTTTCTGGAGGGCAGCCTTTGAGTAGTCACATACCAGGCAAGGAAGAGATGATGAAATCAATGGTGCTTGGGGAAGGCAAAAAAAAAAAAAAAAAAAAAAGGTATAGTCACATTTAAAATAGAATCACAAGTCTCACTCTCTGTCCCTGGGGGAACTCCAGCATTTCTGAGGACACATCTAGGATTCTGTTTGTACAACGACATCTGAGCCTTCTGAAGGAAACAGTAAAGAGAGCTCTGGGGGTTTAAGTCTATATCCTATAATCCCTGGGACCAAGATTCCTAAAGAATTGTCAAATACTTGAAATAGGGCCTAGGGAAGCTCCCTCTCTCACACCACACACACACACACACACACACACACACACACACACACACACACACACACACAGGAAGAGAGAGAGAGAGAGAGAGAGAGAGAGAGAGAGAGAGAGAGAGAGAGAGAGAGAGAGCCTTCCTTTTGACTCCTGGACCTCACTGATGAGGAACTCATGCATGGAGCCTCCTAGTACCCCCATTATTGTAGCAGGAGATTTATGGTAAGAGTCAGCCAAAGAGGCGTTGAATGAATGAGAGAAAATATAGTGTTTCTGCTGTGGACACAATGGAGCTTATGGGGGAAGGATATATAGTCACTTCCCAAGTGTTCCCTTTGGCTGGACCCAAGGGTATCTAGGGGAAGGTACATGTCCTCACCTGGTTCTTGGAAGAACTGTAGATTTCCTCTTGTTTAGCCGCTGTGGATAAAGCTATGTGCTAATCCAGAGGAGGGCAAAAGAGCCTAATCTAGAGCTATAAAAGCTACAAAGTCCCCCCCAAATGCAAATTATTTTCTACAGAATGAGAATTCTGATTATCTTATCTTTTTAAATATAGTCTCTAATGGTATTTCATACAGACATCTACTCACTGTGCTTTCATAGTATTCAGTGAGGCCCAAATGATTCCAACTACTCCTGCTTGCTTGTTGACTCAGTGCTGAGTGGACACAAGGCTTAGCTCGTCTCCACCCCATCATCTGTGATAACTGGAACAGAGCAGTCAGACTCTTAACTTTTTTTTAATCTCAGTTTGACCAGGTCCTAGTACAGTGTCTGGCACAGAGTCAGTACTCAGAATATTTGTATTGAATTCAATAAAGCATAATTGTTTGCCTTTTATACTTTTACATTCTACATAGATCATTTGTTTGCATATATATATATATATATATATATATATATATATATATATATATATATATATATCATCACAGAGCTGAGAAGTGATCTTTGAATTTGGTAGGTTCTAGATTCATGGGAAGTCATGTATCTTAGAAGAGAATTTACAACTACCACTTTACTAAAGCAACATAATCCTTAACTATATTTTCAATATTTGTTCTTAGACCCATGGATAAGTAGAATTCTCACCCCTCATCAAGAAAACTTCTTTTTGAAACAGATGGAGAAGATTACAGAAAATCACAACCAATCAAAATTCAGAGTTGTCCGACCCAGTCCCAGGGGATACATCTACAATAGAAGTCTTATATGTAAGGTTCAAGGAACAACGTGAAAGGGGGGCAGAAAAGATTGTAAGAGCCAGAGGAGCAGGGAGTTTCCTGTGAGATTGTGTCTTCTAGGAATTTCAGAAGCTACACCCATAATGTCTCATCAACAGGACTGCCTGAAAATGGGCTAGACAATAGCAACGCTAGACATACTAATGTGGAACAGAAACCCACAAGGCCTCAACCCTACACAAAACATTACAGGCAACAAAGGAATGCTGACAGCTGTAGAAATAATCTTCCCCAAGGAAGAGCACATCAGCGGGTTATCCAGTACCAAACGGTCAGTCCAGAAAACATACAAAGAAGTAACATCATACAAACAGAGCAAGTGTACTTATGTATTTGGGAATACATATACACATATACATATAGACATATATACGTGTGTGTGTGTGTGTGTGTGTGTGTGTGTGTGTGTCTGTGTGTGTCTGTGTGTGTGTGTGTCTGTGCGGAGCAATTTTAAAAGAGGCCATGATTGTGAAAGAAAACAAGAAGGGGTATCTGGACGGAGTTGTTGGAGGGAGGGAAGGAAAGAGAGAAAGTATATAATTATAATCTTAAAAAAGAGAAAACAAAGCAAAACAAAGGAAAAGTCTTTCTGACACCTAGTATCTTTCCCTCGCAAAGAATTCTCATGTGCTGGAAGTCTTCCATCTTGCTTCATCTACACGGCAACTTCACAGAGCCAACGTGTAAATGCTTTGGGAGATAAGATGTTGATCAGGAGAGACAAGTATCCCCTGGGAGGAGTGTCCACAAAATATCCTGGCAAGGCAGGCTTGCTAACACTCATCCTTCACAGCATCTAATCATTTCTGGGAAAGGGAAGAAAAGAAACAAAACAAACAAACAAACAGATAAGGGAAATGGGTAGAGAGGAAGAGAAGACATAAAGGAAGGGATGCAGGGAGGGAGAGTGAAAGAATTTGCTTGTTCCTCCTATAGGTTTTTCTGGTCCATCTGGCAGCTGCAACTTACAACATAAAGAAGTACGTAGGGGGATACTGTCCAACCTTAAGCCACAATGGAAGTACCAAGCATTTGTCATGGACACTTAAAATTGGTTTTGTCAACAAAAGTGCAAATTAAGCCCATCTTTGTCTTGAAGCCATATGTCTCTGCGATAGAAATATTTTTTTCATGTGGAGGATGGTGCTTAGGATTGGCTTGCTTACAGCTCAAAGCATGCTCTGTGGTGGTCTGGGGAGCAGCCTGAGAGGAAACAGAGACAGCTAGAGAATGGACATTTTCAGAGAGCAGAGGAGGGCAAAAGCTGAGAAGCAGTCTGTTGCCTACAATGACAGGAAGAAAGGAAACACTGCAAGGAGATTGGGTGCTTCTTCAAAGCCCTTCCTGCCTGTGGTTCTTCCAGAGAAATCTCCCTTACTATTTGGTTTTGTTTATGGCCTTTCAACTTTATTGTTACTTATTGTTATTATTTATTATTGTTATTATTATTATTTGCATGCACATGCATGCCCATGCCATGGCAGGCTTGTAGAGGTCAGAGGACAATTGACTCTCAGGAGTCAGTTATCTCCCACCATTTTGCTGTGTTTGGGGATCAAACTCAGGTTCTTGCATCTATGCACAAGTTTCTCTCTCTACCTAGCTCTCTTACTGTCTCCCTTTTAATTTTTACTCAAAAAGTATCCATCTTAAAACTGTTTCTCTCTGTAATAAGCCTCCAGGATGTTGTTTCTTACTACCTGGTTTCTCATAAAAGGCCTCTTTAAAAAAAATCTATCCATTTTTATTTTAAGTAATTAATGTGGGTCTCATTTTGTAGCCCAGTCTTGAAGTCAAAATCCTCCTGCCTCAGCTGAATGCTGATATTAAGGATATTAAGGACTGCCATAAATAGTGGCTTGCCATGCCAAACTCTATTTTATTTTTCAATTTCCTCTTCCCAGTGTCCAAAGAGAAGAACCAGGAAGATCATATAGGAAAGCCTTACTTCTTATAATCTGATGTTCCTCTCCCCACTTACATAACTCTCTAGTTCTTTACACTAAATCTTTGAGAGGCCACGCCCTGAAAATCTCTAAGAGCATGGGTCCAGAACAGCATCTTCATGACCTGGGGTTAGACAGGTGAGTGATGTGGAGGCTCCAGGGCTCTGGTGATTGATCCAGCACTTAAAGATTACAGCCTTGGCCCCAAGTTGCCTAGAGGCAAATCCTAGCCTTTCTAGGTCCCAGGGACAATTCACTTGATCTTACTAAGCCTTAATTATCAGGGAGTAAAAGGGGAGGGTGACCAAACCAAATACTAGTATTGAGCTTAGGTCTGGGCTAAATGTGAACAGTTCATTATTGCTGGGTGTCTTATAAAAACAGAAATTTGTGAGCTCCAGGACAGCCAGGGCTACACAGAGAAACCCTGTCTTGAAAAAAAAAAGAAAAAAAAAAAGAAATTTGAGACTGTCAAGTCCAATGTCAAGACTCTAGCCAGCTGCATATCTGGTAAGACACAGAATCCCTGTACCCCCATATCTAGGAAGCTTTTGGCTTATTGTCATTTCACAGAAATTACAGAAAGGGAGCTAGCAGAAAGGGAGCCAGGCCTGTGGGGTCTTCTTCATGAGGCCACAAGGGCTCAGTCCTGGTTGTCTAATCAGCTGTGGGTGGTCTCATTTCCTAATAGCCAGGAATTACATTTTCCATAATTGTTGAGTGGAAGCACCATCAGAACATGGCAGGAGCCAAGATCACAAAATGTTATCAACATATAGGTAACAGCAACAGTAGTCAAGCAAAGCAGATGATAGGTCAGTAGTTATGTTCAAGCTGATAATATGGGAAATAAACAAAGGCACAGTCAGGATCCAGGGGCAAATAATCTATCTTACCCACAGTCAAAGCACAGGATTTGGATACAGGATGCCAGATTATGAAGTCTAAATTCCACTTACTGAGTATTACTACCTTCCAGAAACAACACTCAGTGCTGTAATAGCTTATTTGATTTTAATCCCCACATAACTGTGAGTTTAATTGTTAAAATCCTGTACTGCTTAGAAGGGTGCCTGGCACATAGTAGACATCTAGTAAATATTTGTTGACACTGAAATATTTTGAACATTCCTAGGCTATCCCTTTTGAATCCATGTAACTTGCTTTGCGGTTCAAACCTGGAGACAGCAGCAGCAACATTTGACTTTTAACCACCTGAAGCATAGTAGAACATGCATATGTGATCTAATCTGGTACGAAGATCTGTCTCCATTGGTGAAAACCTTTTCTACATTGGCCTAAATTGAAGGAAAGCAGCATGTGCCAGTAATGTGTCAAGCAGGATATTATTTAGAGAAATTGCTTGGTGTTTTTCAGGCATGCAGAGTTAGACTGAAAAATATTCTTCTTGGCACATGTATAACAACGTAATTAAAGGAGTCAACATTCAAAACAAGGAAATGAAAATCTGAAACAGGCATGAAGACAAATAAAACAAGAGCACAGCTTCAGCTGGGAAGGCGAGTGCCAAGGAACAGAGCCATCTCAGTCAGGAAGACTGGAGCACCCTGGAGTCAGTTCTCTTGCTCCATTTTCTTCAAGGATCTCAAGATTTCTAATGGAAATCAATTTTATATCAAAACTAGCTTCAGACAACCCCACCCCTGAATATTCAGGCCCAGAACTTACCATCTCTTCGATGATATTTTATCAGCAGTCCCAGCTGCTGTCTCTTTGGGGATCTTGTTCCCATTTGGATGACAGATATCATTAAAAAGCAAGTGTGTATAGAAGGGACTCTTTCTGTGTTCATTTAGCAACAGAAAAATAGTAAGACCGGCAGACAGCTTAGAGAATGAATAAGTAACCCTAGCAGGAAAGGAACGGTTTTTACTTTATGATGTTTATTATTTCAGAAATATTACATCACTCAACAAACAAATCTCTTTGGATAGAGCCCACACAGTGTTCCTATAATCTGTAGTGTCACACCCCTCTGAATACATTGAAATTACTCAGTGACTCCATTAAATTACTCCAATAGCCTCTTATCCTTAGAGTATCTAGTTGGCTCGAGCTTCATATTTAACCATTTCAAAGCAAGTTTGGAGGAAGCTATAGTCACAAAAATGGAAATATATTACTTTAATTCACTGTTTAACTCTCTCTCTCTCTCTCTCTCTCTCTCTCTCTCTCTCTCTCTCTCTCCAGGAATGAAAATTTAAGACACAGTAGCATTTACAAAAGAAGACATTTAGCCTACATAGTTGGTTACGAGGGTGAACTGCCAGGAAATCATGAAGAAGACACAGAGGCAGGCCAAACATGAGGACAATGTTACTGGTATAACAGAGGGATTGAGGAGGTTTTCAGAAGTTACTGAATGAAAGTTAGATGTACAGCAACTCTTCAAAGAAATAAACAGTGCAAGAAACAGCTCCTTAGGAAAATGGCCCAGGCTCACACAGCAGTGGATTAAGAATGAGATCTTGTGAGAAGATCTGTGAGAAACCTAGTAAGAAGCAGCTGACAGAAGGCCTGCACACACAAACTCGAGGTACCAGGTACCCTGCAGAATTGAGCAGAGTAAGGAAGGGGCATGAAAGATACCTGGCTTCAACAAAGCAAGAACACACACACACACACACACACGTCTGTTCTAACACCAGAATTAACACTCTCAATGTACACCAGTAAAATAAATAAGGTCATTTACTTGCAAGATAATTTAAGTTTCTAAATATATAGGACCCTAAGAATCCATAACAGTTTTCAATCTCGTCAACACTTCCATCTTAGAAAATGACAGGGGTGGTATAACCATGTGGTAGGATCAGTTGTCCGATGCTTTTCAAACATCATTTGACTTGATCTTCATAGCAGCTTTATAAAGGCATAAAAGGTCATGATAATACATTCACTTCATTTCACAGTTAAAACAAACAAACAAACAAAAAACAAAAAAACCCTCAGTGAAGTGATCCCAGGGTCTAGGATGGTGCAGAAAGTGTATATCCGAAATGGATTAATACAATAGTGAGTCAGATTTTTAAGACTTCATACACAGTATACCCTGCATATGACTGATGTAAGGAGGTGGCCTAGTCACCTGCATTGTAATTTGTTGTCTGTTGCAATGATGTCACAATTGGTGAGCTAAAACAGCAACTTCCAAAAAAGAATACAACTTTACATTTAACAAATTTAGCTATAAATATATCTCCAATTATTTTGAATATAACTGGACTAACTGGAAGAGTTGAAAACATAAAGGCTATCTGACAAGATAAAAATACAGGTGCAAAGCTGGGCACAGTGGGACACGCCTTTGATCCCAGCACTCAGGGGGAGTCAGCGGTAGGCAGATCTTGGAGGTCAGGGCCAACCTGGTCTACAGGGAGAGATTTCCAGGATAGCCAGGGCTATACAGAGAGACCCTGTCTTGGAAAACCCCAAAAATAAATAAGTAAATAATAAAAATACAGCTATGTACTTTTAACCGAAGAGACTAGAGTTGTTTAGATGCATGAAGGTAGGAAGTTGTGCTATACAAAGACTAAACAAAATAAAAACAATGTGAACATCAAACCGTCAGACAAAGGACCTGCTAAAAATAATGAGGATGGTTTTATTATGATAAAATTCTAGTTGGTGTTTAAATTTTTTACCAGGAAATGTTGCTCTGTGATAAACTAGTATGTGTAAGATCCTCAAGAACCTAATTTTAGTATGTTTAACATAAGACTTTTAGAATACATAAAATTTAACCCTCATACAAACTAAAACAAGTAATAATAATCATACTAATGTAGGCTGCCCTAAATACCTCAGAGAAATTAATAGGCGATAAATCAATACGCATTGATAAACTGTGCCTGCGGTGAACAAGTCTGACCTGGTGAATTGGCACAATGCGGTATTGCCAACCATGGCACTGTGGGTATAGACCAGTTAGCCACCGACCCTTCATTAAAAGGCACCTTACTGAACGCCAGATAAAGACAAAGTCATTCTTCACATCTGTTACTGTGTTAGCACTGGGGTTGAAGGTTTGGATTGTTGTCTTCTCTGTCTGCTTTGCTCTTTGTGCTTTAGTTTAGAAGCTTTCTAAGCAATGTGTGACTTGAAGATATCAATCGTGTGGGACACTGCAGACCTAGTTCTAAGCTCCAAGTATTGGGTACCGTGCTTTTGTTGTTTGCTGGTGCCTCTCACATTGCTTGTCCACAGTCTTTGCACTGGGCATGTTAATTTTCATGCAGTAGAATCTTTTGATCCCCTCTTTTCTTATAAGTATTCTGGGTAATAATTGTTCCATATTCACAGGGCATTGTGAGAATAAATATGATTTTTTATCAAACACTCAAAATAGTCCCTAGCACATGGGAACAATCACTTCATATTACCTATTACTATTCATGAGTTTTAACTCCTCTCAAATTTCAGTAATGTTGATGACGAGATGCCAGAATACAGAGATCCTATCGCTTCCTTTATGTTGCTCCATGGATGCGTCTGAGGCGCCTCAAGCTCAGCAGACCTCAGTAACAGCATGTTCACCCTTACTGCTGTTCAGACCAGAATGTCTCCTCACCCTCAGTTCTTCCCTGTTTGCTTTAGGCCTTTCTCTCCCTCCACCCCCTCCCCCCACCACCCGTGGAAGCTGCTCAGTTGCAGAGAAGATTTGAAGGTTGAAGATGCTCCGTCATCTTCAACCAGGGGGGTTATGGAGAGTGTCTGACTGGACAATTGATGGCTTCTAGTGGGGCTATGGGTCAGGCCACTGGGAGTGTCGATGCTCCAGTGAATATATAGACAACACAAATTGGATTTTTTTCCTTCTTCTATTTTTGGGGAGTGTGTGTGTTCACAATGTGTAAGGGGGTGGAAATGTGGAAAGACTGGAGAGTACGGGAAGTGAGTGTGATTAGGATGCATGATTTGAAACTCCCAAATAATCAACAAAAATATTTTGTTGGAAAACAATACAACAGAACACTGACATGGGGGCAATGGGATCCCATTAACATGGCAGCCTTAAGCTTTGTTCTTTAATGAAGGGATTTGCTTCTAGCCCTTTGATCGTCTTCTAGTCCCCTTTTCTCTGTGGCCCCTTTTATTTCTTCCATCCACCTCCACTTCACTCCCACACAGAGCCCCACTGTCTCCTCCATTTGAACTTGGTGTGGTCTTTTCATCCCGTTCACTGGTGGGCCTCTCTGATTGTCATGTCCTGTGTGCTGTTTCCCTGCCCCCTGGGTATCATAAACTATCCTTAGATTCTTCACAGCAGACTGTTGAATCTGGAAATGGAGACTCCTGTTCAGATATTCTTGGCTTTCTCTTTTAGGCTGCTCTGTGAGGCCTTTGGGGCTTCGTGTTGTTTATTCTTGGAGACTTCCTGGAGCGTCAAAAATGGCTTAAAAACGATCACTGTGCAGTGTGTTGCCTAAGTGACATTCAATCGCCCTACACTGAGCTGAATTTCAATGAGTTTGTGTAAATGAATCGGAAACATATGGATTTCATCCTCCCTAGCTACCTCCACTGTTTTAAAAGCAGGAACTCAGCATTTGGATTTTGCTGAATTAAAATGTTTAAAACTGAGATATGGCAAATCAATATGAGAGACTTTTCCATTTCACTTAAAAAAAAAAAATAGTTTTTGCAATGATAGAGATTGTACCTGGGGCTTTGAGAATACTAAGCAAGTGCTCTACTGCTGAGCTACATTCCTGCCTGCCTGGCTTGCCTGTCCTTAATGACCATCTTGTAAAGGATACCATCTGACTTTCCGATGCGCATCTGCTAATTTTTGCTCAGTTTCACTCTCCTTGCCTTTAGATGTTCTTTCCATCCCATGAGTCCCTAGCTACCTTCCCCGTCCCCTCAGTCCCTAGCCACTGCTCATGCCTTAAAGAGACAACCAAAGGTCATCTACCTAGGGTATCCCAGCATGCAGTGGGGACAGGCATATGAGGAGTTTGGAGGAAGGGCAACTTTTTGTGCACCTTGTGTGTTTTCCTTCTCATTGCTTTCAAAGAAGCATTTTCATTTTGACTTATTTCCTCATGCTGGCCTCTGTGTCCAGCTGCCCACCCCACCAGCCCACCATCGCTATAGTCTGAATCTTCTTATATCCTTTTAAATTCACGGGCGGAAATCTAGTAAGTAGCCAATGTTACAATTGTGAAGGCAGAGCCGCCATGAACGGGATTAATGTCCTGTAAAAGAGATTCCAGAGCACTCCCTTTTCTATCTGCAATGAAAAAAGATGGCTGCTGCTGAACCAGGGAGACATCCAAGGGACCACCTCTCCCTGGGACACTGAGAAGATGTTAAATGTTGTTAAAGCTCTGCCAAAATCATTAATGTTAATAATAAGTTTAGATCTCATTATAAGGGCTCCTTCCCTTGTTTATTTTCCTTCTAATAAGCAGACATGTTAGAGCTGGTAAATCTGACTTCCTGATTGGCAGCTGTTGGAACACAGAGTACTGTCAGTCAAACAGTCCCATGGACTACATTTATACCAGCACCAGTCATTTTGAACACTCAGTCAATATCTTGAGAAAACGAAACAATGACCATAGCTGACTGCCCCAGCTTCTGAAGGCCTAGCCTCAGCCTTGACCATGTTTAATAGTTTGTGCCAGACCTTTGGCTGGTACAAGCCTTGATGAACTCTGGTTGACCCTAAAACCATTTCCATACAGGTCAGATGAAGTATGCTCCTCCTGGTGGCCTAGCAGAGACTGCTGTGACATGGGCTAAAGAGGCAAGGCTGTGTTTGGTGCAACAAACCTTCATTTGCATGTGAAGTGTGCTGATTAGTACAAACACCCTATACAAGTAGGCCACTTAGGCTTACTTAGTGAGTTGGCTGGGAGACTCTGAGATGCTGCCTTTCTGGTTTTGTAACAGCTAAGAGCTTTTCTCACTAAGCAGCAGAAGTGGCAAGGCAGCTGGTTGTGTGACAGGCAGCTGAAGAAGAGGCTGATGAGCCTTTTAAGACAGGGCAGAGAGAACAATGGGGTGGCAGAAGGAGAGAGGACAGAACTCTGGGGCAGAAACAAGCTACAAAGTTGTATAGAGTCAGAGAAGGTAAACTGCAGACTCTGGTCACTGGAAGAGGGTTGCTAAGCCTTAGCACAAAGGACCTCACACATCAGACACTGGCTATTGTTAGGGTTAGGGAATCCTGATACCTAGATCTGCCCAGAAGCTACAAGGCCAGCTGCTTCCTAGAGCTAAGGAAACTTAACTCCCAGACTGATGGAATTACTGTAACTAGTTGTAGAGCTAAGGGTCTCAACACCCAAAGTGTTCATGAAAACTGAATTCTAGGAGGCACGCCTGCTGCTACTTCCACCTACCTAGCACCTACTGTCCAACAGGGAGGAACACAAAAGCTGCTGAGCACCAGACCTGGCATAACATCTTGTCAATCTGCAGTTTCTGACTAGGCAGAACACTAGAGTCTCAGCCAGCTGACTGCTAACACCAGCACCCGGCCCCCATCACACTGTGATTCCGCAGGTGTCTCGGTTCACAGTTTCCAGGCTCCAGAGTCTAACTAATAGGTTTCTAATCTTACTAGCCTCCCGGTGTATGGCATTTTGTTCAGTAGCCTGAACAGACTGAGACTCCCACCTGAATTTCCCTATGACTATATTAGCTGCTTTCCATTTTCCTGTTGTGAAAATGCTTTCTCTCCATTTGGTGCTGCATATGCATGAGCGGTTTGATGCTTTCCTCTCTCTGACTTATGTCTACAGTGGCACCTCTACTTTCTGAGCCTTCTGCACCCCTCAGCTCCCTGTTGGCCTTGAGCACAGAGACAGCTCACAGCAGAACATCACCTGAGTGGCTGAGCTGAAATCTCTAATTGAAAGCACAAAATAGGTGACCAGAACTTTACGAGAGAGATAAAATTCTATCATGATTAAAAAACAGAATTGAATGTTAAACTACATTTATAAATAGATATTTTAACGGATATGGTCCATATGGCAGTCAGGCACTGATCAACATTGTCTTCACGTGTGTTTTGTAATTGCATTAATTTAATTTTTTAAAAAACTTTGTTATTTTGAGACAGGGCCTCTCTATGTAGTCCTGGCTGTCCTGGAATTCATTATGTAGAATATACTGGCTTTAAAACTCACGGAGATCTGCCTGTCTCTGCCTCCAGAGTACTGAGGTTAAAAACATATGTCCTCGTGCCCAGCTGCATTAGCTTATTGATAATGACCCAATCATAAACTACAAAATCAGAAGGTAATCCTGAAAGTGATTTTTTTTAATGACTTTGGTGACTTTGTGTCATTTCTGTTCAATCGTGCTACATTTCAAACTGCTCTGCAAAATAATAGCAATAATTTTATCAGGTATGAACACGCAAAGCAAGAGAGGAGATATTTGAGGGCCAAAAATGTTATAGATAGGAATATTCAGGAGGGGTAAGAATCCATAGGCATCTTTTGCGCCCACCTACATCTCTCCTTGCTGTATCAAAGTTTTATATCGCAGAATGAACCTCTTACTTGTACTCTGTACATCAAACACCTTCATGGAAGATAGGAGCATTACAGAGATGCTATTTTGCAAAATTTCCATTATACAATTCACAAAATTTAGGTTTAATTGAAGAAAAGGGGGCTTGTGAGAACGTTTGTTGTGCAATGTGAAGACATAGTTCAAAACCTCAGAACACACATAAAACAGCTGTGCATGGTTGTGCATACTCTGAGGTACTATAAGCCACAAAAGAGGATTTTGGGGGCTTGCTCCAGGTTCTGTGAGACTCTGTCTCAAAGGAAGAAAGTGAAGCATAACAGAGCAGGACATTCAACATCCTTCTCTGGCTTCTCTGCAAGCACACATGAATGCACACACATGCACACCACCATACACATAAACACAGACAAAAAATGAAGGGAAAAATACATGGGGAAGGGTGAAATGTATTATTTTTAATGTATTATCTAGCCATAATTAGTAATGTAGTGTTTAACTATTTTCCAAACCCTGATTCTAAGCATTTTACATACATTAATCAAATATAGTTTCTGTAACAATTATTCAATGCACGTGTCATTATTATCTGTATTTATAGATAACAAAACGAATGCATAGAAGATTAACTGATCTGCATGTGTTCACACATTTAAGGTCAGATTTAAATCTGGTCATACGAGATCCACGTTCCATATTCTTCTTGTTGTTGTTTTGTTTTGTTTTTCAAGACAGAGTTTCTCTGTGTATCCCTGGCTAATCTGGAACTTTTTCTGTAGACCAGGCTGGCCTCAACCTCAAAGACGCATGAACCAACACTACTCAGCCCATATTTTTAATGTATGTAGTATTTAATAGATACATATTCTGATGTGGTAGCATAACAGAAATGTGGAGTATTTAAGTTTAGAAGTTAAGATTTAGTGTTTCAATCATAAAATCAATTGTATTTCTCCCAGTGACCATATGTAAAATGGTAATAGTACATAAGATACAGGAAACTGTGAAATTTGAATTGCTATATATTTATTCAAGATCATGTTTTTTTATAGTATCTACTTAAAATACAAATGAAAACAAAATATACACATTCATGGGTAAGTGATAGGTGGCTGAGTAGATGGTTCAATATCCAAATTAATAAGTATATCTCCCAGATCCAAAGGGAATAAAATATTAATATTAATCGTAGGTGAGAATGTGGAATAAGAGATATTGTGCTCTTCTGTAAAACTCAATCTATCACACAAACTTCTATTTTTATCGATGAGTAAAACCAACAAGTACTTGGATTAGTCACCTAAGCTCACAGTGTCTGGTCAGCCTGAGTACATTCCCCTAATAAATGAGCTAATTATGAAACAGTATTGGATTTATTTTTGTTTAGCTTAGCAGTACCAAAACCGTTTTCCAATTTTATGGAGCTTGCCTATTGAAAATTTCATTGGAAGTCCTTCTTTGGCTATAGGCATTCAAAGCCAGAGCATATGGCTTGATCTTACCCAACTTAATCCTTCTTTGATCGTTGTAGCTTGAGTGAGTGGCAGAATGATTTAAGTGTAGAACTGGAGATGCTTGTCGGTGGTAGACATGGCTAAGGTGTGCCTTGGATGCGCTCAGGGTTCAATTTCTGGACACACAAACGAGAGAGAGAGAGAGAGAGAGAGAGAGAGAGAGAGAGAGAGAGAGAGAGAGAGAGAGAGAGCGCCAGGAGAAGGGTAGATGCAGCAATACAACTGTCTAGCAATAAAGTGTAAGGAGAGTGGGATATACACTCCAGTGATACTAATAAGCCGAGGAGCTCTGCCTCCTTCCTGGTTTTCCTTTCTCTAAACAATTTTTAAAACTCTACATTATCTAAATAATTTAAAATTATTTTTATAGAAATCTTTCCTTTAGCTCAAAGGATACACATGCTCTCTCTATAGCACTATAGTGGAGGTTAAGAATCCAATATTTACAATGAAATGAAATACATTTTTGTTCACTTAGTTGACATACAAAAGGCTATTTGTGTGTGCACATTTGTGTGTATGTGTGTGCTACAAATATTTTGTCAGAGAGTTCATACTATCATTTCTAAAACTAAATTTGAGTGTGTGATACTTGTCACTTTTATAATTTTTGACTTTTTATCAATATTAGTGACCCAACTTCTGCCATTTCACCAAACCTTAGTGCTTTACTTCATTGAGGTCACATCTGACCATGCAGGGAGTTGTGTCTTCAGCTCCTTTCTCTAGTCAGGACTAAATCCATCACGGCTACGTAAACCTTCCTAATGGCACACTAGCTCCTTGCGAGATGGCCTGGAGAGTCAGGGATGTGGATAAGAAATAGAGAAAAACTCATTTGGAGAAACATTGTCTACATCTGTTCTCTCAGCCCTGCAGTCCATTCAATGGAAATCTATTACATCCATGAATAGGTTTTTACTTCCCACAATAAAAACAAAGCAAAACAAAACAAAACAAAACAAAACAAAACAAAACACCTCGCTCATTCCTGATGCTGGTCGTCCACACATTTGCCACTCTTGTTATTAGGATTCAGGACTGGAAAGGCTTTCTATGTGAGTGTGGTGGTCATCCATTTCCTTTGCTTTATATGTTACATTTTTAAAAACATACGCCAGTAACTCATAAAACTAGATGAGTGGTATTACCTTCATTTTATGGATGAGAAAGAGATTCAAAGATACTGACTTCTTAGGTTATATAAATTGTGATTTTCAGAAATAGGTCTGAAAACCCATCATCTGACTGTACTTCAGCAGATTATCAAAACAATTCCCATATTATTTTCTATTGGGATATGGTGTGCATCCTTCAAAAGGCCTTACCTCCACCAACAAAAACTTTAAAATCTGACAAGGGAGCATCAAGTTTAACATTGAATTTACTGGTCAGAAACATCCTGGCTCACAGCTAGACATTTCTAAATGTTGGAAGGAAGGCAGTTAATATGTGACATTCATTCAGCCATAACTTTTCTTGTAGGTTTACAGTTATAGGTTACCTTTGGCATGCAGAGTAGTAAATTTTAATTGAATATAAGTCAAATCAATTTCTTTCAAGCTATGCAGTATCAAACAAATAAAGATGAACTAACTGTTTTTTAAAAATTCTGTTACAAAAGACCCCAGAGAAAAACATAATCCCTAATTTATAAACTCTTTCCACCCTAAAACATATTTTGTGGCATAAGCATATATGGGAATAATGGTCAGGCTATTTTTAGAAATGGAAATTGTACCTTGAAATCTCATATTTAGAGGTTCAAAGTGTAGTGTGGTACAAACTTATGTCCTTTTATGCCCCAAATAAATCTCCCAAATGAACAGAAATATTTGAAAGAGAGTCAGATTCCAACTTTGAGGATAGTAAATAAATCCTGACCACTTTGTGAAACTACTTAGCAAGTTACATTGAATACTTTTTATTGTAGTAAGTATATTATATATAGTTTTCAGACCCGATTTTCAGAATTATGTAAGTTAAAGGCCCCTTTATACTTGTAGAATAATATTAATTATTCTGAAAGTTTTAGAATGATTCAAATTTTATTTTATTTTATTTTTCAGACAGGGTTTCTCTGTGCAGCCCTGGCTATCCTGGAAGTCACTTTGTAGACTAGGCTGGCCTAAAACTCACAGACTCACCTGCCTTTGCCTCCCAAGTGCTGGGATTAAAGGCCTATGCCACCATGGCACAGCTATAAAATACTATCAAAATACTGCTTTAAATAGCATCTTCTTTTACCATTATTTGTTAATTTTTACGTTCACATCCATAGGTGGGTGCTGGCATACCATGGAGTGTCTGTGGAGGTCAGAGGACAACTTGCAGGAGTAGGTTCTCTTCTATCATGTGTATTTCAGAATTGAACTCGGGTCATAAGGGTTGGCACAGATACCTTTATCCCACTGACACATTTTGTAAACCCAAGAGTCTTTTGATATTAATATTTTACAAATGCTATTGTAGATGTACACTCTTCTTTCTCGGGAGTCAATGCTGTCTTATCCTAGAAATATGACTATGTTAAATATAGATAATGTCTAAGTTAAGAATATGCCATGGCTGTCGAGAGTATTTGGTAGGGTGGATAATATTATCCTAATGATACCCACACCCTAATCTCTGAAATTTGTGTGTTTTCTTTCAAGTTAAAAGTGAAATTACAAATCTGATTAAGAATTATGACATGGTTAATTCTTCCTTCTACCCTCTCCTCTGCCCTATGAGGGGGATGAGAGAGGGCACTGAGGTTTGGAAAAAGCAAAATTCATTATATACATGTATGAAATTATTAAAGAATAAAAACTTTAAAAAATAAAGTTCTGTCATAGGTTGATTATCCTGAATTATTTGGGGCAGCCTAATTTCTTCACATGGGCCCTTAAGAGAAAGCAAAATCATCAACCATCAGATATAAACACACATGGAGAAGACTTGAAAAGCATCATAACCAGGTAGGACATACACTCTTCCCATGTACACATGGGATGTTTTCAGGGTAAAATATATAGTGAAGACAAACCAAACTTGGATAATTTTGAAAACATTGAAATCAAACAAAAATATTTTTTCTAGGACTAAAACTAGAAATAGTAACATAAGGGAAAATGGAAATTTGAAAAATATGTTAAAATCAAGGAGCACACTCTCAAAAAACCAAATTACAGTAAAATTCCAAACATTTTGAGACAAGTGAAAATGAAAACACAGTTTACTGATACTTATGGAATGAAATAAAAGGGGCGCTAAAAGGAAAGATTGCACTTCTACTAATCCTTGTGATAAGAAGAAGAAGGAGCGGGAGAAGGGGGAAGAGAAGGAGGAGGAGGAGGGGAAGGAGGAGGGGAAGGAGGAGGAGGGGGAGGAGAAGGAGAAGGAGAAGGAGAAGGAGAAGGAGAAGGAGAAAAATTGGGGTTTCTACCCCACCTTAGATCACAAAACCTTTACATTTATACTAAACCTTAAAGCATTAGAGCTGGGTAGATATCAACCCTCTATGCTATTTTACCCATTTCCCTATCAGTTACTCAGAGATATCGCTTCCTATGTTCTGCCTGGACCACTCCTACTCCAACAGGCTGGCCTTCATGGCTATGCACTCACAATCTACCTTCCCCATGGTGTCCTCTTCCTTTTCCTCCTCTCTCCTCTTGTGATCTCTGCCTTAACCTCAAGCCCTTGAATGAAGCCCCATCTACCTCTCCTCTGCGCAGCTACAGACTGTAAGCATTTTTATTGACCAATTAGGGCTAACTTGGTGGGGGGAGGCGAGGTTACATAGTATCCCTTGGTGTATGTGTACAATACATAGCAACAGAGCAAATCTCAACATCTATCAAACCAATAATCCATTTTTACATCTTCAAAAAGTAGAAGAAGGCAAACCAAACCTAAAGACTGCGAAAGGAGGGCAGACTGAGCACCATAGTGGAGCTACATGAACCAGTGAGCTGAAGAATGGGTGGATAAAAAGCTGATTCTCTGAAAAGATGAAATTTAGTTAAATTGACTAAAGAAAAAGATTACTGGAGAGATAAATAAAATCAGAAATATAATAGAAGTGGGACATTACTACAGTACTTGCAGAAGCAAAAAGAATTATAAGAAAACACTATCAACATTTGTAAAACAACAAAGTAGATGAAAGATTAAACAAACAAATTACAAATGATCAAAATCTTCTCACAAAGAAAGTCTGAGCAGATTTAACACAAAAGTTTAATCAGTAACTGAAAACTACTTGACAAAGATTAGATGAGAACCAGATGGCTTCAATGGTGAATCCTACCAAACACTTAAAAAAGAATAACTTCCATCCTCCTCAGACTCTCCTCAAAATAGGAAGGAATAACCCCTAACCTGTTCTATGAGGCAAAAGCTAGATAAAGATAACATTAAAAAAAAATCTCTACAGAGTAGTATTTCTCAAACACAGGTCATAGATACAAATATATGTAATTTTGTATGTGTGTACATGCACATGTGTGTGTGTGTGTGTGTGTGGTGTACATATGTAGTGTATTTGTGTTTGTATGGTGTATACGTGTGTGTGATATATTTGTGTGGTATGTATGTGAATAGTATATTTGTATGTGGTGTATATATTTGTGAATGATGTAAGTGTGTATATATGTATGGTATATTTGTGTATGATATGTGTGAGGTCTTTGTATATGTGTGCGTGCATGTGTATGTGTGTGTTATTTATTTGTGTGATGTTTTATGTATGTAGTATATTTGTGGGTGGGAGTGTTTCTGTGCATGTGTGTGTGGCATCTTTTTGTGTATGTGGTATCTTTGCTATGATGTGGATGTGTGTGCATGTGGATGCATGAGTATGGTACATTTGTGTGTGGCATGTGTGTGGTCTTTGTGTTTATATATGTGTGTGCATGTGTATGTGTGTGTGTGTGGTTTATGTATGTGTGGTGTGTGTATGTATGTAGTGTATTTGTGGGAGGAATATTTGTGTGTGTGGGGTGTATATGCACATGTATATGTAGATACTCAGGCCCTACGTAAGTGCATACGAGGGCCAGGGAACTTCATTAGGTGTTCTGCTCATTTGAGACAAATTTTCTCCTTGAATCTGAAGCTAGACTGGTAATCAGCAAGCCTGTCACCTCCCCACACAGAACAGTTTAGAAGCAATTGCCCAGCTTTTGCTATGGGTCCTTCAGATTCAAACTCAGGCTACTGTGTTTGAGTAGTAAGTACATTTTCTTAAGCCGTTTCCACAGTCTCAGCACACATGAAATATAAAATCAGTTTAGTAAACAATAAAAGCAGATTTTTATCAAGGACCAATTGAAATTTGTCCCCAAATGAAAGTTGAGCCTCATGTATAAAAATCAACTAATAAAATTCACCACTGTAACATAATAAAGGACAACACCCATATCTCAGTGAAAAGTGAAAAAGTATATGGCAAAAACTCAATACTAAATCATGATTAATAATTCACAATTAAAAATCTTTCCATCCTATAATCGAAGAGAATTTCCTCAACTTATTGAAGAGTGCTCAAGTTTGCTTTCTATGCCCGTGACAAAAAAACAACCAAAATCAACTTGGGACCAGAAGAGTTTATTTGGCTGACACATCCTCTCACAGAGCATCCTAGAGGGAAGTTCGAGCAGTCACTCAAGGTGGGAATCTGGAGGGAAGAAGCAGAGAGCACAGACGAGTGCTTCTTACTTGCTTGATTTCCATGATTCACTCAGCCTTCTTTATCATGCAAGTAGGGCCCGTGGGTGGCACCACCCACAGGGGCTTGCTCCTTCCACAACAGTCATTCATCAAGGAAATGACCAACAGAGGGGCCAATCTGGTGACGGCATTTTCTCAATTGAGGTTTCCTCTTCCCAAATGAGCCTAGCTTCACAAAACTTGCCAAAACCCTAGCCAGCTCAAAGAACATTCAAGAAAATTCTTCAGCTATCATTGTAGTTAAGGGTGAAAGATGGAATTTTCTGTATATAAGACATTAATGTGAACCATAGAAACCACAAAGAAAGGAACAAGACTATCACAGGTGATGCGGACCTCATCACATCCATTTTTAAGGAACACAGACATACACACCCAGCATTAAAGTACTAGGACAGCGTTTTAGGCTCACAAGATGCAAGATCAATACACAGAACCTAACTGTATTTGTACAAACTAGCGACAAGCAATCTAATCCACGGATAGAAGTGAAACCAGCCCAGCTATATGACCACAAATCTAATGAAAGGAATTTAGGATTTTATACTAAAACCCACAAAGCATTGCTGAAAGAAATTAAAGAGTGTTTCCACAAGTAGAGAAGAAACTCATGTTCACAGACACAGTTTGAGGATTTGTTGTGAAAACTGACAAGGTAATGATAAAATATAAATGGAAATGCAAGGGACCTGAGATAGTCAAAGTAACTGTGAAATATTATCTACTGCAGGCTACAGTGTGAAGGCAGTGCGATATTGTCAGTTAGACAGCTATTTGAAGTAATGGAACAGAACTGAGTATGGAAATAAACCTTGTGTTGATGGACAATTGTTTGGCAAAGATGCCAAACAGCCCAATGAGAAAAAGAGACTTTTCAATAAATGTTTGTACTAACATCACAAGATAAAAACTCTGAACAGATTATTGATATTGTCACAAGCTAAAGTGTAAAACATTCAACATGAACAAAAGAGTACATCTTTAAAATCTTTGACTACTCAGAAAGGTCTTAGCTATGGTGCTGAGAGCTCAAGCCAAACCAACAAACAAAGGGTGAACTGAACATGTTCAGGCTTAAGAGTGCTTTAAGAGACCTCCCTAAGAAGAAAGAAGTAAAAGATGCACCTGTAATTACAGTGCTTGGAAGACTGAGGCAGGAGGATGGGGAGCTTAAGACAAGGTTAGCTTAGGACACAGCAAGCCAGGAAAATAAGGAGAGAAAATGAAAGAAAATTAAAAGAAGGGAGGCAGGGAGTAGTGAGGAAGAAAGAGAGGAAAGAGAAACCTTAGGGCAGGTAAAAATGCTGACTAAACATTTGTTGGGTAGTGCAACTACATCCAGAATACTAAAGAACTCAATTCTCAATAATAATAAGATAGCCCAATTACAAAATTAGCAAGATGACATATAAACAGATAACAAGTACTTTTAAAAGTTCTTAATATCAGCAGGGTAGTGGTGGTGCAGGACTTTAATCTCAGCATTCAGGAGGCAGAGACAGGCAGATCACTGTGAGTTCAAGGCCAGCCTATTCTATAGAGCAAGTTCCAGGGCACTAGGACTGCACACAGAAACCCTGTCTCAAAAAAAATGAAATGAAACAACCAAACAAACAATATCACCATGCATTGGGGAATCTAAAATCACACGGAGTTATCACTACCAATGTCCGTTAGTTCAAATGGTTATTATTAAAAAGAAAATTGATGCCAAGTACATTTTGCAAAGAGGTTGAACAATTTCTTTAAAGAGTTACACACAGACTTTAGCATAGGAGCCCTGTGAAAGTATCTTTTATTTGCCTGACGTAGTTATCATCTCTAATGCTTACTGCCTCTGTCTGCTAACCTAGTCCTAGTTCTGGAAGCTTCTAGCCTCCATGCAATCTTATCTAGGCTTTGACTCGATGCTGAATAAGCTCACTCTTTCTTGTTCTTTCTGATCTCTTGCTGGCTGTTTCAACTCAGCAGTTCTGGCTCAAACTTCCCTCCAAGCTCACTGATTCAAACTGGCTTCTCTCTGTTTCTGACTTTTTGCTCTGCTTGGCCTCTTACTAGCTTTGGCAATATGTTCTAATCCATTGGCTCCTTATTCCCTGGCTCATCTGTTTTCACCTGTGTCTACCTTGTTCTTTCTCTGCAACCTGTCTCTATACAACTATACCAGTAAAACTTCTCTCTCTCTCTCTCTCTCTCTCTCTCTCTCTCTCTCTCTCTCTCTCTCTCTCACACACACACACACACACACACACACACACACACACTCACTCTCTCTTTCACTTTCTCTCACTCTCTCTCTTGCTCTCTCCCCCCACTGCCCTCCAGTAGCTCCCCTTTCCTTTCTCTTCTCAAGAGAGTTGGGCATATCCTATTCTGTCAAATCTTTCTCTGATTCATCACTTTGTCTGCCACTCAGTAAGACTCTTTTTACAAACTAACTTTACCTTCATAGTTTGGGATTAATGTGCATGCTAAGGCTGAGCCACACCACAGCTAGAAACAAGGTTTTTCCAGTAAACAACACAATCTCAGTGTTCACAGTGTGATCAAATATCCTGCAACAGACTCTTTAAAACTTAGTGGAGAAACAAAACAATGTGCCAGGACTTGAGCATAATGTTCAGAGAAGCATTAATAATCCAAACTGGAAACAGTCTAAGTTCCTTGCAGCTGATAAATGCACACATGGAGTATTGTGCACACTACAGTAGATTACTTTTTTTAATAAGAGAGAAAAAAAGAGAACCCCAATGCATGCTGAAATATTAATGAATTTAAAGCATTATAAGGGGAAAACACTAGAACCATGAGGCTATATACTATAATATTCTATTTATGTAAAATGAATAAAATTTCAAATTGATACAAACAGAAAGTAGATTAATTTTGTTTAGAGCTTGGGAATTGATCACAAACAGATTTGTGAGGAATTAGGTGGTGGTAAAAGTTTCTAAACTTAGGTTTAGAGTTGACCATCTTTAGAACTTCATTTAAGAATCATTGAGTTTGTATTCCATGAAGATCTAGGGGTCCCATTGCTGTGGAGCCAGCCAGCCAGCTTGGGCCAGGGAAATACCAGCCTAGGGGAGAAATGAAAAACCATGCAAGCAAGAAGAGAGAACACAATATTGACAAACAGCTTTGGTTGATGGAGGCAGAATGATGTCATTTGGTGGGTTCAAGGTCCTCAGGGAGTTCCAAGAGTACACAATCACATTTCATAGCTTTGTGATAAAGTAGAAAACAGGACAAAATGACAGAGGTTCAAAAGGGAAATTTCTTCTGCCAAAATGAGCCACTACTTCCTTTCTATGCAGAGGATGCCAAGAGTGAGCTTGAGTCAGGCCCTTCCCACAGGGGTCTCCAGACTGAGACAAAGGATGTTATTCATAAGTCAAAGTTCACTGTGTCCTTGTGACAGGCTGGGACAGGTTCCTATCTCACCCAAGGCTATATCCTGGCTTCACTGTCATGGAAGTACATATAGATATTTACCTGGGCTTATGTGTGTTTGGCAGCAAGACAAATGGAAATGGGAGGTGTTCCCCAGTGGAAGCTGACACTGAAGAACCTACAAGACTAGTGCTATGTGGTACTTCCACTCAGTTCCTCCTTCAACCCTGTGTTATAGATATTAATACATTTACCTGAGGGAATTAAGGTCTCAAAACTCCCATCGCCACTTGTAAAACAGGTGACATTGTCCATCATACTTACATGCAGGCAAGAACCTAAAATGCAAAACTTCGTACAGGACAGAACTGCAGTTTGAATTCAGATCCACAAACTTGTTCTAGCTGCCATATCTCACTATCTAGCCAAAGCCGACTTCTGTTCTGTTTTTCTTTGGAATGGTCAGTCTTCTACTGTGTGCTCTCTGGTTCCTTGTTTTGGTGTGATAATAAGCCAACCAGAAGTCCTTCTGGGATTTCTTTTCTCCTCCAGTCCTGAAAGAATGAAAAAACAAAACAAAACAAAACAGTAAAAAAGAAAACAAAACAAAACAAAAAAAACAAAAACCCCTTACCATTGTGCCCTTGAAACGTCACTAACAATCACAACTATAAAGGCTGGAGTCGGTGTATGGATATTTTTTTAAAAATGGCTTAAGAAAACCTTCAAGCATTTGCAGCTGTCCACACCATTTGTAAATCCTAGGGAAGAGACCTGAGCCAAAACACAAACAAACAAAAAACCAAAATAAACAAGACTGGAAAACAAAACGTGTGTATCAGAAATAGACAAGGAGCAGGAGCTTTACCTTTAGGCAATTTGTTTTGTTATGAACAAGAAAAGTGTTCGATTCAGTAACAACCAAAATTAACTCAGATGACAGTTTTTGTTTTTTGTTTTTAAAGGCATTTATAGAGATGTGGGCTTCATTTCCTCAGACTTTAGATCTTGTTCCTCTCATTTGGAGCAGCAGATGCTGTCGTATAAGGAAGACCACCTGCTTCTCAGGGCATCTCTGTAACAAATAGCTTTGAGGGAGAGGAAGGAAAGATCACAGGACGAAAAGGAAAGAGATAGAAAGGGGGACCGGAAATTAAGAAGTTGGCTTACCATACATCTTCTGAATTATTCAACCACTGAAAAGCCGACAGATTTCTTTTGACGCTTGACTGTCTCGCTCTGCATCTCTATCCATATTCCACTTTTAAGGAGCTGCTTTAAGAGAGCTCTGTCCGTCTGCACAGCCCAGCTTTATGACATATTTGTCTTTCTTTGCAAAACAGAAGCATAGAAATGTACAGAACATGGGTATTAATTAAATGATGCTTTAGTGCAGGAAAGGGCTTTGGTTTAAAAGGATCCCTAGAAACTACTCTTTTAAAGACATGCTCCTTAAGTGAAATAGCCCACACTTCCCCCCTGATTCCAGTAAAATGGCTTGGACAGTGTTTCTGAATCCCCAGGCTTCCAGAAGCTTGTTAAATTCTTACTCCAAGCAGCAAGTATGACTGGAGTCCCTGGAAGCTATGACCTCAAAGGCTAATTGTTTAGAAAGAACTGAGTCACCACGTGCCAAGGAAAATAAGACATTAAAGAAACTAGCCATACAATTTCAACTCAGTTAACATGCTCACCTGAAACATACCAACCCGAAAAGTAACCACAGGAAAATGTCTGTGGTTTGGAAGTCTCAGGAACAATTAATTCTAGATGATTTTTCCTCACACAGGAAAGGTTTTCCTTTCGTGAAACACTCAAACACTGTCATATTTTTTACTGCTTTGAAAACTTGTGTCAAATATGTCATCACTGCTTTATTTCTTAGACAGTATTTGTGTCATTAAAATCTATTCTCATATTACTTCCCCAAAAGGATAAAACTACTAAATAATACCCTAAGCACAAAGTTGACTTCTGGATATCCTGGGATCTTCATATAAAACTATAGGGGCAATGGGGTAGTTACAATGAAGCAGTACACTTTGGAAAAGAAAAATTGTTTGCTCTCCTAGTCTGTGGTAGCTGCTTTGATCCTGTCTGATTTTTTTTTTTAAATAAAATTAGTTGTTTCATTCTCTCGATGCTGAGCAGTCTTGGTGGTTCGTGGTACAGTGTTGTCGCAGGCTGTTCCCTCCTCTCCTTGCAAATCAAAGCCTTTCATATTCTGTAAATGTGGACAGTCCATGACTCACAGTGTTTTTTTATGTTAGAACTCTAGAGAGGATTTTCTAAGATGGCTACAGGAATACTTGAGGTTTTTACAGAGTAGCTGGAGGAGGGAGGGAGGCAGGGCAGAAGAAAAGTGAGATTGTGTAGTATTCCCTGAGTAGGATAAATAGATAAAGTCATCACCCAGAATCTGAGACATTCTTACGTTTGGAAATTACTTTTTGTTTATGTGAACTTAAATGTAATTAGTTGTTTCATGTTTTCATTTGTTAGACCTGAAAACTCTAAATGGTGGTGTCAGCTATTGTGGGTTCTGGGCTCTAGATTACAGTGGATGAGTACAGTTGCTCTCAGAGGACTCAAGAGTTCTTTAACTGGAGACACTAAGACAGTGAAAATATTCATTGACAAATGACATTAAAAGATGAAAGTTAATAAAGATGTCCTCACATCCCTGCTCTGATGTCAATTTCAGTTCCTCTTTCTATTTCCTTCTTTCTTCATTACATAAACGCTGTGTGGCTAAAGGAGAGACTACTAGGGTATGTGGCTGGATTCTTTTTATTTCCCCTACATTGTGTTGACTTCCATGTGCCTGTGCATTAGATATTCTTCTAATTTAAGAGTATTTAAAGAGGTCTCAATCCAACTAATAGAATCATTTAACCTGACTCATTTAATCCAAGACACTACCAAAATCAGGAAATTAGTCACCTAAGTCCTCCAGCAAGAGATTGTATTGGCACAAACTCAGTGTCACAGACCTTCTATGGTAATGGCTTAATCCATCCACCATAGCTTCCTCAACACAAGTCAGAGTTGCTAAGAATCTACCACATTTGATAATCTGCCTCTGATTGGATAATGTGAGTTCTATGTTTCACTTTCTTTTCTGTTTATTGAGGGTTGTGAAGACAGGGGATCCCGTAAGAGGGATGTACTCAAGCAAAGCAAGTCAGCATCACCAGAGACCAAACTCCTCCACCAAAGTCTACGCTTCAACTCAGAAATGTGGGTAGGCCGGCACATCTGAAGTGCAGACTATCCAAGTGCAGACTCTATCGAACTATATGAAAACAGCCACACCCAAATTGACCACTCCATACTGTTCTCAAGTGTCATGGCTAAAGGGGACGAAATCTTAGGAGTCTTCCAGACTTAAGGCATCAGCAAGACATGACAATAAACACAAACATATGCTGGATGGTTCCTCACAGAAGGAATCCCATTGAGACAACTGATGAAGTGTAAAAATAAAGTCAGGATGGGAAATGGTTCAGGGAGGTTCAATTTTGTGATTGCAGTAATTAAACGGTAGCTAGAGAGGAGAATTTTCTTATCTAATGCGAAAATGGGCAGTGTATGGTTGAGAGCACTGTGTTTCCAAGTAACTACCAAAATGGTTTATGAAATTCCCTCCCCCCTTCTCTCTCTCTCTCTCTCTCTCTCTCTCTCTCTCTCTCTCTCTCTCTCTCTCCTGTTTAACTCTGTTCTGGATGATTTATTTTTTTCTTCCTTATGTTTCTTTAATACTTGTTTGTATTGGCATATATATATATATATATATGTATATATATATATATATGTACACACACACACACATACATACACACACTGCACTATGTTACACAAAAATAGTTTCAGAGAAATATGTATTGGGAATATTTCCAGTAATAGCCATTTCTTTTTTACACAATATATCTGTTCATGATTTCTGCTCCCTCATCTCATCATGGATCCTCCCTATCTC
Source organism: Uromys caudimaculatus (assembly GCA_028551405.1). NCBI lineage: Eukaryota > Metazoa > Chordata > Mammalia > Rodentia > Muridae > Uromys > Uromys caudimaculatus. The sequence goes on from CM052702.1 coordinate 82,590,686, forward strand.
CCCATTCATCCAGCTCCATGCCTTCCTTCTCTCTTTAGAACACACACACACACACACACACACACACACACACACACACACACACACACACAGAGAGAGAGAGAGAGAGAGAGAGAGAGAGAGAGAGAGAGAGAGAGAGAAAGAAAAAAGGACAAGAAACAACACACACACACACACACACACACACACACACACACACACCATCTTTGAGTTCATTTTGTGTTGGCCAACTACTATTGAGCATGAGGCTTATATACTCAGTGAGATCAAATTGGAGAAAACTAATTTTCCCTTTGAAAGTAGTTATCAGTTGAATACACCTTCTTGGTTGGGAATGGGAGTTCACATTCATTTATTTCCCTCTCTCAGTACTAGGGCTTGGACCTGTATAGGCCCTATTCGTGCAGCCATGGTCTCTGTGAGTTCATATGTGTGTCAGTTCTGTTGTGCTCAGAAGACACTGTTTCGTTAGTGTCAACCATCCCCTCTGCGTAGATCCCTGAGCTTTAGGGGAGGGATTTGATGAAGACCTCCTCCTTAGGACTGAGTGTCCCCAGATCTCTCACTTTCTGCATATTGCCCAGTTGTAGCTCTCTGTATTCGTTCCCATCTCCTACAGGAAGAAGTTTCTGTGATAATGACTAAGCATGATGTTTTTCCATGGTTATATCAAAATTTCCTGAAGAGTCATTGTTTGTTGTTCCTTTAGTAGAACAATACTACTTGGTTTTCCCCTAGATCTACAGCCTTTCTGGTTTCAGGTTACTAGGCCACTACAGAGTAGTGTCAGGCATGGATTCCATCACACAGAATAGACCTTACTTCCAGTCAGATAGTAATTGGTTACTTCTACAAGCTTTGTACCAGTATAGATTGGTGCAGGCAGAACACCGTTGTAGACTGAAGGATTTGTACTTGGGTTGGTCTTTACCCTTCTCCTCTTGATAGCGCAAATAGTAACTTCCAGTACCATGAACACTAGTCAGTAAGGGTGAAGGCTCGAGGTAGGCACCAGCTTGACTTCTATGTATTCAGTGAGTTATATAAGGTGTTGTCTTCAGCAATAGAACCTTACTATTAGTTTTGTGGAGAGGACTCAATAGCATCAGCAATGGTATGGGTTGTCTGAGGGTTTTCATGGAGCTCCTTTGGCCAACAACCCAGTTAGATGTAACCCACTCATGACACTGGGGATTTCACTTGGTGGTGAAGGGTGTCTAATTGGGACTTTGTTGCCTCCATTATTTGGTGACTTCATTTAGATTTCCTTCATATACGCATGTATATTATTTTAAAAAGCTTGTACCATAGTAGGTTTCCATATGATTTCTCAAATGAGCTTTTACTTTTTTAGTTATCTCTCCTGTATTTTTAACCTCACCTCACCCCCTCTTTTCTTCCACCACCATTCAATCTTCCACTCTCTGCTCCCCCCTCTCTGTATAGTAATATTTTCTCATCTTTGGGAGATCTCCTCCCCCTCAGTCACTTATTCTGTACCAAACCACCGTGGTTATATGAATTGCAGTATGACTATTATCAAAGGCTTAAAAGCTAACGTGCACATGTAAGAGAATACATACTATATTTTTCTTTGGATGTCTGGGTTACCTCAGAATAGTTTCTTTCTAGTTCCCCTATTTTGAGATGGAAACTTAAGGGTTCTTTGGAAAGTCAGTTGTGTTGGATGGTGTTTTGCTGGGGCAAACACATAAAGGAACGCTTAGCTGAAGTGGACACAGGTGAAAGACTAAGGCAGACTCATAAAGGAACATTTAGCTGAAGCAGACATAGGTGAAAGGATGTTCTACTAAAACAAGAACAAGAAGGGACACGTGGTAAAGGATTTTTTTGCTAACGACATGCATGTATTGGTCTGCCTTACACTGTGTAGTTGAGCTGCATTTGTCAGGATTCCATAGACCAAAAAACTTGTGGTGATGTGCTACAGTTTCTTTCTTGCCACTTCTGCAGACTCGGGCTGATTGGGAGAGTGATGTCAGCTGAAGACAAACTCTCATGCTGAGGTAAGACATGTGCTGAGGCTAAACTCGTGGAGGACACATCATGTTTGGAGGGTATAAATAGGACTCAACAGACAGTGACAGGGGCTAAGCTTGGCTTGCTTATAGAACTAGCTGTGCAATGCTTGCTGGTCTTGAGTCTTTGCTGACCTTTGCTTAGCTGAGAGAGGCACAGCTGAGGACTTCTCCTGGTGTTCCCCCTACTCCCTCCTGCTGGGGATGAGGACTGACTGTCTCACTAGGTAGCACCACTGCTGTTGATTTGTGTTTGCTATCCTGACTACCAAGTTGAACTGCTGGTGTATCCAGGAAGTGTTTGTGAGTGAATGGAGCTATCGCTGACAACCTGTGAATTGAACTGCTGATTTTCTGACAAAGCAGATGAAATTTGTTCCAAAGAGCCATTTCTAAACAGGTCCACTTCCCCCATATTCTTTTTCACTACCTCTGGTGAGTGGTGGGCTAAAAGGGAGGTGAAAGTGTTTAAGAACCTTCATTAAAAGTAGACATTGAAAAAATTAAAGCTACACTATTTCTTAATTATTATTGATATCTTTTGGGTTTCAATGATATCCTCTCTATGGTTATTATCATTACTCTCCTGGGCTATTGCATCAGGGCATCCTACATTTTAAAATTATGAAAATCCAATTCTAGGCTTTTTTGGATTCAGTCAGAAATGCTTTAGTATGTGTAACATTATAGCACATCATTTTACTAGATTTTAAGAGATTTTTGACCAAAAGCACATTTTTGCCTTCCACATTGGCTTTCAATCTGCCATAAAATATTGTAGCAATTTTGACTGTTCTTTTAGCTCTTTCTGTCATAGCACTCATCAGATGATAGCATTCTATATTGGCTGTGTCATCCATATTTTATTGTGCAATGTAAACATGGAAACTGAAAAATGCACATGCACAGTTTAAAAATGGTCCTGATGCCAATACTTGCATAATTAAGGACACTGATAAAGGAGTAGAGCATCACCAGCCTCCCCACGAAACCCATGCCTCTCTCCTTCCCACAGTACGGGGTATTCTGCTTTTTATGCATCCAAGATAATATGACTGCCTTACTTTGGTAGCTATTTTGATATTTGTAAAAATTAAGAATGCTTCACAAATTCTTTCCCCTTTTGGTTTCTATTTATTTTTCATTTTTACAGCGTTCCTGCCTTAACCTTGAGGTCTTTTGGCATGCTATGTAAAATTATTCTTATGGATATAGTATCTTAGAGAAAAGCAAGGTTACCTAGAATTATGCAGAGAACAAGTCAGTGAAGGCCTGCATAGAAATCTAAATCTTGGGGTTTCTTGATTAAAGCTCTGCCCACTACACTATAATATAATCACTACTTGTCTGTCCAACCCCCTTTTAATTCCTCAATTATTGTCTGTTTGTCAGAGAACTCTTCACTGCCGTATATAACTAAAGCTGTTCCCATAGTGAACTCTCTTCTTCATATCCCTTCTGTTCATCATTACAGTCTCACCACCTCTGAGGATGTACTCAAAAACAGTTGCTGTAAAAAAACCAAACCATCTCTATCTACAGTTCCAGTCAATGTTATAGCAGCTTTATTATATCACTGTCTTCATCAACTTGATCCCACTTATTCAGGAAAAATATTCTTCAGGTAGATAAATGTTGCAAATAATTTTATTGTTTATTTTGGGAAATTTTTATGAAACCAATTTACATTATGATTTAACTGTCCAATTCTTCAAGACAGCATTGAGCAATGAAAATACTTGTTTATACTCCAAGATCTCCAAACTCTCAATCTTACTTTTGTGTATCTACCTGTCCTGAGCAACATTGCTTAGCTCCTAGCTGCTCCAAGTAAGTCTCACATTGAGAAGCCTGTCCTGATCCAGAATCCAAGCCTCTGCACATCTCTTGAATTTATCATCTGAAATGAATCAAGCAGAAGGTGATGACTACATCAGAATCTCATTCTCACAATAAGAATAAACCCAGCCTTGTCTTAATAACTGTTTACTATAGGGAACAATCATTAACTCTTTGATTGTTTGCAAATAAAATAAGCAAACTACAGGCAAGAGTATCAAGTTAGATATGCAGCCATCTTTGACTTCATACAATGTTCTTGTTGCTGCTAAAGGGTCCAGTACTGTGCAAACAATAACAAAGAGGCAAAGCCTTCCATGAAGATCTGATGCTTAAATGACATTAAGAATAGACTCTCAGAACCAGGTATAAATGAGTCTTAGCAACTCTCCAAGGAGTAAAACAGACATCCAGAACAAGACTGTTTGACCTCACATTTGTTTTCTAAAACCCCTGGGCACCTGATAAATACTTGTCTAAGCCAATAAGCTTACCAGTCAATGCTTTCAGCAGTCACAACTGGGAATTAGAGTTTCATTCATAATAAGAGATAGAGGGTTTGGAGTTTGCCTGTATCACTATCATCACTAGGATCATAGAAGTGTATTACTACCACGACATGCCTGAAGCAGTTAACTTAGAACAAGAAAAATTCATTAAATTAATAGTTTTCAATGGGTCAATCTGAGTTTGGATCCATTGCCCTCAGCTCCTGGTAAGGGTGTTGGATAATAAGATATATATATATCAGAACAAACTGCTCACATCTTAATCCAGGAAGAAAACCAAAGAAACCAGCAGAACCAGAAGTGGGGCACACAAATTACTTTTAAAGCATTCATCAGTGATATGAAGATCTCTCATGAAACCTCGCTTCCTGAAGGTCCACAGCATTTCTAATAGTGCCTCACCAGGGAACAGTCCCTTAGCACACAGACCTTTGGGGAACACTGTCCAGATTCAAACCACAGCAAATACAGAGTCTTCTCAGCATCAAAGCATCAGTACAAATGAACTAGACTTGGAGGACTTTGAGGTTAACATACTTTAAATATGAGATGGGTATCAAGTTAGAAGAACCAGAGGAAGGATTGTGGCAGGATGTTCCCTCAAACACAACCTTGTTTAATCTTTGCAGTTTGTGATTGTCACCATAGAGTCAAAAGGGAATTCAAACATGACTGACAGCTCTTGAGGTGGGAAGGAATCACAATGTACCTGGTGCTCTGTTGAAGATCTCACAAGGTGTTGGCATAGGCTGGGTTTCCTTTGATGCTTTGGTTCCTTTTTTCAATTTATTTCTTGGAAGTCCTGCAGGACTTGGATGTCTTAGTGAGAGAGCCTCTGATTCCTTCCAAGTCTGATCCTCAAACTTATAGAGACCTTTTAGAGATACCATGTGACCGTGCCAAGCCCGCTTGGAACAATCTCTCTTTTGATTAACTACAATTAAGTGTTGGTGACCTTAATTCCATCCTCAGGGTTGTCTCGCCATTGTCATATACCCTAATCATGAAATGACATTGCAGTTTCTTGGGGACCATGCTCACTATTTAGGAGAAGTAATTCTGCTGGAATGCTAGAATGTGTCAGGGATAGAAATATCAAAGGATCATAGAGCCTGCCTAGCCCAGACCCAGAAAATACTATTCAGTATACTTTTGGTACCATTGGGTTTTTTTTAGCATTTCAGTGCATATTAAGATAGGTATATTTAACTTTCAAAAATGTTACAAAGTTCTTTTACCAATCCTGTTTTTCATCAAGTCTTAGGTTTCTAAGCTAAAATTCTCATACTTTTTTTAAGAAAAAAAATTTAATTGAGGAAATCATTTTTCTACATGATACATGTGTACATTATATTCTGTATACACACAGAATATTAATGTGATTAAAGCTTCATACTCTAATATTTGTTTGGAAAAATTTATTCTTTTTTCCAGCTTAGGGATCTTAGAGAAAAGCAGAGTTAACCTAGAATTATGAAAAGAACAAGACAGTCAAACCTGACATTAAAACCCAAGCCCAGGGAATTCTTGTTTGAAGTTCTACCCATCACACTATAAAATAACTGCTATTTGCTTGTCAGAAAGCATGCTCTAAGTCCAGTATAAGAATTCAGATTCATGTTGTTCACGTTGGTAATTTCTCTCAGGAGACTGTAATACAAGTTGTCACAAATGCTGGTGCTTTCCCTCCACCCCCAAGGGAAGCTTTAATTTCCCAACACTAGGAATTAGGCACTAATATTACCTTCTTGCCTTGTATATGAGCCGAAGAAATTGACACAGACCTGGGCCTCAATGGACACAGACTGTTTATAAGACTTCTGTCCTGGCCCGTAACCAAGGAGTCTAACAATTGATCACTTGGGACAATCAGTGGTTTTGTTGGGGATTATGTTGCAGCTACAGTTTGACATCCTGATTGATTTACAACCCCCCTTCCCACCTCATGGAAGTTACCAGAGAGAGAAGGAGGGGTAGCAAAGAGGGTGGGGAAAAAGGAGGAAAGAAGGGAGAGGAAAGGGAGAGAAAAAAGAACATGGGGAGCTATGTGTTGTTATTTTGTGGCCAATATATTCAGATGTTTTTTTCTGGAGAGAGCCATGGTTCTGTACAGTTTCTGCTGCATTGTTTGGTAGCTCTCCAGTTTCTACTGCAGTGGACAAAACCCTGGGGCAGGAGCTGGAGCTGGTGCTATAGTTCTCTGATTCTATTGAACTAAATCCAAACAGAATTCAGGATGCTAGATCTCTAGATCTAGGAAACTAGATCTCTGTTATAAAACACGACTTCTCACTATTTTGGTGTGGCTACTTTTATTGTTTTTTAACATCTTAGAGACCACTCATATTAACAATAACAGCAAAGCAGAAATGGCATTGGGAAGAGATAGAATATTAATCCACCATACAATGACACTTAGTATGTGTCTACTGTCATGTCTATGTCCTGTACATTCTGTCCAACCCTTCGAACAACTGTCAGGATGATTACCATGGTTTCACAGATGGTGGGCTGGAGATAGATGAAATAGAAGAGTCAGAAGCTCTTCCCAAGGTCATATTACTGAGCTCATCAGCCATAAAGCTCAGGGTGGAGCCTATGTCACCAGACTTTGCACACTGTGCTCCTTGGAATCTTGATCATCCATCACCATTTCAACTCTGTTAGATTATGGAAGAATGAACGTAGGGCCAGCAGAAATCCATCAATGTAATCCACTACATAAACAAACTCAAAGAAAAAAAACCACATGGTCATTTCATTAGATACTGAAAAAGCATTTGATAAAATTCAGCAACCCTTCATGATAAAAGTCTTGGAAAGATCAGGAATTCAAGGCCCATACCTAAACATAGTAAAAGCAATATACAGCAAACCAGTAGCCAACATCAAACTAAATGGAGAGAAACTCGAAGCAATCCCACTAAAATCAGGGACTATACAAGGCTGCCCTCTCTCTCCCTATCTATTCAATATAGTAACTGAAGTTCTAGCTAGAGCAATTAGACAACAAAAGGAGGTCAAAGGGATACAAATTGGAAAGGAAGAAATCAAAATATTACTCTTTGCAGATGATATGATTGTATACTTAAGTGATCCGAAAACCTCCACCAGAGAACTGCTGCAGCTGATAAACAACTTCAGCAAAGTAGCCGGATATAAAATTAACTCAAACAAATCAGTAGCCTTCCTATACTCAAGGGATAAACAAGCTGAGAAAGAAATTATGGAAATGACACCCTTCACAATAGTCATAAAGTATCTTGGTGTGACTCTAACCAAGCACATGAAAGATTTATATGACAAGAACTTCAAGTCTCTGAAGAAAGAAATCGAAGAAGACCTCAGAAGGTGGAAAGATCTGCCATGCTCATGGATTGGCAGGATTAATATAGTAAAAATGGCCATCCTGCCAAAAGCAATCTACAGATTCAATGCAATCCCCATCAAAATTGCAACTCAATTCTTCATAGACTTAGAAAGAGCAATTCCCAAATTCATCTGGAACAACAAAAAACCCAGGATAGCAAAAGCTATTCTCAACAACAAAAGAACTTCTGGGGGAATCAGCATTTCTGACCTCAAGCTGTACTACAGAGCAGTAATGATAAAAACTGCATGGTATTGGTACAGTGACAGGCAGGCAGATCAATGGAATAGAATTGAAGACCCAGAAATGAACCCACACACTTATGGTCACTTGATTTTTGACAAAGGAGCTAAAACCACCCAGTGGAAAAAAGACAGCATTTTCAACAAATGGTGCTGGTTCAACTGTCAGTCTACATGTAGAAGAATGCGAATTGATCCATTGTACAAAGCTCAAGTCCAAGTGGATCAAGGACCTCCACATAAAACCAGATACACTGAATCTAATAGAAGAGAA
>CM052702.1:82599458-82616610 GCA_028551405.1 Uromys caudimaculatus
ATGCTCCACTATGCTCATAGCAGCCATATTTATAATAGCCAGAAGCTGGAAACAACCCAGATGTCCCTCATCAGAGGAATGGATACAGAAAATGTGGTACATCTACACAATGGAGTACTACTCAGCTATTAAAAACAAAGACTTAATGAAATTTGCAGGCAAATGGATGGAACTTGAAAATATCATCCTGAGCGAGGTAACTCAGTCACAAAAGAACGAACATGGCATGTACTCACTGATAAGTGGATATTAGTCGAAACATTTGGAATACCCAAGTTTTACTTTACAGTAACTGCTGGACTGAGAGTGAGGTCCCAGATGGAGGAGTTGGAGAAGGGACTGAAGGAGCCGAGGGAGTCTGCAGCCCCATGGAGGGAGCAACAGTGTCAACTGGCCTGACACCCTTCCCCCCCACCCCGTCCTCCTGGAGGCTGGACCACCAACCAAAGAATACACATGGAGGGACCCATGGTTTGGACCACATATGTGGCAGAGGAGGGCCTTGTTGGCCATCAGGGGGAGGAGAGGCCCCAGTAAAGGAGAATGTCAAGGTGGGTATAAGGGAGTGGGTGGGCGGGTGGGTGGGAGGTGGAATACCCTCATAGAGGTGGAGATGGGGAAGGGGATAGGGGGTTTCCAAAGAGGAGACCCAGAAAGGGGGAAACACTGGAAATGTAATTAAAGTATCAAAAAATAAAAATAAAAAATAATAAATAAAAAAAAAAAAGAAAGTAGGGCCAGGTGCACAAAGGACCCAGGTCCTTATCCTCTTTGGAGAATATATTTGGAGGAGGGAGCCACCCTCTTCTCTTCTGCTTTGAAATAATTCACTACTCAGTATTTCTGCTTCTCTTGTCTGCAGACTCCTGGGGGCTTTAAAATTCACAGGAGAGAAGCATGACTCATCATCTAAAAATCTAGAGGATGCCTTGCATTTCAGCCTTCAAAATGACTCTTGATAATTTGGACTTGCTGACAGAATCACACCTCTATTCCCCCCCACCCCCCCACTGCCATTCTAAAAAAATCATTGTAAAATAATACAGGGTGCATAAAATTTTAAGATTTAACAAAGCAAGCATAGATTGATAACAGGCAGATTTACATTTCCTAGGATACAAATAGCAAGAGTGAAATTATTGCAATTGTAGCTGCCATCCAGTTCTCAGGACAGGGTCAAATGAGATTGATGCCCAGCTTTGCCCTTCTGGTGAGCTGCCTCTTATTTTGCCTGAGAATTCTGAAAGGTTAAGGTAATAGAGTGAAGAAGACAGAGATTGCAGCTGCCATCCGAAGAGCTCCAAGGAGCCATAGCAAACTGCCAGCAACTAGAAGGGGCAAAGCAGATTCTCCCTTCCAATTTTAAAGGTAGTGTGACCCTGAAGCTCTTAAGTGGAACTTCTAGCCTCCAGAATGGTGGGGAGATAGCACCCATATTGTTTGAGCCACCCCATTTCTTCTGAAAACTATAGGAATCTAATACAAGGAATTAAACAGATAGTAGGAAAACAGGGTAGAGAATGGGGAGTCACAAAGAGGAGAGAAAAGTACAAAGTCAGTAGTTAGCTTGTTCTCATACCATGGCTCTTGTAAACAATGTTACCATGGACAGGAGGCTGAAGATGCATAGATAAATAAACTATGGTACATGTATAAATGAACTACCATTCAGCCTTAATAAAGGAGAGCCCGTCATTTGCTGCAACATGGATGGACTCAGAGTCATGGTAAATGAAATAAGCTAGATACAGAAAGAAAAACACTATGCAACTGAAGCTATATATAGATTCTAAAAGCAATATTAATAGTGGCTGGGCAGAGCCCCAGAAAAGATAGGAAGGTGTACACTTTTAAAATGCAAACAATAGCAGAATTCTGTGTACTGTGCACAAATATAAAGTTGTAACATGAATTTGTAGGGCTAGAGTTCATAAAACTGTACTGAAACGAATGTGTTTATCAAATAAATAAAGCTTAGCCTGTCTCAACACACTCGCACAAAGTAATTGAGACAATAAAAGTTGGTCTACTTTACCATAATACCGAAATACCATTGGAGCATTTTACTATCTTACAATAGCATCCCACTGTAAGCCGAAAATATACACAATAAAATTTATTTTTAAAATATAAAAAAGTAGGAACCATGAAGATGACTCAGTGGGTGAAGTGCTTGCTGAGCAGACAGAACTTGAATTTGGATTCCTACCTACATAAAAGCCAGATTGGGAGGGGGTCTGGTCTTTAACGCCAGTGCTGGGGATGAGACAGATCCCAGAAGCCACTAGCCAGCTAGTCTAGCCAAAGATGTGGGTTCAGTGTAGTGAGACACCCTGTCTTAACCAAAACAAAACATGGTGGAGAGTGATAGAAGTAGACACCAAATTTGACCTCTCGCCTCTACATAAACACAGGAGTGGGCATGTGTAATTATGCACCCACATGTAACACATCTCACTCTCCCATACACACACCAATGAATAAATACAAATTTAAATAATCTTAATTGTGAAAAGAATTGTGTTCTGTTTTACCATTGGCTTGCCCCAGTGTGGGGCTTCCCTCTTCCATTCACAGGGAGCTTAACTCCTGAGCAAGTGCCCCTCCTGCCTGCCTGCTTGTCCCAGTTCTCTGGAATCTGCTGAGTGGGGAGAAGCCCAGAAGCATGTCTCAGCCTTACCCTAAGTCTGACTGGAGATGTTGCTGCTCTGCTCCAAGAAATTGACCATGATTTGCAGCTGAAATATCCGGGAAGAGACTTCTGTTTACTTGGAATTGGCTGCAGGGTGCCTCCAATAACTGAACATGACTCCCATGATTCTCTTCTCATCCCCCATAATCCTCTCTACTAACCTTCTCAGATGTCTAAAAACAACACAGTGGCTCCCCTGCCTGTGCTGCCTATGAAACAGGTGCCAGAGACTTTCATTGTCTCAGGAGAAGGAATTGTATCTTACCTAGAGAGTAGCTACTCCCATCATGGGGATGGGGTGTGTAAACACAGAAAAGGGGGCACAGGGGTGGCAGATCAGCTGTAGAGGGGGGGAGGATACTCTCTGGTATCAGTCCACACAGAGTCTTTCCAGTAGCACCAGGGAACAGCTATTCCCCTTGGTCTATAGGAAGAGTACTTCCGGAGTACCGACATCAGATCTTTTCAGAGACTTTGGTTCTTTGTGTTAGTCAGCTTTCCACCACTGTGACAAAATACCCAGGGTAAATACTTTATAAAATAGAAATATGTGGCTCACGGTTTCAGAAGTTTCCTTCTATGTTTTCTTGACCAGTTCTGACACAGTATATCAAGGTAAAAGTACAGTGGAGGAAGACCTTACCTTATGGAGGCCAGGAAGCAAAGCTTCCTGAAAAGGGGGAGCTGAGGCATGAGATTCCCTTCAAGGGAAGCCCACAAACACCTGCCATTCTTCCACTGATGGCATCCCTGGTCATCAGTCTCTGGTATATAGGCTTTAGGGAGACATTTAAAGGGCAAAGCTCAGCAGTCCTTGGCCGACTCTGCCTGGGTGCCTGGCAGTTGCCTAGGAAGTGACTGAACAGAGTCCCTTGACACTCTTCAGAGGCTCCTTCCTGGTTCAGCCTCCTCCCAGCAGAGCAAATGCAGAAGGCACTGTGAGGGCAGAATCAGAGGACCTCTCGGCCAACTGATCCACAGGCTCCAACCATCCTGTTTCCACGCACAGAATGGGCTTCTATGGTTTCTAGAGTATTTGTCCCAACTCTACCATCCTATGTCTCATTGGCTGTAACAGCAAGACGACCATGTGTATTGCCTCTCCTCTGCACAATCCAGAGATGGATTTTGATCTGTCACAACCAGAACTGTGTGAAAGCCATGACATCTCACCCACAGCCCCCTTTCTTCAGTTCTCAGTTGTCCTCAGTTCTGTCTTCTACTTAGGCTCTAACCATTGAGCAGCGCCCATCCTGGTTGTCCTCAGGGAAAAGAATCCCTCATTATTCCTCATCCTCATAAAAAAGCAACAGCCATACTCCCTACACAAACCCCCATGGCTGCTTCGGCAGCCCTCAGTCCATATTGAAACAGCTGTGATGTTAATAAAGTCAGAGAGTAGGATGTGCTTTCTAACTAGAGCGACGTGATCATACTTCTTATGTTGCGTCTTAAATTCTAGTAAATAAATCTAACAATTACCATGGTAAGAGTCAGAAAGGGAGAAAGCCCAGCCAGCCACAAAAGCAGAGATAGTCTTGCACCTACAAGACAAGAGGCGCCTGGAGCCACCAGGAGCGGACAGAGGCAAAGACAGTGTTTAGTTCACATAGAGGGAATAAGAACCTGGTGCTCCATGGGTCTGGTGCTTCTCAACTTCAGAATTTAGAAAATATGCTGTTTTAAGCCTCAAGCCTGTCGTGATGTGTTATGACAATTGCAGGGAGCTTGTTAATTGGAGGGGATGCTACTGCCTCTTCGGTATAATCTGAGATGGATGTGGTGGGAAAGACGAGTATCATAAAAGACAGTACACGAATGAGTACTGGACTCAAATAAAATGCTCTTGGGGCAGGGAGAGAAAGAGAACTAAGCAACTTCCTCCATGTGTATATGCTTAGAGGAATTTCCCATTTCCCCCTCTATAGTTCACTATGCAAATGCAATCATATAGACATTTTGCTAATTCTCTTAACACAAATGGAATCTCACTGTCCTGTTTCACTAGGTACTGCTCTCATAGTATGGACACATTACACATCAGCCACATACAGACTTGCCCATCTTTTATATTTGGTTGTGAATTTAGCCCATAGTGACTGAGCCATCTCTCCAGCTGCTTTTGGCCATCTTTTCAACATCATAGTCTTATCATTTTATACAGACCACTATTTACTCAACTCTTCCCGAGGGAAGGATGTTTAGAAAGTTTCTGGTATTGTGCTATTTTGAACAATGGATGATCACAAGAGAAATGCATCTTTGTGCAAACATCTCTGTGGAATGTACTCTTGAACAGGCCCATAGGTCAAAAGGCAGATGCTACCTAAGTACTCTCAAAAACACTTGCAGAGATGGGAGCTAGAGAGACGGGTCAGTGGTTAAGAGCATTGCTTGCTCTTCTAGAGTACCCAATTCTCAACATTGTAGTTCACAACTGCCTGTAAGTCCAGATCTAGAGAAACAGAAGCCCTCTTCTGGCCTCCTCCATGGGCGCCATGCACACATGTGCTACATAGACACACCTGCAGACAAAACATTCTTACACATAAAATAAAGTTTTAAAAATTAAGAAAAATGAGGGGATTATAGAGTTTATCTCTCATGTAGTTTGAGAAGAATCATTTCCTCACTTCTGGCCTCACCAGACATCCCATTGACGATTTTAATGGTCACTGGGCCACACTTTTAATTTTCTTCTGATGGTATTGAGTAGGAATAGGGACAGAAAACCCAGATTCCTGGTCTTATGGTTCATCCTCAAAATATAATCTCTAAGTGACATCACAGCCTCCTCTAAGTGGCCATACCATCATTTTTGTTCCTTTAGCCTTAAAATGTACCATGGTATTAATTCTAGAATTCAGGGAGAAATATTTTGACTTTTCAAATTCAGTTTGACACCAGATAAAATCATGCTGCTCTGTCAGGCTAATGGTGGATAAAGCTGTCAGTAGCACGTTGTACCTTAGGTCTCTGTTCCAGTTGACTGAGATTTTATTTAGTGATCATCTGACAGTGATTGACAGGATTCCAGGAATTAGGGTACAAACTTGATACCTTCAAAGAGAGGGCCTGCCTGAGAAGAATGCTATATTTATTTAGGGTAACTCACTTCTTGCAGACACCAGTATAGTATACGCATATATTGTCTTTCCCTTCCTAGTTGAAGGGGACAGGCAGGTCATGGATTATTCCTTCCTTTCTTTGTATTTCTTTTTATTTATTTTTTATGCTGAAACCTTTGGCTCAGACCTCATTTTCCAGGGATACCACAGATGCCAGTGAGTATCTCAGAGGCGCCCTCCCCACCTCCTGCATCTCCCAGTTTATCCTCAGTCTGTTTGCAGCTCTCAGTGACACCCAAGGCAGCAGACGCCCTGTCTTGCAAATGGCAGTTCTCATAGTTCTCTTGGCAAGCTTGCCAGCAGGGCTGCAGCCTGGGCCTCCACCAGGCTCCATGCTTTGCCTCTGCTTTTCTCTCTGCATGGCTGCTCTGGGCACCATGACCAGCTGGCTGCCTGTCAGCAGTGGGCATGGAAATGGCCTTGTGCTTCCAGCCCCCTCTCACCACTTCTTGACATGTTTTGAAATCTGAAAAGGGAGACAGAAGACACTGTTTCCCACCTGCACTCGCCATGCTGGCAGTGGGGAAAGGGAGCTCTCAATTGCTACTTGGGATGTATTTAAAATTCTTTCTAAGAATAAATTAAGAATTTTAGTTGAATGCATTTTACCATTCTAAAAAATATAAACAAAAATTAAGAACTGGGACCAGTTCAACTATTTTTCTTCCACAACGATGACTTATCTATCATTTATCTATTTATTTATTTTATGTGTATGAGTGTTTTGTCTGCATTTATGTCTATGTACCATCTATGTTTCTGGTACCCAAGGAAGCTGGAAGAAAGCATCAGGTTCTCTGGGACTAAATGGTTGCAAGCCACCATGTGGGTGCTGGGAATTGAACTCAGGTTCTCTGGAAGAGCAACAGTTGCTGGTAAACACCAAGCCATCTCTCCAGCCCCAAGATGACTTTTATTTATGTGCACTTTTGATCCCTAAACTCTATCATCACTGCCTGCAATTTGTACCTTAACTGCAAAACATGACAGTAATTGTTCCTTTGCTTGGCATTACAGCAGTGGCTTCCAAGTGCTGAAAAACCATTCAGCCCTGTGTGCTACAATGTGAGGATGTTAAGCATATTGCTTTGTAGACCTTCTTTAGGGCAATGTACCACTGGAACCTGAAGTCTGAGCTTCTGGAACCTTTGTTCTCAGGCTGGTTATTGGGCAGCCCTGGACATTTTTTGTTTCTGGATAGGGCATCATGCATGAAAGCGCATTGCTCGGACCTTTTCTTTTCTTTTTCATTCATTTCTTTGCTTGTCTTTTCTTTTCCTTTCCTTTCTTTTCTTCTCAATATACCTATGACTCTTTGGAGCTGTGGAAAGGCAGTGTGCATCTCAGTGTGCCCTTTCCCAGAAGCTGTGCCCTACCTCACTAGCTACAGTAGACAGACTGTCCCTTTCATGAGCATCCAGGGTTTAGGCAGGATCTGAAGAATGACAGCAAGGACGAAGAGACGAAGCAGAGGGCCGGAAAGTGGATGCAAGTCAAAGAGGAAGCCAAAAGAATCACAGAGCAGCTGCTGTCAGGGATGTGCTTGCCTTCACCCCTCCTCACCGCTGTATTACAGATGCATTAGCAGCCGGACTGTCATTCAGCCAAGTCTGCCAGTGTCTGAAAATCATTTTCAATACCATTTAGTAGCATTTAGATGATTTTATGATAACGCAATACCCATTGAAAGGATTATTAAGCTCATGTTTGCAGAGGCCTAGGAAAAAAATAAAATGTATCTCTTGGAAAAATGATTCCCACAATTGCCCCTTCAGCAATTACTCATTCAGAGCCTCTCCACCTACGTTAGAACCTGAGATAAATTGGCCTATGCTAATGCAGAGCCCTTCTGTGGGCTTCTCCTTTAGAAATGCAGACTTGTAATACCTATGAACTGGTACTCAGGCTTCTACATCCCATTTCCTCCCTCTTGGTGTCATTGTTATATGGTTTGCTCTGAGCTAAAGTCATTGCTTTCCATATACCCATTGCCTCTTTGTTAATGGTTTTCCAGGGCAATATATTATTGAAAATAATACGCCAGTGGTCAGGGCTCACTTGCTTTCCTCCAAAAATAAAGCCTTGTTAGGTAGCAGATTGTAGTATCTGTGGGATGCGGTTATTTTATGAACATCCTCATTTCCCATGCCTCACAGAAGTGTGTAACTCACAGAAGATGACATCTCATTTAAACCCCATGACTCTTTCAGCTGGTACCTGGGCAGTGAAAGGTGAATAACTAATCCTTTAATTACATAAGAATATTGGTAGTTGGGTATAGATATAGACAATATTGTTATAGATAGATAGATAGATAGATAGATAGATAGATAGATAGATAGATATTCTAGTAATATATCCCAAGTTCATTGCTTGCTAGGATTTACTGATCCTGATGTTAGGGCTCCAATGGTTCGCATCTCTTCTCATTTCAAGTTCGGTGACTGTCAGCTTGGTAGCCTGAATTAAGAAATGTTGTAAATCAGAATTTATTTCCTTCCTTCCTTCCTTTCTTCTCTCTTATTTCATCTCAGAAAGCTTAGTATTTGGCATATATCATTCCTTAGTACCTCATTAGATTCTTCAGAGTTTCCCAGATGTAGCTGAGTAACATCTATGGCTGGAGGCTGACCACACACGTGGTCTTAGGCCCACTGAATCTATACAACTCATCTCCCTAGCTCTGAAAACTGGAACATCTCTTGTGTTCCCTAGATCATACCAGGAACCTCCTAGAGTGCAAAGACAAGAAGCCTTGAGATGAGAAAGATGTAAAAGAAGGAGAAAGAGGAGGAGGAAGAAGAGGAGGAAGAGGAGGAGGAGGAAGAGGAGGAGGAACAGCAGAAGGAAGAGGAGGAGAGGAAGAGGAGGAGGAGCAGCAGGAGGAGCAGCAGGAAGAGGAGGAGGAGGAGGAGGAGGAGGAGGAGGAGGAGGAGGAGGAGGAGGAGAAGAAGAAGAAGAAGAAGAAGAAGAAGAAGAAGAAGAAGAAGAAGAAGAAGAAGAAGAAGAAGAAGAAGAAGAAGAAGAAGAAGAAGAAGAAACCTTCTTAGGGATTTAGTTATGAAAACTGAGAAGTTGGTGTGTAGTTGAGAGATGGAGGAGAGGACCAAGTTGCTTCTGCCAGTGTCTAGCATCTTCCTAAAGCACTGGAAACAGGCAAGGGCCTCTGTTTTTGATTCCCTTAATCTAGGGTTTTCATTATGAATGAGCCAAATTTTTACTGTTTAAATAAATAAGTATTTATAATCAAGCATAAAAGAAAATGATTTGTTGTTTGTCTGGGTGCTGGGGTCAAACTCAGGGCTCTACACATACTGAGCATTCATGCTGCTGCTGAGGTACACTTAGCAACTAGCAAAAGATTTGGGGGTGTAGAGCAAGAAGATAGTAAAGAAAGATGGTTTGTGAGAATGGAGTTCTTAAAACACAGGTTTTTCTCTTTGTTATCTCTAGGTCATTGTTTAATTGTTTTTAAATTTTGTTTATTTATGGATATGAGTATTCTTTTTTTCTGAACATCAGAGGAGGGCATCAGATCCTATTATATGGTTGTGAGCTACAACATGGTTGCTGGGAATTGGTCCAGGACCTCTGGAAGAGCAGCCAGTGCTCTTAGCTGATGAGCCATCTCTCCATCCTTATTATAATTCTTGATTATATAACAAATGCAAAATGAACCATAAATTCTCTCCCCACCTATTCAGTTTCCTATCTCACTGTTCACTATTAACTAATGGCAAAATCATATTTATATCTTTCTACTTTAAAGTAGTGTGTTTGAGGCTGGAGATAATATAGTGTAATACAGTATGTTTGGCTCAACAGTTTAGGACAAGCACTATGTTTGAAGAAGACCCAGGTTGGGAGTCCAGCACTCATGGTTGTCCACTTATGACTGCCCGTAATTCCATTGGCTCTTATGCCCTCTTCTGGATTCCCTGGACACCTACACTAAGATGTGCTCATACCTCTCCACCCCACCTCCAACACACACACAAACACACACACACAATTTTTTCCTAGATACACAACTATTTTCTTGCTCTCTGTGGAAAACTCAAATGTTAAAGATGGCAAGGGTGTAATAATGGCCAGCCCAAGGGCCTCCCTAAGCAAGATAAACACAGAAAGCATAGCTGAAAAGTTAAAATCCTATTGGGCTCTCACTATCTGTTCATGGGGTTAGGTCCTTAGCCCAGGAAAGGAACATTTGTCTATCTATGGAGGTCTTTCTGCGAGGCGGCACACTGAAAGGTTGCAGGCCATAAAGGGGAAGGGAGGTCAGGGCAAGCCCTCAGACCCTATTCCAGTTTGCTCCTTCAGGACATCTTTTTATTTTAGCCCCTTATGATCTCTCATAGTCTGAGTATTCAGACATTAAATTGCCTATCATTCTCAATTCTCTTCTGCTGGCCAGCCAGTGGATCTGTATTGCTAACCTTAGGCTGAGAACTTTCTGCATGTGCCCACTGAACACAAATGGGACATTATAGATACCCAGACAAGAGCAAAGATTGGGATGACCAAGGAATCCCAATTTATATTGAAACTCTGACTTCTTGACCTTCGGCCTCATTCATCTTCCCTACCCTCCTTGGGCCTTGCTGACCTTGAAGCTGGAGTGCAGGCTAAAGGGCCGCAGAGGATGCCAGAGGGGAAATATCCATGTTCTGACTGTTACTTTACTGCTATCATTCCAGTGAGAATTCCTCATTCACCTATCTTGCCAGAAGCCACATTGAAAAGGTGAAAATTATCTTTCTGACTGTAAGACACTTGTTCCCATGAGCCTCTGGTTCTCCGTGTCAACCTTTCTCCTGAAAAGTCACCTGAGTCTTTTCTTTCATTTCTCAGAGCCCAGCAGTGACCTCTCCTTATTTATTGCCAACAGAAACATAGCATGGCCTCCACATTATAGACACAGTATCCACAATAGAGACATCTCTCAGTAGTAAAGTAGACCTCTTGAGCTGTCTTATTATCCTCATTGTGTCCATGATATCAGAGCAAAGTGGGGCAAAATGAGAACTTTTTTTTATCTTAAAAGTAGTATATTTGAGTGCCAAAGGACCTTGATTATGAAATATTCAATATTAGCACAGAACAGTTTTCAAAATTTTTCTCAAATATGCTTTACTCAGCTACACTGACATTGAACAATACTCATAAATATTTTTTAACTAACTTACTATATTAGTTTTTAAAACTCGCATTATTGCTACTTTCCCATTGAAAACACTCGATCCATTTAACCCAAATACTATGAAGAAAATGCATGAGAAGTAAGACCAGAATTGTTCCCAGTCCTACCAGTAGCTACACAGATGGTCACAGAGTATCACAGCCTGCTAGTCTCCCACACACATCACGGCATACTGGGCTATTTATTTATGTAGTAACTTTAGAAGTAAAGTTTTGGTACATCATCCAGTCTGGCCTTGAACTCACATTCTTCCTGACCCTGCCTCCAGAATGATTTAGCTACAGGTTCAGAACACCACACATGGTTCACTGGACGTGAGCATCAAATGTCACTCTTCTGTCTCAGACTAGAGGGTCTCTCTGCTAAAGTCATATTCCTTAGAAATCTCATAAAGTGTTCATAATGGTAGTCTTCCAATGTGCAATAGCAATGACCTAGAGTTCCCCAGATGCAGCCTGTCCCAGCTCGTCCTCCTGCTCCCCACTTTTTAAACTTTTTCTTTGGACTGTATGGCTCATTTTCCCAAGATATCTGCTTCTCACTCCTGTGTCTCTGAACTCGCAAGCTTAACACACAAGAACGAGACACAAATCAAGTTCAGTCATAGACTAACTACGCTTCGGCTGTAGATTCCCATTTTGCTGTCTCCAGGTGATGAGGAAAGAAAAGAGTGCTCATTTTAGGGGGCCCTTTCCCAATTTGCTGAATTAGTTGTGACCCTCAGAACAGTTCCCATGTTAGAAGTGCATGTGCCCATGGTCCTCTGTAGCTAAGGCACTGCCATTCCTAGGTAGTTTCTGCTGTTTCCAGCTGTCTCATCCATGAGAACACTTTTGGGTCTTCAGCCTTGGGTTATCTATCAGGTGTGTTATTGCTTCGTCATTTATTTCTGTCTTTCGGGTTCCTTTTACCCCACAGTTTCTAAAGCCTAGACATCTATAACTTGTTTGAGAAAGTATTACATTATTGGTGTTTTGGTGTGTGTGTGTGTGTGTGTGAGAGAGAGAGGGGGGGGGAGGGGAAGGGAGAGGGGAGAGGGGCAAGTAGATGCACTCATCTGGATGCATGCTTGCAGAGGCCAGAGAAGGATACTGGGTATCTTCTTTTGTCACCTACCTTATTTGTCTACAGAAAGTCTCTCACTGAAAGTCACTGTTTGAACTAGCCTAGCTACACATTTAGACATTTAGGTATCAGAATCTACCTGCTGCTGCCTCTCCCCACTGAGGAGACAGGCACAGGCAGCTATGGTTGGATTTTGGCAAAGGTGCTGGCCATTTGAACTCATGTCCTCATGCTTACAGAGCTAATGGTCTTACCCACTGAGCCATCTACCCTGCCCATGAATAAACTTAGAGGTGTGACGTGGTAGGGAAGCTCAGAGGTCATGGATGTTGGCTCTGGCATTGTCTTGAGCCACACCTGTAGAAGGTCATTTAAGTAGTTGACACTCAGGTTCCTACACATGCTCCACGTTCATGCTCATTCCTAGATTGAGATTGTGAGGGGTTGGTAACCTTGCTAAATACAACACGGCTCAGTTCTGCCAACAGCGCCCATGGGGATTGTTTGCCACATGTGAAGTGGTAGCTGGACCATACAAATGCAAATACTTATCCTGCCCCACCCCAACATGCTGGTTTTAGAATTAGATCAAAAGGCACTGGTTTATTCTGGTCCTGTTCATTCAGTCCTTTAATAAGTATTTATTGATTACTTACTACATGCCTCCTATATTGTCTAAGTACTCTGGTCAGTGGAGGTGATTGTTGGTCCTCTCCAGCTTCCCTAAAGTACACCAGGCAGGAGAATGGGATGCTTATACAAGAATGGATGTTACAAGAAGAAGTAAACAGAGTGAACTTGTGGACTCTAAATTATCTGGTTTTCAAGATACATATCTTCTCTGGGTTCCTATGTCAGTCCTATCCGAAATTTCAATGTCAATATTAGACTCACTATTCTGGAAACTAGTTACACAAATCTACAAACCCCAAGTCTTAAGGAGAAATAATGTTTCCTTTCTGAATTGTTGAAAGTTGCCTTGGTCTGCACCAAGCAAAGACAATATAAAGTTAACATGAGCTATCTCCTTCTCTTTCTTAATACTTGTTCTGAGAAATTATCAGAAAAGCTGTATTAGTTGCCCATTTCTATTCTGTCTTGCAACTTATGTTTATATACTAGCTTTATTTTAATAATGATATATTTTGTTTACTGTATGCTCTGAACAATACTGCCATGTTTTTGCTTTCTTTTTAATAATAAATATTTCATGGAAAATTTTAATTTTACTATTTTGTTAATTAATAGATAAATATTTCAGATACATATAAAGTACTTTTATATTCATAGGCACTGTGTACTGGTTACCACATTACATTTATTAATGCACCCATCACGAGTACAGTTATTATGGAAGATGGAGAGGGATGAGAACACTTAAAATCTGCTCCTATCACATTTCAAATAAGCAGCACAGCAGTATCGGCTTCGCTCACTAGGTTGCACATTAATAAGTCCCCAGAAATGAATTTATCTTCTAATTGAAAGTTGAACTCATGTATGCAGACAAGAAGATAGTGTTTTTCAGAGGCAGGTTGGTGAGAAAAAAAATGAGGTAATGTTGGCTTAAATAGTTCCTCTTCTACAAGATCAAATCACAGCCTATGCAAGTCATTGGTTTGGGTTTGCTTGATGACTTCTCATACAAAGTATCTTTAATGGCACTTTAATTTTTGATGTCTTAAATGTATACATAATTTTCTTCTTTCTCATCAGTTTTAATGTGTCTGTCTCTTTTATGTTATATATAAATATTTTTTCATTTTCCATAAAGTATTTTTTCTTAAGCACTGAAATAAGTCCGCCAAGAACAGGAACAATTCCTTAGACCGCAAACTTTGTCTCTCAGTGCCTATAGCTCAGTTTAGTTCCACATTCAGTATTATGGAGGTAAGCAGGGTTTTAGAAATTATTTTACAAGATATGTTTATCCTCAGGGTTCTGACACAGCACCACTCTTAGAGTATGGTCAGCAGACCTGCAGGAGTCCATAAGATCAGATTAAACTATATTCATAATTTGGAGATATCATTTCTTCCTATGGTATTGACACTGGTACTGTAATGTTAAAGTCCCTTAGCAATGATCAAGAGAGTCCAGCTAAATCCCCCTGCACTGATCCAGGGTTTTGAGTTGGTCCATGCCAACATTTATCCCACCTGTGAGCTGCTGGAGCATGTGAACGGACTGCACTGCAGATTCAAAGCTGCAAGACTTCCATGACACAGGGTAACAACAAGATATCCAAGAGGAGTGCCAGTGAGGGTCTAGTATTGATAGTGCAGCAGAAGCCAGAGGCTTCAGACCAGACCAATGACTCACTGCAATGAACATTTGCAAGAAAAACTTTTTGGACAAAAGGGTATATACACTATGTGACACACCAGGACACACCGCGGCTTCCACAGCAAGACTTTTGCCTTTGTTTGTTTTCTTTTGGGGAGAAGTTGCAAGAATGGAGAGCAGATGTGAAGGGAAAGGGAGATGATTGGGATTGGGATGCATGATATGAAATTCACAAAGAATCAAAAAAAAAAAAAAGAAAAGAAAAAGAGAGTTGAGACGACAACGACAACAATAATCCCCAAACAAACAAACAAGATAAAATTCAACTTTTCAAATGACTATGAGAATTTTGGAAGACTTTTAATCCCACCATGAAACTTAGACTTTCCTGATGTGAGTTATGGTGTTACTAATTAAAGTGATTTTTTTAAAGTTGCATGGAAAATTTTAGGAGAATTTTTTTCTTTGAAAATTCAATAATGTATATAATGAACTATTGTCATTTTCATCCTGATGTCCCTCCCATACACCTCCATCTCCCACTGCTTTATCACCCAGCAAGTCCCCCCTCTAGTTCCGTTTCTATGTTATAATTAATCTTTAAAAAACATCAACTTACAGATGGAGGGAGGGAAAGGGTATGGGAGGGGAAGTGGGGGACTTCAGGATCAGTTGTGGGGATGGACAGGAGAGGTGGCCAGATGGCTGTGAGAATAAATGGAAATCTGCAGCTGATGGGGTTAGGGAGGTGGGGGGGCATCTCTAAGACAAGACAGGGATCTGGGATAAGGGAGGCATCCAAGAATCAATGGGGGTGGCCTTAGCTGTGACTCACAACATTGGGGATATGAAACCTAAAGAGGCCACCTCCTGTAGACAGGCAGGAACCTCAATGAAGTGACAGAGACACCAAACTACCCACAAAACTTTGGACCCAAAATTTATCCTGTCTACAAGAAATGCCAGCATGGGGGATGGAGCAGTCGGAGGGAAAGGCCATCCAATAACCAGCCCTACTTGAGACCCATCCCATGGGCAGCTATCAATCCCTGACACTATTAGTGATACTCTGTTATGCTTGCAGACAGGAGCTGTCTCTGTGACATGGCTGTCCTCTGAAAGACTCCACTCAATAGCTGACTCAGATAGATGCAGACACCCAGAGCCAAACAATAGATGGAGCTTGGGGATTCTTATGGAAGAATAGGAAGAAGGATTGCAGGCCCCAAAGGGGTTAGGAACTCCACAGGAAGACCTACAGTCAACTAATCTGGACCCTTGGGGCCCTTGGAGACTGAACCACCAGTCAAATAACATACATGGGCTGGACCTAGGCCTCCCCACACATATGTAGCAGATGTACAGCTTGGTCTTCATGTAGATCCTGAACAACTGGAGCAGAGGCTATCTCAAAAGCTGTTGCCTGTTCCTGGATATGTTCTAGCTGGGCTGCCTTGTCTGGCCTCAGTGGGAGAGGATGCACCTAGTCTGGCAAAGACTTGAAGTGTCAGGGTCGGGACCCTCCCACCAGCTCAGAGAAAAAGGGGAGGGAGAGATGGAGAAAGGACTGTGGAAAAGGGTGATAGGGATGAAAAGGATATAAAGTGAATAAGTGAAAAAAAAAAACACCAACTTGCAATTTTTATTTATAGTATTTTTATAATGTTCATAATTATCTGTGAAGGCTATTAAATTATTTTATCAAGTATGTGTGTGATACATGAATTTTTAAAATATTTAAGCCATAATATCATTTTAAAACAAAATAAATGAGACAGGAATGGCTTATTCTTGTCTTCTACTGATCTAGGTCACAAAAAATAAAATAAAAAATATAAGACAATTCCAATTTTTTCTGTTTTAAAATATGGTTCTCATAACAACTTGCTTTTATGTTAATATGTAATGGACTTGTTTTTCAAGACAGGGTTCCTCTGTGTAGCCCTGGCTGTCATGGAACTTGCTCTGTAGATCAAATATCATGGGTTTTTATTGATGTAAAAAGACACCATGACCAAGGCAACTCTTATAAAGGAAAATTTTTATTTATTTATTTATTTATTTATTTATTTATTTATTTATTTATTTATTTATTTATTTATTGATACTTTATTTACATTTCCAATGTTTCCCCCTTTCCAGGTCTCCTCTTTGGAAACCCCCTATCCCCTCGCCCTCCCCGCCTCTATGAGGGAATTCCACCTCCCACCCACCTGCCCACCCATTCCCTTATTCCCACCTTGACATTCCCCTTTACTGGGGCCTCTAACACCCTCAGGCCCAAGGGCCTCTCCTCCCCCTGATGGCCAACAAGGCCCTCCTCTGCCACATATGTGGTCCGAGCCATGGGTCCCTTGATGTGTATTCCTCGTTTGGTGGTCCAGCCTCCAGGAGCACCAGGGGAGGGGTTGTCAGGCCAGTTGACAATGTTGCTCCCTCCATGGGACTGCAGACTCCCTCAGTTCCTTCAGTCCCTTCTCCAACTCCTCCATCTGGGACCTCACTCTCAGTCCAGTGGTTACTGTAAAGTGAAACTTGGGTATTCCGAATTTTTGAGCTAATATCCACTTATCAGTGAATACATACCATGTTCGTTCTTTTGTGACTGAGTTACCTCACTCAGGATGATATTTTCAAGTTCCATCCATTTGCCTGCAAATTTCATTAAGTCATTGTTTTTAATAGCTGAGTAGTACTCCACTGTGTAAATGTACCACATTTTCTGTATCCATTCCTCTGATGAGGGACATCTGGGTTGTTTCCAGCTTCTGGCTATTA
>CM052702.1:82617110-82638296 GCA_028551405.1 Uromys caudimaculatus
CTGAGTTACCTCACTCAGGATGATATTTTCAAGTTCCATCCATTTGCCTGCAAATTTCATTAAGTCATTGTTTTTAATAGCTGAGTAGTACTCCACTGTGTAAATGTACCACATTTTCTGTATCCATTCCTCTGATGAGGGACATCTGGGTTGTTTCCAGCTTCTGGCTATTATAAATATGGCTGCTATGAACATAGTGTATCTTTATTACATGTTGGAACATCTTCTGGGTATATGTCCAGGAGAGGTATAGCTGGGTCCTCAGGTAGTATTATGTATAAAGGAAAATTTTTAATAAGGCTGGCTTGTAGTTTCAGAGGTTCAGTCCATTATCATCATGGTGGAAACGTGGAAGCGTCTAGGCAGACATGGTGCTGGAGCAGGAGCTGAGAGTTCTACATTGTGATCTGAAGGCAGCAGAAAGGGACTGTGTGCTGCATTGTACATAGCTTGAGCATAGGAGACCTCAAAGCCCACCCCACAGTGACACACTTCCTCCAATAAGGCCACACCTCCTAATAGTGAACTCTCTAAGGCCAAGCATTCAAACACATAAGTCTGTTGTGGGGAATACCTATTCAAATCACTACACCAGGCTAGCCTCAAACTCAGAGATCTGACTGTCTCTGCCTCCCAAGTACTGGGATTAAAGTCATGTGGTAATGGGTTATTTTTAATGAATAGATATTTTCTCTAAGTTCTCAGTTTAAAGGTTTATTTCTCTTTTTAAATTTTGTGTACCTGTGTGTACATGGAAGTGCAGGTATCCACAGAAGCCAGACGAGCACATTAGGTTCTCTGGACCTGAAATTACAGGAGTTGTGAGAAGCCTGAAGTGGGTCCTGGGAACTAAACTTAGATTCTTTAAAGGAGCATTGTATACTCTTAAATGCTGGGCATCTCTTCGGGCTTTCAATTTAAATTTTAATATGCCATTTCTTTTTTTAATTTTTTTTTAATTTTTTATTTATTTTTTTTTATTTTTTGATACTTTATTTACATTTCCAATGTTTCTCCCTTTCTAGGTCTCCTCTTTGGAAACCCCATCCCCTCCCCCTCCCCCACCTCTATGAGGGAATTCCACCTCCCACCCACCTACCTGCCCACTCCCATATTCCCACCTTGATATTACCCTTTACTGGGGCCTCTTCTTCCCCTGATGGCCAACAAGGCCCTCCTCTGCCACATATGTGGTCCGAACCATGGGTCCTTCCGTGTGTATTCTTTGGTTGGTGGTTCAGCCTGCAGGAGGACCGGGGGGGTGGGGTCAGGCCAGTTGACACTGTTGCTCCCTCCATGAGGCTGCAAACTCCCTCAGCTCCTTCAGTCCCTTCTCCAACTCCTCCATCTGGGACCTCACTCTCAGTCCAGCGGTCACTGTAAATGAAACTTGGGTATTCCGAAAGTTTCGGCTAATATTCACTTATCAGTGAGTACATACCATGTTGGTTCTTGTGTGACTGAGTTACCTTGCTCAGGATGATATTTTCATCAAAAGTAGGCAGACTGTTAGAAGTATATAAACATGGTACTCATCTCAAAATTAAATTACCATATATACATGGTTTGACTTGTCATTTATGTACTTGTATATTTATATATCCATCATCCTTAATCACCTGCAAGAATGAATGAATGCATTTAAGAACAAATGTTTGCAACATAAGCTAATGGTTAATTGAAAATCCTTCTTGAAGGAGAAAGCTCAAAGACAGTATCAGAGAAGACAAAGACTTTTAAAGACAACAGCAAGACTCAGGAATAATATACAGCCTGAGTTTAGTTCAAACTAAATAAATTCCTGGTAAGATAAAAAAATTTTTTAATATGACAATGATTGTTAGACCAAAAGTGTTAACAGTCATTAGTATATGCATATTAAGCATACGTGTATCAAAAGTATCGTCAATGTGTAAGCACAGTTGAGCCTCCTTCCATCGACTCTGGGAATGCGATCTTTAAGCACAGAGCATTCTTTTTCTTGGGTATTACCTATACTGTCCTTTAGGAAACACCAATTGCCCGCTGCCTCCTTCTCTCATTTCTAAGTTCCATGTCAGTTATTGGTCTTGTCATCAATGTTGTTTCTCTCTACTGTGGTACATGGACTTCAGTTTGTGCTTCACGCTCCTCATTACACCCTCTGAGCTATATCATAGCATTTATCTGCTCATTCCTTTCTACTTCTGTGTCTTAGAGGTGATGTGTTCCTCTTCTCTGTTTTTTCCAAATAATTTCCTTTGAATTAAATAGAACACTATCTTGTAAATATCCAACCTTTTCAGATTCCTTGGCTTCTTTCTCAGACTCAGGCTAGATTCTCTGTCCTTTTTAAATGTTTTCCCTCACTAATATTTTCCCTGGGACTGCATTTTAAAATTTTATTTTTCTTTGTTTGGTTTTACAAAACTGTGGATAATACATCTTCCTCTAAGATACATCTAGAACAATTGTTCTCAACCTCCTAATGCTTTGACCCTTTAATACGGTTTCTCATGTGTGCTAAACCTCCATCCATTGCTATTTCATAACTGTTATTTTGCTACTGCTATGAAACATAATGTAAATATCTGATATGCAACCCCTATGAAAGGGTCGTTCAATCCCCAGATGAGAACCACTGACATAGAAGGTTGACACAAGTATTAAGTCCTAATTCAGCCCTTGTTCCCTGAGGACCTTCATATAGCTCAAATCTACTTTACTAAAGTAATAGTGTCTCTTCCCTCCACAATTTTATTTTAATCACCGTAACCCAATATAATTCTAGAGAAAGTAGGGTCCTTGGCATCCTAGCTACAACACTGACCTAGGAAGTCATTCTAGGGGAATCAGCTAAACCTTCAGCACAGTTCACCACCTGCCTCCTTGCTTAGTTCTTATTCTTAATATCATTAATATAATCTGATAATTGAGAATAATGCACAATGCATAGTAACTTAACATTAATTCTGAGTAATTTGTCTCCACTGTACTTAAACCTTCATTGCATTTATAGTTAACAAAGGCTCACCACCAGCACTGGGTTGTCTAATAAGATTTGTTTTTCAATGTTGATAATATTTTCCTCTGTCCCTTTATAAATATTGTAGTTGAATATAAGTGTAGAACAATGTCATAGGTAGTGAGAAACAAATGCCACTTTGAGATTCTTGGTTAAACAAATGTCCAAGTTATTATAGCTCTGTAAACCCCACAAAGTATCTCCATACACTAGAGGTATGGCCCAAACCTCCCACAGAATGAACAGACTATCTGATTCCTCTTTAAAGTTAGGAGAGCGTTGTTCTCAATGTGGACATCAGTCAAGGAGACTCATGCTAAGAATGAGTCTAGGGTTTGTGGATCTTTAATAGATGACTCCAGAATATAAGCATAAAAGTTGGAGAAAGTACCCAAGTGTCAAAGCAGAGACAGATCCTCTATTATCAGGCCCTAGAAATGAACAAGTACCAGACATGGGTGATGAATCTCAGGACCATTTATTTGACTGTATGCATTCTCAAATATTCATTGACTGTAGGCTGTATGCCTAGTCTCAAGCCAAGGAAATATAAAATTCAAAAGAATCTGGAATAAGGTGAGTGGGGAGGTTGCTGATGTAGAAGGAGGATCTAGCTAAATACTAAGATGTTTCAGAATTATGTACTTCCCATCTCCATTGCTCACCAAACACCACCACCTGTATCCAGGGCAAACAAAAGGAAATCAGATTTTACTCTAAATATGAAAAATTCAGCAAGATTCCAGTGATAGAACTGCCTAGGATAAGGTAGTGAAAAAAAAAAAAAAAAAAAAAAGACAGATACAGAGAAACAAGGACAGAAATAGCTGGGCTTGGGTGGCCTGGGCTATCTGATGAAGAAATTGCAGCATCCAGGTCAGTGCATTTATTATATACAGCAAACAGGGAAGCAAGATTTGTTGCATTCAGCTGGATCAAGGAGACAGGTTTTGCTAATCGCTATAGGAGCTGTCTCTGTAAGGGAGCAGTCAAAGAACAGAAGTGTCCCTGATCATCATTGTGACCCTCCCCAGACCTGTTCTGTTTATATTGACAATACACTAACATGAGAGAAGGCAGCATAGATGAGATGCTGCTGCTGGCTCTGTGGTCTGTGTTAGTCAGAAAGTATGAGTAAGTGGACCACTACTGCCTTGGAGCAATGATAGATCTTGGTTTTCTAAATGCTTTCCTACCCAGCACCTCTTGAGGGACCTAACTTAGATATCCCTGGGGTAAGTTTACAAGCAAGACAAGGAGTTTCCTGAAAGGAAAGGAATGCATATCTGACTATCTCCAGTTTACAGATTAGTGCACCACATTACAACTCCTGATGTCTTGAATTTATGTCAACTGGAGTTCAGGAAAAAATCAATATATATTCTTTTTAATGTAATATTTTTATTAATTCTTTGAGAATTTCATGGATGCATTACATATATATGCACATATACACACATACACACACAGAGACACACAGACACACACAGAGACACACACAGACACACACACACATATATATGTATAAACATATATATATTACCATATATATACATAAACATATATATATATATTACCACCCAACCCAGTACCACTCATTCCTCCTAATTCCTCCTAGTCCACTCTCAACTCCCTTCCAAACTTCATGTTATTGTTATTATTATTATCATTATTATTATTACCCAGCAAATGCAATTTTATGCTGCCTATATACTTATGAGTGTGAGATCATCCACTACAGCATGCTAACCAACCAGAGGCTGTGTTGGGACCTGCCTGGCGTGGTGGGATGAAGCCCCACGTGTCTGTCCCAGTGTGCTGTGGCTCTGGGTGGGACAGGAGACACTCGGGAAGTGGCCACACATTTTCCCACACAGTCCGACGGGCAGGTGAGGGCTGTGGGAAGCCTTTGCGGGCCCTGCCCGTGGGTGGGGAGGGGGCCATTCTCGGGGAACGCACGGCAGCCATCTCCGTGGGTTCTCTAGCCCGGGGCACCGCAACCACAGCAGGGTGCCACAGACAAGCTAGCCTGAGCGCAGCTGGGGTTCCCACCAAGACCGGGTTCCACGGCTTGGGGCACCAGGTTAGCTGCTTAGGCTTGGGTGAATGGGTTCCATCCAGGAGTTCTGGGAAGCCCTCGGCTCCTTAATCTAGGGCCGGATCCCTCGCTTCCCATGGCCGGTCCAGATGAAGAGACAGTCCATAATTCTAAGACGTTTATTGTCATCGTGTGGAATGGCGTGGGTAGAATGGTACCCTGTGGCCTCTGGGAGAGGTGAGGCAGATATTGTAACTGAGAAGGGGCATGGCTAAGTCTCTAGGTGTCTCATTAACATGGGAATGTCTTGGGGCTGCATGGCCTCTACCTGAGGAGGGGTGTGGTACATGACCTTGACTGGAGCCAAAGCCTCCCGGGAGCGTTGGCATAAAGTTTTCCGGTCCCTTGTGGATTATTCCATGGGGTTGCCCAGATTTTATGCCTGTGCTCAACCGGGTACCAGATTGCCTGTCACAGATCACTGCCCCACAGGGCTGCACCCTCAAAGAAAACTCACTCCCCCTCCCCCAGCAGCTACCAGTGTCAGTCAATAGCTCCTCAGCTAAGAATTGGGCCTGGTGAGCACCTCCTGCCTCTAAGCTGGAAGATTTACTGGCTTGATCTTGTGGAGATGAAATCTGTCAGTTACAATAACGACCAGTGTGACAAGATATGTCCGTGGCTGGAATAGTAGCATGAATATTATGTAAGTAACCAACCACTTTCTGATTGGATTTAAGGCCCACTCCATAGGGGGTTATGCTTGCCTGCTACTGTAAACCTGAATAAATCCATAGCTCTCAGATCTCATCAGATCAGTTTATTTGTGAAGTAGACAGTGGTTAACACAGAAACTCACTACTCATTAAAGCACAGAGAATAAGTGTTTGTGAAGTGTTCATCTATAGGATGTGTTATGTCTATATCATATCCCTTTCCCCAAGGCTCCAAGGCTCAAGAAGCACCAAAGAAAGGGGGAAAATTCAAGTGTGGTTCTGGGTGAAACAATATCTTCTGTAATGGCAGGGTTTCAGCCGTCATGAACTTGCAGCAACTATGGTTATTCACAAAAAATATATATATTCTTAAAAAATATAGTAAATAAAGACATCAATAGCTGCCAACAAGAACTCACCAAAGGGAGAGGAGGATAGGTTGTCCCAGTAATGGCCATTGTAACACCATTGGAAGTCTGCACAAACATCTATAAATTTGGAGTTGAGGCCTATGTTAGAGACCCCCTAAATTGCAAGCATAAAGTCAGTGTCCTGTATTTTACATTATGGCATTAAAGCAAGGAAATAGTAAAATATATATTTTATAGCAGCAGCTTTCAATTCTTTTCAGACATTGATGCAACCATCTTAGGAATTTAAAAACATTTTAAAGCTTCTACATGGGCACGTTGGGAAGAGAAACAGATAAAGGAATCCAGTGACTACAAGCTTATCTTTTTTCTTTGGTGTACTGATATGAGTGTTATTAGGTTTAAACAATGGAAGAATTGGGTCAAGGGGCAACGGGAATACATAGTTGGCCAGTCTTAGTCAAGGTGTGATTCTACCCATCCTTGATTTAGCTGGATCTGCAAGATTGTCCTTATGTTCTTAGGACTGATATCACATGAGGGAACCAATCTGGTTTCTACATTATGGCCAGTTCTACTGTAGGTGCAACCTCACAATCATAGGAAATTTGCATAATTACCTTCATCTGGGAAGTAGGCTTTGTCCTATAAATTTTGTTATTGGAATCCAAAGTAACTACAGGAATAGGACAATGGCTTATCTCTGAGCCTTCGAGCAGATGAGATGTTTGCCACAAAGGAATGATGAATTTGCCAACCTGCAGAGCTAAGCAGGTGACCTGAAGTATAGGGGACACACACACACACACACACACACACACACACACACACACACACACAATATGAAGGCAGGCTTTCATCCAATCTTTAGTTACCCTGTGGGCCCAAGAGGAACTAATAATCTCAGCAAAAGTAGCTACTACATGCCCATTTTAGTTTCACACTATATATTCCTTGGCTTTAGACAATATTTAATTATTTTTGAGATTCTAACTCTGTAGCCCAGGCTGTCTCAGCTGGCTTCAAACTCATGATATTTCTCTTAGTTCAGCCTTCTAAGAGCTAGCATTACAGATGTAAGCTACCACATCCAACTGGTTTTTAGACAAAGTTTAATGAAAAAGGAAAAATATTGCTATACTTAGCCAATACTAAAATAGGCATACTTTTCAAGTGTTAACATCCTTTGAGTCAAGGTTCATTAATAATCATCGCCATGTTGTCTAATCAGAAGCACTTTGCCAGTCGGTGGTCTTTTCTTTAGAAATTGTGCTTATGAATAACTGTAAGATGAACTTTGGCGGGAATGTTTAAAGAATCTGTGGGTTTAAGTACAATGTCCAAGTGGATATCTTTTGTAGCAATTCCAGTTCCTCTTTCCTTGAGAATCTGGCTTTTACAGATGGCATCAGTGAGAGAGAGTTCTCTCCTTGCTGGTTTTGGTTTGATTTGGTAAAAGAGACAGACAGAGAGTAGGGAGAGGCTGAGACAGGATGTTTGTTCTCACTCCCTGCTTCTCTCCTGCAGGATCAAGGCTGGCTACAGCACCCACTGAATAACAATGGTGCTGTAGATCAATCCAATTTTTAGCCTTACCCCAGGAGATGTAGGGTTAATGCTGCCTCTGCACCGCCAGTGGTTGCTTACCTAATGATGCCCATGCCTGTCTAAAGAAGTCCTTTACTAATTTCTCCTCTAATTC
Organism: Uromys caudimaculatus; assembly: GCA_028551405.1. Classification (NCBI taxonomy): domain Eukaryota; kingdom Metazoa; phylum Chordata; class Mammalia; order Rodentia; family Muridae; genus Uromys; species Uromys caudimaculatus. Next base: position 82,624,942 of record CM052702.1, read on the forward strand.
CAAATCTGAGTTTGGATCCATGTCTGCCAGGAACTTGCTAGACCCAAAGTTCTTTAACTCTTACTTCTCATGGACCAGCAGCTGAGAGCTAAGCGCACTATAGGGCCCCTCCCTGACAAATCACAATCAGCCTCTTAAGAGAGCCTCAGATGACTGGGATATACATTAAAGTTTAAAAAGCATTGGCTTGACACATTGGTGGATATAATCAAATCTAGCACTAGCATGTTAATGGCTTATTAAGAGACTATTATCTAGTCCTCAGTCTCCACTGGGGAATTCTTCCTCATCTCTTTTATTATTATTATTGTTTGTACTGAAGGGATAATGCAAAAATCTAAAATGGAAATATACTTATTTGGAAAGCTTATAGAATCCTATGTAAAATTTGTTTGCTCACATCTTTAAAATGATTTCATTTTAAAATCAGTAGAATCTTTTGGAAGAAAAACACTGCTCACAGATAAAATCATGAATAACAACTAGGTCCACTTAGGCCAAACATCACTAAAAAGGGGGGGGGGGGAGTGGAGCTAACTGTCTGAGAGTCTGCCATATTGGATAGAAGCATTGACAATTAGAGCTTCACTTGTCAGCACTAAGCTATTCATATTGATTTTTCTATCTGTGCAAACTGGAAGTTTGGAATTTGGAATGAAGAACTAATTGTAAACAAGATCACTCTGGATGATAGAAAGAACATTTAGTCAATTTAAGAACACAATCCTCGATAATTTTTGACACTTATCTGGTGCAAAAGGCAAGGACGACTCCAAGGGAGGCTTCAGAGCTCTGTGGATTGGCTGGTCCATTTAAAACATTTCACATTCTTCAGAGGGAAAATGAGACATGCAGTATATACAGACAGCACTAAAATCCCCCTTCCAGGATAAAGACATTTATGGGAAGGAAGCTTTGGTTATTCACCCTCCTGACTGCACAACATTAGCTCCTTTGCACCACGTCTTTTTTTTTTTTTTTTTTTTTTTTTAAAGTTAAAAAGTCCCTCGTATTAAGTGAGAAATGTTTGGATTATAGCTTAAGCCTGTAATAAGGTATTCTGTTCTCAATGATCACTAGGTAACCAGCAGCCCTGGGTTGTATGGGATGCACAGGATGGCCTGACTGTATAGACATCTGACATCTGCCAGTCCCTTTGTTCCATACTTGTATTTACTGTGGGAGTGCAGACCTTCAGACTCTGGGAGAAGGCATGGTTAAAGGTGGTACCCCTCATTTCTAACCTGGCAACCTTTAATGGTCCCCAATCTGAACACAGTATCCTTACTATGTCTTTCTTCTATGTTGTCAGTAAAATACTAGAAAGAAAATACAGGTCTTCAATACCTGGATTTAGAATAATGAGTCAAGAAGTGTGTGGTCACAGCTAGTACACCTGGGTGAAAGAGGTAACTCATGGCCATGTATACTGTTGGCTCCCCCGCTCCACTCCTTCCATTTATCCCTCTGTCCCTCTCTCCCCCTCCACCCTCAGTAACCTCCTTTCTCCTTCATATCACGTGTGTTTCTGCCTCCCCTCCTCTTCAGTCTCTCCTTCCTTTTGCTATCCTGTCTAGTTTCATAGCCTATAGCTCTCACACTCACTAAAATGCACACACATAGATACTGAAGTTAGGCTCTGTATATGAAAGAGAAGACATAGCTTTTGTCCACCCGAAGCTGGGTGATCATCCTTATTATAATACCTGTCTACTCCATTCTTGACAGTTGAATACAATTCTATTGTGTATATGTACCACATTTTTCATTATCCATCCTTCTGTTTATGGACATCCAGGCTTGTCCCATTTCCTTGCTATTGTGAATAATGCCGCAATAAACATTGGTATACAAGTGTCTCAGAGGTAGTGTATAAAGTCTTGGAAATATGCCCAGGAGCGGTATAGCTGGGTCATATGACAGTTCTTCATAGTGACTTCCATAATTGCTGAAGTACTTTACACTCCTACCAGCAATGAAGAGGGCTCCTTTTCCCGTATTCATACCAGTATCTGTGGCCATTTGCTTTCTTGATCATAGCTATTCTGACCAGGCTGAGATGGAATCCTATACAATTTTGCATTTTCCTATTGGCTAAGAATGCTGAACACTTTTAAGAATACTTATTAGGCATTTATGGTTTTTCTCTTGAGAATTATCTGTCCATTTCTTTATCTTATTAACTGAATGAAGTTTGAGCATCTAATTTTTGTAGTTCTTCAGATATTCTGGATATTAGCCCCTGTCTAAAATATAGCTGGCAACAATTTTCTTTCATTCTATGATCTATTTGCTCTATTAAAAGTTTATTTTGTAGTTTAGGGCATTTATGATTTTATGTAGCCCTGCCTGTTATTTTTAGGGATGCTTTCTGGGCCACTGGAGTCCCATTCAGAAAGTTCGAACCTAAACTATATCCTGAAGTGTATTCCCTGAGTTTAGGGGTTTCAGGTTTTAAATTAACATCTTTGATTCACCTTGAATTGATTTTTATTCAGTGTGAGAGATGTGGATCTAACTTCACTCTTCTATATTTAGTCAAAACATACAAAGTAGACCAATGGAGCAAAACTGATGATCCCCAAAATAAGCCTACACAGCTATGGACATTTTGACAGAAGTGTCAAAAACATACATTGGAAAAAAGACAGCCTATTCAACAAATGGCACTAGCCATGGTCATTAAGAGAAGTGTGCCATGGCATGGTGACAAACGATGAGACACTGGCCCAATCTACATAGTTGCTCCTAGCCTTGTGCTTATTAGCTACACAAAGTGGTAGACTCTTTGTGCCCCAGTGTCCTCAATGGAGACCTAATTACTATTATTAATGAGGTTGTTTTGAACTTTAAAAGTACTTATAATAGTGTCTGGTAAATAAAAGGGATGTATTTATATATATTACAATGAGAATTGTGCTCAGCAAACATAATGTTGCCCAGAAAATATCTTAACATCAGGAGTTAGCATTCCACATTATTTAGTGAATTTTTTACTTTTTGAGTTTGCTTAATGTTTTGTTAGATTATTATTATATATTAGTTGCAAAAACTTGTGAAATTTACAATTACTAGCATTTTAATGTATTGTTCCTAGATCTTTTCTCCTAATATGCTTGTGAAATGAGTATATGTATATCTACTAAAGACAATTATAAGTTCTTTCTCATACACAAATAATACATTTGTATAACCATATATTTATATAAGCATCCATATGTTTGATTTATTATAAATATGCATTTGTATATTATGTATTTGTGGTGGTTTGAATGAAAGATATCCCTCATAGGCTCAGGTATTTAAACAGTTGGATCCCAGTTGGCAGCGTTATCTGGTGAGGCTTAGCAGGTATGGCCTTTCCTGGAGGAAATACACCACTGGAGGTGGGCTCTGAGACTTTAAAACCTCATATCACTTGCAGTTTGTGCTTCATGCTTGTCATTGAAATGTGAGCTCTCAGCTTCCTGATACCATGCCTCTCCTCCCTAGCGAGCTGTTATTCCTCTGGAACAGTGAGCCAAACAAACTCTTCCATTAGTCATATTTTTGATCATGGCATTTTATTACAGCAAAAAAAATAACTATGGTAATCTTATCATATGTTAAAATAAAACATGTTATGCATATACACATGTTTTATCACATAAATGATCCTGATTATATAATTTATTTTTATATTTAAGTAATTATATATTTATTGTACGTGTGAATTGCATATTAAGTTTGTTTTTGTTACGATGTATTTTTTCATAAAGAAGTTTAGTACATTGCAAAGAGAAGACTGCAGGGCAATAACAGAATAAACAATGTGCACATTTTTAAAATTATAAAAACATCTAATATATTTTCACTATACTCTTTTAATTAAATATAACTACCTCCTCATGCCAACAAGTATCCTTTGAAGACATGAGGGTTTTTTTTTAATATATAAGTCAAGACACATAAAATGTGACGCTGTGTCCTGAGGAACCTGGCATCCACTCTAGCCTTGGGTTTGTATAACTTTCTTTTTCTTAACTAGCTTCCCCCAATCTCTACCATGCTCATGCTATATTAAAACCTTGTCTTAAAAAACGTTAACATTGCCTCAAGAGAAGAAATAAAACATGGTTCTTAATGTCTGTTAAGTATCAGATTACATGGATGCCACAATATATTATCCTAACTCCTGTTTTCTTTTTCTTTCTTCTTCTGTCTTACTTTTTGCCTTTTTCCAATTACTCTTCATAAACAATACTGCTTTGATGAATGGTCTTTTACATACATTTTTATGCACTGACTTCCTCTTTCAGTCAAGATGGAGTAACCATGACCAGATTTATTTTCCACATCAAACAACTACAGCAATCAGAAAGAACATAAAACCCTAAATTCAGACATTGGACTGCAGACAGCCTGAAACAGTTGTCTCCAAGAGAACAGAAACAAATGAGATGAACCAATGGTTGTCCCATTTGCCTGGAAAGAGATCCAGATTGTATCCCAAGAAGAGAGAACACAGGGAGAAGCCAGTGGTTTGCTTGTGTTGGGGAAGTCTTCAGTCAGATTCAAGTAGCTGGAGGGTTCAGGATAGCCAGAGAGAAGGAAGCTGATCAGAAAAAAAGCTACACAGAAACTTCACCCTGCTGCGGAACTCCATGTATAAACGAGGGAACTCTGGGAGACAAAGCCATACCCAGGAGAAAACAAAATCATGCACATGCTTACACCCAGCCAGTTAGAAACTATTCCTCCCCACCATAAGGTGAACCTCATAACACCCAGGGTGCGACAGAAGTGCTAGACAGCAACTATTTTAATTGTGGAGAAATTAGTTCTAAACTAAAGTCTTTCTTGCCCCAGAAAACAAAGTTTAGAACCAAGACTGGAAACAAAAAATCATCTCCAGAAACTTTAACTGCTACTGTCTGCCAGAATGTATGAGACGGCTCGTCACAAACCTCCATGCTAACCTGAGGAGCAATGGTTAACAGAAATGCTCCCCTGTCATGAAAGAGAGGAGACCTTGGTCTATTAGTGTCAATCCATGAATTCATCCAAACACAGAATGAGCGTTTACCATTTCCTCACTTTCTGCATTTTAAATCACCTTGTAAAGTCACTCTCTTCTCAATGGTTTGTTCACAGAGCTGCTGTAAAACCACAATTTGGGAATCAGATATGGTCCAATTCCATAACACCCTCCAGCACACACACACACATACACACACACACACACACACACACACACACACACACACACACACACACACACACACACACACACTCACACACCTAACCTGGTTACTAAGATACAATCACCTTGTACTTCCTGGGTAGGCTTGACTTGATTGGTGCTAAACCAATGAAAACCCATTAGTGGCTTCAATGGCATTCTTTGTCCAATGTAGGACACACAGATGGCTCTACTTTTTCCTATTTTTGAATCACATTCACCATGAATGGGCTGTCTGCAGTGTGTTAAGATCTGCCTAGCTTCTTCATTCGAACATTCACTATTAGATGGCTTCGATTTGAGACAATTTTCAAGCAATGATTGTATCAAACTAGAATCTAATTGAGAGAAAGTAATTTCTGTTAAAATCAAAATCCCAAGCCAGAAGATTTTCTATCTGAGAAAATTACATCCTGAGGCACCAATTCGGAATGGAAACTTAGCACCATTCAACACAACTCTGCCATTGTTCATTCCTGTGCCTGTCATTTGGTAAGAATCACATGGGACAGGGTAGACATTGCTCAGATTTATTATGAACCTGTCTCTAGACCAAGGGGGTGGGAGGGAGGGAGGGAGGGAGGAAGAGAGAGAGAGAGAGAGAGAGAGAGAGAGGACATTCAGAGGAAATCTAGTGATAATATGCCATTCATTTCCCCCCTCAGGAACTCTGCATTTACCATGTCTTTGTTGCGACCACTCCCACCCAGGAACACTGTTCTCCCTCCTCTAAAGTCTAATTAAGCCTTCTTTAGACTCACTTATCCAAAAGCATCTGCTGTATGGTTCAGCCTGAATGAATTTTCCTCTTCTCCTAATGTTGGCAAATTAAAACCCTTAAGCATCTAATGAGGCACGGTTCCAAAGACAGTACTCCTTCCATGCTGGTTATTGTTTCAGAAAGAATGGCCAGGTCTTGCCACATCTATCAAAGCAAATTCTCTTCGTGGTCCACTTCCTTCCAGCTTCATCCTTGAGATGGGCTCTGTGTGCTTCAAGCCTTCTCAGCACATACCTCAGCCCACTGTGACCTTTACAGTGCTGTTCTCTGAGTCCCCTGAACACTGAGGTCATTTCTAGCATGCACTACTATGTTCAGAGTGCAGTGCAAAGTCAAACCTCAGAGGGTGCTTAAGGAATGAGAATAACTCATACATCTAAAAGTTCAACAACTGCTTGCTGATTGATGATGGAACAAGAGAACAAAATAAAAAGCTGTTTTTCCTCTCTGCTTAATGAGAGTTGAAGATAAGCAGTAATTTCGGCCATCCTTAGCAGGCAACAATGGAAGAGAGTTGAGAGGCAAGATAGCACAGTCATGCTAAGCCTTGTTAATTAGCAAACATAACATTGGCTTTATTGACATATCAGCCTCTATACTTTGAACAATTCAATGCAGTCCTCTTTTTCTACTCTCATTTCCCTGGAAATCACACTGCTCCATCATCTGAAAAGGAAATCTATTCTCTACTCCTCATTTTACCTATTAGAATTAGGCTAGAAATGTGCTTTGTCTGTGACTCATGGCCCTATCTAAAACCCTACCACTGTGCCCTGCCCAAAACAGCATCAATGCCCATTGCAGCACACGTGGGCAAATATCTAGATTCTGGACAGTTGATTACAATAGAAAGAGAAGACTCTGAAGAAGTATGTTGAAGCTGCAGTATACTGTCTCTTTCATTTCTTTCCTGTCCCAGGAAATGTGGGAATTACATAGTGAAACACAGCACACATATGTATACATATACAAAGCATGGAGCAAGAGCGTGCAAGGAACGTGCACTCCCAGGAGCTACACAGTAGTCTCTCATGGGAAAGAAGGCCTTGCTGTTTTGATAGTTAAGGGTTTCTTATACAGCCTAGACCTGTTCTTTACTGAAGCCTATTCTTAAGGCAACAAGAAGCCAGCCCCACCTTCACAGTCTCTAAGAGAGTACTGAGGAAGGAGGAGGAGAATTCACTCCCATGAGACACTGACTGTGCAGCAGCTACTGTGCTAGATGCCCATGCTAGAGTGTACTGTTCCATGATCCTCATTTTAGAACTCAACACACTAAGGCTTACATAAGTTAACTAGCTGCTGCCAGGTTTGCTTCACTGCAAAGTCCAAACTTTTTCTCTTTGCAACAATAGTGGAAGAAACTGGCTAGCATTTATGAAGCCCTTCTGTGTCAAAACCTATGCAATTGTGCATAAATCACCTCATTTAACTATCCCAGAATCTCTGTGAAATCAGTAACACCATTGTCCTTACTTCAGGAGTGAAGAAAGGGAGTTTGTAACAGGCAATGTCACAATTTAAACAGTTTCCGATTGACTCCAGAGCTCCTTGCCATACGCCTCTCTGCGTAATTGTGAGCAGTCTTTAGATTAAATTGTTAAGCACTTACAAAGGGAATGTTCAGTCCCCTCTCTTTGCCTCAAGCTGGAATTGAGTCACTCTTCTAACCATAAGGGTTTTAGTGTTTGGTGGCTGGTACATGGCCTTTCTACCACAGTATGTAGCTGGTGAGAGTTTAAAGAAGAATCATTTTCTAAAGCAAAAGAAAACAAAAACAAATCAAAACCTTAAGAGTTATGCAGTAAGACCCAATTGCCTGTGTGAGTCAATATCTTGCAGTATCTAGCTGCTAATTTACTAATCCAGATCAGACATTTCACAGAAGTGTAAACTCAATACAAATGTGAGGAGGTTTAACTCTACTGAAATTCTGTCAACAAACAGGTATATTCTGAAGATCAACTAACAAAAGATAGATATGACTAAAGCTTCCAGAGGCCTTTGGATTTTAGGAATGATCACCTTTTTTTTGGTAGCCACTTTAGACTCATTTCTTATGTCAAAACAAAAGTATTGGCTCTGCTCCCAAGTGCATTGTTTTGTTTTAACTTTAGCTTATAGTCTTATTAGTAAATGCTCCTACCAATAGCTCAGGATGGTATTGCTTCTTCTGAAAACCAATCTAAAGAAAGAAGATGGAAAGCACATTCAAAGATCTGCATAATTCTAACTACAGAGTCTGATAGAGACATTAAAAGACAAGCAAATGACTGTCTAATGAGCAGATATGTTGTCATAGACGTATCTAGGGAGTCTCACCTCTTGGTCTCCATGCCCTGGGCAATCTCCCACTGACCACAGGTTAAAATCACGACTTGCTTCTAACCAGTGAAATGTGGCAAAGATAAAAGGTTGTCACTCCAGTGATGAATTATGTAAGGCTAAATCCTACTGGTAGACTCACAGAGATGCTCCTTACTGGCTTTGAAGAAGTGTCCATGTTGAGATGTCTACATGACAAGGTATCAAAACTTCATGCAGAGACAATATGGTGGTTCTTTACTTGATAAATCCTAAGGATAGGTACAGTTTTAAATCACTATTGTGACAATCACCACAAACTCAGTGGCTTAAAACAGGTAAGTGTACATAAAACACACTGCCATAGTTATGCTTACTATTCCTGTGATGAAACACCATGACCAAAGATACTTGGAGCGGATTTATTTAGCTTATGGTTCCATAGCACTGTTGAGGAAGTCAGGGCAGGAACTCAAACAGGGCAGGATCCTGGAGACAGGACCTGATGCAGAAGTTATGAAGGGGTGTTGCTTACTGGTTTGCAGTTACTCTTCTGTGGCTGTGATAAAAGGTTATGATCAAATAAGTTTAGAGGAGAAAAAGTATATTTTGACTTATAGTTCCAAGAGGAGAGTTCATAATGGCAAAGGCAGAATATTCACAGATGTATAGAGCAGGAAAACTAAGAGATTTCCATTCATGAGTAAGAAGCAGAGAGGACAAAGTGGAAGTGGAGGCAGTATATGTAACTTTCACAGCCCACCCCCTGTAATGAACTTTCTATAGTGAGGTGCCACTTCCTAAAAGTTCCATAACATCCCCCAAGCAGTGCCATCTACGAGGGGCCAAATTTCCATTATCCTATGAAGGATTCTCATTCAAATCTTCACAAATAGTAACAGCATAGCAGCCCTCTGACCATTCTTTATACACAAATATTGTTCACAGTCTTTGGCTTATCTTTTTTTTTCTTTTGAAGGACAATTGAAAAAATATTTTATTAAGTTAATTCCTCATGGTTTTCTGTCATGGTTAGTATTTTCTTAACTTCATTTTTTCTAGCATAATACTTTTATTGATGCTTTGGGAATTTGGCATCATGTACCCCAATCACACTCATTCCCCAGGCCTTCCATGTCCTCCCTCCACCCTTTTGAACCCCTTTAAAAAATAAAAACAGAATAAAAATGAAAGTAAATTTAAAAATAAATAAACAAGCCCAATTTGTGTTCTCTATATACTTGCTGGAGCATTGTCAGACTCTCAGTGATGCACCCCTTAGAGAGAACGGAGCTGTTCCCCTCCCATAACCCACCAGAAGCCATCAACTGTAAAGAACTAACTTCAGCACCTTTATCACACTTTTTAAGAGTTCTCTTCCATGGCCTCCCTATTTAGGCTGTTACTTTTGGGGACTCTTTGTGAACACCATCCTCTTCTCTTGCTGTATTCAGCCAACCTATAGACATCATTACACTGTCATAACCAGCAAAGTCTTCTAATACATCTTGATATTAGGAAATGTAGCTCTTTCAGCCTTTTTTGTTCTTCCTTGGTATTTTCTTAGAATTGTTTTGACCACACTAGTTGCATGGAGAATCATCTTGCGAATCTGTACAAAATGCCTATGTGGATTGAAGACCAATTTGGAGATAATTGACCATTGTCATCATGAAATCTTTAAATATGTGAATATTGTGTGGCTTTATTTATTTTGACCTTCTCGAAAGGTACAAATATTTCCCAGGAATATAGTTTTCAGGGACTGGAGAAATGGCTCAGTCATTAAGAGAACTTCCTGCTCTTTCAGAGGACACAAATTCCATTTCCAACATCTATGTCCAGTGGCTCACAAGTACCTGTAACACCAACTCCAGGGCATCCAACAGCCTTCTGGCCTTTACATGTACCTGTAAAAAGACACATACATGCACAAAATAAAAGTAAGACAAATCTTTTAAAACTAGCATTTCTAATATAATTTCTTAGAAGTTTTTTGTTAAATCTATTTAGTGCTGTTATAAACAGGATTTTATAAATCCACTTTATAATTGTCCCATGTTTGGCAAACTTTTTTGAAAGAGCCAAAAGCTTTGGGAGCAGGTTGTATGTCCAATGTCCTTTAAGAAAGAAATTAAAGTCATATTTTATCTCCCATCTATCAATAAAATTTGATAAAGCATTGACTATATGCAAAGCCCTAGCTACCAAAGGAATATAGAGTTAATCACATAGACCTATTCAGAGGATTTCTGAAGACACTATGTAACAGTTGCCAGGAGTATCCACTTCTACCAGCAGTTTTATAATTCAGTGCTTCTCAACCTCATTTCCACATTAAAAAGAGCTGGGTGTTTTTAGAAAACACAGAATCCCAGATCCTACTCAAAGTTACACATAAGCAGAAATCTGAAACTCCCCTCTAAGGAAATCACTCCAAAGTATTATTGTGTTCAACATATGGATTTTGGCCATTGTGCTGTTATTTTTCCTACTTAAGAAAAATATCAAGGTTCTTTTTAACTATATTACTTTCATTCCTGCATATGAGAGATTCATATGCAGCATATATTATGTATAATTTTGGTGCTAACTAAAATAAAAGACAAGGAGATATCTGCTAACACAGCATTCCAAAGTCTGCTGGAATTGTGTTTGTTAGAATGAGAGCCTTCCAGTGAAGGTGAGGTGCAAAGGTCTCAAAGAAGAGTGGCTAGGTAATTTGGTAGACTAAATACAAAAGCAAAATATGCATCCTTTTTCCCAAAAGTATTGACAACTTTGAGGCAATGATAGCATGGAGCTCTCCTTAGCTTGGGCCCCGTACACCAGGAAAGAAGGCTCGTTGATGAAGCCAGCTCCACTTTTGAGGAACTGTGTTCTCTGTATGATCAGCTGTTCTTGCACCCTGGCTGAAAAGCAGGCAGATGAAAGAAAGCACTTGATTGCATCTTTATCCCAGTGGAGATGGTCCATTTTGTTTTGTTTTATAGTCTGTTTCATCATCTTCCACTGATCCCCCCTTTGAATGCTACACAAATCATTTCCTCTTGCTCTTGTTTGGATGCACATATGTTGCTCTGGCATTGAGAATTTTCTTTCCTTTATTAACCATCCTCAACAGTTCTGTACAATTGGGAATGCTGATGGTAATGGCTCATCTTGATTATTAACTGGGTTGGATTGAAATACACAGGAAGATTAGTAAAATGCATCCTGAGGACACCTGTGAGGCTGTTCTCAGGGGAGAAGCCCACCTCCCATAACCTGGAGTTCAAGGGCTCTCTCTCTCTTTCTCTCTCTCATTCTCTCTCTCTCTCCCAATCTTCCCTTCCCTCCCTCCTGCTCTTTCTCCAGACCGTGAGTTGCTCTGCCTTACCACTCTCTGCCTGCTAAACCTCTGAAATCCTGAACCAAAATAAACTTCACATTGCTTAAGCTGTATGTCAGACATTTAGGTCCAGTAATTAAAACTAACAGAAAGACTTCAAGCTCAGATCCTTCTCTGAGATCTAGTTACTAAAAGCTCTTTCTGGTGTTTTCAGCCTTTGTCTCAAAGACAAGCACTATTTAATGAGTACCTACTATTTGCTTTGTATTTGCTAAAGTCCCTTCAAGTTGCTATAACAAAATATCTTAGACTGGGTGGTTTACAAATAACATAAGGTTATATCACATAAGTTTTGCTGCTGGGAATTCCAAACTCAAGGCAGATTTGGTATCTGATGAGGTCACTTTATGGCTAACATGGGATCTTCTTGTGTCCTTACATCATAAAAGGGACAGGTTACCTCTAAGGGGGTCTCATTTATAAGTATTTGAATCAAGATGTAAAAGTTTTATCTTCAAGGTCTAATCCCTTCTCAGGTACCCATCTCTCCTCCTCCTCCTCCTCCTCCTCCTCCTCCTCCTCCTCCTCCTCCTCCTCCTCCTCCTCCTCCTAGTCCTCCTCCTCCTCCTCCTCCTCTTCCTCCTCCTCCTCCTCCTCTTCCTCCTCCTCTTCCTCTTCCACCTCCTCCTCCTCCTCTTCCTCATCATCATCATCTTGGTTTTTTTTTTCCTTTTTTTAAAAAATTTTATTTATTTATTTTTGATACTTTATTTACATTTCCAATGTTACCCCCTTTCTAGGTCTCCTCTTTGGAGACTACCTATCCCCTCCCACTCCTCCATCTCTATGACAGAATTTCACCTCCCACCCACCCCCCAGCCCACACCCATATTCCAACCTTGACATTCCCTTTTACTGGGGCCTCTCCTCCCCCTGATGGCCAACAAGGCCCTCCTCTGCCACATATGTGGTCTGAACCATGGGTCCCTCCATGTGTATTCTTTGGTTGGTGGTCCAGCCTCCAGGAAGACCGGGGAGGGGGGTGTCAGGCCAGTTGACACTGTTGGCCCGCCATAGGGCTGCAGACTCCCTCAGCTCCTTCAGTCCCTTCTCCAACTCCTCCATCTGGGACCTCACTCTCAGTCCAGTGGTTACTGCAAGTGAAACTTGGGTATTCCAAAAGTTTCAGCTAATATCCACTTATCAGTGAGTGCATACCATGTTCGTTCTTTTGTGACCGAGTTACCTCGCTCAGGATTTTTCAAGTTCCATCCATTTGCCTGCAAATTTCATGAAGTCATTGTTTTTAATAGCTGAGTAGTACTCCATTGTGTAAATGTACCACATTTTCTGTATCCATTCCTCTGATGAGGGACATCTGGGTTGTTTCTAGCTTCTGGCTATTATAAATAGGGCTGCTATGAACATAGTGGAACATGTGTCTTTATTACATGTTGGAGCATCTTCTGGGTATATGCCCAGGAGTGGTATAGCTGGGTCCTCTGGTAGTATTATGTCCATTTTTCTGAGGGTCCGCCACACTGATTTCCAGAGTGGTTGTACCAACTTGCAGTCCCACCAACAGTGGAGGAGTGTTCCTCTTTCTCCACATCCTCGCCAGCATCTGCTTTCACCTGAGTTTTTGATCTTAGCCATTTTGACTGGTGTGAGGTGGAATCTCAGACTTGTTTTGATTTGCATTTCCCTGATGACTAAGG
>CM052702.1:82638796-82689365 GCA_028551405.1 Uromys caudimaculatus
CTTGGTTTCTGTTCTTTATGTTCTTACCCTTGCCTTTTGCCATCTTGTTAACTCTGATGTTAGCTGATCTTACTCTGTCTGGTGTGGCTTGTCCCTCCTGCAGGCCTCTGTGTCAGTACTCCTTGAAGACCAGCTCTCTTTGAGAGGTGTTTGGGTTTGGAGAGCTGTGGCACAGGGTCCTCTTTGGGGTGCAGACAGAAATCAGAAGGATCTTGTCCCCAGCTGTCCCTTGGTTCCTATGTCCTGATGGCTCTGCAAGGGTTCCTCTTGATCCAGTGAGTTTGAACAGAAGTGGTGGTTTTGCCTGTGCTCAAAGGTATGTCAGCACTCCTGGGATACCCGCTCTCTCCTGGAGCCCTGTGGCCCAGGCTGAGGTCCCCAGGCACAGACCCCTGGTGGCCCAGGCAGAGGTCTCCCCCCACAGATGGAACCGGAAGGTTCAGAGGTTTCCTGTCCTGGAGTTCTCCTCAGGCCCTGTATCCCGCCAGATCCGGGCGGGTTTCTGTAAGCAGTGTTGCTCCCCTTTACCCCACCCAGGGCTTTTCCAAGCTCCTGGGAGAGTAGCTATCTCTTGGCGCTCGTTGGCTATGGACTCCTGGTGGGCCAGGCAGAGGTCTCCACCCACAGATGGAAACCGGAAGGTTCAGAGGTTTCCTGCCCCTGAGTTCTCATGCCCTGCATCTTGCCAGTTCCGGGCAGAGGTGTTGCTCCCCCTCACCCCACTCACGGCTTTTCCAAGCTCCTGGGAGGGTAGCTTTCTCCTGGGGCTCCTTGGTTATGGCCCTTTTCACGTTTTTCATAATTCAAAGTCTCAAAGTCTACATTCTACCAAAAGGAAGCATGGTCAGGCCTGTCCCAGGGACCCTAGTCCCTGGTAACAACTTGTCTTAGTTATGGTTTCTACTGCTGTAATGGAACAGCATGATCAAAATGCAAGATGAAAAGGGAAGGGTTTATCTGGCTTACACTTCCATATCCTGTTTATCATCAAAAGAAGTCAGGATAGGAACTCAAATAAGAAAGAAACCTGGAGGCAGGAGCTGATACAGAAGCTATGAAGGGGAGCTGCTTACTGGCTTGATCTTTATGTCTTGTTCAGCTTACTCCTTATAGATGCTTCCTTATAGAACCCAGGACTACAAACCCAGGTATGGCACCACACACAAAGTTCTGGACCCTTCCACATCAATCATTAATTAAGAAAATGCCTTACAGGCCTGCCTACAACTTTATCTAATGAAGGTATTTTCTTACTTGAGGTTCCCTCCTATCAGATGATTTTAGCTTGTATCAAGTGAACACAAAACTACCCAGCACAATCACCAATCTTTCCCACACTTTCCAAGTATTTTGAATACAGTTCTGTTAGGATCTTTGTTACATCCTGATGTATAGGCAGCAGGAAGGGACTCTGTGCTTGGCATGGGCTTTTGAAACTCCCAAGTCTATCCCCAGTGACAAAGCCACACCTCCTAATCCCTTTAATCCTTTCAAAAAGTGTCACTAAGCATTCAAATATATGAGCTTATAGGGACCACTCTTATTCAACCAATACACTGGTTCTGAAAGAGATGTCTCATTTCCAGTATTACCAGTTCATGAGACTCAGGCCATGAGCATTCACCTAGTATTTACTATTGGAACTTGTGTTTTAAAATGCTAATACTCGCCGGGCAGTGGTGGCGCATGCCTTTAATCCCAGCACTTGGGAGGCAGAGGCAGGTGGATTTCTGAGTTCAGTTTGAGGCCAGCATGGTCTACAGAGTGAGTTCCAGGACAGCCAGGGCTACACAGAGAAACCCTGTCTCAAAAAAAAAAAAAATGCTAATACTCATGTAAATAGGGATTAGTTAAGTACTATTGTGCTAGCACTATAGTGCTATTGTTAATATAAAATAAAAATGCTAGCATCAGTTCGGCAGAAGACTTGATCGCTAAAGTAGAGTAGTTATAACTGACTGGCCTCTTCGGCTACATTACACTGATGTGATAAAAGCCAATTAATCACAACTATAACTTAGAGTTTTCAGAGGCTCTGTTTCCCAATATCTCAAAATATACTTGTAGTATAAAGCAACATTTACCATGCAAATGAGCCTTGAAACAAATGAATATGTCTATGGCTAATTGAATTCAACATAGATGCTAAGACTACTCAGTGAAGAAAGCTCTTCCGTAAATGGGACTTCAAGAATTAAGAATTCAAGAGGAATCCATGGCTCCAGATACATATGTAGCAGAGGACGGCCTTGTCTGACAGCAACTGGAGAGGAGGCCCCTGGTCCTGTGGAGGTTTGATGCTCCAGCACAGGAGGATGCTGGAGCAGTGGGACAGGAGAGTGTGGGTGGGTGGGGGAGCACCCTCATAGAGGCAAGGGGAGGGGGAAGAGGGTGGATGTGGGATGGGGGGTTTGTGGTGGGGTAACCAGGAAGGGAATATCATTTGAGATGTAAAGAAATGGAATAATTAATTAAAGAATAAAAATTTTAAAAAAGAATGCAAGTTTCACTTTTACCTCAGCACATGGGAATCTGATGCCCACTTAGGAGCTCCCTGCACTACACGCACGCATGTGGTGTGTCAACATATAGGCAGGCAAAACACCCAAACATATAAAATTGAATAAATACTTTTAAAATCAAAATTTGAAACTAGGACTTGTGGCACCAGTAATCCAAGTACTTGTAAAATTAAAGCTGGAGTCACTAGAGTTTGAGGCCAACCAAATAATAAGACCCTGTGGTACACACAGACAGACAGACAGACAGACACACACAGAGAACCACACACACACACACACACAGAGAGACACACACATACACAGAGAACCACACACACACACAGAGAACCACACACACACACAGAGAACCACACACACACAGGCAGACACACACACACACACACACACACATAGACACACAGACATACATACACACAGACACACACACATAGATACACAGACAAACACACACACAGACACACAGACAGACACACACATACATAGATACACAGACAGATACACACACAGACACACACATACATAGATACACAGACAGACACACACACAGACACACAGACACACACAGAACCATACACACACAGACACAGACCACACACAGAGATACACAGACAGATAAACACACACACAGACACACAGACACACAGACACACACATAGATACCCAGATAGACACACACACACACAGACACACACACACAGACACACACACACACACACACACACACGCCAAATCATATAGTCTTCAATATGCAACAGAGCTTAGAAAACAAGTCACACTTTTCCATTTTTTAAAAGTGAAAAGCTGCAAATCTAACAATAATTAGACATTATAAATTACAACTGCAAAGCTAGCATGAAGTTTCTCTAAATTACCCATTTGTCTTAATACTTCAAATGCTTAAGATAACAAGCAGGGTTATAAAATTATCGTAATTTCTTCCTTAAAACATAAGAATTTAATTATGTTTCCTTTGCTTCCTTATTTCTCTGTATATAGTTGAATGAATTGCCAAAGTTACCTCACTTCCCTACATCATAAAAGTGAACTTGACTGAGTCAGGTAGATTTGTAACCCACACAAATGAATCACATGGTAGAATACTGTCTCAACCCACAAACCCCACATCAAGAGACTGCAGTCTACAAGTGGGTCAGAGGGCATATTTAAAAAGAAACACTTGTGAGAGTATCTAAATGTATGTTTTAGTCTAAGTTACTATAATGAATTCTTATTTGAATGTCTCCTGTTTTGAAGGGAAACTGCCCAGACAAGCTGTAGGTGTCTGGGGTGAAGAGAACAGAGGTCAGTAAATGGAATCACAAGACCATGGAGGCCAAAGTCCATAGAAGCAGAAAGAATATTACAGTACTAAGAAAACTGCAATGGTCCCCAGGAAAGTTGAGAGCTCTGAGGCCAGAGTCAGAATAGCCACCAGGGCAATGGGCTTCTAACACAAAGGCTGCCAGGCCTTTTGAAGCCTCAGAAGGACTCTGCTCTAAGCTGAGGAGGAAACCTTCAGTCTAATGGGTGAATTATAAACATTGTAATCAACTTCAAAGCATATCCAGTGACACTCAGGATTGTACAAGTTGCCTTAGCAAAACCTTTCTAGGAGAATTACTGATTAAACACACACACACACACACACACACACACACACACACACACACACACACACACACACACACACAGCAAAAGAAATCTTCTACCAAGGGTGAGGCAGTGAAGACCAGTGTGAAGATCATCCACCCACAGTCCAGGGCTCCTGCAGCAAATTCTTACAGAAGAGAGCTCCAGGGATTTCAAAAGGAGACTCCAAGAGAGCCCTCAGGTTAAAGAGGCCAGTAGAATTTTACATAAAGTTTTGAGAATGGAGATTTAGAGATTAATGGAGACAAGAATAGCTTAGTAGAGATGACAAAACCAGAGGAGACTTATCAAAAGTGTAACTAGACTCCTTTCCAGGCCCTTTTGAATTTTTCCAGTAAAGCCCAGAACTACACATTAATTTTGCTTGCTGGACTCTGAGTCTTGACTGCACCAGTCTGTGAAGGCTGGGGTTATTCAGATGTCAGGTTTTCCAAATTGATTCACCGAGTTCTTATCTGTAGAAAGAAGGAGATTTTCTGTTGCGTACACAAGTGCAGACATTTACTGCTTCTCCAACAGTGTCTGCTCTCCAAGAGCTCATCATCTCCTTATATTCTGGGATGAGAAACCATCTGCCTTTTGTAAGTTTGCAAGCACCATACAATGTGGGTTTCAAAGGAAAGCTAAAATGCCAGCGACTGTATCCATTTATCTGATAATCCATTCATCAGACATCTGTTCGGAAGTCCCCATATGCCTAGTCCTGGAGGCCAAGGTCAGGAAGATAAAGCTCAGATGAATTCAAGAAATGCAGCCAAATAGGAAAGACTACCTACACAGTATTCATCTTTGGGGAAATTAATTTAGCAAGGACTATTAATTATGAACTCTAATAAATTTGTTCTAAGAAATGTGACCCAATGAAATACTTAACTTAAAATCTGAATTTTCAATTACTCAGCTAAATTTTAAAATTTGTCAGTTTAAAATTTGTTTCTGCCAATTGATAAACTATCACTCTGCTTATCTTGGACCATGCTATCTGCAACACAAAGATAGCAATTCTAGCACGGACATGAAGTCATTTATGTGTTAACTGAAATAACAGAGGACCTGTCATTTCATCTGGTACATGGAAGAAGCTTAATAAACAATGATGTATCATCTCTTTTTTTTTTTTTTTTTTCAAGACAGGGTTTCTCTGTGTAGCCCTGGCTGTCCTGGAACTTACTTTGTAGACCAGGCTGGCCTCGAACTCAGAAATCCGCCTGCCTCTGCCTCCCAAGTGCTGGGATTAAAGGTGTGCGCCACCACTGCCCTGCCTGATGTATTGTCTTGAGTGAGAACCACAGAGGGACTGCAATTGCCCCAAACCTTAAGTATGTGAATGAGGCTGAAAACGGTGTGCTCTGACTGAGAGGTTTTGTTAAGGGATATGAGCATCAGATGGCTTTTGTATTCTTAAAACTTTTTAACTTGCTAAAATGTTTCTCTGTGGATAAAGCACCATGCTCCAAATTCTAAAATATATTCATATTTTTATATGCCCTGGGAATGTGTTTGTTTTCTTTTTCTAGAAGCAAGGCATATTTTGAAATATCACAAGGGAAGAATATTACTTTTTTCTTTTCTTTTCTTTCCTTTTTTTTTTTTTTTTTTTTTTTTTTTGTCCATTAATAAATGAGATGGGTATTTAGTAACACAATTTCCCACTCTGCTATCAACTGATCATTTATTTATCAAGGTTCTCCTGTGAGCCAGACACTGGACTAAGTAAGGGTATACAGAGAGGAATGGGATACATGATCCTTGTATCCAAGAAGTCAAGTTTTAATTCATATTACAAAACAAGTAAATCCAAAGTGTTATGTTTCATGTTGCTCTGAAAGCCCGAAACAGAGGCATCTAAGTTAGGCTAGTTAGCAAAAGTTCCTGGAGACCACAGCGATCAAATAGTGGTGGCATCCAGGAAGAGGAGGGGTAGACAAACACAAAACAAGTGAAGCCTGCCAGGCATCAGGGAAAGGTCTGTGTAGTGGTTTAAATGAGAAAATTCTTCTACAAGCTCACATATTTGAACGTGTCCTTTGTTTGATGATTGATTACAGGGTGGTGCAGCCCTGCTGGAGAAAGTACTCCCCAGGGACAGTCTTTACAGTCGCAACCCACTTCCAGTTCACCCGCTTCCTGTTTGTAGTTGAAGACATCAAAGTTCAGTTTCCCCGCACCTACGGCTTGCCACACCCACTGCTTGCCACACCCACCGCTTGCCATGCCCCCTCACCATTATGGACTCTCCCTCTAGAACCATAAGTCAAAACAAACTCCTCCTTTTATTTATAAGTGATCATGGTATTCCACTCTCCCGAACTGACCCCTAGATTCATGTAGACAACTTTTCTTATGTATTTGTTTTTGTTTGTTTGTTTCACAGCGTCCTGGGCTTCTTTAAGAACAGACTAATTAGTGGAGGACGCATATCAATGGCATCACTTGACATTTTCCCTCCAACCCCCTCACCTCACTTCCTGCACCTCACCCCGTGTATCCCTCCTCAGTAAAGGAAGCACTTTAACCGCCCAAACCTTGGTGTTCCAGTCTCCACAGTTCTCTTCACCTGCCATCTTCCCTTTCCAACTGCTGCTCATCCCTAGGTGGGGCTGCCTCCTCAGTTTGAATGCATGGAAAAGCCCAGAGCAGGCGCAGGAAGAGGAAAAGGGTTCACTTTCTAGAAAGGGGACTGATGAGTAGAGTGTGGTGAAGTGGGGGTTCCAGTGGCCTGGGACAGAAAAAAATGGAACTCCGATGAAAGAACAGAACATCCCTCACCTCAGGGGAAGGAGACCCTGAAGTCTTTGGGAACAGTCAATGCTTGATCTTTGCCCTTCTGGCACCAGTTACAGAACCACCCTGGGACCATACCCCTCTTTGGCACAAGATGCTCTGGGTCGGGACTGGTGTGCTGGCGGGTGATGTTTGAAGCCAGGAGTAAGTACATAGAGAAGGCCAACACCTAAGGTGTTCGTTGGAAGGAGGGCTCACCATGGGACTACTAAACAGCTCTCTAGAACACTTTTCTCAATTCTCCAGATTTTCTCCCAAGTAAAGAAGAAAGAAAATTAATTCTGAAGTTACCAGAAAGTAGCCACCATTTTGCTCTCCAGTCCTGGCCTCGCTCCAAAGGATCCAGAGTGATGGCAGTAATTCAGAAATGTAGGGAACTGGGGCACTGCCACTGGCATATTTCCTTGACTATCTTACTGAGGCAAAAAGACAGATCTCCCTGGGGCTTAAGGAATTGATGCCTTAACTCTAACTCCAGCTATAGTGTTTCCCCTGCCCATCCTACATTTTTACCTTCTAACAAACTTCTTCACTGCATTATGGGTAAGCAAGGGATATGGCCAAATTGGGTATGACTGGTAAGGGGGTGCGCTTACATAACTAAGGGGGATGCTCTGAGTTGAGTGAAGAAATGTCTTCCAACATCTACCCCAGGTAGACAGTACTATTTGAGAAGGATGCTGAGCCTTTAGGAGGTACAGATTTGCCAGGGGAAGTATTTCACTGGGAGTGGACTTTGGGGGTTTAAAGCTCACTCTCCTTGTGTGCGGATACAATGTGGCAAGCCAGCTACCAGCACATCTTCCCTGCCACATGGGACCATCCTTCTGGAACCAAAACACAGAACAACTTTCTCTTCCTACGTTGCTTAAGGTATTTAATCACAGCAACAAAAAAGACAGCTGCTATAAGAGATGCTCCTCTGACTAACAAATGTAAGCCTAAATGGAGTTACCTACCACACTGGATATAGGCCTAATGTTGGGGTATAGAGCAGACAAGGAGGATGTCAAAAGTACCCTTGAATATCCCCCAGGCCACCCACAAAGAATAAAATATATGTTTTGTCTTAATAACCCCATTCAGTACTGTGTGTCTATAAATGAATAATGCAAGTAATGAAATCTATAATAAAAGGCTCACACATGAAGTAAAATGCAGACATTGTCATGATGATGGCTTTCGAACGTTAAGCTTATGATTTTTCTGCATCATAAACTTTTGTTGAATGTATAATACAATCAAGGAGTCTAGGGCTTTTATAAACCTAAGACATAGATTCTAGCAGAGAAGGCATTAGGATTAGAACTAGAAGACCTGGGTTCAGGTCCTGCCACGTGACAAAGAAGGCTTAAACATTTATACATCCCAACTGATGTCTTAGTCAGGGTTTCTATTCCTGCACAAACACCATGACCAAGAAGCAAGTTGGGGAGTAAAGGGTTTATTCAGCTTATACTTCCAATTGCTGTTCATCATGAAAAGAAGGCAGGACTGGAACTCAAGCAGGTCAAGGAGCAGGACCTGATGCAGAGGCCATGGAGGAATACTGCTTACTGGCTTGCTTGCTTCTCCTGGCTTGCTCAGCCTGCTTTCTTATAGAACCCAAGACTACCAGCCCACAGATGGTACCACTCACAAGGGGCCCTCCCCCCTTGATCACTAACTGAGAAAATGCCTTACAGCTGAATCTCATGGAGGCATTTTCTCAACTGAAACTCCTTTCTCAGTGATAACTCCAGCTTGTGTCAAGTTAACACACAAAACTAGCCAGACAAACTGATATCTTTGACACCCAATACTTCACAATATTTGTTAAGAATTCCAAAAATAGTCTTGAAATTTTGTTCTGTCTATACTTGGGATTTTATGTGTTCTAGTAGAGGTGGGAGACAGAGTCTCATGTCACTTAGCTGTCAATTAGTCAATGGTTACATTCTTCAATTCTTTTTTTATATTTAATAGTAACTATCAATAAAGGATCTCTGAACTGAAGGCCAGCCAGGGGTACACAGAGAAACCCTGTCTCCAAAAACAAAGCAAAAACAAACAAGCAAACAAGCAAAAAGACAGGAGCTTTTCATTTCCCTTGAGCACCTCCACTTATTATTCATTGTTCAATAAAATATTTTTAGAGCTGCCTATATTTAAACGGTAACCAGATTTTGAAAACAGACATGACAGACAGCCCCAAGAATCATCATGTATACAATCAACTGACCACAGGTTATTTTTCAGAAAACATGTCTCATTCAATGAATGTTAATGGCCCCCATAGCTCATTTATTTGAGTATTTGATTCCTAGTTGATGGACTATTTAGGAAGGATTAGAGGTGTGTCCTTGTTGGAGAAGCTATGTCACTGGAGATAGGCTTTGAGATTTCTAAAGGCAAGCCCAGTCTCAGTTCCTTTCTGTCTTGCGCTTATGGACAAAGCGTAAACTCTCAGCTACTGCTCCAGCACCGTGCCTGCCTGCTGCCATAATTCCCACCATGACCATCATGGGCTAACCCTCTGAAACTGTAAGCAAGCCCCTAATTACATGCTTTCTTTTCTAAGTTGCCTCAGTTATGGTGTCTCTTGACGGCAATAGAACAGTAACTAGGGTGTTCAGAATTGACAATAACTGAACTCAAAACTAAGGAACAAGGTAAAGAAGCAAGAGTTTAGCCCATCGGTCACAATTTATACTAAAATGAAGCAAGACAGAGGGAGACAGAAGGTCACCCTGGGCTGGACATCCATGAGGCTGCAGGAAGCTTGTGTGTAGTCATTTTTTGGGCCCACTCATCTGGGAAGCTTCCAGGATGCAGAAAAATCAGGCGACATTATTTTTTTTTCACCCTAGCTTCCATATGTGTTAAGAGAAGCCATCTTTTTTTATATATAAATAGCAAAATTTGATTCTCCAAAGATAGTTGGTAGACTCAGCCTCATTTGGGACTTCTAAGATATCCTGGGACTGTTTTCCAAATAACAGGCTCAGTAAAACTGTCAAATGTGCTCTGTCATTTGACTTCTTTTCAAATATGAGTAACTTAATCCATATGGTGCTCATTCATAAAAATCCCCACACTACAGCTTCAGGTTTAACGGCTTCTTGTCATCCCAGGAGGCACTAGTCTTACTTAATACTTTCCTAGGAACGATCGTAAATCAAATTTTGAAACAGGCAGCTGTCTTTTCCTTGTAAACTCTGAATCCTAAAATGTTAGGCTGAGTTTGAATGAATTCCAAAATATTTTACCTGTGGACCCTTTGATGTGGGGCTCAGTGTTTGTGGCAGTTCATCTCTATAAGGAACTGAAGGTCACTTGTAGGGGAAGACAATCTCCTGGAGAACACAAACAAGAATGGATGCATCCCAGTGCATGGGCGATTAGGAGCCAGCCATCCTGGTCTATGATGGGGCCCCTTTGCCCTATGGGAGAGTCCCCAGGGCACTGAGGCTCACCTACACATTTTCTTCTTCTGGATTCTCTTTATTCTACTATTCTGAACACTTACCTCACCTCTTGAGGCCAGCAGGTGATATGTCTATGTCCCCAAGAAGAGCCTGCTTCTAAAGGGCTGAAGCTCAAGTTCCCACCTCAGAGGGTTCAGTTCAGGTGGTAGAAGACCTTCTCCATGGTGCCTTTCTTTTTCTTCATTTTTCTGGTTTCACTTTAAAACCAGAAAAAAAAAAAAAAAATCTGCTTCAAGAGCAGCATGGGAATCTGTCCTCCTCCCATGGTTCCTGCCTCACACTCACTCTCTGGTCTGAAACCAATTGTGTGAAGGGATTCACTTCTACATATTTAATTGCTATGGAAGCTGAGAATTCAAGAGGCTGCGAAAACATCTTTGTTGACCATGTCTCTTTTGGAAGTGCAGTTAGCCTTTTAACAGACTTGGGGACTGGATGGTGAAGTGCTCTAGGACTCAAATGGAAACAGCCTAAGACAATTCCCAATAATATAGTGAACGCTGGGCCTCGGCAAGCAGATGGCCTGTGCTACAGTCACTAATACCTGTGTGACCGGAGTCCCCCTGTGACAATACCTCCCTTAAAAAAGAGCATTGTAGCAGTGAATGAAACAGAGTTACCGCAGGGGTTGACATCCTGGAAAACAGCAGAAAATGTCTCTACCACAGCCTCTCTTTTCTGCCTCGCATCCCCCTGGACTATCAGAAGTTTCTCAGATAATTCACAAACACTTGCTTTGAGAGACACGTGTGTATCTCTACCTGCTGTTTATTGCACAAATATCGGTGGAGCTCACTGTGTGCCAGGTACTGGACTAAGACAGAATTATTATTTCCTTCTTTCTAACACTGGCTTTTATCAGTTAGCAACAAAGGAAACAGCAGCACAGGAAGCCAAAAGCCTCTGGCCCTGTGCAACTCCTGTCTGAAACAGTGTGCTGAGGTTGGAGCCAAATTTGCCCCAAACGGTTCTCGCACACCAGAGAACCGTTAAATTAAAAGGCAGTGGTGCTTCGGGGAGAAGCAGACTGGAGGCTTGGCTCTTGGCATGCACAGCTCCTCTTGGCAGGCCTAGCTCCTGACCCATCTAAGAAGCCCATTCAGCACAGAAAGCCCGTGATGTTGCGCAAAATCACGTGGTGCCTTCTTCGCAGGCGCCCTGGGACCAACTCGCACTGCTCATTAGTGGTAAATGGTAGCTGCGTGTGGAAATCCCAGCACATTGCAAAGAGAATGCAGCCCTAAGGAACTGTAAATCACCTGCATTGATTCGGAACTGACTGAGATGCGGCTAGAGAGTTGTTTGTTCAGAATTTAATTTGATTCACCAGCCATTGAGCAGGCCTTTATTCGGTGTTAAACTGCTACATTTCTAGCTACGGAAGCTGACTCAGGTGTTCCTGGACATTTTCGTCCTTTTTTTTTTTTCTTTCTAGAATTGTAGGCAAAGAAAGTGAATGCTTTTCACTCAACCCCTGTTTCTTGTGATGAAGGCATTCAAACAAAGAGTGGGATGTGCTGACCCAGTAATGTGGTAGAGGATGGCGCCAGGTGTAATTGACAAAGCCACAGCTGGACATACTGGGTGAGGGTTGGATTTAACATCTTCTACTGGTGACCTTTCTATTCCCTATAAATGCCAAGGCACAATGACAAATATAGACCGAGTGCTAACAGTTATCAAGAGCAGTGCCTTCCAATGGACATGCAGTAACAACAACAACCATAATGAATCTATCAATTTATCACCCACCCGAAACTCTGACTTCAGAATGCCTTGCCCTCCTGACCTGCCCACATCTCCTTTCGGGTTAACTACTCTCTTCCCAGTGTCAGCCTGAGATATTCCATCTCTCTACCTTCAGCCTTGCTGTCAAACATTTCCCAGCTCCCTAGGAGATCATCCTTGCCTTTGTTTCTCCACCCTCTGCCTCTACAGCCCAAGGCAAACTTCTGGTTGCTTTTTGTCCTCCTGGCCCAGCTTGAGCTCTGAGTTCAGCAGTCTTTAAGCAGCTTCATTAACTGTCTGTGCTCATTCATTCCATTTCCAAGGTCATTTCTGAGCCATGCTGGGAGTTGGGGAGCTCAGTGATGGAGTAGTTGTATGTGCAAGGCTGGCTTCCACCCCCACCACCTCAAACAAACAAATAAAATTCCTGGTCTCTTCTGCGTCTGTTCTTCAAGGCTTGAGGAAAAGCCTTGATTAAATATCACCAATTATAAGCAAACCCATCTAGCCATTCCCAGGCTGTTCCCCAAAGTCATGTTTTAAGGTCGTTTCTGGTTATCTCAATCTGATATGACTTATTTCACCTATACTTTCTTTAGCTATGTCTTCCTTTTCATGGACCAAATAGTATTATTTACCTGCAAGATTGTGACCCTCTTATAGTAATAATTCTGATTATTTCAAGCTAACTCCATTGCTTTTTGCCGTCTTATATGTGATTTTCTTGACCTAATTTTGACTGAGAAATCAAATTTTCATTTGGTAATTTTGCTAAGTTTTAACCTTTATGCAGTAGGCACTCATAAACCAATAATTATATACATTATAGTTATAAGAGGTTATCCTAAAATGCTCCCTGACATGGCTATATGACACAGCTTGAATCAATGATGAAGAGGTTAAACTCAAGGAATACTCTGATAAGAAAAGGAATTGTAGTCCGGTAGCAAAGTTGAGGTGAGGTCAAAGAGATTGGAGAAGGAAAATCAAAGATGTGAGAATTCACATGCCTCCAAGATGCAATCAGTTTGAGGGTGAGTCAATAACAAGCTAGGAAATATAGGTGGGTTGAAAGAGGAGAAGAGGATTTCTAGGGTTGTGTTAGAAACTCCAGTTTTCATCAGATGACATGAATCCAAGGCAGTCGCATAGCCCATGTATAGCAGTACTAACCTTGTGGATCTAGGTAGAAGGAAAGAGCCTGAAGTGACAAGCAAGTGTCCCTTGTTCTCTGTGGACCTATAGAGGGGATCTATACATTCCCTCATATTTCAAGAGGTGGCTCAGCAGAATCAGAGATGCAGCCCAGGAGTCCAGTGCAAAGAGAAAGCAAGCTAACGAGAAGCCTCTGTGTTCAGATCCAGAGATGGGGTGAACTAAGCCTTCTCACTCACTTGATGACACTAGGATATCGTTGTTCAAAAAGTTTAAGTGTGGTTAGCATCACACCTCATCATCCCTCCATAGCCACAGAGGACAAGGTGACTCAGTGAGAGGTTTTAGTTCACTATAGAAAACACATTCTTTTCCTACAAACAACTTAACCACAAACTGAAAAAAATGTCCTGTGGCATTTTTATATGCAGGCAAACACAAATGCAGTCACCGCAGACACATAGATATAAAGTATTCAGCTGTGGAGCGCGGTCGATTTTTTTCATCTCAGCTTGGAAGCATGACCATTGCAACCCAATGCTGACTGAAGGAACACACAGACAAGACCTGCTGCTGGCTTGGGGAAGGTGCTTGGGGCCTCTATTTAAGTCCCCAGGAAAACCAATGGCACCCTTCTGACCATCGCAGGTCCCTGTCAAAAGCCTCTCCCATTTACCAAATTGCCCAAGTTCAAGAAGTGTTTCCACAAGATTATAATAACGAATTGTTTAGGGGGATGCTACACAGGGTAAGATGTGTCCTAGCAGTTTATAACCTCACCATCTTCCCATAGCAAGCTTTTCCCCATGTCTCCCTTCTTTTCCCCTCTCACCAAGCAACACCTAAAACTTCATGTCTTGTGCCCCACCCCAACTAGATACCTAAGGCTTGACTTTTATCTCTATAGATCAAAAGAAATCTTTTAACATTTTCACCCAACAAGCCATGAGCTCTATAGCCATAGAGAATGGATTTCATGTTACAGACATATCTGTTGCCACATCAAAGGCAGTAGTCAATAATGAACAAAGCCATCTTCAGCTGCCTTCTGATTCTGTGTGTGTGTCCATGAGCTCAGAACAGTGGTGGGCAACTCACTCTGTAAGGACAGTGCCCACATACGTATAGCTCTCCAGGGACAGGATACAGCTCCAGGCTTAGTTGTGTCAACCTAGCAATGTGGCAGAACAGGTCCTTTGGAGTGGACATGGAAATGTGGTCCCCATGGAGGTGAACTGAGAGCATGGTGAACTGAGAGCAGTGACGTACGGCAGGCAGAACAGCTGTTAGTAGGGAGACTCCAATGCAACATCCCTCCAAGTCCATAGTCATGGGTGTGGAGCAACTCTCTCTAGCAGAACTCAGAAGTGTTTAGGGTATACAGCGTTCACTGTGACACCACTCAGGTTCAGGTCAAGCTGTTGGATGCTCAGACATGGGAACAAATACGTGAAAACTGATCCTGAGAACTACCAATGAGTTATTGAGAGGGACACCAAGGGTCTTTAGGCATCTGGTTCAAGTGACCTTAGAGGAAGTGGCTTCCATTCCTACAAAGATGCTGGAGGTAGTCCTATTTCCAGAACTGAAAAATTATTGTGACCATGAGTTCCTCATCGTGCTGTGGAGAAATATATTCAGACACCAAGATTGGAAGAAAAGGCATCTATAAATATTTCTTATCTGATCCATGTAAGGAGCAAATATTTGCAGGGCGGACAGACTCTAGGAGATCACCTCCAGCTCCCAGCTATCCAGGAGCTCCAATGGTTCCAGGACCTCACTAATCCTGGGGATGGACAGCATCCCAATGTGATCTTCCTGCAGCACAGCTGTGCTCCTTCCTCTGCTGGACTCACTGAAGGAAGCATATTTGGAATCATCCAGTGTGCTGTGTTGGAGACAAATACATGCCAATGCCTTGCAAGGCTATCTTGTCTTTGGTCCTGGATGGGTCTCCTCTGTTCAATTCTTAATCATGGCCTGTGGTAAGCAGCTATGAGACATGTTTCAGCCAATAAATTCTGGAAGTTCAGGCACACATTCCTCAAGTCAAGCACTTTAAATTTCTACCTCTTGGGTTCAGATCTCACCCCCACCTTGGGTTTGCAGCTTCCATTAAATCTGTCTTTCCAAATTACCTGTCTGAGCCAGAAGTCATGATGCTCCACGCAAGTTACATGTAAGCATGTGTTCATATGTCAGCTCAATAACCCCATCAAGTTCAGGTCTATTGCTCCAAAACTCTTGCTTTATGCACACACACCTAAAAGGCAATTTTTATTAATAGTGCAATAAATAAAGAGACATGCCAATATGGGAGATGAAGAAGGAAGGAACCCAAGAAAAGACACTCAGCCAATGCCCTGGATGTGAACCCTTTGCCAAACTCATTCTGAGTGACATGGACTATAGCTACTACATGCCATACTCAAATCTGAGGCCACAGGGGACAAAATGACACCAAGGAGAAGGAAGTCTGAAGAAAGAAAGAATCACTAATATGCTCAAATTGCCTAGCTGCTACCAAAACATTTCCCTAGTTGGAAAAATAAGGCTCCTTTTTGTTTTTGTTTTTCTTGCCTTGACTTGGTATTGATCATCAGTATCTTGAGAGTTAACTATGCCAACCAGCTTGTCTTCCACAGAAGCTAGAAAAAGAATAGCCTAAAAGCATTTGTTATAACTACAGACTGTGCATTTTACTATTCTGCCATGTACAATCCCCACACATCAACAGCTACATACATGAATATTTACTGAATGCCATGCAAATGAATTAGTTTGTGAATTAGTAAGTGAACAGAGAATGGTTTAAATCCCTTCATCAGTTACTATTCTCTTTTAATGAACAGAAGAGTCTGAATAAAGTAAAATGATCTCAAAGTTGGTATTCTGAGAAACAGAAATATATCAACATGGCTCATTAGTGACTTAGTGTAATGCCCATCAAAATGTCAGTATTTCTGCATACAACTGTATGGATTAACATATGACTATGTATGCATTATCATTACATCTAGCGTTTACTTAGCACCTGTCCATTCCTGATGCATCTATAAAATCAAAGTGTATCTGGTCAGGCTACATCGATAGTGAGCTCTCCTGATGAAAATACCATCTGCAGACTCTCCATGACACATGTAACGTCCCTTCTCTGCCATATACGAAAGGAAAACAGAGCAATGGCATAAAGTAGCACTTCACTAGATGTTAAAGCAATATGACCAATTTATTTTTTAAAAAATGAAGCCTTTGATTCTTGCTGCTTTTTACAAAGGGTTCTCAGAACTTCTATGAAAACACAGTTCTCCAAGGCCTTTGCTGTGAAGCTGCTGGCAGATAGAAACTTTTTAGATAACCCATGTCAAAGCTTCTGCCAGAAATGTAAACTGTACAATAATTCTTTTATGTCTTTAGACACCTTCAACAGAAACCTTAAACACCCAAGTGTCAAAATAAGACAGATAACCCAATAAATTTGCTAGCATAGGGACAGGGAAAACAAACACAACCTTCTGTTACACGGATGTCTGTTAACTCGCTCTGACCACTAGCCTGAAACCTTAGTCTGCCACACATCTTTCCTGCCTGGCTGTTTATTTAGACTCCTGTAAAACCTCCTGGCACCCATTTTTAATTTTCAGCTTGGTTCTTGTCAGCTTTCTGAAAAGCATAGCAAGACACACTTTTTAACAAAACACACACAAATCAGGGAAGAACAAGATGGATGGTGGAGGGGTCTTCCAGCAAACTATGCATGGACCACATTCCTCATCCCATTTGTTTGTAACAGAGTGCAAGGGTTGCCAATGGGGTCGTTCCATCTTTCATGTTTGGGCTTAATATACGGCTGTCCTCGTAGGCAAGGCTCTGCCTCATTCAATGTTATTGTCTACAACCGCTCATAAAACTCTATGTAAATACTCTTTGGAAATGCTGAGAGGGAAAAGGGGGTGGGGAGGAGGGGAGGAAAGAAAGAGTCTTTAGTGGTAGCTCATTCTATTCTGGTAGTTTCCTGTTCTTGATTCAATGATTTGAAAAGGCCTCAAGCAATCAAACTTGTCCCTCCAAAGATGAAGAATAGTAGATTCAAGTTCAAGGATACTGATCAGATAGTATTACTTTGCTTAAACCAGCCCTGATAATTTATCAGATGAATTATTTGTCCACCATTATTACATGCAAAGTGCTGAGGCTAGATCAGTACCTACAGTGAACATATTCTGTGAACCAGTAATTGGAACTTGTGGTCTTCTGTGAAATAACTGGAAAGATCTGACTCAAGAAGCCATTGGGGCCAGGCAGTGGTGGTGCATGCCTTTAATCCCAGCACTTGGGAGGCAGAGGCAGGCGGATTTCTGAGTTTGAGGCCAACCTGGTCTACAGAGTGAGTTCTAGGACAGCCAGGGCTACACAGAGAAATCCTGTCTGGAAAAACCAAACCAAACCAAACCAAACCAAAACATAAAAAAACAAACAAACAAAAAGCGGCCATTGGGAAATAGAGGGTGGGTGTTCCCAATCCTAGAGTTTACAGGCATCTTGATAACATAACAAGGGAAGGCAGGATTTGCTAAGGCTGATTGAAGTGAGTTTGCTACTTTGCAGAGAAAGCTTACTCATTAGAATGACGTAGCACCCCCTCTTCCCTACTCTCATCCCCGTGCAGTCAGGAGTAATGTCTGTTTCCTCAGAGCCCATTAGATAATTATGCTTTCATACTCATCAATACCCACAAGTTGTCTTCTGACTTCCACAGACAGACAAATAAAATTAAATAAATAAATAAATCCAGCCTTTTTCCTTGCATTAACCACTGTTCACATTTTAAATTATTATTTTTCTTGAAAAATTTTGCATTTATATCTGAGCATATATATGTGTATATATCTAAATGTATGTACTATATGAATGAATCATTTATATTTTATATATATAACTAAATATATGCATTTTTAATAAAGAAAGGATCTTGGTACATTTGTTGCTGCACAGCTTGTTTTTCTCTTGTGTATATCTTGTCAAGTCAGTACATATCTAATTTTTCCCCAATAGCAGCATAGTATGCTGTCAAATAAATATAACACTTTTTATTTAGCTAATTGCCCAACTGATCAACATATAGTTCTTTGTAAATATATTATAAAAAACATTGCAATTAGCATCATTGCATGACTTTTGTATTTATTGGCATTATTATATTATAGAAAGATTTGTAGAAATTCTTTCTACTTTCATAGAAATAGTGATGCTGAGATCTGGGGCTTGCCTGGAGGTACTAATTTATGGGAAGAAAGAAACTGGGGTTGAAGGAAAATGAACCATTATGATGGTAGCAGAAATAACCTGGAAGACAAACATTGGGAGGGCCCTACTAAAAATGCTGAGAGAAGACCCTGAGTTTTTGCCGTGGAGTATCTATCTGGCAGTCTCTGGTAGGGTACCTCTCCTAGGGGTGGAGAGCCTCCTGATCTTAGCTGATAAATCCAGTATCAACTGACTTGTATCACTTATTCACTTACTATGCCCATGAGTCAGTGTTGTGAATGCAATTTACTTTCCCTAATATCTAAATTGAGAGGAAGAAAATTGAATAAAAGAACAAAAAGGCAGATAGTAAACCAAACCACTCTGGGTTGCTCAAGCCCTTCCTGGGATGTGAATTTTCCCAGTATCCTGATAAAAAGCCCGACCTTGTAGCTCCAAAATTACCCTTTGTGGGGGTTGGGGAATGACACCCTGTCTTGATATGATCAGCACCTGGCTCCCTCCGCAGACCTTAAATTCCCACAATACAAGAGTCACCCTCGGTTTTGAGTTTGCCATTCCTATGACTAGAGGACAGTACAGTATGGGTACCTTTTGTCAAGACAACTTCTCAATGTCCTTCTCATCTCTCTCTTCTACCCCACTCCCACTGTGACTCCTAGTCTTCCCCACATCTGCAGCATCGAGTCTGCATGTGACTGACTCTGTCTTCAGTCTCATTCTTCTTAAAATCAGTGTGGTTTTCACAGAACAAAGTGACCTCTCCTGGGCATTTAAAACTTAAGCTTTGGATCCATCATAACTTCAAAGTCCAACTAAATCTCTTCAGACCACCCACCAGGTACCTATTAATATTACTCTTATCATAGGAAGGACCTCTAACTTTCTACTGATGTATTGTCTGGATAAATTTAAAATATATTTGTAAGGCAGAAGGCATGTATGTTTCACCAGGGAGCAGAGGCTTCTTCAGTAAGATGAGGAATGAAGGTATAGGAGGCTTAGGCAGAGATGAGGGACAGCTGTGACCTTATCTGCCAGGAGGCCAATATATCCCTTACCCTACCCCATCCTTAGCTCTTGTTCTGAGTCATGGTGCGTCTACCAAAACACAAACTTAAGAAAGTGTCTCCATAAATGATCATTGTATGAACTCATATCACCAAATATCTCAAGCGTTTGGAGAAGTGGACATGCTATATAAAGATAAACTGGGTTTATCTCTCAGTCTTTCCAAGGTGGCAAATATGAAGAGCTATGAAACTCAGAAATTTAATCTGCATTCAGTGAACAGACATATTACTGTTTCTTGGGGGATGAACAGAAAAAAGCAGTAGTCATTGAATGGGCAGAGCATGCTTTGTAAACAGACCAATGTGGCTGCTCCTTTTCTGAACTTGCTTTCCAAGCATTACCTCCAAACAACCACTTACTATGTTATTTTAGAAAAATCTTCAGTCAGATTTTCCATGTTAACAGTTACAACAAAATTAATATTTTTCTTTGGCTTTGGAATAAAAGGATAGAAATGAACAAATTTGGTTATTAAATGTTATTCTAGCATGGGGTAATTTTAGTTCTGGATATCCATCCCTGAAAGGTTCTTACTTGGCTTTCTTATAATACATGGAACACATAATACTTGCCAAGTCCCAGGGATTCCTGTTTGTCTTAAGTTTTTTTGGATTGTTCTTTACACTGATGCTGAAGAATAAAGGACCCACATCATGAACCCACCACAAGTGAGGTGTGTAGACTTATATTCGGATATCTTTCCTGTCAATCATTTCTCACCAGAGGACATTTACAAAAAGATGCAGAGCCATTTCTCCATTGAATCCAATGGAAAAGTCTCTGCAATTACCCTGTCCCCAAAGTTGAACCCCTAATCTGCTAGATACATCAAAAAGATAAAAATTCTGTGAAGGACTGAAAACCATATGGCAATACAGAGTGTTGTGTTGTTTAATAATGTTCTGAGACAATGTAGTTTCTTAGATCCTGGTATCAAAATTTTTCTTACATACTACTTTAAGAGAAATAAATTTGAACCAAAGGAAGAGAAAGGAACTCTTTCCAGTTTGGCCAATGCTCAAAGTAGATGTTCATGCACTTGTAACCAAACAGAATCTAACTTATAAAAGTCATCCCGCAACCTGAATTGTACCTTCAGAAGAGATGTTTATCACAGAAAAGAAGACTACAATGAGAATTTCTCCAAAAAACAAAAGCCACCCACAAATTCTCAAGGATGGAACACAGTTGGGCCCTATTCTGGCAGTATTAGGGAGAGGACATCACAGTGGAACACAATTAGCCAGAGTGTCAAGAATTAGACCTAAGCTCTGTCCAGTGATGATTTCCATGGACAACTCTCATAGGCTTCAGGAAAATGTAGATAATAACGTTTGCCTTCTCCAACACAGAAGGGGACTGGAAGAGTTTAAGTGAAGTAATCCATGTGAAAGTACATTACAGCTATGATATATTATTACATATAAATATATAAAATTCAACTTGTTGAGTCCATTGAGCATTGCCCGTATGTATATACTTTCAGGGTTGACAACTTGGCATTGGATAACTGATTGGGGAGTTTGTTCCTGTGGAAGACTGATTCTCCCTCTCTTAAGAGTTATTAATTGCCAATAGTTATTGTTCTACGGGTGGAGTCTTATGATATTTCCCACGATACATGCCAACATGTCAACTTGTGGTGTAATTAGCCAGATCTTGTTTGGACAACAATTTTGTTGAGATATCGCAGGGCCACTTCTCCGTCAAATATAGAAGACACTATATCACAGCAGATATTCTGGTCCTCTGGTTACTATAGTCTTTCTGACCCCTCTTCTATGGTGTTCCATGAGCCGTAGGTGTAGGGGAGATGATACAGATAAATCAACTTGGACTGGTCATCCCATGATCTGTTGTTCTCTGCATTTTGACCAGGTGTGGGTTCCTGTAATAGTGTCTGTCTCCTGCAAAAGGAAAATTCTTTGATAAGGTATGAAAGCTGCCTTTGATATGGTGTGGGTATAGGGATAAATATTTAGAATACAGTTGTTAACTGTGCTGGTTTAGGAAATGGCAGTAATCTTTTTTCTCTAGATTCTATGGCCTCACCAGCAACAAGTGGTTAGCTGGATTTATAGAACAATTTCAGCAAAGTAATAGGATACAAGATTAACTAACAGTAACCACTCGATAGACCAACACTGAGAAAGAACTCATGGAGCCCTCACATTCACAACAGCCTCCAGGGGCGAAATGTCTAAGAATAACCCTTACTAAGAGAATGAAGGACCTCTGCAATAAAAAGTTTTAATTGCCGAAGGAAGACATTGAGAAAGATGGTAGAAAATGGAAAGATCTCCCATGCTTGCAGATTCCGAGAATTGTTATTGCAGAAATTGCCATTCTACCAAAAGCTGTTTACAGATTCAATGTAATCTCAATAAAAACTCCACAACATTCTTCAAAGGAATAGAAAAATAAAATCCTAAATTCATATAGAACCCAAATAGCCAAAGTAATCTTAGACAAAAAGAACAGTCCTGAAGGGATTACCATTTCAGATCTCAAAATATGTTATAGAGCTATAGTAATAAAAACAGACCAGCACTGACACAGAAACAGACATGTGACCAATGCAACAAAGTAGAAACCCAAACACAATACTGGGGTTTGAGTTCTGTAGACAAATGATATTTTATCATAAGGACTTTATTATTAATGAATAAAATGCTCAAATATTCAAAAATATTTTATTAATAAAACTAACTGGGGCTGGAGAGAAGGCTCAGCAGTTAAGAGCACCGACTGTTCTTTTAGAGGACCCAGGTTCAAATCCCAGCATCCACATGGAAGCTCACAACTCCAAGATCTGACTGACACTCTCACACATACATGCAGGCAAAACACCAACGCACATAAAAATGAATAAATTAAAAAAAAAAAAAAACTACCTGGAACTGTCTCAGGAAAAGAGAAGAGCCAGGGTGTCTGTTTTCCAATGGGGGAAATCCCACTGTTGGAAATTACCTAAAGGCTTTTGGTGCCTCTGACTGTGACACAAGGTCAGGAAAGACCATCCTCCAATCAGAGCTGGAGGTGACGTAGGACTGATTAGAAGAGAATGTCTTTCAGGAGGCTGGATGAGAGGAGCTGATTAGAGTGCACAGATAAATGGAATCTATACACATGGGTATCAGGGAAGTCATTTGGGGTGTTTAAGGAGAATAGATTTTTACCTTGGTTGGAAAGCTTATGTGATGTGCTTCCTTTTCTAGCCCTAGCCTTCTTCACTATGAAGAATCATTTGAACACTAAGTGAAGAAAAGTGCATTGTATCGCTGGGCCAACATGCTCCTTTAGGGGTCCTCATTTTAGCATGAGCAGTATATTGACAACAAATGAACCTGTGTTTCTCAAATACCCCACACAGCAAGCCAGCGAGTCTGCCAGAAAGCCAGCCCCATTTACATGCACATGGAGCCTCTCTAGGAGAAACTTAGTTTTTGTTTTGTTTTGTTTTGTTTTCAAATCTGAGTTGAAAGGGAAATACTCCCAGCAACAATGTGCTTGGAAAGTAGATTGCAAAATCTAGTGTTCTTTCCCCTAGTTGAACAATTAATCTTCCTTTCCTTTTATTATGAATGTATACATGTGTATATGTATGTGTGTATTTTATCAGCAGTCCCTGAAGGCTTGTGTTTAAATCCATGTTAGTTCTAAAATAGTGAACAGATTTACATGATGTATCTTCAAGGGGCTTAAAGGTCTAGTAAGAAACTCATCTAGATCTAGTCCAGCATGCAACTAAAGCCTCTATTTCAGGCAAGGCCTCTCTTCCCCGTAATCCCAGTGCTTTTTTTTTTTTCTCCTTTAGTCTGCTCTTAGCCCAGGATAGCTCCTGGGACTCCATCCTCATCATTTTTCTATTTGTGACGCTGCATAATGGTGAAACTAAGCACAACTGCACCACAGCCACAATGCTTTAAAAAGTCTGCTTCCATCTAGCTGAATATGAAACATCTAGAAAACAAACACCTCCCAGGGAGTGGTGGGAAGGACAGCCATGTCTAAGATCAGGAGTTGTATTCTCAGGCCACAAGTCCCAGTCATGGATTCTCCATTTTCACACTGTATCTTGGAGCCAGTCATAGGCAATAGACAATACATAGCCAAGGGCATATGGCTGTATTCCAATATGACTATGTATGAGCACACATTTGAATTTCATAATTTTCAGGCTTTACTCAATGATAATTTTCTTCTTATCCAGATTACTTTAAAATGAAAAAAAAAAAAATCCTAGCTAGCAGATCACATGAAAACAAGCAGGCAGCCTAAGGTCAAAGTTTGTTGACCCTCTTCTTATAAGTTCAGCAGAGAAGATAATACCAAGAGATGCTCCTAGGGCCACTACAGAGAAGTTAACCATGGGTGTGGCCCCTGCCATGGAGTAAAGGCAGACAGAGTATGGTATCATTAGTCCTGTCCATTGGACATCTGTACCCCATTCTCCTTTCCTAGCCCCTTGTACTCAGTGTGACCATCCATACCACTAGCAAGGGTCAGAGAGATGTGAGCAAAGATAGTATGTGGCCTTTCTACATGAAAATGAAAAAATGAAAAAAAATGAATATGATTTTCTATCTTCCCCTCAAGCATTATGATGGACAACAAACTTCAACTGCCTGTCAGAACCAGAGGCCTGAGAAGGAGCTAGAACTCTGTTACATAAAGTCACTGAGACTTGTGATGGTTTGTTCATGGTTTAGCACAGCTTGTACTAAACATGATTGGCTAACCCCATACTGTCTGTCATCAGAGAGTGCCAACAGTTGCTTAAAATGTAAAATTTATACCCACTTTGGCAGGAGACAGCCATTTTGCCAACTGAAAATAGGTTGCCAAATACATCCTGAATTTATTGTCTTTGAGATTTTGACATGCAGTAACAGCAGTATAGATTTGTTTTAAATGCTACTATTCAGCTTTGATAAAAATGCTACAAAGCTGATTCTTTCATATTCACCTAGTAAGAAAGTTAAGTACTGTAATCCTTGAGAGTGACTGGTTTTTACACCCACCCACTGAAATGTCTTTTATTTTAATTTTTTCATATGTTTAATTATCTAGCCTTATAAAAACCTGAGAACCCAGGTAAATACTTATGAATGGTGCCTACTCTCATCAAAGTGATGACGAGATTCCCAGAAGACACCTATATCTAACTTTATGGGGAAAAGTAAAAATTGTGTTGTGCTCATATACTGAAAGGTTAGGAGAACTTGGGGTGTGAATAATGCAAATACAGTGTATTCGTGTATGAAATCCCCAAACACAAAAATTTACGCTATCCTTTAAAACTCAAGTCTATAGAGTAGCCAGTTGTAATGGCTCATGGTTGTTACCTCAGCCCTTGAGGGGCTGAGGCAGGAGAATTGCGAGTTTCAGGTCAGGCTGTTCTGCATAATGAAATGAGTCCCTCTCTCAACAGAACAAAACAGAACAGAACAGAAAATTAATCACATAAAACAGATTATATTCATAAACATAAATGTTTTGTATTGTATAATTAAGCCGACCATGCCGTGGGAACACTCTGTCTATGGAACATTACATACAGAGACACAAGAATAACTACTTTGAAAGCCATTATAGCAACATAGGATTATAAATAATTATTGCTTTATTCCTTGGCTTTTTAATATTTTCCATTTTTAACTAAAATAAACATGTATTACCCTTATTTGTATTAGGGAAGAGGAAAATAATATGATTATATTTTAACTAAAAAAGTTTTAAAGTCCATTTTAGTTATATTAGTTCAAACAGACTTTGTAATAAAGAATTCACATATTTATTTGGTACATTAATGAAATCCACTTTGCAGTTTAAACATCTTTATTTTGTTTAACATTTTAAAATGAATAAATATATTTGCATTGAAAGTTAAATTAAATTTAAAACACATATAAAAGTTCATTTTGTTTTAAGTAGTCCTGAGCCAGGTGTAACGATGGCACAGACCTTTAATCCCAGCATTCAGGAGGCAGAGGCAAGCTAGTCTGGTCTACATAGCAAGTTCTAGGCCAGCCAAGGTTACACAGTGAGACCCTGTCTCTAAAAGGAGGCAGGTGGTATTCCTTAACCAGGAAGTTTTAGATCTCCCTCATGGCACAATCGTCCTCCTTTCCTGTAAGCTATAAAATGTCTGAGATCACTCCTTGGCAGAGTAAACCTCCTTCACTGCTTCTCATTTTTACTTACAACCCCAAGTTAAGTTGCTGCATAAATTTGACCCTGTGTCGCAACGGTTCACAGAGGAAAGAAAGGGTCTTACCTTCTTCCTAGCCCTGGCATCTATTAATTTGAGCCTTCTTGCTATTTAAGATGACTATTACCATAACTCTTGCAAATGATTCTTTCCTGGAGATTTCCAAGATTTGTCAGACACACTTTTCCAGTGCTCCATCCCCAGGGCTGCCACAGCACGTATGAGTATGAGTGGCTCACCTATAATGTCTGCTCCCTGGCCAGGCAGTTCTGGTTCCAGCATGCTGACTCCTTCCATTTGATGGGATAACCATCTGGGAAGTCCTCCCAGGCGTTTGTTAGATCCTCTGCATTTGATTAGCCAAACAAACCCAAGAATCTTAGAAAAAGAAAAAAAAGACATACATCACTTAACTTTCATTCCATTTGCCAGAACACCGCTTAACTTCGAGGCAAGACGGGAATGCCACCTTTCCGCACATTCAGGTAAAGAAAGTCGAGGGGAAGGCCATGTGTAGCTCTTATTTCTCCACGCTATAGAATCTGGTTTACCTTAAACCTTCCAGAAAGTACTCTCTATTCAGTTAATTTTACTCCTTCCAGGTTCTACAAATTGGCTTTGAATCACACCACCAAGGAGCTTTTCAAAATGCCCCAGCTCAAATTAGCTCATTCCTTCCTCCATGGTGCTGCGGCATGAAGCTCTATAACTCCCCTCAGAGTCTCACTGCCTTCACAGGATAGTGTGTGTCTGTCCTCCACCAGAGAGAAGGGACAGAGGCATTAT
The DNA here is from genome assembly GCA_028551405.1 of Uromys caudimaculatus. NCBI lineage: Eukaryota > Metazoa > Chordata > Mammalia > Rodentia > Muridae > Uromys > Uromys caudimaculatus. The sequence goes on from CM052702.1 coordinate 82,665,448, forward strand.
CGTCCACTGTGTCCAGCAGCGTGTGTTCACAAAGAATGCACTAGGCAAACGCTAATCATCTTCCAGACATTTTGAATCATAGCCGAATAGAAGTGCCCCAGCCTGGTGTGTCACAGAAAAGGGAGCTGGTTTTAGCTCTCCCGCTTAGCAGAGATTGTATAGAGGACATTTACAAGATGGTTCAGAATGACCATTGATAAAGTGCATGAGCTTTGGAACCCCTCTGGGGATTTCATCTAAGAACCAAAGGATCTCACATAAGATTTCTTTTTCCTCTCATAATCCGGTCATATTTTGCAGATTTTTAAAACTCTCTGTGGTTATTTCTGTTTCTTGGAAACTCTACATACTGTTCAGTAAATCAACTTTTCAGCCCACGGGGTGTAAAAACAGCCTGTGTTTCAACTGCCTTCAGTTTTGTTGAGTTTGCAGGCAAATGGAAAGAAAAACAAAGAAACAATTCGAAAGTGAGACCTGTGGACCTCCCGTCCATCTTAAGCCCAGTGCTAACCTTCCTGCCTCAGATAACAGCCTGGATTCTAGAACTATTAAACAATGAGCTGAAATCCAAACACACAGTCTGGAAATGAAATCTCTTTGAGAAAGGACAGCTGTGTCCAGTTTTGACCACAATTTAGACTTAAGAAAGTAAACACATCAATGTGCTAGCCGGGGCTGTCAGCTTCAGGTTCTAGAATTTTCTCACTCTGTCTTGAAAGGCTAACCTGCTCAAAGGGTGCGTGAGATGCAAGTTGTGGCCTTGTCTTTAGGGATGACTCCTCAAGCAGGAGGGACTAATTAATCAAATAGTGGCCTTCACTTGTCAATAGTATTTCAAAACTGCTGGGATCTTTGTGATTGTGGGTTCTCAGCATTTGTAGTGATTGTCTGCTGCTCACAACTAAGCATTAAATAGAGAACAAGGCAGAAAGACAGCCAACAGAGTCTAGACATTTATGGACCATACAAAGGAAGCATGTGAACTTTAACAGGCTTTGGAGAGGGTCAAAATCACAGGCCTGATCTCCAATGCATTCCTCTCAACAGGCTACATATTTACAAATAAAAAGGATTTCAACTGGATACCACCCTGAGGGTGATCCTGTTGGTTAGCAGTTTGTGGGCCAAGAGAAAGAGAGAAAGAGAAACACCTGCTTGCAAGTCCCATCAGCTGTGGATTCCAGTCATCCAGGATGTCCCATCTGTGCCACCCTAGGCAAATTGTCTCACCTGTCTGAAGTAGGTTGCCCATGTTCAAAATATCAATAGTGGCACTGCTTCATAATTACATTACTTTGAGAATCAGAGGACACCACTGTGAGCATAGTAAACAAGAAAATCGCAGTGGTTGTTCCATGACCTAGAAATTCAGCCATTTCATGGAAGCGTTCCCCGGCATCCTCCTCTTGCTTCTACAGTCTCAGTTCTGCCAACCAAAAGACAGACAAGCATTCTCACCAAAGCCTCTGTAGAAGAAAAGAACCATGTACAACACAAGGCTTGACAACATTGTTTTGTAATACAATACAGGGACTTAAGACATTTTGGCTTGATTCTTTCCGTTGGCACTTTCCAAATTTCCTATATAAACATATTAATTTTAAAGGTCTTAAATATTTTTGACTGGAAAAAAATGACTATTCCACAATTAATGTGAGATCAGCGGGGTAGTTATTAAGCAGCTCTTTGCAGCTTGCTATGCATAAATCATGCAGCCACATACCTTGGATTCCATGGGAGAGCTGTAATATGTACATCTACTCCATTTGTTTAAGTTAGTGTGGTATATGTGGTTACAGTGTATTATTCTATCAGTTGTTTAATTTAGTCTGATATGTACAGTTACTTTATAAATGTGAGTGTATCCAATTCCAGAAAATACACATGATCTGAGAGCTTAGGCCATAAAAACTTCTGGGTATATTTTAAAAATAAAATAAACCATGTGGTGCCTGAACAGAGAGAAAGTTCACATAGTAAGATGGTAAGTAGGGAAGCCATACTGGGCACTGCAGCACCCTGCTTAGACAGAGAACACTTCCAGACCCAGTAGAGGACTTCATATTAAGGGATACAAAAGATGACAGATGAGGGAACCTGAAAAAGAGAACAGAAATGGCTACAGAATTTCACTAGAGATGGAAGAGATGCAGGGGAAGCAGAGTCCAAAGAGCAAGAGTTCTGGAATCACCGCGAGAACGTCCTGGGTCTCAGGATGATAAAAAGAAACCATGTGACTAAGACACTTGGCCAACCAATTACCCATGGCGGAGTGTAATCATAGAACTTTGTCATGTATTTTTAACATAAAAAACTGGACAGTTGATTTAAATAGTCCAGCTACATAAGAGAAAATACATCACTGTGTTAGCTCTTTATTACTATGACCAGAATTACTGACAAAAACAACTTAAGGTGAGAAAAAAAATTCATTAAACTGGGTTTCAGGAAAGTCCTTGGCTCTGCTGATCCAATGGTGGTGTTATTAAACTTTGGAGTGATAGTCTATATCCCAAGCCAAGTTTGGCTATTCACCCTAAATAAGCCTGTTAGAACCAAATTAATAGTAAAAAGCAAATAATGGAAGAAGGAGAAACTTTGGAGAGGCATGAAGAGATCTAGTGACTCCTCCATGTCCTCTTCAGGGTCCTGAAAAGATTAAAGTTTAAATATAAGCTCAAGGATGTGCATGTCTAAGCTACCCTGGTCAGTGTGTGATCCCACGCACCATCACCCAGTGTTGTCTGGGCTTCGGTCTTACTCTGTAAGGTGTTCTGACAGGTTGCTGTAACTATGAAATCTCTTTCAGAGGGCCCTTTCCTTCGCCCAGCATGAGATTCCTGGGGACTCTAATTTCTTCTGAGCCATTGTTTAAATAATCTTAGGTGTCTTTTCTTAATATGCTCATTTGTGTAGACCTTCAAGGTAGCAGGAGCATGTGGTAGAAGTTACTTTACTCATGGTGAACAGAAAGCAAAGAAAGGGAACACAGGAAGGGACCAGGTCAAGACAGAGCTCACACAGATCTGTACACAGAGGCCTACTTCCTTCAACTAGGAATCTACCATTCACTTCCAACAAGGCCTTCACATTGTTAGCCTATTATTTATATCAATGAAATTATTAAGATTGGGGAAGTAAATTGACCAGCTGCTTCAAATCCTCTGCCTTGGCATCTCTGGCCTGATTGTTCTTGGAACTGTGAGCTAAAATAAAGCCTTCCTCCTTTAAGCTGCTGTTGCCAGAATATTTTATCCCAGAAACAGGAAAAGAATTAAAACACTATCTCTATTGTGGGGAGTATTTTCCACTAGCTCCTCCCCATCAATTTCTCCACATTTATCAATATTCATAAATGAGTCAAACAGAGAGTCCCATCATGGTTGGCAGGAAAGCAAGGATCAGCATTTCCGGTTTCTAATTTGGGTATGGTTTCTACCCACCTGTAAAAAAATTAGATAGCAATTTTCTAGCTGTGCAGAAGGAACAGGTGAAATGCCTTCTTCCTGGAAATTCACTCTCATGTTCTTTGTCCCTGCAGAATAAAGTGATTGCACAAAGTGATTCTATTGAGCTAATAATTTTAGCAAGTATTGCTTAAAATAAAAGAAGCTGCACTGTACATATCACAGCACAGCCCACCACACCCCATACTCGCCTAACAAGCACACAGAGGAAGAGCGCTAAGAAACATTTCCAGTCTTACTTTTTTTCTCTTTACTCTTTCCATGTTTGTTTAAGGTCAAATTTAAGGAACACTGTCTTGGAAATAAAAAAGAGAAAATGTTTACATTTCAACTTTTAAGAATGTACATGAGATTTTTGCCCAAACATGTCTGTGCACTATATACATGCCTGGTGCCTGAGGAAACCAGAAGGCATCAGATCACCAGGAACTAGTTATAGATGGTTGTGAGTCACACCGTGTATACTGGGAAAATGGAACCCAGGTCCTCTAGAAGAGCAGTCAGTATTTTTAACCAATGAGCCATCTCTCCTGCCCAAAACTGTTGCATTTTCAATTTCTGTAGGTTTTCCTTTTTATTTCAGATTTAGTGCAAAAACAAAATAAAAGCCAGGAATGCATGGTTTCTGTAATGCTTACATTGTTCTGAAAAGTTTCAAAGAAATATTTAATAAACAGCTTTAAAATTATAGTGTAAGTGATGAGCATCGTGTGCCTTTAGGCAGGGAGGGAATTTTAAGCAAAATCGGAGCTGCACGAAACACAGGGCCAGATGGAAGCAGCTTCTACTAGTTCATCCAGAAGTCATCAACATGGTTTCAAGACTCAAAGGTGAATATGCATTCATTACCAGTTAATTTTTAAACAAATTAAAATTGTTTATGAATAGTATTTAGAGCTAAAGCTGCCGGTCAATCAAGATGACTAAGGAATAATTAAAAAGTGAAACTAGAAGTAGACAAATTCTTCTATGTTTTGCTTTGCTTTGCAATAAAAACTAAATATCACACCAAATAAGGAGAATTAAAAACTGTCATGCACTATAATAATTGCTTTGTAATTAGACTACTTCATGCTTTATAAAAGCTTATTACTTGGGTAGTACATCCATCTGCGTGAATTTCTCTGAATCCCCTCAGGTAATTAGTTTGCAAAATCTCGCTGGATGGCATATTCTCCCTCACCAGTATTCTTGAGATTTCATAAAATACAAGTGCTCTTACCATAATGCTATGTGGAGAAATCTAATTAACAGAAAATATTGTATGATGCTCATGTCAAACTTTACTTGGGCAAATGCATACAAACCCCACGTATTCCTAGGTGACCTAATTAGGCAAAACAAATTTATCTCACAAACCTTAACACTAAGATTTCTTTAGAGCCTTGGGAAACATTTGATTCTCTGCTGAAACCTCACAGCTTCCCATATTCCATACCACACAGTGAATCTAAAACATGTCTCAGGATATTTTCTGTTAGCTCTGTTGGATGGAGGTCCCATCTCTCTGGCCCTCTGGGACCAGTCCCACCTCCCCCGGCCCATCTTGCAGCATCTTGGGAGCCACAAGGCCACCCCAGATCGTTTATCCACCGACTCTTCGTTCCAGGTACATGCGTCACCAAACTTCCTCCACAATTCAGAGGCACAGAATTTCCCTTTTCCTTCCTGATCGTTCTGAATTCTGTCCAAGGTGATGTTTGGTTTGAGTTTTTCTTTTTCCTTTCCCATTGAATGTTCGATCAATGTCTAGGTAATATTTGTGTATTAGTCTTATCCTGTTCTCTTAATATTAAGTATAGCAAAGTTACTTTGTTTTAACAGTAAATATATTATTATTATTATTATTATTATTATTATTATTATTATTATTATCCTAACATTTAGGAGGTTGAGGTCAGAGAATTGCAATGAACTTGAGGCTAACCTGAGCTATATAGACCCTGTATCAAACAGAACAAAATATCTCCTTCCCTTTCTTTATGGAATATCTTCCTTCTACTCTTAGCTGATATTAAGCCTTGATTTTTCCAGCTTTGTCATTTCCTAGGCCACAATGTATGGTATTAATGACAAAAGGAGGCTGGTTTGCTGGAGCCTTGGGATGTGGAAGAGTAACCCTACAGCTGGAGTTGTAGTCCACCAGCAAACACTGAAGGCTTTGAATAGTTAAGTGTAAGAAGGGAAAAGACACATATATGGTGAGAGTAGAGTATATACTGGCTACATTCAGCCAGCCAGCTAGTAGTGGGCCTAGTGTGAGTGTAGAAGAGCCTTGGAGAAGGAACATTCCATCTCTCAGATCTAGGGTACATTATCAAACAGGGATTCATTAGCCCAGATAGATAAGAGGTGTACCTTTGGGGTAGTGAGTATCCAATCTGCTGTACATTTGGCAGGATCCATAAATGTCAAACTGGTGCTTCCCATATGGCTCATGTTTAAATGAGACCTTTGCTGGTCAGAAGAGGGATAAGGACTCATGACTTTCCTTTCTCTGAGTCTTTGGAGAGAAGCACTATGGAATGTTGACAATTATTTGGAATATTAACTTCTTTGAATTCCTATCCTGTCCCTGGGAAATCACATGGCCAAAGAACCTTAGGTGTCCGGCCCAAACTTCCCTAGGTGTTGGAGTGATACTAGAGGTGAAAACTTTCCTAGTAAGTTACTCTTCTCTGTTCCCAGAGCCAACAGAACCAATCAGAGTGTGCTAGAAGTGGTGGTGAATTCATTTAACAGGCTCACTATGTGTTTTTGTGGCCTCGCACACCCTGTCTCAGAAGAGGTGAAAAACAGGCTGGGAGCACTGGCTCTGTCATGCTACTAAATATATACTTTATTCTTTGTTTTCCCTAATTTCCAGTGTGTCTTAGTTACTGTTCCATTGCTGTGACAAGACACTGACCAAGGCAATGTATAAAAAAACAATCATTGCCGGGCAGTGGTGGCACACACCTTTAATCCCAGCACTCGGAAGGCAGAGGCAGGTGGATTTCTGAGTTCAAGGCCAGTCTGGTCTACAGAGTGAGTTCCAGGATAGCCAGGGCTACACAGAGAAACCCTGTCTCGAAAAAAAAAAAAAATCAATCATTAATTGGGTAGATGGTTTCAGAGTCCACGATGGCAGAGCACAGGCATGACAGCAATAGCAGCTGAAAGCTCACACCTTGATCCACAAGGACTCAGAAAGAGCTAACTGGGAATGGCATGAGTTATTTGAAACTGCAAATTCCACTCCCAATAATACATCTCCTCCAACAAGACCATACCTCCTAATCCATCCCAAACAGTTCCACCAACTGGGGGTCAAGTATTCAAACATATGAACGTGGGGGACACAGTCTCGTTCAATCCAACACACAGTGTTTCTATGTATTCATGAATAAAATAAATTATGCAAATTATTTGAAAATCATGTAAGGTACTTTCTGAATATAGTATTTTTTAACTAATAAATTATTTTTACAGTAAAAAAAAGGAGAGCAAGATATTTATAAAGACTTTATTAGTACTACTCAAAGCTGAAAGACAGGGAAAATGTTACAGAATGATTCATTATAATTTACTTAGATGGAACCACTCACTGTAATCTATTAAATATATCTTTGATAAATAACTGCAAAAGACATAGAAGAAATATAAAATATAATAATCCTCATTAACTTAGTATCTTCTATTGAGGATAATTATAGTGAGTTGACTTAAATACATGTATAAACTATATGATAAATAAATGGAAATAAACAATCCAATACCTGATACATATGAAGTGGGAATTTCCGGTTTTGCTGGAGACGACAACAAGGCATGTTGTTGAGTCATGTGATATTTTTCTGGAAACTGTCTTATGAGAGGATTTTTGCTGAAGGCAGACATGTGAGAGGATGTTTTGCTGAGAACAGACAGGTATTTTCTGGAAGCTGTCTGGTGAAAGGATATGTAATATTTTGTTGAAGCAGATGCTTGGGAGAACCCGTGATGTTTGGAAAGAGTACAAGTATAACCCACCAGACAGTGGACATGGATCTGGCTTTGGTTTGCCTTGCTTTCTTTGCAGATCTTGTCATGACTTTGTAGAGAGAAATGCACCAAAGAACTTCTGGTGGTGTTCTGGTTGCATCCTGCCACTTCAACGGACTTGCGCTGATCGGTGGAGCCTTGTGGTTTCTTCTGGATTGAGGTGCTGCTGCTGACTCGACTAGATTACTAAAAACAAAGATTGGAGTCACCCCCAAAAACTACTTCCCCAAAAACTACTAAACATGTCGACTTTCCCCTTGTCCTATTAACCATCTTCCTCCTCTACCTTTGATCGGTGGACTATAACGGAGATTGAAGCATTTAAGAACCTTTATCAAAGTAGGTTTTGAAAAATATAAGCCTACACATGTACATTTAGGGTTACCAGAAAATGCCATAAATTTCAAAATTCCCATGAGAACACCAATTTTCAAATTCCCACAGAGTTGCCTTGTTCCCTCATATCTGTGATTGGCAGGAGGAATGAGGTGGCTTGAGCAGCTCCATAAGAATGAAAAGAGAGCTCAGGAGGAGTACACTCCAGAAGATAAAGGCAGCATTAGCAGCCAAAACACTCAACAAAGAGCCGGGACCTAGCATCATACAAGCCCATCTATAGAGAAGGGCCTGAAAATGAAATATATTGAAAGTAGAAACCTCAGGAAAGCATTAGTTTTTTCTGAAGAAAAATACAGAAAATATGGTACCCTTTGGAGATATGGCAGTTATATGAAAGAGATAAATAAAGGGGAACAAAATATAATTCTATTTTTGAAGAAGATGCCACTCTCCCATCTCCAGCACTGTTGGCAAATCTGCACAGCCTAGTGCTACGAAAGGAGCTCTTGGAACAAGGACCCTCATCCACCAAATGCTTAGGAACAAAATCCAACAAAGCAACAAAGTTCAGTGTAAAACCCTGTTTAAAAAAATATGTGAACAAAAATTAATTTCCCTTGAAAATTCTCTTCCATTCAGAAATGGGTGGGGAAGTTAACACTAACCTCCAAAGTGAATGAAATATTCTTATGCATGGAAAGGTTTCCTTTAATGTATATGATTAAGAATTTGAGAACTAGACTCTATTCCTCCCTCTCATCTACCTCCATCAGACTCCTGAACCATATAGACAGAAGCATGTTGTCCTCTGAGAGGCTCTGCCCAGCAGCCAACACAGACAGATACAGACACCCACAGCCAAACAATGGGAGGAGCTTGGGGACTCTTATGGAAGAATTGGAGGAAGGATTGCTGGCCACAAAGGGGATAGGAACTCCTCAGGGAGACCAACAGACTCAACTAGCCTGGACCCTTTCTTCGGACTATCAGAGACTGATAAAGAACATATGTGGGCTGGACCTAGGCCTCCCCCTCATATGTAGCATATATGGAGCTTGGCCTTCATGTGGGTCCCAAACAACTGGAGCAGGGGTTATCCCAAAAGTTGTTGCCTGTCTGGAGGATATGTTCTTCTAGCTGGGCTGCCTTGTTGGCCTCAATGGGAGAGGAAGCATCTAGCCTCAAAGAGACTTGAAATGCTGGGGGAGTGGGGCAGAGGGGCAGGGATAACCAGGGGCCTGCCACATGCTCAGAGGAGAAGGGGAGGTGTGGGGAATGGGCTGAGGGAGGGGGTAACTGGGAGGGGGCAGTGAGCAGGATGTAAAGTGAATATATATATATATATATATATATATATATATAATATATATATATATTTATATATATATAAATTAAAAAACACATTTAAAAATATGTTACATCAATCCCAAACTGATTTCTAGAAACTAGAAATCACGTTGATAGCTCTATGTCCCTTCAGTGTTCCTTGTCACAGCTAGTTCATTATGATGAAAGTATTGTCATAAATTAATTTTCTACTATTTCCCTTTTCCACTTCTCTCTGTTTTATTGTTTGGATTTTCATATATGTGTGAATTAATTTCTATGTCTTTGCTCCTCCCCAACCTGAACAACAGATCAAATAATTTTTCTTCAGCATCTAGAATAGATTTTGCTTAATGTTATCATAATTTCTTATCTTTAACTGATTATTTCTCCTTATTTAATAGAAACATAATTCACTACTCTTTAATAGTTAAAAAAAAAAAAAAGAATTTGAGAACTAAAACTGAAAACAGAAAAACTTTCAAGAAACTCAACATTATTGATGTTACAGTTGGACTCAATTGCATTGAAGTTAGGAAATTTTCGAAGAAAAAGAGAAGGCTGTCTTAGAAATGAAGGAGAAATTACAAGCTGCACTGAGGGTAGATTAAGATGAAATTCATGACATGTTGCTACCTGATCACTTCTATGTCTGCACATCTCATATGTTGAAAATTGGATGTGAGCAGTGGTAACAAGAGCCGGACACCTGGGAGAGCAAGTGGGCTGTACACTCAGGCTCTACACTCAGAATGGGGTTACTGCCTTGGTAATGCAGCATGGGGCATCCATTTGTCTGTATGTCCCTTGTGCCACCTGAAGGTATACAGACTTTTGGCTAATAATAACGGGATCCTCACTGGGTACCCAAAGCAAGCCAGCCCATTAATCTGGGACTTATCTGTCCTAAAAATAGTGTGAGAGGTGTGTCTCTATTTATAAATTACTCAGCTGTTTGTTTTTTTTTAAATGTGTGTGAATGTTTAGCCTGTGTGCTTGCGTGTCTTGTGTGTGTAATGCCAGTGAAGGCCAGAGAGAGCACTGAACCTCCTGAAACTGTAGTTACATTTGGCTATGAAACACTCTGGGAATTGAGGGTTGAGCCTTGGTTCCCTGGGGCAGCTAGTGTTTTTAACTGCTGAGCCTACTCCTCAGACCCTAACTTCTTTCCAGACCAGTCTGAAGAAAGACTAAAACAGATATTGAAGATAACTGAGAAAATAAAAATGAGAAAAGAAAAAAAAAGTGAGAGAAGAGATGATGAAGAAGATCAAATGTCCAAACAATGGGAGTCTTTAAAGAAGGCAAATAACTACAGCACATAAGAGATTACTCAAACTATAATCATGAAAAGTGTTCTAGAAATAATAGCACATTTAAATCTAGATGTTGAAAGTCCCTTCATGATAAAGGGACAAAATGATATAGCAAAAACTATACCTCAAAAAGAAACAAACATATATGATATTATATAATATATAATGTATAATGCATAATATAATAAACAATATCTAATTGTATATAGTATATAGAATATAGGGTAATGTATATGTGTATAGATAGATAGATAGATAGATAGATAGATAGATAGATAGATAGATAGGTAGATAGATAGATAGATAGATAGATAGATAGATAGATAGATAGATAGATATTAGTGGCAGAAGAATTCAATGTCACTTCACACTGACCCCTTAGATCAACTGGACAAAAAAGAACTATAAAGAATGTGAACATATGATATTCATGTGTTTTATTACGACTACATCAAACTCCATGTCCTTACAATAGAAAATGTGCCTTCTCACATACATGTTCAGCAATTCATGAAAATTGCTAATTTTAGCTTACAAAAAAATATTTAAAAATTATAAACATTTCAAACAACTTCTGTTTAGAATTTTGAGATAATAGATGATTAAAAACAGAGACCATTTCTCTGAGAATTATAAAATATCCTATTAAATAAGTTATGAGTGAAAAAAACAAAACAGAACAAGAATTAAGGACTTTCTAGCTCAGTGTATTGGCATGTACTGTCAATCCCACTCAGGAGATGTTGCAGGAATGTTGAAAATTTAAAGAGGACATTGGATTCCCTGGGACTGGAGTTACAGAGGGCTGTGAGCCATCATGTGGATGCTGGGAACAAACCCAGATTCTCTGGAAAAACACTTGGTATTCTTAACCGCTGAGCCATTTCTCCAGCCCGGGAATTAATTCTTAATACAAAGGAAGTTTTAAACCGCAGATTTTATATAAAAATGAAAGATAGCATTTTAGATCATTTATAATAAATCAATATCCAAAACATATGAAGAACTCCTATAATTCAGCAAACCTTCAAACATTTCAATGTAAAAATAGGTAAAGGCATCTTTCCAAGATATACAGTCAATAAGCATAAGAAAAAATAATCAGCATTATTATTCACTCTGGAAGTGCAAAACGAGCTAATATTACCTCACACTTCCTGGGAGGACTATGATTTTAAAAGAAAAATAACATGCTGCCAGGGATGTGGAGAAGTTGTGCCTTCTCTGCATCTTTAGTAGAAAGGCAAGGAGGTGCAGCCACTAGGAAAACAAAGCGGCAGATCTCTAGCAAACCATAGGATCCAGCAAGAGCCGGATTTGAGAATATTGAAACTGGGTCTCAGACTGATGCTGGTGCATGGTGTTTCTAGCAATGCTACTTATAGTAGTCCAAAGATAGGCATTGTTCTCGTCTCTCTATAGATGAACAGACAAGTTCTACATGTTAGGTGTGTTCTAGTCAACTGGAATATAAGTAACCGATGAGAAAGGGATAGGGTTTGATGAATAGCACAGTGCAGTGGACCTTGGAAATATATGCTAAGTGAAATATTCCAGACATAGAAAAACAAAGATTGCGATATTGCAAATTATATGAGGTAATATTATATTCTATTATATAATTATATAATATTATATTATTTTATTATTCTATTAATAAGGAAACATAGAGATAGAAAGGAGGAAGAGATTATCAGGGGCCATGCGGATGGGCACCAGGGAGTTGATGTTTAACAGAAACAGTGCTTATACCGAAGTAGACATGGAGACAATAAAGAGCTTTGGGCATCGGGTATGGCAGTGGTTGCCCGATACTGCAAATGCATTTAATGCCACTGAATTATATCCTACAAATAGTAAAAATTATGCTGTATATATTTTTCTATAATGTTAAAAGTCAAAAAAGAAAAAAAGAATTCCGGGAAAATACACAAAAGCCCTCAATGTGCTCTCTATAGCTAGAATCCAAAGATCCGAAGAATCCAGTAAAAGCTTTATTGAAAACAAGAAAGCTGGCAGTAGAACAGAAGAGGGCTAACTTCCTTACCAAGCTGTAAATCCTAGGAACCACAATAATTACTCATCCTGCAAGATATGTACATTGGTGCAGTAGTAACACCAGTGTCCTGGGGGATAACCAATAGCTATCTCTCTAGTTTTAAGGCTCACTCAGTAGAAAGGAACTCATATCTGGTACTTTCAGCCTGGCCAAAAACTCATGACTGTGGAGAGGTCACAGACCCCAGGAGGGAGCTTTCTACTATCATCCGATAGAGTATCTAACTGCCTGGCAACTCCTTATCCTGATGCCTATAAAGTAGCTCATCTCTGATCCTCCATCAGAGCAGCTTCTTCGTACAGTGGACAAAGATTGACACAGAGAACCACAAATGATCAAAATACGAAGAAGAAGTGGCCCGAGTGCTCATTCCTAAATACATCTATACCACTCTCTCTTCCCTCAAGGTTCGAGAACTATTGCAGAAGGTACAGAGAGACAAAGAGCCATAGGGCAGGAATGACAGCTGAGAAAGTCTCTTTTGGAGAAGACAGGCAATTGAACTTACAAATTCTCAACAACTGTGGATGCATATACAAGACCTACACAAGATCAACCTGGTTTTACATTCAAGCCACGGCCCCACTCTTGGTAGAGAAGCCACAGGTAGTTAATAGCTGCAGTGGGAAAGAGAGTCTGCTTTCTTAGGGGTGGAGCCCTTGTCAGACTGTCCATTGTATAGCAGAGAGACCAACATCAACATGCATGCGAACAAACTGTTTAGTCTCAGCAGGTCTGTGAGTGTGTGCATGCACAGGTACATACGCATGGGTGTGCACATGCATTAGCACAGCACACGTGTACACATATATGAGGTGAGGTCAGGAGAAGGATGTGTGGGTTTAGGGAGGATTAGAATCAAGAGTTAGAGGGAATTTGATAAAAAATAAATAAAATGTATTCATGTATGATGGAATGAAATAAAATTAAAATTTAAAAATAAAGAATAAAATAAGCAAGCAGCCAAGCAAAGCTATTTTAGGAGTTTGTTGTTGTTGTTGTTCTTGTTGTTGTTGTTTTTCCTTTGTAGACAGGTTCTCACTATATAAGCCAGGCTGAACTTGAACTCAAGAGCCTCTTGCATCTACCCCCTGAGAGCTGGTATTAGGCTTGTATTACCATATTTGTGTTATTACTTTTTGTGGTAATCTAATTACAGTGTAAGTGACTTTAGTTTGCAAATCATTTTGTTTGCCTTCATAATACAAGAACGTTACTCTATAAATAACTAAATGGTAGATACATGAATTAATTGGACTAGGAATTCCAGGAGCTTTTCATGATTAAAAGAGAAACAAGAGTGGGGCTTAAGAGATGCTCAATGGTTAAAAGCATTTATTGTTCCTCCAGAGGACCCAGTACCAGTACTGAGCAGCTCACAACCACCTAGTCACAACTCCACTTCACAGACTTTAACTCCCTCTCCTGGCCTCTGAGGGCAGTGGTCTACACGTGGAATACATTTACATGCACACAAGTCAAATAAATCTTTTAATGGGAGATGGGGTGGTAAAGTCAGAGAAGTTCAGGGGAGAGAGAGTTCAGGAGACCACTGTAAGCTAAACTGAGGACATAGAGGATATTTAAGGGTAGAAGGGCAAACCAAGAACACACTTTGAAGAAAAGAGGGAGATTGAGAGGTACTGCATTTTCCTAGCTATGGAGAACTTTCCCTTCTGCCTTAGAGGCTCTATGGTGAAAGAGAATGTTTTCAGGCTTTTGAGTGTATTTCTATTGTGACGCTTCAATGAAATTCCCATCTTTCAGGTGATCAGACAAGAACTTAAGAATGGAATCTTATGTCTCTTTCCCCTCTACTCCAAATGAACCATTTCTCTGGGCACAAAGCTATTTTCTGATTTAGTTAATTTTACTGGAAAGAGTTAACTTGTTTATATCTATAAAATCATAGCAGAGATTTTAGTTAAGAAAAATCAGGTGGATAAACCATAACTACAGAGAAACAACCAACACTCTGGCCGGGCAGTGGTGGTGCACGCCTTTAATCCCAGCACTTGGGAGGCAGAGGCAGGTGGATTTCTGAGTTCGAGGCCAGCCTAGTCTACAGAGTGAGCTCCAGGACAGCCAGGGATACACAGAGAAACTCAGTCTCAAAAAAATAAAAATAAATAAATAAATAAATAAATAAATAAATAAATAAATAAATAAATAAATAAAAAACAAAAAACAACCAACACTCTGGATATCAACCAGAGGAGAGTTAAACTAAAATCTCAAGTATAAAAAGAGAGGGCATTGGAGGTTTTGGAGAGTAATCAGGAATATCTTTTAGTACTGCAGTCATTAAGATAACTTTTGTAATCTTAGCTAGATACCTTCTCCTTTGGAAGGGGTATGGCTGGAAAGGAACTGCTCAGAACACTGTGTCCTATCTTAGAGATGAGAAGTGCCAGCCGTGGCTACTGATGGAAGTACATAAATTCTACTTCCAGGAATTCAGTCAGGGAAACAGATGAGGAGGTTAGACAGTGTTGATGACCACCAGTTTTAGGTCTACTGTGTGTATAAACATCTACTGGCACATCTATTTTGTCCACTAGTTTGAGAAAAATCATGAGTCTTGATTTATGATGTGTTCAAGTTGAAAGATGCTAGGGGGGGCAACCTACAAAATCATGAAAGAGCCTATTAAATATATACTTACGAACATAAGCTTTAAAAATTGGAAGCAACAGATGTCAAACTTTTAACATTTCTCTGAGTGCATAAGGAGGATGGAGAGACCGATCAGTAACCTTGCCATTGTTCCTCATGTGTCCGTGGTAGCTTTTTCTTTGTTCTGTGTATTTAGGAATACTGGAAATGGGAGCTAAGACCTCACTTGTGCTGAGGGAGTGCCTAGAACTGAGCTCCATCTCCAGTTGGAGTGATACCCATTCACATTTAACAGGTACTAAGCCTTCTTCTGAGTGTGCTTGAGAGCTAATAAGTCTTCACCTAAACCTTGGGAAGTAAGTAATCTTGTTATCCTCATTTTATAAACAACAAAACTCAACTGGAAGATGCTAAACACCTTGCTGAAAGTCATACACCTAACACCTGCAGTGGACAGCTTAAAAGAAAAAGGGTTGTTTCTCCAAGATGGTAGGCAATGCCTGTACCTCTGCTGGAAGACCCTTTAAGTATGAAACCAGGAATAACTGGAAAGAAGCTGTCTTATAAGGTGGATGACACTGGAAAAAATACTAGTTTCAGTAGGGGAAAAATGCTTTTTAAAGCAGAAGAGAAGAGGAGAGAATCTAAAATCCATTCCAGCACCAGCTGGGAAGCACTATTCTCCTAGCATAAGTAGATACAACTACAGAGGGTCTAAACTTAAGACTAATGGCAAGACTCAGAAAATCCACACTGTTCTTTCATTGACAGGTAAGATCAGGGGAAAATATTACAAAGGCCACACAGAGCTGTTGCCTGGGCAGATGGGGGCAGTGCTTGGAAAAGCTTATCCTCTGCATTCAATCAGAGCAACGGTTGAATGGGGTCAGGGAGCAGGAGTACTTATGCTGAGTAAGAACCATTTGTTTGGACTCTGAGACTTGGGCTGACCACTACCTCCAGTTAGAGGGGGGAAACTTTGTGAGTCTGAACTGAGTGAACTGAGCAATGTAGAGCAAAGTGGACATTTGGCCTGACCTACAAACTGAAATGGAAAGGAATCGTAGGTGAGCTACCCAAACCCACATACACAATACAGAAGCAAGCTGAGCAATAACTCCCATGCCAGAGGACATGAATAAACTTCTGAATGGGTTCAAACCCAAACTAACAGCTGGATTAAATAAGGACATCAGCACATAACATGAAAGACAATTCAATTAAGAGATGGAAATACTGAAGAAAAAATTGAAATTTAAAACTGAAAAGTTCAATAAGTCAAATTAAAATCCCAGTGGAAAGCCTCCTCCAATAGAATGGGTCAACTTAAAGATAGAATATCTGAGTTTAAAGACAAGGTAGATGAATTCAGATGTTCCAACAATGGTAACGAGAATAATCAGAAAGTATGGATACAATATATAAGATCTATAGGACATGATCAAAAGACAAACCTACAAATCATAGGCAGATGGGAAAAGTTCAAGTCAAAGGCATAGAAAATACATTCAATGAGCTCTATGCATAAAACTTTCCAAATCTAGGGAAGAGAAGGTTATCAGACATAGAAGCCATTCAGAACACTAAACTGACAGAACCAGAATTGAATTCCTAACACCCTATTATAGTTAAAATGGTACCCACTCAGAACAAAGGAAGAATGCTGAAATCTACAATCTAAAGGTCCCAAATCACATATAAAGGCAAATCATCAGAATAATGGCGGACTTCTCAATAGAAATTCTACAGTTCGGGGAGGGCACAAAATGGCCTATTCCAAACTTTCAGAGACAATGGCTACGGTTTCACATGACTATAGCTAGCAAGGATACTCTCACCTCTTGGCAAACAGGAATCAAAGAAAGAGGGGCACCAAGGACTCAGAGACAATATAAACTATGCAAGGTAATACCACAGTGACCTACTTCCTCAACCTAAGCCCCGCCTACTAATTTTTACCACCTCTCATACCTCTTTAAGCCATAAATTCATCAATGGATTAATCTATTCATGAGATTAGAGCTCCACGGTTTCCTTGAAGGGCTTACATCTGAACATTATTGAATGGCTCCAAACGTTTAACAGATGGAAACCATAGTAGTGACCAAGGAGGCAGGTTTCACATCCAGGCAGACTGGTTCTGTCTTGTCCCTTCAGCAGTACCAATAGTCTGAAGTTCAGAAGAGAAACAAAATTTTAACTCCCTCTAAGGAGTTATTAAATCTGGGCCTCATGCTTTTTAAGTCTTTTGCAAAGAATAACTTCTCTCTGTAAGCTGAAGTTCTGTTTCCTAACCCTGGTCACAGTTAAGTGTACCTAGGTAGGGTAGGGGAGATCAGCAGGGTGTGGAGGAGCACCCAACCCAAACTGGTCCACCAGACTGCTTTTCCAAATAGCTTCAGTCAGACCAGTGTCAGCTCCCGGGGTGGTAGGGTGTCTGTGAGGTACTGAGTGTGGAAAATACTCATCTTTCCCACCTCATGGAGGATGCACACAGCAAGTGAGAAACAAGTCAGGAAGCAGGAAAAGAGCCAGCATAGAGAATCTGCAGCAGTGATCCATGTGAGTATGTAACAATGCTTGCACCCTGTCTTGGTTTGGGTTTCTATTGCTGTAAAGAGACACCATGACCATGGCAACTCTTATAAAGAAAAACATTTAATTAGGGCTGGCTTACAGCTTCAGAGTTTTGTCCATTATCATCATGGTGGGATACATCGCAGAATGCAAGCAGATGTGACGCTAGAGGAGCTTAGAGTTCCACATCTTGATCGACAGGCAGCAGCAGAAGACTGTATGTCACAACTAGGTGTAGCTTGAGCATATGAGACCTCAAAGCCCACACCACAGTGACACACTTTCTCCAACAAGGCCACATCTACTCTAACAAGGCCACACCTCCTAATAGTGCCACTCTCTAAAGGCCAAGCATTCAAACACGATGGAGACCATACCCATTCAAACCAGCACACCCCCAATGCCCAGCTGTAGGCTGGCATCTCTCCTGCTCCATATTCCATTGTTCTGTCACATAGGAAGGGAGCTCCATTATCCTTCCTAGACATTTTTCAGCTTATGTCATTTGGCCTGAGCTTTAAAGGCTTCTACTTATACCAGTTTGATCTGCTTATTGCAAGCAACAACAACAAATTCATGTTAATCATGGAGAAAGGAAGCAAGGTGATTATTTTGTTTAAGGGACAAGAAGTCCAACTTTTAACAGTAAATAGATTTCATTCAGTGTTCTCAAAGAAGAATAAAAAATGTATACCTACTTTAAGGAAATAAATATACCATTAAAAGAGTCATTGGCTCATGGAAGTAACTGTTTTGAAATACTAGCAAGCTTGTTTTGACCATGTATCTCCACAGAAAATGTTAAATCATCTGGTCTTTATCTTTAATCACTTAAATGACATGTTTTACTTTCATTTACTACTATTCTTCATAATATAGGCATTTGTCAATATATGAACTTTTATATTTTATATATTCATAAATTTTATTTAAACTTCTGAAACTAAAACAGATCTTAACAGACCAGGGGATTCCTGACTGACTTGCTTACGGTGAACCCTGACTCACAGAACATCTTCCTGACAAAGTCACACTGGCTTCCAGCAAGCACAAAAGGTGAAAAGGCTTCCCCAAAGATAGGAAGTCATCCCCAGGTCTCAGCGCACATCAGCCGTAACTGTCCTTTGCACCTCCTGTCCTGGGGTGCTAGACAGTCTGGTCCCCACTGCAGCTGTCAAATGGCTTTGTTATTAGCTGAGAGCCAAAGAAGCTGCAGGTCACATTGTCCCTCTCCGCTACACACATGCTCACACACACACACATACACACACACACACACACACACACACACACACACACACACACACACACACACATCAGCATATTCTAAAAGCTCAGTGATGTCCGATTTTCGCTCCTTGCTGCCTTCTGTTCCTCTGATGTCAAAAGATTTTAATGAGACAAATGGTTGGATGTAGATTTCCTTTCTCTGCTTTTTCCCCACTTGGCGTCTCAGGAACTGACTTTCTGTGATTGTCCTTTGCAATACGGCAAAGTCAATACAGGAAACTGCTAATTACTGAAGAGTATACCTATGTGCAGAGAGTAGACTCAGCAGCGTTTCCTAGCCTCTCTGAGACTGGCCTTGCCTCCACCTTTCAGTACTGACCAGGCATGATTGTCACATCTGGAATCATAGATAACAAACGAGTTACTGAAAAACAAACAGGGCTGGAGATGAGGCTCAGTGGTAGAACACTTGCCTGACATGTGTAAGGTGCTAGATTTGATCCCTCAGCATTTCAACGAACAAAAAGAACAAGCAATAATTAACAAACAACAAAGCAAAACTAACAGCTAGTGCTTCAGGATCCTGCTTTTGTATGCATGAGGGTTTGAAGATGAGCCGGTACAACTGAGTTCTCTGGCAAGGAGAGAGCATTCAAGGCTCCACAGGAAGCTCAGCCAAATTAGCAAGATGCGCTTGCTCTCAACTCAAATGCTAGGAGCATGCCCAGAACCACTACCAATTATTGAGCATTATTTTAATTTACCATTTGTTGCTGTAATAAACATCATGGCAAAAATCAACATAGTGATTTATTTCATTTAGGGTTATTTCATAGGGTTTATTTCATCTTAAGATTACCCTTCCTCACTGCGGGAAGTCAGTACAGGAGTTCAAGGCAGGAATCTGGAGGCATGAACTGAAGCAGAGACCACAGAGGAAGTCTGCTTAATGACTTGCTCGCCCAGACTTGTTCAGCTTCAGTTCTTATATAGCCCAGGCCCACGTGCCCAGGGATGACATCACCCACAGTGTATCAATTAGTAATCAAGAAAATGCTTTAGACATGCCTACAGCGCTTGTGGTGGAGGCAATTCCTGAATTAAGGTTTATTTCCTCTCAGGTGACTCTAGTTTGTGTCAAGTTGACAAAAAAAAAAAAAAACCCAAAAAAACAAAACAAAACAAAACAAAACAAAAAAACCAACCAAACAAAAAAACAGCATAAACACCACCCAATTATGACACCTGAGCCTTTACAATGAGACAGAATGAGACAGCCTTGTGTCCAAAGCTGTTTTTATGGCATAAGGACTCTCCCTGAAACTTTTGGAAAATCCTTTTCCTTTGGCAAACCTACAGAGGGGTTATAACCATTCTCATCTCCTGCAATCTTTTACCATCTCAATTTAGGAATTCAGGGCAGCTAGAACAGAAAACCACTGAAATTCTGAGTCAGAGAGGAAGCCCCAGAGCCCAGTGAAAGTGTGTCTTACTTGCCTGGAAAACAATAATTCATAAATTGCCCTGTGGTGCAGGAACATTGTGCCCTATGAACCTGATCAGTGTGCAGGAGACCCAGAAGGTGAGGTTATCCCAAGTGAATCTGTGGTAGGATTTCCTAGTGGGAGATAATGGGACGTTGTCAGTGGCCAGATGGGACCCAGTTCATCACCAACAGATTAAGGGGATGGAGAGCCCTCCTCCCACAACCATGGTGCTTTTTCTGTGAGCTTCTCTCTGTGTGCATGTCTTCCATGAGAAGGAAGAGAGGGAAGGGGAAAGAGTCCTGAAAGACCACACTTTACTTGAAAGTTAATGAAAAGGCAATGAGAGAAACTAGGGGGAAAACCAAGATGGGCTGGGTAGTTACCTCAGTATGCTTGCCTTGTGAACAAGGATTTAGCTACATCCCCAGCACACATGTGAAGGAAGGGGGCTGGGGATATAAACTCAGAACTGGGGAACTGGAGAAGGGAGGATCCTAGGACTCACTGACCAGATTACTTAGCAAGTTTTAAGTCAGGGAGAGACCCTATCTCCACAACAATAACAAAAACAAAAAGGTAGGTAGAGCCTAATGACCTATATCCAAAGTCCTGTGGACTCTATATGTCAGCACACGTTCCAGCACACAAAATATTCACTCAATAAAATGGGCTAACATAGGTAACAATAAGACTAAAAATTACAATGTACACTGATATTACATTGATATGCAGGTTGCTCATATTTCTTGTCTAAGAATTGTTTTAAGAAAACTATAAAATAAAACTGACCAAGAAGAGATTTGGAGACAAACATGGCCAACCGATTTTCTTAAATGCTATCAAACCATAAATCAATATCCATTGTTTATGTGAATTCAGCCAATCACAGCATCATAAGATTCTTGTACTGATCCCACCCTTTCCAGAAGAACATCATTGATGATTTGACTATGCTAGTCATTTATAAAACAGAATGAAATTTGTAAAATGAATTGTAAATTCTTGCTAGCACATATAAAAGACACATAATCCAGGTGTTTTATTTACAAGCTCTAAGCCTAGGTGGGGCAAGTTTTGGAGCTATTTTAACTTATATCCCAGTCATGTGTTCCCTTATTGCTTGCTGTTTCTCCTGGCCACATTCTCACTATTCAACTCCTCCCACTCATGGTGGCCTCCTCCTCTGTACATCCCCCCCTTTCTTCTTCTCAACCCCCATTACCCTTACCTAATAAAGAAGGATAGAAAAAAGGAAAAGGAAATCCCTGAATCTATCCTCCCTATTCCATATCCTCCATGTCCTAAACCATGACTATTTATAACCATCCCCTTTTAAATGACAACAAACATCCAACAGCCAATGAATGGCCAAAATTTCTCCACCCCACCTCTTGGGAAAAAGACAAAGTTTTCTTAAAATTGCTTCCTGCTGCTATGGGAGTATAGTTTTCTTTAGGGAACCCAAGAAAAATGGGGAAGCAGTCTTAAGAAAGCCAGCTGTAGCATTTGTTGTCCAGTCTCTGTATGCTGAGAAAGTTCAGGTTTAAGTGAAGTCCTGACTGGATCAGTCTGTAAGGCTGGATGAAGCAAGGTTATCTGGGATCAGCAACCCTCCTTGAAGCTATTCTGGAACAAATTTCCCAAGGAGACAACATCAAAACAGTTTGAGGCAGGATCAGGTGTCCCAGCATCCTTGAGGGCGGATCTTGGTTATCACTTTCTGTGAACATAGTTTCTCACAAGTAATAGCTCTTTACCAATGATGTACAGAATGGGCAAGGACTGAGCAGGTGAAAGACACCTGTCTTTCTTAAGTTAGTTTGGATTGAAATAAAAACTGTAATAGAAACTCTTATCTATGTCATATGAAAAGATGACATAAGTCTTGAGGACTGTCCATTGGCTATGTATAGACATTTTTCCATGTCTCAGCCAATCTCACAGCTGTTCCAATTAGCAGAATCAGATATTACCTGTCTTGTTCATCTTGCCAATCTTCCTCTTCTTGTATGTAGCCAAAATCTTCAGGAGGTCTTCTCTGGCCAAATATTATTTTCAATTGTTTTAATGACGATATAGTTTCTCTCTTCCCGTTGGAGCAAATGTAAAATCTCCCCAATACAACATATTTCCTTTCTTCCATTCTGTAATTAGGATTTCTATAGTTTTATGTAATTCAGTAGTCCTTTCTAAAATCCATTGGTTTTAACAGTTGTGTTATCTGTCTTAATGATTTTTAAAATATTCAAATCAACAAAGCATCATTTAATCTATCCCTGGGATATTTATTATTCCTCTTCTGTTCTATGAGCATCTCCTTTAAGTTTCTGTTAGATTTTTACATGGCTTGGCCTGTAGTACTGTAAACTATATTTGGAATAGGCTTCATGCCATAATGTCCATAAAACTGTTATAATCTAATGGGCATATATGCCCGAGCATCATCAGCTTTAATCATTAAAGGCAACTCCAAAACAGTCACCATCTCAATAAATGTGTAATCTCAGAATAATCTCCTTCAAAATTTATGGCAGAGGCCCACTAGAATTTCTAATATGCATCAATACCATGATGCATCAACATATGTATATATCTCAACTCTCCAAACTGTATAAAATGAAACATTTATTTTATTGTATGACACTGTTTTAAAGTAGTATCCATAAGAAGAATTTGAATTCTTAATTCAATATAGTCCATTTCTATGAGTTGCCATTCTAATTTCTCCAGCCTTTGTGGATTTTTCTCATCTGTAACTGCCTTTTCTATTATAGCTGTAGGTTCCAGATCCCCTAATATCTGTTCTATGGCCTGTAATCTGTAATTTCTCAGTCTCTTTCTTTTCATATTTTTATCTCTTTTAAAATATATGTAATTCATAATAATTATTTTCATGGTGGTAAGTATAGCAAGAATATACATAATCCAGATGTCCTGTGACATTGTGTTTCCCTTTTATTTATAACATAGAAAAAATATGCATTCTCTCTCTCTCTCTCTCTCTCTCTCTCTCTCTTCTTCCTTCAAAGACTTTATTCTTTTATTTTTAATGTAAATACATTTTATGAAATTTTATGTTCAGTTTTGTCCCGCGCGCTATTTGGTCTCCCCCTATTCTTTCAAATAAGAAGGAGGGGGGGGTCAGCTGGGTTAAATAGGCCACACCTCCCTACAGTGGTATCAAAGCACAGAACCAGGCTCGATCAAGCGAATTCCGTCATGAGTGAATAGGCGATCAAAGGCCAATATTCTGAGAGCATTCCATCCTTACCCTTCCCGGTGCAATGGTACAAGACCCCTGGGTGCAAGGGCTAAGGAGGCTATGCTATGAGTAACACCCATCCCCGTGCAATGGAGCATATCTCCTAGGGGTGCAAGGGCTGTTAACCCACAAATGAAAACCACGCTTGAGGGGAGGGGGCGAAACGCAGCGACCCAGATAGAATAGAGAACGAATCTCATTTTTTAGCCAGAAGTT
>CM052702.1:82689865-82730756 GCA_028551405.1 Uromys caudimaculatus
AGGTGGTAAATACACCAGTTACCTTGATCTGATCATTATCTACATGCTTCAAAATGCCAGACTGTACCACTTAAACATTGTGTGCCAATTAGTAATGTTAAAGATTATAGTAATTATTTGGCTGAAATCAACATTCACAAAGTCTGTGAAAGACATCTGTAAGAAATAGGTGTAGGTCTTATCAAAAAAAGATCTCTAAATTCTGTAACTTACAAAAAACATAGTATAAGTTACTTGAATTCTATAAGATTTCATTTTTTCTTAATTGTCTTTTTATGAGTACAGATAAGAGACAAACTCATGAGCAATGCTCATCTTAAAGACATACTATGAGGACAGGAACCCAGTGGAAACCATGATATGATCAGTGAAAACCACATGAAGAGACTAGGTACTGTTTATTCTTCATGCACAGGAGAATTTTATTCAAATTCTATTATTTTACTTTCTTTAAAAAACTGTATGACATGTGTTTACTTATCTGTGTATACATGCACATGAGCATGTGCCACAGCCATGTATAGAGGTAAGGGGACAGTCCCCAGGACTTCGTTCTCTCCCTTCACCATATGGGTTCTGAGGACTGAATGCCCATTGTTAGCCTGGTGGCAAGGACCTTTACCCACTCTCTGCCCGTCTCCCTGGATCCAAATCTCATTATTTTAGAAGATGGTAGGCTTGGAGTATGCTTTGTGATAAACACATGCTGACTTCTAGGAACCACCATTTAACTTTCAAACGCCAATGATACCTCCAAACCTCAAAATTCAGCCCCAAATATTTGCTGAGGACATTTTTCAGAAATCTTTTATTTTTCCTACATTTCCTCTGTGATTCGATGGACATTATTTATGCAGTCTGATGATCATATTTCCTGTTGCTTTGGGTTACAGACATATTAACAATCAGAATCTACAGACTAGCTATAATTACCACCCCCTGTATTAATCACTGTTCTATTGCTGTGAAGAATTTTGGGCTTGCTCACAGTTTCAGAGGATTAGACCATGATGATTGCAGGGAGCAGACTGGCATGGTACTGGAGCAGTGGCTGAGAGTTTTATATCCTGATCCACAGGCAGTAGGCAGAGAAATAGAGAGAGAGGAGAGAGAAAGAGAGAGAGAAGAGGAGCCCACCCCCAGTGATATGGCTCCTCCAACAAGGCCACACCTCCTAATCCTTTCCAAACAGTTGAGAAACAAGCCTATGGAAAACATTGTCTTATAAACAACCACACCCATATTTAATCTTCATTATGAAAGCAAAGTGCTATTCCTGCATCTTGGGAAGCACATGGTCATCCCAGCCTCTGATGTACTTCTCCCTAATTTGCATTCCTTAATTGAGAAGAATTATCAGCCTCAGAAGATGTTATCAGCCTCACTATAGGGGAGGGGGGTAGGCATAAGAGTGTGAATGTAATACCTGACTTCCAATCCCAGAAGGGCTTAAACAATGAGAAAGAGAAGATTAGACGTAGCATAAATAAGTGTCCCATTTTATGTTATGGAACATAAATATCAAGAAGAAGCTCAGAGAGGATAGGGTAAACATGGAATGAAGAAACACATCCCACATTGTCTTCTTCAGAAACATGAGGACTCCTCTTTTGTCTTCTACTGACCATTCTGACAAGGTGGTAGTAAAGGGACTTTTTATACTTTTTTTTTTTCAGGAAATTTAAGTTTTTTAATAGTTAAACCACAGATGTAGAAAATAAAAGAATTCAAAGTATTAGCAACAAATAAAATTGTACCAGTGGACTTGGTAAAATTCTATAAAACTATAATCATTTCAATTATAATCACGGTTTAAGATGCTTTAGAAAACAATTCCTTGAGTCCTATCTATCCTTCTCAATGTGTCACCTGAACTGTGTCATATTTGTGTATTTTAAACATATATTATTATTATATTGCCTGCGATTTTTAGAGCATAGATGTTCAGAATTGAGAGATCATCCTGGTAGATTTTTCCTTTGACCAGTATGAAGTCCTTCCTTATCTTTTTTGATAACTTTTCATTGAAAGTTGATTTTATTTGATATTAGAATGGCTACTCCAGCTTGTTTCTTGGGACCATTTGCTTGGAAAATTGTTCTCCAACCTTTTACTCTGAGATAGTGTCTGTCTTTGTCACTGAGGTGCCTTTCTGTATGCAGCAAAATGCTGGGTCCTGTTTATATATTCAGTCTCTTAGTCTATGGCTTTTTATTGGGGAATTGAGTTCATTGATGTTAAGAGATATTAAGGAAAAGTAATTGTCACTTCCTGTTATTTTTGTCATGGTTTTGTCATAGAATATCTTGTTTTCTCCGTCTATGGTAATTGAGAATTTTGTTGGGTATAGCAGCCTGGGCTGGCATTTGTGTTCTCTTAGGGTCTGTATGAGATCTGTTCAGGATCTTCTAGCTTTCATAGTCTCTGGTGAGAAGTCTGATGTAATTCTGATAGGTCTGCCTTTATATGTTACTTGACCTTTTTCCCTTACTGCTTTTAATATTTTCTTTGTTTAGTGCATTTGGTGTTTTGATTATTATGTGACAGCAGGGGCAGGAATTTCTTTTCTGGTCCAGTCTATTTGGAGTTCTGTAGGATTCTTGTATGTTCATGGGCATCTCTTTCTTTAGGTTAAAGAAGTTTTCTTCTATAATTTGTTGAAGATATTTAGTGGCCCTTTAAGCTGGGAATCTTCACTCTGTTCTATACCTATTATCCTTAGGTTTGGTCTTCTGATTGTGTCCTGGATTTCCTGGATGTTTTAGGTTAGGAGCTTTTTGCTTTTTGCATTTTCTTTGACTGTTGTGTGAATGTTTTCTATGGTATCTTCTGCAACTGAGATTCTCTCTTCTATCTCTTGCATTCTGTTGGTGATGCTTGCATCTATGAGTCCTGATCTCTTTCCTAGGTTTTCTAATTCCCAGGTTGTCTCCCTTTGTGATTTCTTTATTGTTTCTATTTCCATTTTTAGACTCTAGATGGGTTTGCTTATTTCCTTCACCTGTTTGACTGTGTTTTCCTGTAATTCTTTAAGGGATTTTTGTGTTTCCTCCTTAACAGCTTCTATCTGTTTACCTGTGCTCTCCTGTATTTCTTTAAGGGAGTTATTTATGCCTTCTTAAAGTCCTCTATCATCAACATGAGAAGTGATTTTAGATCCAAACTTGCTTTTCCAGTGTGATGGTGTATCTAGGACTTGCTATGGTGGGAGAATTGGGTTCTCATGATGCCAGGTAACCTTGGTTTCTGTTGCTTATGTTCTTGTGCTTGCCTCCTGCCATCTGGTTATCTCTAGTGCTACCCGCCCTCCCTTTATCTGGAGGGAGCCTGTCCTTCCTGTGATCCTGGTTGTGTCAGAACTCCTCAGAGACCAGCTGTCTCTGGGATCCTGTGATTATGGGATCCTGTGATCCTGAGATCCTGGGTGTGACAGAGCTCCTGGGAGTCAAGCTGCCTCTGTGTGTTGTGGGATTGGCTGTGGAGTTAGAGTCCAAGGCCTGCTCAGGGCACCAGCCCAGGCCGGAAGGAACCTGTGCCACTGGTCAAGTGGGGTTCCTGGGTCCCTGGATCCAACTGGTCCCAGTTACTCCGGTGTTGTGACAGATGTTGTATCCTCCTCACCTCTGATTCTATGATCCTGGGCTTGTTAGAGTGCCTGGGAGTGGAGCTTCCTGTGGGACTAGCTGAGGAGTTTGCACCCAAGGTCTGCTCAGGGCACTGGCCCAGACCAGAAGGAACCTGATTTTTTATACTTTAAACAATTACCTTTTTCCAGTGTCTTTGAGAACAAAAAGCTCTCATAAAATTGCCCTACTTTGGAACTAACACTAACAGAAAGTGATTTGTGAAGAGAGTGAGTGTATTTGCTTGAAGAATGGATGACTTCCAGTGATGCAAAGGATAGATGGAAGATGCTTCAGAAGATGAAGGATTCCACTGCAGTGAAAACACAGATGTGTATAGAGTCAAAACTGGTCCTGAGATTCAGAGGCAGGCATGGGAGAGATGGAGAGCCATGTGGCTGGCTCCAGGGTAACATCAAAGGTGAGCAACACAGGGATTTAAAGAATGCCAGCTCAGGCCCACCAGCATCAGTGGTTCATGTTCAAAAGTACCCAAGCCTCATCAAATTAAAAAAATTCTATGTTGCAATAGCCCTGGTCAGTTGAGAGGCACAGAGATATGGAATGGGAGAAAATATATCAAATAAAAACAAAGAAAACAACCACATTAGAGAATGGGCAAAGAGCTGAAAATATTCTTTTTCAAAATAAAACATAACAATGGATAGCAGGTATGTGCATAACTTCAGTGATGATCAGGGAAACATAAATCACAGCCATAATTAGATATCACTATGCATCTGTTCAAATGGGTCTCAAAAGTGATGAGAGATGTGCTGGAAAGGATGTGGAGAAAAGAAAACCCTGTGCACTGATGATAGAAATAGAGAGTTATACGACTGTAATGGAAAACAGCATGAAGAGTCTTCAAAAAGTACAGAGAGAACTACCATAGGGTCCAGAAGTCTCATTATTGAGCACACTTCCTAGGAAATAAAATTAACATGTCAAAAAGGCACTCCCTCCCCTCCCATTGCAGCACTCTTCGCAGGTCATGATATAGAATTAACCTAAATGTCTATTGACTGGTGGATAAAGAACAGAGAGAGAGAGAGAGAGAGAGAGAGAGAGAGAGAGAGAGAGAGAGATCCTTCAGCCTGTAAGAATAAGTTATGTCATTTGTGACCACAGAGACAAACCACCACATTATGTTATGTAAAATAAATCAAAGAAGACAAATGCTGCATGATTTCTCTTACATATTGAAACTTAAACAGTTGAGTTCACAGAAGCAGAGACAAGAAGAGAGGTTAACAGGGCCAGAGGGTAGAGATACTGGTCAAAGGGTATAACATTTCAGTTAGCTGGGATAAATAGGCTCAAAGATCTGCTGCGCAGCATGATGGCTGCAGCTGATGCCAGTATGTTAAAGTCTTAAAAAATAGCTAAGAGACACATTTTAAACGTTCTTATCACCAAAAAATAAGAGACACAAATCCTATGTATATTAATTGTGTTTATCTATTCAAGGAGACATACAAATTTTTAAAACATCATGCAATATATAATAAATATATACAAGTTTTATCAAAGAAAAGCTTAAAACAAAGTTACTCGGTACCAATCAGTTCTACAGAATAAGTGTCCAAAGATTTTTCATTCTAAAATAGCTGCCTGAGGTGATTCTTACTCAGCGCATGTGCTAACCAGGCCTAGCTTTTTAGTTTCTCGGTTTGGATGGGATGGGGTATATACAAGACAGTAGAACATCAATACTAAGGTCATTGGCAAGGGTCCTAGATTATAGTCTAAAGACTAAAATGCAGAAGAGAAGATAGGTGTGACAGGAAATAAGATATAAAAAGCAGATCCTGTGTGCATATACTCCTGCATCCATTTGCCTGATGTCTAAGTCCACCTAGGGTGGATCTAAGTTTGCCTGGATCCAGTGATGGCAACAGAAGATGATTTATGCCCTTAATTAAGACAGTTGTTATCTGCCTCTGACCACCTGACCAGCTTTAGAAATGTGGCTCCTACATTATCTTTGAGCTACATCTCCACTTACTGTCCCTAATTGCAGATAAGTAGTTTCTGATTCATTCTGTTGTCCTTTCTACCTGCTACCAGCTTCCTGGCCACCTCTCTGTAATGGTTTTCTATTTTGTCCATTCTGACCAGAGCATTCTAACTGGCCAGTTGGCCTTTCTAATACAGACTGCTCTTCATGAACCTTCATGGAGCCTGATGTCTGGTACTTGCTGATTGTAGCCACAATACCTGGACCACATCATTGCCCTACATATTGAATATTTAACAATTACCTAGCTGAAGCAGGACCTATTTTGGCTGTTGGTTCAGGTGATTCTGTAGTGACAGTTTAGAGTCAAATAGTCAGGATCTCAATTCCTAGCTATACCACCGTGAAAAAGTAGCATTCTTTTTCTGAGCCGTAGTTTGCTCCTCAGTAAATGTTAAAAAGAGGAAATGAATGCCTGTAGGATGAAACGCTTATATGTCAAACTCCTAGTGCCAAGTCTGACCTAGAGCAACTATCAAATAAATGATGGACATTTATATTGATACCTCCATACTCTCCTGGGGCTGTAATTTTCTTTTGGCCTCTTAACCTAGGTCAGTTTCTACAATTTGTGTTCCAATATTGAGGCAGTAGTGGGAACGGGACTGGAGAATGGAAATGCACAGCCTTCCAACAACTTCCAAGGTTCTATGCTGACCAGATACTACCCAGAGGAAAGAGGAAAGCATGAAGGGAGGCAGGCTGAGTACAGAAACCAGACAATACCTCCATCCCTGCTGACCCTGACCTGCTGTCCCTAGCTTATCCAGACATCAGTATTTCCAAAGGACCAGAACTGGGCTTGCCCTGTCATCACTGCAGAAGAGTTCTACTCTTGCATTGTCTTGGCATGTCCATGGGCTTTAAATAATACCTTCACATCAATAATGATACATGTTTTAAGGCTTGATATCACTCTGTTGCACAAAGCTGTCTGTGAACTCATGGCAATCCTCCTGTTTCAACCACTACATGCAAGCCACTATACGTGGCAAAAACCTTTGTTGGAAAGTACATTACCTGCCAATCCTTTAAGTACCCTGCCATTTACCAAGAAACACTATGTAGTCATTTGCCAGGATGGGTAGCAACAGAAGTCACTCTCTTCCTCCATTTTCTCCATTCCTTGCTCTACCAAATCCAAACTTCTAAGCTCAGAGGAGAACAGCCTATGTGATCTGATTCACATTACTTGGTCCAGTGCCCTCAGCTCATGCTACCCTCCCAACCTTATACTCTGCCTCAGTCCTGCTTCTATTCCTGCCCTTTTGGGATCTTGTCTCCATCCCATTGCATGTACTATTCTGTCTCCCTCCCTTCCCTCTCCCGAGTTCTTTGCTTGGCAAGTTGCTATTCAGAAAAAAGACTGTTCATTCCCCCTAGGATTCATCCTTTTTCCTTTCAATCTTTGGCTAGATACATCCCGCTACTCTCTCATTTGAGGCAAAACACTTAAACCATATTATAAATGAACTACCTGTGGATGGTTTGCCCCCTTTAGACCTTTGCTTCTTGAGATGTTAGACACACAGAATCTCCAGCCCACCTCACACCTATTGAGTCCAAACTTTCACTTTAACAAGCTCCCAGGTGGTTCCTCTGCTCACTGGAGTGTGAGGAGCCTGCTTTAGCAGGTAGACTGTAAGGAAGCTTTTAAGAGTTGTGGCTGCCTTTCATCTCTGAACCTCCAGCAGTGACATGGTACCTGTAGAACACAGGGAGTAAACTTAGGCACTGTGCCAGCACCTGATCACCACTTGGCCTGGTGCATTGGTTTCTCCTCCAGAGTCAGAACCTGTTTTCAAAGGAGGCCTTGTAGAAGTCCTACTCAGAGCCCAGCTCTCCTGGTTCATGTAGCCCTGGGATCTGACTTCAGCAACTTTTTTGAAAAATGAGCTGCCTTCAGATAATCCGTAGAGCATGTATGGAAACATTTCTGCAGAAACTACAGGATTGAAAGGCTCAGCATGAGCCAATGGCAGAAGAATAGCATGGGGACATGATAATGGGCCCTAGATTTAGTTCATTCTAACCCTAAAGTTCATAAGTAGTGTCTAATATGTTACTATGTTATAAATGCAGTACTCTCTCCCTCTCCAAACCTCCCTGTTCCCCTCCCCCGTCTCGTGTGTGTGTGTGTGTGTGTGTGTGTGTGTGTGTGTGTGTGTGTGTGTGTGTTCTCTTTTGAGATGATGTCATACTATGGAGATCAGGCTAGCCAGAATGAAAAGGGGAGAGGAAGGGTCAGAATCTAAAAAGCAGACGTCATGATGCAGACACAGATGTCAGAACGCTATGAGAAGAGACCATGAGCCCAGGAATAAGAGCAGCCACCAGAAGCTACAAAAGGTGAAGAAACTTTCTCCCCTGGAGCCCTCTTGAAATACCCAGACCTGCCAGCACCAAGGTGAGAGTGACTGTCCTCCAGAACTATAGGAGAAAAAAATTTAAGTTACTTTATACCACTAAACTTGTAGTAATTTGCTATAGCAATCTTGGAAAATTCATGGGTTTTTCACGTTAATGCAAAATTCCTTTCCACAAGCCAAAAAAAAAAAAAAAAAAAAAAAAAAAAGTGATAACATCTGGCCTGCCCACAGCCCCACAACCTGAATGGTTTTTATTTCCATCTGATTTTTTTTTTCTTTTTTTTAGAAAGTTCCAGAAAGGGGTATACTTTCTTATGGGTAAAAGAGCAAGAAATGGGTTCTCTCTTGATTTTTCAAAGACACAGCATTTTTCAAGGAGATTTTCTACTCTACACAAGAATACTTTTCCAAAGACATCTTGGAGTCTGACACCCTGAGAGCTTCTGAAAAGCCAGAGTTTCCAAAGAACAACAATGAAGTTGTCATCCTGGGCTGATAAATTGATGGCTGGGAGCTCTGGAGGCTTGGTGGGGAGAGCCAGGCATTGCAACCATACAGTGAAAGTCCCTGGAGCCATCAATGCAGAAAACCAGTAGCTCCTACTAATAAATCAATATCTTCCCAGAAGAATGTTAAATTATTTTTATTACTGTTTGCTTGAGAGAGAGAGAGAGAGAGAGAGAGAGAGAGAGAGAGAGAGAGAGAGAGTGTCAGATCTGTCTGGAGCATGAAATCCACCTGACATTATGATTCTGACGGACCATTTAGGCTGATCCCTTTGAAAGATCTCATTAAAAGTGGCGCGCACAGCAGCTTTGATTTTCACAGGGTATGAGCCTCCCTCTGGAGAGCGAACAATGGTCTAGATGCCAGAGGACCCCAAACAGCCAACGTTTCCTTGGTATGCACAGCTAAAGCTACTTTCTCAAGGCCTCTGCAAATCGCATTACTTCAGCTATGGGTAGCTGCAGCTGAATCCCATGGAAGAGGCTTCTACTGAGTTTTCAATCCTGGAGACAAGTGGCAGGGGCTGGACAATTCTGCCCCAGAAAGGGAATGCCCATTTTACCTGCTTGGAGCAGTGTTCTCGGTCTAAGGGCAGCCCAAAGGGAGAAGAGCTGGCTGTTCATTCAGAGGCTGAGCCAGCCAAAGCAGGTCTGATCCAAGCATCCAAGAGGGATGACAGCTTAATTCCTGCCCACAGCTGGGAAGCCTTGGCAGGGGTTAATTAATTTCCTCTCTAGCAGTTTCCTGGGAGAGTTAACACTGATTCTTAGCTTTGTGAACTCACAACACTCCCCGCATGCAGCTTGAGGAAAGGGGAGAAGTGTCCCAACCATCTTATTCTCCCCATCTCCAGAGATCGGGCAGGTAACACAGATTGCTCAGAAAGAGTAGCAGCCAGGGCCTTCCTGGGGTGTACCCCAGATAGACCAGATTTGCCTTTGGTTTGTCAAAGCAATCATTCTAGTGTCCCTTCCTCTTAAATACATGCCCCCGTACATTTTTAGATCTTGGCCCTACTGTTAAACTAGGTGAAGCTTCAGGTAATAACTGAAAACCTTTAATCCCATATTACATTTATTCAATATATGTAAGAATCCCTAACCTGTGCCTGAAGTAGGAAGAAGAGCTCAAAAAGCGAAGGGACATTCACAAAGTCTCTAATGTATGTCACATGGTGTGCCCTTTTTCACTCGGGTCTTTATAAAATGTAGATGCCTGGCATGTTCAACAACTTTAGAAATTCAACTTGGCCCACACAATTCTGAACATAAGTTTCTTTCTGCACTAGTTATAAGCCAAATATCAGGCACTTAAAACATCACAATAAACCATTAGATTCAAGTACTAGCTTTGCTACTTATTAGTTGCATGATTTGAGGTCTAATTGCTCAAATTCTCTAAGTCTTGGCAGTTTTGTGTTTAAAGGAAGCTGGTAAGGTCTGGATGGGGTGTGTGCAGTGGGTAGTGCAGTACTTACATGACGTCATGATTTTTCTGTGCTGTTTTTCAAGGACCTCACTCTCCAAAAGCAGATCCTGCCCAGCACAGCCCGCCTCTCTGTGGTCCTCCAGCACACCCCGCCTCTCTGTGGTCCTCCAGCACACCCCGCCTCTCTGTGGTCTTCCAGCACACCCCGCCTCTCTGTGGTCCTCCAGCACACCCCACCTCTCTGTGGTCTTCTATACTGACTCCTGCCTCTCTGTGGTCTTCTATACTGACTTTAGAACATTGTTCTACAACAGCAAAATTCTCCATCTGAGGGGCTCAGTGGTGTTCTGATGTTTGTTTGTTGGGCTTTCTGTTCTGTCCAGCGACCTGAGTTCCATCCCTGGGACTCATATGGCAGAAGGAGAGAACCAACTCCTGAAAGTTGTCTGACCTCTACATGTGTGCTGTGGCATGCATACATCTGCAGGGAATACACATACATACTCTCACACATAATAAATGTTTTGTTTTGTTTGTTAATTTCCAACTGAGTACTTTTTAGGTCATAAGGTTGGCTTAACCAGCCTTAGGCATCATGTTTTCTACACCACTTATATTCTTATACAGAATAAACCTTTGGTTCTCTCAGTTCCACTTGGGAAAATATCTACTGCTGTTGTTAGTTTGCAAACTCTTGGTAATCTCTTCAGTTAGTAAATTACTTTTATACACATTATTCTGGTAGATAGAAGAATATCTCAAAGCAGTTCTGTTAAATCTCTTATAACCCCAATATCCTGACATGTCTTTTAGTAATGTGTCAAATCAAAACCCTTGTCTTCCTTTGCTAGAGTAATTTAAGGGAACACAGTTCCTCCCAAGGACTCCCGAGTTATATGAGGTAAGCACCTGAGACTAAAAGGGAGTTCAGACTACATAGCCAGCCAGAGAACATGTCCTATACCAGGGGCTTCCTATGCATTTGGTATGTATTTCAGGAGGAAAAGTCACACAAATCCATCAGTAGTTGTGTAAGAGAATATCCAGTGTGGTCTCCAGTGACAGGTGAGAGTTATGGGCAAATTGGGCATCCATGAAAAGAGAACCAGATGAGTAAGATGTACTGGTAAGTGGACCCTAAGAAATACTGTGAGACAGACAGAAGCTATGAATTTGATTTAATTTCATCAGCACACAGAGATCACAAACAAGGTGAGAGGGAAAAGAAAAGACAGGGCAAAACATGGAAGCATTTGCATAAAGCAAAAGTGTGCACATGTGAGGCAGCGTGACTTACTTTTTATTATTTTTATTTTATTTTATGTGTCTGGGTGTTTTGCCTTCATGTTTACGTACCACGTGCATGTGTGATAAACCTAGGCGGCCAGAAGAGGGTCTGAATCACCCGAAACTGGAGTTATATCCAGTTGTAAGCTGCCATGTGCATGCTGGGAATCAAAGCCAGGCCCTCTGAAAAATTAACAAGTGTTTTTTAACTGTCAAACCATCTCTCCAGCACCAAGCATGGTCTGCTGTGAGTTAAGACCCTTTACTGTGACCAAATGCATGAGAGAAACAACTTAAAGGAAGGAAAGGTTCATTTTTTGCTCAAAATCTCAGAAGTATTCCATTTCATAGGCTGGGGGTAGAACAGAGCAGCTCCCCCAAGGCAGCAGGAGCATAAGGCAGAGGGGCTGTTCATGTCATGGCTGACCTAGAAGCAGAGCATGCTGGCGGGAAACAGAGGCAGACACAGCCTTCAAAGGTCCACTCTTAGTGACTTACTTCTGCCTATCAATTCACAGCTCCTAAAGGCTCCACGGCTTTTAAAATAGCATCAGATAGTCAGACTACGAGCCTGTAGGGTATGTAAGGATTCAAACTGAAAGAGTACACGAGTACACGTTGTTATAAAAAATGATCTGGGCAGATATGAGCGGCGTTATGATCTGCGGGGATGGTAGGAGGGGATCGTGCTGCTCCAGAAACCACATCAGGCCAAACAGTTCCACGTGGGGAGTGGGGGGGTTATTAGAAGAGGGGGAGGGCAAGGTAGCAGCAAGAAGAGAAAGGGGAAAGAGAGAGAGAGATCAGAGGGGTCTTCCATTTATATATGGGGAGTGATGTAGCCACAGGTAAAGGTGGGCTGTGGGCCAAGTGGATTCTGGGAATATGGTGGCTGTTGCCTTGGCAACAGGTGGGCGGGTCTCACTGTCGCCTGGGTGTGACATCACCGGTTTGGCGGTCCTGATGCCAATACATATAGATTCATCAATGGAGACAGTGTGTGCCATTTATAGAGAAATATGATCGGTTCAGCTTTCCACACCTCAGGATCAATCAAACCAAGCAAAATCCAAGTAAGATGCAAAGCAAGCATGAGGCACACAGGGGAAGCATCAACGATTTTAATGTGAAAGGATCAGGTTAGAAGTCCTAGCATTCTAGCTGCTGGAGGGCAGGATGTGGGTGGATAAAGGGAGTAAAGAAAGGCCTTTGAAGAGAGAGGTAATTACTTAAGCAAACACTATCAAAGAGGGCACAAGTCAATTCTGGAAAGGACAGACTGTACACATAGGAAGTAGCTGGAATTGGGTATCTGAAAAAGTCAAGATGATGACTAACAGCTAGAACAGGAGAGGACCTGGAAGCCCCTCTGAAGACACTGAGCAGCCAGAGAATGTTTCAAGCTGGAAAAAAGATATGTGTACATGGAATTTATTGCAAGAACTGAGTTAATATCATATGGTGGGGTGGAGATGGGACCATGTGTGATCAGAGAGCCACATCTTTGTGTAGAACACATCCTGTGGGTGTGTGTGAGGGGTGCAGATCCCTAAACTTGACTCTAATCCATGTACAAGAGGTATGGAGCTAGAGCTCTGGAGTCTCCACTTTTAGATTAGTCTCCTGGATGATATTTAGTTCACTGAGTATTAAAAACTATGTCATTTTCAACCACAAGTGCATATTAAAACCATGTGAGGAGAGTTGGAATTGTCTAGTATCTGGAAAAATGAGCATGCTGTTACCCTGAAGTCTACAGGGTCAGGTCCTGGCCATCTGCACTCGTAGAAGCTGCTCAACTAATACCAGTGTGCAGCCAAGGACAGAAATGCCTGCTTTCCAACAAACCTCTTTCAGAAAATGAGAGCCAGGAAGACTCCTCTCCATTCCATCTTCATTTTATCTTCAGCTAATTTGATTCTTGACTTAATTGGATCAAAGCCGCAGGCTCTAAATCACTTATATTAAAAATATAAATTACCCAATCTTTTACTTCAGAAACCCCTAGGCACACTCTACAGTACTTTTCCATCCCTGGCCTTGGGCAATTGACATTTGATTATCATAAAAAGGATGAAGTTAGAATTAAGTAAAAGTAGCAGGATCTCCGATGGAGTTTAACCTGACAAAAGGCTCCAATAGCAGGTGGCAGGGCATAAGCATGCCTTGTTTACTGAGTATACCTTGCAAAAGGTACAATCAAACCAGACATGTAGACATTGCATTCATACAGCAACTTAAGGTGGGGGCAATAGGTTTGAAATAAAGAAAGCAATAACCCTGTGCAGCACTAAGGCACAAATTAAACCTTTAAATTTGATTACTTATTAGTCAGTGAATATACTTGTGCTACAAATGGGGCCTGGATCCAGTGCTCTGGGGTATCCTCTCTGCCCAGTAAAGTATATACAGAGAAGCAAAGGTCCAATAGACTTGAGAACTCACACAAGCCAAAACAGCATCTGGCAACTCAGTGGCAGAATGTGGAAAGACTCACTATTAAATAGAAAAGAAGTAATGTATTTTTAAACACCATCTGACCTCCCTCAATCAAAATGCAACTGATCTTTTGATTTTAAATATATATATATATATATTTATATATATATATATATACAAATAATTTTTAAATTAAGTTTTAGAATTAATGCTAGATGCTAAAATTGATAAATAAGCAAGTTTAAAATGATAAATATTGAGATGTTGAAAATACACACATACATATACATATATACACATAATTAGTAGAAAAACACACGAAATAAACTGGGTGTGGTGGCACATACCTATAAATCCCAGCTTTCCTGTGGTGGAGTAGGAGGACCATGAATTTGAAGACAACTTGAGCTACATAGATTCTGTTTTAAAAAGAAAAAAGGGAGGAAACAACAGTAATGTGACTTAGTTCTAGAGTGCTTGTCTAGCATGCACAGGGGTCTAGATGTGACCCCTTAGCACAGAAAAAAGAAAGGAACAGAAAATGGAAATGGGGAGGAAGAGAGAAGGGAAGAAGAAAGAGGAAGCCTTTTAGCCAGGAGACAGCAGAAGAGACAGACATACCTACGGGTCTGGAAGGTATAGCTAGCCACGTGCCTGGATGAGACTACATAGTCAGGTTAACTTAGATGAGCTAGTTGAGAGTCTGCCCAGCTAAGGCCTAAACTTTGAAATAGTAAAAAGTCTCTGTTTGGTTATTTGGGAACTAGATGGTTAAGGAATAACTGCTGACGTATGAGTTTCCAGCATTAATTAATATGTACAGAATATTGATAATCATTTTTATATATACCTGTAACTCCAACTCCAGGGGATCTGATGCCCTTTTTTGGCTCTTCGGGTACTACATACAGATAGCAAGACATGTGCATGCACAATAAATAAATAAATAAACAAATAAATAAAATTTCTTCTAAAAGAAAGTATTTTTGTGCTCATGTAGTGGCTCACACTCTTACAGCTATGTCACACTTCACTCAAAATTCTTTGGTCCGAATGTATACACACTCCTCTTTCTTTTCCATGCTAATCTTCTTGTTCTCCCTTGATTTCTCTTATTCAAAAGGAAATCAATCTTATTCAAAGCATTTCTACATTTAAAACAATTTATTGAAGGTTTAGAATGAGATTGAATATTTTAAATCAAGGCTAATACTTTTTCATAAAACCTCCTCTGAAAACTCCAACACATAGACTGTACAGTTAACAATGTTTTGTTGTTGTTTTTGGTTTTTGCCAGATTCTGCTCCTGGTCAACAGTCTAGTGCCTTCTCTCACACAGTT
Organism: Uromys caudimaculatus; assembly: GCA_028551405.1. Lineage (NCBI taxonomy): Eukaryota > Metazoa > Chordata > Mammalia > Rodentia > Muridae > Uromys > Uromys caudimaculatus. The sequence goes on from CM052702.1 coordinate 82,704,880, forward strand.
TCTTCTCACTACAGTTCTATGATTTTTATTAACTTCTACTTTGTCATTAAATACCATCTGCATTGGAAAGACGCACAAAGCAAACAGCAAACACCTAGAACAAGACTGAGACAAATGATGCTTTAGGAGAGACTTTCCCATCACAACTACTCTTCACCAACATTCCAAGATAGTCAGCCCCTCCCTGTTTTCCTTACACCTGTGGAGCCATCCCTACATCACACAACTTCTTTTCTTTGTTAAATTTTATTCATGAGGTAATAGGTATGTTCCTTATGTCTCAGCTTTCTTCCCCAAAACATATTGATAAGCTTTAACCAGGTAACTTAATGTGTCTATATGTATCCTGTTTGATATTTCATTTGTTTCAGTGCTAGAATTTGAGCCTGGTGCCTCATGCAGGCAGACAGTACTTGGACACTCACTGATCACATCCTTTGCTCTTGGTCTCTAAGATAAGGTTTCACTAAGTTGCCCAAGCAATCCATGAACTAACTTTATCCCAGGCAGGCCTTGAACTTGTGATCCTCCTGATTATGCTTCAGCTTGCTCAATATCAGAGGTTACAGGTATGCACCACAAGGAGTAAACACACAGGGTTTGTTTTATTTTGCAATGCTCAGGTCACTCCCTATTACTCAGGGAAGTCAGGACAAGAAAGAGGAGGCAGGAACTGAAGCAGATACCATGGAACACTGCTTACTGGCTTGCTCCTCATGGCGTTGCTCAGCCTACTTTCCTTTATAACTCAGGACCACCTGTCCAGAGGTGTCACTACCCACAGTGGGCTGAGCCCTCTCACATCAACCAAGAAATTGTCTAGACTTCCCCACAGGCTAATCTTGTGGAAGCATTTTCTTAATTGAGAATCTCTCTTCTCAAATGACTCTAGCTTGTCAGGTTCACATAAAACTAACACACACACACACACACACACCCTGCGTATAAGTTTTCTAGGAATATGAATCTATATTACATACAGATCAATCCTCCTGGTGTAAAAGATGTATGTTTCTATAATAGATACTTTTGTCAAAATGGTCCTAAGTCCCAGTAAGAATTTATGAGAATTCCTGATATTCCACACCCTCAAAAACATTTAGCACCACTCAGGCACCATGCCACGTGCCTGTAACCACAGCACTCAGGAAGCTGAAGCAGTAGTCTCATGACTTTAAGATCAACCTGGGCAAACAGTAAGAATAGTGAAACCACGACCTAAAAATAAAAAAGACAACAGAGTAAGTAAGTAAAAATCTGGTACAATAAACATCTGATAGTAGGCTTTATTCATATTTTAATTTATTTTATCTGATGTCTACATTTTAGGAAACTTTTACCTATTTAATAATCATTTGGACTTCTTGTACCAACTAGATTCATTTTTTTATTGATTGCCCTTTTCTCTCAATGTATGATAGTTCTTTATATGTTCAATAATAATCTTTAATCAATTATATATGCTGCAAAAAGGTCCTGTAGCATTCCCTCTCATGTTCTCATGTTCCTTAATTAATTATCCATAGTCCACTGAGGGTGGCTTTTACACTGCTTCACTGTTTTCTTACAAACTACATGAACTATGTGATTCCTTAAGCATACTCCTAAGCGGGGTCTGTTGATCTGGCCATTATCCATGCCACATACAGAAGTGTTAGCTCAACCACAATAAAACGGAGGCAGAACTGATTCAAAGAGACTGAACATTATTTCTAAGGCTGTGTCTATAATTGCACATGAATGTAAAGATGAAAACTGAAAAGGTACCCAGCCCTGGCCTTACTGTCCTCCCCCTGCAAGAAACCAAGGCCATTCATTACTCAGAAACATTGCAAAGACTGCCCCTTGGCCGCATCATGTGATTGAAAGCCAGTTATGGTCAGCCCCAGGTGCCAAAGCTCCATGCCAGATGTGATTCTCCGGGATTGAGGAGGGGTGGCTGGAACACACAGCTGCGGATGATGAGGTCATCTGCACAATTTGGGGGCTGGGTGAGTTCCCTGGGATACGAGGGAGAAGAGCATGTCAGGTTTCTTTCTTCTTGTTTGAAGTCTCTAAGCTTGGGAGTTCAGGAGGGAATTGTTGCTCTCACTTTATTCCCTGGGAGGAGGGTGGCTGTCTGCCAGAGGCAGCTGTGAGCGGGTCATTTGCATTTTGCTGGCAGTCTCTGGTCTGAGAGGGATACTCTCTTCCTTTCCTTAGATCGTCTGCTTCTTCAGAGTGGGGCCACTGCCTCACAGGGATTGTTATTCGCCCTTTAATCTTTCCCTACCCCGCCCTCTTCCTGACTTACTCGGTACAGTTTAACAAGCTTCCCAGACAGGTCCAGCAGGCTCATCCCAGTGGCTTTGAAAGCCAGCTGGCAGACAAAAAAGGAATTATTTCCTTACTCCCTTGGCTGGGTGGGTGCAAGTGGGAAAGGCCATTTGTGGTGTATGTGCGTTCTTTCTCTGTCTCTTTCTCCCTGCCATCTACCACCCATAGGTGTTCATACTTAGTAGCCTGTATGGCAATATGTCTGATGTTTTGAATCACAGTTAAGATCCCTGAACTATAACTGGCCTGGCAAACCTGCTGGGGCCCCAGGGGTGAAGCCTCCCAGAAGAGAGGTCTCTTTTGTGTATGGGCACATTCTTGAAGTTTCACCAAGGTGATGTGGGATGAAAGGGAGGAAAACCGGGATGTCCAGTGTGGGGAAATTGGCTTTCAGTTAAATGAGGCACCTTTTATCTTTTAGTGTGTGTGTGTGTGTGTGTGTGTGTGTGTGTGTGTGTGTGTGTGTGTGTGAGAGAGAGAGAGAGAGAGAGAGAGAGAGAGAGAGAGAGAGAGAGAAATGGAATGTGGGCTAGGCAGGAGAGAGGCTTACATGGCCTTTGTTTCCAGCCAGCCTATTGCTTATTAACTGACAAAAATGTTCAAGGTGTCATTTTTTAAAAAATCTCCCCAGTTAGAGATGATTTCAGCCATTACTTTAGAAATGATACCAAATGGAGAATAAGTGGGTCTATTTCAACTTCATCTTTAAAACTCAGACTGAATAGAGGCCATGTATGAAGGACCAATAAAAAGAGCAATCAGAGAAGAGTATTAGTCATTGTTGAGCACCTATGTCCCCAGACAGGCACCATATATTATTGAACTCAAAGCCACTCACTCTCTCTATTTTCAGAGAACCGTGCAATCAATGAAGCAGAGAGCTATTTAATAGTATCAGACGGACTTTGCCTCTGACAGTGACATTTAGGGGAGGGGGTCCTTATTCTTACTATAAATGTCACCGTAAGGCATCTTGAAGATGTTTTTTAAAAATTCTTTTAAACAGAGTCTCACTCTGTGGTCCATGCGGCCCGGAACATGTTGCAATCCTCCTACCTCTACCTCCCAAATGTCAAGATTGTAGGTAAGCCTCCAAACCTTGCTTGGTGTTTTGAGACTTTTTATTCATTTAGAATGGGAGAAATGTCTATCATCTGCTATCCAAATACCGGAATCTTCAACTTTCTTCTGGAAACCTGGACAATAAGGAAGTCATTTTTAAAAATATATTTCCAGAGTCATAATCGCCAAGGAGTCTAATATCAATTTCTCATAGTGATGTCTCAGCTTCTTCAGTAAGAAGGAAGAATAACCTCTCCTGCCACCCAAGCAGTGGGTAGCATTGCCACACACTGTATTCTATATAATCTTTATAATAACCTTACTAATAAGGTGGCTGGTGTACTCGCTCTAGAAACAGGTCTCAGGCTTCAGATACTTTAAGCCTTGGCTGTCCTCCACTTCCCTCCAGCTCCCCGTGTGTACAAGTACCCTGGGACTGTTTCACAGCCCAGTTCATTGTTACGTTGCCAGGTAAGCAAAGATGGTCTGCTATGGACATGGACCTAGAAGCTATTTCTATAGCAAGATAGCCAAGAATAAAGAAACCATATACAGAAGTGACTTTAATTCTCATAAATCTATCCCACTAAGCCAAAATTAAACCCATCTCAAAGTCACCTTAGATCTCTCCAACCCCATACAATAGGAGAAATTCAGCAGACAGCAAGCTGAATTGGAGACAGCAATGAACTCACTGCATCTTAAATAACCCACTTTTGTAAATTTTGCAACAGAAATGCAACCGTGAACACATTGCTGGGATCTCTCTAAGGGCCTCAATAGAGGCCTAACGGCTTTAGCAGCTTCATGGTGAATTGGCCTCTGCCCAGGGGTGCTACCATTATCGAAGGCAATTGGCATTGCTCTGGAGCTTACTTCATGCCTCTCTGAATAGCCTCACTAGCAGCCTGGAGGCTTGGCTGGGTTTGGGAAACAACCAAAGCCCTTTGGACTCTAGTGTTGTGGTTTAGGTAATTGGTCAAGCTGTGGGGTCCTATTTGGAGGTCAAAAGTGTGGTCCTTTTCTTCTGCAGCTCATTAACTAAACCCAAGAACAGTTCTCCGAATAGGAGTATTTCATTTACCTTGCAAGCCACAAAATGCAGCCAGAATTATTTCAAGGGCATTCAATAAAGAAGTGACAGGTTCTCCTTTTCATCACTGGTACCCAAGATCCAGCCTGTAACTCAGCCAATTGGCTGTCTTCTTCCATTGCAGAGTGGGTTGGGGCAGGAGTGTTCCTTGCTATTGCTCCAGACATTGGGTATCTGCTTATCACTTGCAGCTAATAGCCGATCTGTCTTTGGAGAAGGTTTTGTTTTGCCCCAAACTTCATCTCATAGCTTTAATCCCAGTGAGTTTGTAATCTTCAGCCTCACTGAGTACAGAGAAAGAGAGGCTTTGACCAGCTTTCCAGGGAGGTAAATAGGTTTAAATGTCACCATCACCACAAATGGCCTCATCTCCCAGTGCCAGATTTCCATCACCAACTGGTGTGGCTGAGAAGATGGCAAAGAACTTTGGCTGAGCCTAAGCCTGTCCACCTCTGGAATAACTGAACCCAGGAGGGGATAGAGGTTAGAGAAGGGATAGAAAAGGCCTGAAATTTGGGATGAAGGGAAGAAAAGAAGGTGAGTGAGAACCTGAGAAAGGGATCTGCTATAAAGGAGAAACAAGAATGGAAACACAGCAGACTCAGCGTCCTCAGCTATGCGCCACACAGCCTGTGCCACACAGTCTGTGCCACACAGGACTCTGCCTCCTTCTCTTTTGAAATCAGGGCTATAATAAGCTGGAAACAACTTCTCGCTTTCTTCTTTGAGTTTAGGAATAGGGAAAGGTAACATCAAACATACGCTTGTAATTTTTAAAATGTGTTCATTCTCTCTCCACCATAGCAGTTAGGACAAAGGTTTATTTCAGCAGCTGACTGGAATGGGGAGGGGAGAGAGAGAAAGAGAGAGGGGAGGATGGAGAAGAAGAAGAAGAAGAAGAAGAAGAAGAAGAAGAAGAAGAAGAAGAAGAAGAAGAAGAAGAAGAAGAAATTCATGACCCATCCTGTAACTTCCAAGAAGTTACCAGAATCTTCTTTTTGTCAACCAATTCCAATTTCAGTGTGTGTGTGTGTGTGTGTGTGTGTGTGTGTGTGTGTGTGCATGCGCACATACATTTGCCATCTGCAGCACTTCTCTAAGCCTGGGTGAGCAAAGAACATCAGAGCTCCAAAAATCGCTGAGATATATGAGGCAGAAGAAGTGTGACAAGCAGCGGTCATGGTCCAAATGATTATTACAGAACTGCTGTCCTGGTCAGGTTTTGTGCTAAACACACCAGAGAAAGAAAGGAAGGCTGAAGGCTGCTTGTTTGGCATTTCTTTGTAGTTAGGGGTGGGTGGGAGGCTTTTCTTCCCCTGAGGTGGCAGTTGTTGTTAACTGAAATGGTGTGAAACCCCTTCTGTGCAGAAACTGGAGGTTCCTCTTTGAAGCCAGCAAGTCTTTGTTCTTTACCTAACTTGGTGCCATTTTCAACAGGAGCAGTTGTATAGAAGTCTGGTGAATACCCTGCCACCCAGAATTCAGTGAGATAGTTTGCCAGGTGGGAAAAGGCAGTAATGGTGGGGCCAGAGGGGACAGTTATGAATTTCAGGCAGGAGAAATTGATGGGTGGAGGATTGGGGCTAGTAGGGTTGCTGAACTATACATGTTTAAAATAAGACTCTATAAATGCCAGCTTGGTGGTGAGTGTTTGCAGTCTGTGATATTTGAATGCTTCAAAAAAAAGTGATCTGGGCGTGCAGCTGTGACTACGCCCTTTGGTGCATTGCATGGACAGGATGGGCTCAGTAAGAACAGGGACGGCAGCACTGTTCTGCCAAAATGCATTCCAACTTCAGAGTTGGTTTTTTTTTTTTTTTAATTGCATTCAAAATTTCAATTTATAAAACTCTCAGATGTGTTAAATGCTAAAGTTTTTGATGAACTGCAGTAGATTTCCATGAGATTCAAAGAATAGTCTTAAGGTCTAGTATTATTTATTAAAAAAATTGACTTTAATACCACTAAATATTCTTAAATAATAACCATTACAATTTTTTTCAACTCTAGGAGCCAAATTTGGAACCTCAGATATGCTCTAGATGCGTTCAACCATTGAAGGGCACTTCAGCCTTTCCAGAATAATAGTTCCTATCCACACTAAAGACAAGAGAGTTGTCAGCCAAAAGGAGAAAAAGGAGGACAAAAGGTAGATGTAGAAGAGGAAGAGGAAGAGAAAGGAAGCTGGGGAGAAGAGAAAGAGAAGTGGGGGAACAACGAAGGAAGGAAAAGGGAAGTGGGGGAAAGGCAGGGGGCAAGGGTTAGCAAATCATTTCCCTTTAGAGGAAAAGTTGAAATCTCTAGAGTGCTTTTAGAGTGTTGGCAATGGGGTGCAATCCCCTCCCACTTAGCTTAGCTCTCCTATTACCTGTCTCCATATTGTGATCCTAGGCAGTATAGTTCTTATGGCAGGGAAGTTGCCATCCAGAAAGGAATTGCTCCTAATTCAATTCTACTGTATATCAAAGCATTAGCATGTTGATTCAGCTCCCTGTTAATTAGCAAGTGAGCTCAGGCTTGCAACATAAGCCCATAGGACTTCCACTACAGAGCAGCCAGCCTATAAATCTCTCTTGCCCTAATAGTCCATGTCACTTCAATTAAAACCTCCTCTGCAGGTAGATAACACCATAGTGGGCTTTAACTGTCTGCTATATCTTAGGCCAGTGACAGGGTCACTTAAGGAGGTATCTGGCTTCATTCTGGAGCTAGCAGCTACTGCTTCCACTCTAGACTAGGGCTCAGTGAGAATCAGGTGAAAATGTGGATATTGTCATGATCTGGAAAAAAATCCATCCAAGTTTGTGTTACTTTTGTATTGCTGTAACTAACCTGACAGAAATGACTTAAGGGAGGGATAATGGAATTGGGCTCCTGGTTTCAGAGGCTCTCACCTAAGTCTATCACAGGGGACGGCATTGTGGGCTATCAAATCAGTTCTTGGCCCAGGAGCCTGTGGCAGAGGCTGGTAACATGGTGCTGGCCATGAAGCAGACAGCTAGATGGGGGTTATGGGGTGGGGAAAGATTGAAAGACCTGCTCCCATTAGCATACTGCTACTTTATCAGTGAGGTCTCACCTCCCAAGCTTTCTTAAAAGAACACTACTAGCTGAGAACCAAGGGCTCAAAACATGAGCCCATGAGGAAGACATTTGAGATTCAAGTCACGACACAATCCAAACTCTGGAATATTCAGACCTTCACTGTCTGCTAAGAGGGTTTATGGTGGTACACACATTGACAGACTTGTAATGTCACAAACTAATATTTTTTAATACTTATACAAAGTGTATTTAGTGAAAATGACAGAACCTCTTGCTAGTAAAAACAAAAATCAAAACAAAAATCCCCTATTCATAAACAAATTGGTGTTACTAATTTGCCCTCCTTGGGTGAATTAAATTCATCAAAATACATGCAAAGATTCTGAGTTTAAAGCTAAAGGAGTGAAATAGTTAAAGCATGAGTGTAATGAGTTCCTAAAAGCTAAAGATTGCTTATATCTTTCAATGTAATAATCTGTATGATTACTTACATCTTTTAAAGTACAACTGAAGAAACCCCCAAAGGCAGCTTATAAGGAGAGCTATTAAATTTTACTAGCCAGAGAAACCTATAGAAGACCAGAGACAATAAGGCTTTCTACAGCTGAATTGACAAATGCCCTCCTCTGTACAAAAAGAATTCACAGAACAGCTGCTACTCAGCAACATAATACCTTGTTGGAGTAAAGAGCTAGATTGAAACATAAAAGCTGAGTTACTATGTATTCCTCAAAACGATAAATTTTCTTCATACATGAGAGAGCCTACATACATGACTATTTTGTTTATGTTTGTCCAGCAGCAACACCAACTAACCATTACTGAAGACTGTCTTTCATGTGAATGCTTGGAACCCAAGATATGCTGAGATGCTCAAAGTATGGAATAATGAGTTCATTTTGTTGACAGTGGTACTGATGCTGCAAACAGAATGGTGTGTCAAGCTGGTGGCAAGTTGGCCTGGACTATGGTACCAGAACCAACCATACCAGTAGCTATTGTGTTTCTCAGAAACATGCTATAAAGTTAAAAGTAGGAAAACAGGAAATATGTTCCAGTCATACTTGATGTCATTACAAAGTATGTCTTTAGTAAACTTGACCCTTCAGAACATACTTTGTAACTGGATGGCAAAATAAGAAGTACACATAGACCTCTTGATCCAGATGGGATGCCATGGTTCTCTTCCATGCATACCTTAAAGAAAAGTACCCATGCGGTTGGTCTATAAGTTGTATCACACTTTTTATTTATAGAATGTCATTTTTGTACATAAAATCTATGGTTGTTCAGATCTGGAAAACGAATGAAATGAGCCTGTCACTCTAAAGAAACACTTGTTGGTATTTGTTGGTGGTGAAAGTTATATTTTCAAGCAACATTTCAAATTATGGAAAACTTACTACTATCAACCTGGCTATATTTTGTTTCTTCAAGAGTCTTCCTATGAGCTTTCAAGTTATATTTAGAATTATGGAAATCTTACTGCCATCAACCTGGCTACATCCTGTTTCTTCAAGAATCTCCCTGTGAGCTTGGACATGATATTACTGGTTTTCCCAGTGGATTATGTCTTTATTTTATATCATTATATTTCTACATTTTGATGTTTTATGATTAAATGTACCTCTAGTTTCTCTGTAAGCCAGTATTTTTCACATGACCAATGTCTGATATTAGCAAAGATGCTTAGTTAAAATATTCACCCAAAGTATAAGACAGACCAACTGTGACTGTGACCCAATTAAAAGGAAAAACCTGATTGCTTTCAGGTTTTATTATATTATATTATAGCTAACTTTAAAAATTACCACTTGGCAATTCAGAGGACAATGTAACAATAATCTAACCCCTGCTTCCAACTTCATTACTGGAAACCGGAATCACTTCATGTATTTCAACCAAAGCAGCACATTGCAGCTGACTGAATGTAGAAACAGCTATCCTGAGAATCTAGCATCTATGGAGTCAGACAAAGAGTCTCAAAGGCATATAAAACAATAATGTTCATCTCATTAAATTTTATTAGAAATATTAAATATGTAGGATTTGTGTTAACATTAATTAGGTTATGATTTTCTGCTAGCAAATCTTCCTCATTTCCTCTTATACTGTATAGTATGATAAATATTGATATATGTGTCTCATTAAAATACTTTAATATATTCAACAATATTCAGGAGAATAAAGGAGTCCTAAGACTAACATATTTGAGAAGTGCTGACTTACACTGTAATGCTTACATTTTTGTTTTCTCCTGTGTTCATCTGTCTGCCCCTCATTCTACTGAGCTCTTCGAGAGTAAACACTGTGTGAACCTAATTATACTCAGTTCCTAGTACTTAGTGGGGGAGTAAATAGACATTCTTTGAAGGAATGAATGAAATATTCAACTTTAGAATCTGAAATGTTCCTGAATTCTACAACAGAAACCTCAGTCTCACTAGCTAAGAAAACCGTCATCAGTAGCTCAGTATATATTCAAGGGAAAAAAACAAAAACAAAATCAAAACTCCAGTAATAACAATGACCAGAGAGGATGGGAAAACCCACAAAGACCACAGTTTCTTAGATACCCTCTGTGATCAGTTGATTGTCCTTCCAGACTCTCGAAGTCCACGTTCCCCACCTCACACTTCAGCACTCAGCAGCATCCACCTTCTCCTGAGACACTCCATCCTCCTCCTCAGGTCCCAGAATCTCCAACTAGATTCACCAAATCTTTACAATTCCAGTTCTGAAGTTTCCAGATGCAGACATGACTGGGGAGCAAGGTTCCTCTGGACGTCAATGCTACAGCTCTACTCTATGTGTACTTTATATCCTGAATTTGCAACATTGTAACTATTGTCTTGTGTGTCTTTCTTGTGATACTGTCAGCTAACAAAGTTTTCTATCCCAAGTCGAAGATACACCTTTCACTTAAAAGTGATACTATAACAACAACAAAAAGAAAGCTTGCTTTCAGATTCTATGATGCAGCTAACTTATAGGCATGAATGAGTGCTTTAAATGTTAGCTAGACTGAACTGAAATGTTTTCTTCCATACTGTTAAAGAGCAGGTATAAAACAGGCAAGGTCCATTCCATTTTATTTGCTTTAAACATTTCTGTCAGCCATGATAGGAAGTGTTGGGAATTTCAAGTATTTATATCTGTGAGGTTATGCCCCTCCCCCAAAGAGGGACAAAGAATGTGAGAGGGCTATGAATGGGAAATATGTACTTGCAAGTTCCTATAGAGTCCAGGATGAACACACTCCTCCAGAAAATGTTGAAAATGCATTCCACAGAGCAAGACACTTGTAGAGTCACTAATGGATATATGAACATTTAAGACTTGGAAGAAGACAAGCAAATTACACAAATAAGTTTCCAATTACAAATGGAGAGCAGAGTCGGGAAGGGGAACCGTGATAAGATATCATTATCATGGGTACTTCAGATTGGGGGTGGAGAAAGGCCTGGCAAAGGTGTTGCTGAGACACTGACTTCCAGCTGCAGGAGGGCTGTGATTAGGCAGAGTAGAAAGGTCAAGGTGAAAGCAGTGTTTATCAGGCTTGGGAAGTGAGGTGGAGAGCTTGGGGGGCAGGGAGAGAGTAGGTAGGAGCTGAGCTCGGATAACACAGCACAGATGCTTGAAGAAACCCAGAGCTAAGCACAGTCCTCATTTTCTTCCTCTGATATGCAGACCCATGATTCTGGGTGGTCTGTATTCATCTCACATAAGACCCAGAAAGATAAATGGAGCCTGTTTCCTCAAGTAACTACTGCTAAGAGAAAAGTTTTCTTCAAATGTATTTCTCCATCAGCACTTTCCCCACAGGGCACCTAAAACTTGATTTATCATAACTGTTCACCCAGCATCCACATAAAGTAATACAAATGTGGCATATTTAAATGCACTCCTCGGAAAAAAATTGCTGGCAGTGATCACAAACCATAAATAAAGGAAAAAACAGCCCAACTATGGCTGGTTGCAAACTGAGTGGATAGAGCCCCTGACTCCTGCCTAGAAGCCAAAACATAACTCCAGGGAGTCACAGCCATGTCATCAGATTACTGTTCTGCAGCTGGGAGCAACTCACACTCCACTGAGGTCTGCCCTCCCGGCCAGGGAGCTACCAAGCTCCCCACACTTCCTCTTGGGGGTTTAGAATGGCAAGGAAATAGGAGCTGACCAGCCACAGCCTAAGTCCTATTAGGTATTTGGTTCTAATGCAGATTCAAACACCAGCTCAGCTTTCATTAGTTGTAGGAGTTCCATTCAATCATTTAGCCTGTCGCTCACATCCTCTGCTGTACAACAGAGACATAAGTAACATTGTACCATAAAGTGTCAAAAGTGCTGCATGAGCTGATAGCAAAGTAAATATCACCTGTTAATATAGATTGTCCACAGGGAATTAGTCAGCCAAGAGTATTTCAAAGCCTTGGAGACTGAGCCCTAGGAGCAGATAATTTGGCTCTTTTATCACCATCTATAAACAATTGCTTGGCATCTTAAGGATGGTATTAATAACAAATCACCCTGATTTTATTCTTCATGCAGATAACACTTATTTTTATAAAAGCCGGCCAAGTAAGTCAGGAAAAAAACAAAGCAAGCTTTCCCCCTTTCCTTACTGTGCATAATAATATCTATCTCCTATGAAAACAGAAAATCTCTGTTATCCTCTAACCAGATCTTAAAGACCTCTCTTCACGAGATCTGCCATTTCCTTTACTCCTGGGAATTGCCACTGCAATTTTGAGGAGCTCAGTGCTCACTTGCATCATTCATTAACCCCCTCAGACTGGAGGCTCTTGTACCCCCATCAGATCCAAGAGGGGTCATGGCTTTCATTTGACATCGCACCACACCTCAAAGCCAAATGCCAGCTCTGCTTACCCTGGGACTGGGCAGAACAGGAAGGATCACAGACTCTGAAATTTTCCCAAGCATGAGCCTTTCAAAGCCAAAAGCTTCCCTTTGAGCAAAGCGACACTTTCCTACCTAACCTTACCATGGAACCAGGATCCAGACAAACTACATTCTGGAAAAAACACATTGAGATTGCCCTTGGGAAGAAACAAGAAAGGATGACAAAGCACACATTTGGTTAAAGCATGCCAGGGATATGAAGTTACTACAATGATGCTTCCCCTGATCTCTGCATGGGCTCCCTTCCAGACTCTCTCAACCCTGCAAGAAACTGCTCAGAGCCTTGTAACACTTTAAAATCTGCAGACAGTCAAGTCTGTGGACAGTGCATTGTCAGGGTTTCCAGGAAGTACTATTTCTTCCTAAATTCTAAAAACTCAGTACTCTGAGGTTAGAATTCACACAGGGTAAACGAATACATCACAGCACCAAAACGCCTGTGGCTCCTTTGGGTGGCATTTTGTTGTTTTCATTGCTGTTGCTTGGTTAGTTTGGTATTTTGAAGCAGGATCTCTCTATGTAGCCCTGGCTGCCTGGGAACATGCTCTGTAGACCAGGCTGGCCTCAAATCCACAGAAACTTACCTGCCTTTGCCTCTACCTCTCAGATTCTGAAATTACAGGCTTGTGCCACCACACCTGGTTTAGGGGTGCCGTTTTAATACCACCTGCATCTGGCAGAGTGACAGAGAGACTCATGGCTTCCCATAGAGAGAACTGACACAGCACTAGCAGAATATAAAGTAAGGTCTGGCAGCCAGACAGTAATTTATGACAGCAACCAAATGGTTCAAACAAACAAACAAAACCCACCAGGAAAGCAGGGACAGAAGAGAAACATTTGGCTAGCTAGCATTTAAGAGAGAGAAGGAAATGGACAAATTCATTATGCAGGTTCTTCTGCACATGGAAAACAATGTTGGCTTATAGGGAATCGGAGGAGACAAGAAGCCAGTACACATCGTAGTGCTGGAGTCTTTAGCTCCAACAAGAGAAGTAAACTAGTCTATCAGGTCAAGACTGCCTGGCCCTCGTGGAAAGTTAGTTTTTATATGAGAAGCCTACCTTGGCAATACAGAAAATGTAAATCTTTCTATTAAATACACATCATATTATAAGACATCCTCAAAAACAGCCAGCAGAAAAAAGATATGCAAAATTATATTATTATTCTTTCTCTCTCTGTGTGTGTGTGTGTGTGTGTGTATGTGTGTGTGTGTGTGTGTGTGTGTGTGTGTGTACCCGTGCGCACCATGGTGCATGTGTGGAAGAGTCAGAAGTGAACTTTTGAGATTCACCTTTTCCTTCTGTCACATTAGTCCTGGGGATCAAACTGAGGTAATTAGGCTTGGTGGCAGATGTCTCCACTCACTGGGCCACCCTGCCTGGTACATTTTCAATAATGTGCAAAGTTTTACAGGTGTTCGCTACTTTAATTGAAATTGGCACTGATGTTATTAAGGTGTGTGGGGTTTTCTGTCTTTTATTTTTATTTATTGTGTTCATTATACTAAGGCTCCTACCCAGCTGTTCATACCAAGTCGTGGTGTGAACAAAAATTCTGTTATTTTTTGCTTATTAAGAACCTTGCTACATAAGTCATACATGAAGTCAGGGAGTGTTTGCATTTGTGACTTACTAATTTCACCTAGTATAATGTCTTTAAATTGTATCTCTATTGTCACAAATTGCAAAATTTCTGACTTCAAGGCTGAATAGTATCTCATTGCATACACACATTAGAATATTTTTATCTTAGATGGAATACATCCATCTAAAAATATTTAGTTTATTTCCACATTTTGGACATTAGAAACAATGCTGTAGTGAACACAACCTAATATATAAGGTCAAAGTGTTGGTTGAGGGGCTGGGGAACAGTTACAAGGAGAGGGGTTTACCAGTCAAGAGGCATAAAGTTTCAGCCCAGGGAAATGAGTCAACTCTAGAGAACTGGTATACCACATGGTAGCTATGGTCCATAGTAATGTGCTGAGGATAGACCCCATAGTGAGTCATCTAATCATTATCTCTCTTCCATGATAAATTCTAAGGATAACAAAAAGCCAGAGCTGTGTCTACCAGATTAGCACATATATTCTCATAAAGGCTGTCACACAAGTGTAGCTCAATACAGTTTGGTGAAGGACTGAGAATAGAGGGAGATACCATAGCAAAATAGGGCAAAGGAAAATTACAGTCCAGTCTCATGTATATAGAAATATGCAAAAATTATATCCAGAATGTATAGCTGGTCAACCACACGAGAATGATTATCCTTCTTAATTCATTCAGATGCTATAACAAAATAACTAGATGACATGGGTTTGTTTCTCATAGATACAGACAATTAGAAGACCAAGATTAAGGGAATGGCAGGTTCTATGTTCATGGATAGACATCTCTTGCTGTGTCTCACATGGTAGAAGAAGCCAGAGAGCTTTCCAGGGCTAAGGGCTAAGGGTACTATTAGTAATAAAGGTTAGGTCCTCTTGACGGTGTCACCTTCTGAAAGCTGCCCACCCTCCAAATATCATTTCCTTAGAGGTTAGGGTCTTAACATGACATCCTTTCAGGGGCATAAATGTTCAGACCATACATACCACCAAGAACCCTCACATTATTGTTAACTGTGTTAGTTTTGTCAACTAGACATAACATAGGATCACCCAGAAAGAGAGTCTAAGTAAGGGATGCATAGCCTGAGAGCATGCCTGGGCAGGAATGTCTTTATTACATTAATTGATGTAGGGAGACCTAGCCTACTGGAGACTGCACTATTGCCTGGATTCAGGCTCTGAACTGTACACAGTGAGAGAAAATAAGTTGAACCGTGCAGATGTGTGCACTCTTCTCTCTCTGCTTCTTGATTGTGGATGTGATGTGACCAGCTGTTTTCAGTTCCTGCCACCCTGCCTGCCCTTCTTTGATGGGTTATAATCTGCAGTTATGAGCTGTGTTGCTTTTCATCAGGCAGTTTCATCATAGCAACAGGGAGGAAGGGCGTGTTATAAAAGTGACAGGAAGCCCAGGGATTTTGGTAGGAAAGTCATGTAGCCACAGTGAACAAACCTACCCCTTGCTATGTCATGTGCATAAGTAAACTCTCTTCCAACTTCTGGAACTGTCACTCATCCTGGACTTCTGAAACACACTTACCAAAGTTACCTCCTTATCAGGGCACATTTCCTTGTTTCTTGTACTGTTCTCATCAGTGATGTGATGGCTTCATCCGTCACCCTTGTGGCATGAGGCGATTGCTTTTGTCTGCCAGCACCTACTTGGCCCCTTTTCTGGTAACAGACCCACCTCTGATGTGGAGAGAAGGAGCAGAGACTAAGTAAACCCACTCCCATTACCTCACCCTCCTCCCTTCGCAGCCAGTCCTTGAGTCACTGAGTCACGAGCACAAATCTGAACTGTATGGGTTTGTCCCATAGACAGAAAGCAGGCAAATTTTTTACACTGGTGTCTGGGCCTGAGATCTTATTGTTTGGCTGTTAATTCAAGTCTTCGATAACCTGATAAGTCCTTTTGTTGTTGTTATTCAAGTTAACCTGAATCCCCTCTTAGTACAGAAAGTAGGATGACAAAGCCTTAATTTATGGATCTAATTTTTTTTATGATAGATTACAAAGACATTTGAACAAAGCAAGAAAGTTTTGTTTCTCTTTTTCATTTTCCATTGCAACGTTAGTTCACCACATCAATAGTGCCCTGGGCAGTCAGACTAATGCAAAATGTGTTCTCTAAATAATGCATCATGTTGGATCTGGTTTGCCTCAGGAAAACATGTGCTGTAAGAGAAATGCTAGCCCTGGAAGAACGGGATGACTTGTCAGAAGCTGAACTTGATTTTAGTTTCCCTTTGTGTCTCTTCTTCCAAATAGGAGCTGGAGGACACATTTGGTCTTCCATGGGAAATAAATTTTGTCTAAGCCAAGAACTGGTTGAGAGGAGCCAGAAAATAGGCACCTAACATTTGTGTGCTATATGCACCTGAGCCTCAAACAGGTAATAAAACTCTATTGTCTCTAGTGGAGAGGGAAGAACTATCAGATGTTTCTGTTAAAACATGTCAAGAAGGAGTTTGCCAGTGTTTTTCAGGAGTTTGTAAAAGACAGCTGTGGTGGCAGCTCCCAGTTCTGACCTTCTTTTGTTCTCTCTCCTTGGACAGCAATGGCATCCAGGCCTCATCCCTGGCATGTGAAATGGACAGCCATCAAGCTGCTCTTTCAGGGCCACCAAACAGAAAGCTATTGGACTTTTTAAAAAAAATTTTTATTTTAATTTTTTGATACATTATTTACATTTCCTATGTTTCCCCCTTTCCAGGTCTCCACTTTGGAACCCCCCTATCCCCTCCCCATTTCCTATGTTTCCCCCTTTCCAGGTCTCCACTTTGGAACCCCCTCCCCCTCCCCCTCCCCTCCCCTCTATTGGATATTTTAAACAAAGGTTTCTCAAAGGATCCTTGGAAGCACTGTGTTCCATTTGCCTCTCTAATGCTTCTGGAAAGGTAAATAAATACTCTTCTACCTTAGCTGGGAATACTAAGTAACAATTGCAATTGGTTGTTTCAAACTTTTCCCCAAGTAGGAGTGAGGAAAAAATAACTAAGTGCATCTTAAGCTTGTGGGTCTTTGGGTATATAAAAAGGAATTTAGAGACAATTATGCTATAAAGCTATTTAAGATTAAAGGAAATAAGTCTGGCATGGTGGTGCAGACCTGTAATCCCAACACTCAGGAGGCCGAGGCAGGAGGACTGCTATAAGTTTTAGGACAGCCTAGGATACATAGTATGATCTTCTCTCCAAGAAAGAAGGAAGAGGAGGAGGAGGAGGAGGAGGAGGAGGAGGAGGAGGAGGAGGAGGAGGAGGAGGAGGAGGAGGAGGAGAATATGTGCATGCAGAAATTGACCAATAGTCAAGAAGATTACTGGCGATAGTCCCAGAGGAAACAACCCAAAGGCCACTGCTAACAAAATGCATAAATCAAATGTGGTATAGTGCCACAAGAGTATACAGCAGTGTGGATAAAAAGAACCTGTAACCTACATGCAATACATGCTAAACTCATACATTTAAGGAAGAGTCAAATCAGCCAGGCAAAGATATTGCCAATGATTATTCTATTTATATAAAGTTCACAGTGAGACCCCTGACATATGCTGTTAGAGTTCAGCTGAATGGCTACCCTTGCAAGAATGAGTGGTGGCTTTCTAGAAAGAGATGACAATGAAAGGGTGCCACTTCTGCAATCTGGTGACATTCCACAACTGTGCCTACTTTGTTGGCTTATTGAGTTAGAAGCTTATTACATATACTCTTCTCTGTATTTTTGCAACACCATATATGTAATTATTTTAGCTAATCAGTATTTAGAGAGAAAATGAAGCTGAGGCTGAGGTCTTGCAGGTACACCCAGGTCATGGTGCTGATATAGCCCTATAATGGCTCAGGGACTCTAGCTGTCAGTCTCAAGACTCAGCTGCCCTGAACTGAGGGGACTTCTCAGAATCCCCCTCTTTCTTCCTTTGCAGGGCATCAGTTCTGTTCTTCCCATCTAGAGGGATCATCAGACACAGCCAGGAAGGATTGACTGAAAGTGTACAGTTTCAGACCTGAGCACTCACAGAAGTACAATGGACTCAGCCCAGCTATGGCTTCCAAACCCTTCACAGTCAGTTTTGGCTGCTGCACAAACCTTCAAGAACCCATTTTTCATAGCAGCACTGCCCAGGTTTCCCACCACATTACTGCTTTCCAGATTGCTCTCACTTGGAGAATATCTGTTTCCGATTATTGTTCCCCAGATGTTTTGGCTTGGCTTTCTCTAATCTGAAGCACGTCTGGCTGTTTCCCGCCTTTGTGCCTGATCTCTGTTTGCTCTTGTATTGCTTTTCTGTCTTCACTGGAACTTTCAGCACCTTCCACTTTTGATTCCCCCAAGCACTTTGTTAAATCAATTATATCCCTTTCCCAAGAATCTCAAAGAAAACAGACATTAGACATAAGAAACCCCAAATTTATTCTTATGTTGCACCAGGCAACCTATTTGCCTTCTCTTTGCATATGATCTGTGGAATGGAGTGAAGGTGGGTTCATAGTGTTGAGCCTTGAGCTCAAAAGACATGCCAGATGAGATGAACTCTAAACCATAAGGAGACAAGCCACCAGCATTAGAATCTAGATCCAGGGGCACAATGGCACATACCTGCAGTCTCAGCTGTTTGGATGGCGGCACGACGATCATGAGGGCTGTCTAGGCTCAGCTGAAGAGCAAATGGCCGTCTATGGAAGAAAAAGACAAACAAGCAAATAACAACAGCAGCAGCAGCAGCAGCAGCAGCAGCAGCAATAACAACAACCCCAGACCTTCAAATCCACCCATTCACCTGCCCCTTCACATCGAAATAGCCCTGGGTTCTGTCTCACATATTTGTTCAACTAGCAATAGTGTCTTTTAGCTTTGACCCCTGATTTTCAAACAAAAGAACCCTTCAGTGTCCCAGGCCAATAATTAGACTTCATTATTCTCATCTACTTTCCCCAAGACTTCTAGTGCCCCCCCCATTATTATGAGGGCTATCATTAAATACATCTTGACACTACCACAACCAACCCTCCACATAGACTTGTGCTTTTGCTGAAGATACTGAAAACTGACCCCAGAAAAGCCTATCCTCAGAGTGGGAGAGGTCTATACTTGGGTTTCATGGGTTTGTAGAAAAGTAGTTATAATAGGGGTGACTATCATATAATTGGCTCCTGGAACTTGCTAGCACTAGCACAGACTGTTTTAAAGTAACTTATTCCAGCTCATAGAGGATCAGTCCATAAGCATGGTCCTAACATGGTTTGCTTTTTACGGCTGTGATAGAACACTCTGACCAAGGGCTCCTTGAGGAAGGCAGAAGTATATTTGGCTTACACACACTGAGCACAGTTCAGCATCAGGAAAAGCTAAGGCATGAGCTCTGGAGAACTGAAGCAGAAGCCATGGAGGAACATCAAATTCTAGCATGCTTTCATGATCCTCCCAGCATGCTTTCTTGTACAGGACCACCGTCCACAGCAACCTGAACCCTCTTACACCAACCACTGGGAAAATTCATAGTCTTGTCCACAATCTGAAGAAGCATTGTCTCAGTTGAGGTCCCCTTTCCCCAAATGACTCTAGCTCTATCAAAGTAACAGAAAACTTACCAAACTTAGCATCTCACTCAACACACCTATTTTCCATCGCCATTTCTGTAGGTTAGAAGTCTAGGCACAGCTTGCTTAGATTCTCCACCTGTAAGTCTCTTAGATTGGTGTCAGCCAGAGCTTCAGGCTCAGGGGAGACTCAGAATTATTTGGATCTCAAGGAAAACAGCTGGGCTGAGGAGCAGGCCATCCTGGTGCTGACATGCTAATGGTTTGACTCACTTTAAGGAAATGAGAAAGATAGGGAGTCACTGAAAAACAAATGTAGTGAAAATTATTACTCTGTCATTGTATAGGGATATGGGGGAGCCTCAGAGAAGGAAACTCAAACCCCTATTTTTTTTTTTAATTGCTCATTGAAGTTGGCAAGCCGTCTGTTGCATTTCTGTTAACAAATGGCTTCAGAGAGACACATTGCTAACACATGCAGGGGAAGGCATTTAAAGGGCTGTATACACCAATAGTAAATAAAGCAAGGGCAAGCTCCTACAATGGCAGGTAGATGCTCTGCTGGTCGTGTGGGTTTTCATTGAGGTATAAGGTACAGTGGAAGCCTCAAGAAAAGACATCTGTGCCAGTGTTGAAGATGGGCACCGGTCCTAGGGGGAAACGAAGTGAGTCCTTCTGAATGAACACCTAGGGCAGTGGGAAGCACTGCTTCGTTCTTCCTACTCCTTTGGCATTGAGTTGCTGAAACTAGGCCAATCTTGGAGATTTTAATAAAACTTCCTAAGTTAAATGGACTCGGGCATTGCAGCCAGTGTGTCAGACGTGCCAAGCTCTCCCGAATGGGCAGGTTGTGCTGACATTAAGCAATTCTTAATAGTGCTTTCATTGGTAGATTACTGAACTTTAGGTAAATCAACAGTGACTCTTCATCAAGATCAATGACCCTTGGCACAGGACAATTGCCAAGAACACTTGTATTTCCTGTTCGTGCATCAGTGTGGTCCTTGGACGCTGGCGCATTTGGCAACACGTATGATGGAATATTGACTTAAAATTAAGAGCCTTGCTCCTGGCTCCAGCTGTGCCAAGGCCAGCTGAGCTGTGACTGCATAATTTCTCTCCATTTCAGCTGCTAATTTAGATTCATATAATAAAGAATGATTAAGAAATGCTTTGTGGATCTGGCACTATACTAGAGTCTGGCAGGGTGGGACTGGGAAACGGTTAAGAAATATGGCTCAGGCCCCATTTTCAGACTGACAGGGTTGAATATATCCAATATTCTCTGAAAAAGGTGTATACATTATGCTATATAAACGCAAGCTATTCTTCTTTATTGAAAGGAGCATCTTAGATTCTATAGTTAAAAATAATTTTCTTTTCTCACATGATACTTGCATGTATTTCTCACCAAACTCCCATTCCCAGGAGACGCATGGCCAATGACAGCATCCAATAACCTCATCACTTTGAGGAAATGGAAGCTGATCTTTCTGTCTTTGTCTTTTTACTTCCAAGACTGCCTTCCCTTGAACACGCTGAGTGGGAAAAGTAATCCTTTTGTTTCACCACCACCTTTGATGCACGCCATGCTGACTCCAAACAGATCATGTTCATACAACCAAGTTTCCTCTTCTTCTCACATATTCAATCAGAGCTCCATCTGGATAAGCAGAGCCCAGATGGCCTACCCATTTCCTGGAGCATAAAGCTTCTCGGTATATAAAATAGAAACCTCTTTGATGATCCATGTATTTGTCAGGATTTGTTGCGCAACACATGTCCCAGGAAAGTCTCCTGTGATTTCCAGCACCTCCAGTGGAAGCTGGGAAAAACAGTTGGCTGTTTGTTTGTTTAGCTTCCAGATTGGGTGGCGGGTTACTCCTTCCTACTTCCTTTATTCTGTGTATTTCACTTTCTCCTCATTTGCAATGCAGCCACAAGGCCCTGATTTTAAACATCAGATATAGTGAGGATCTGGGAGCTTCTGAGACTTTGAAATATTGGCACATTTTCTAAAACTATGTCAGGTTCTTTTTCTCATTGTGTATTTGAGTTTCTCAATTTTCATCTACCTAAACAGAGACTATCTCATCAGAACAATTCTCAACTCAAAAGGAAATACTCGAGACTCATGCCTACCAGTTCATTCTTCCTTCAAATATATGTACTCATTTAACAGACACACGTTGAGTTTTTATTACAAGCAGCAACATTCTAGGTGCTGAGCACACACAGTTAAGAAAATCAACACAACTCTTGACTCTTCTAAAAAAATCTTTATCTTATCATTAGTACTTATAAACTGATGAGAAGAGAATGAATATAATCACAATTAGATAAAAAGTCTTATGAGGGATGAGGTCATGCTAGTTATGTACCATGGAGAAAACTGGAAAAGACAAAGACGGCAGGGAGCTGTGAGGCTGGGGATACAGTACAAAACTTCAGATGCTAAGAATTGACTCCCAGGGAGAGGCAAGAAGCAAAAAGATAATCTTGGTGTCACAGGGGCAGTGAAGCTGGGGGAAGTAGTCATTTTCTGAGTCTGTTTTCATTGGAACAATGGGATTCCTGATGGATTGAGTTTGATAGGAGAAATTAAAAGACCATTTCTACAGCAGAGGCTAATTTGCAGTAGAAAACAGCAATGGAATGGTAAAGAGAGAAGTTTGAAACATCTGAAGAGAGAAAAAAATGCATGAAGCAGTATTTTAGGAAGGAACAGAATGAAGGGAAAAGGAAGATTTGAAATCATAATAAATGTTCTCTCATAGTGAAAAGAAGTATATAAACCTAGCATGAGACAACACCCCCAAATCTTGAAAGTGACACAGAAGCCTGAAGCCACACCCAGGCCCCTCATAGTGAACCTACAGAAAACAGAAGGGAGAGGGTCGCAAGGCCTTCAGAAAGCAGACCCTCCCTTAGCACCAACAGAAACCAGAAAAGGTAGTGAAGGATATATTCAGCATTAGCAGGAAAGAACTGTGGGACCACAGGGGATTTTTTTCCAATACTTTATTTATCCAGTTTACATCCCAATCACTGCCCTCTTCCTCCCAGTCCTCCCCCCACCTAGTTCCTCCTCCTATCCCCCTACTTCTCCTCTGAGAGGGTGGAGACACTCCTTGGTATCTCCCCCCCCCCCCCGCCCTGGCACATCAAGTCTCTGCAGGGCTAGGTGCATCCTTTCCCACTGAGGCCAGACAAGGCAGCCCAGCTAAGGGAACAGGATTCACAGACAGGCAACAGCTTTAGGGACAGTCCCTACTCGAGTTGTTGAGGGACTCACATGAAGACTGAGTTGCACATCTGCTACATATGTGTGTGGGGTGGGGAGCTAGGTCCGACCCATATATGCTCTTTGGTTGTTGGTTCAGTCTCTGAAAGCCACAGACCACAGTTGTATAACCAATGACGATAAACTAAGAAATCATAGACAAGGTTAAAGTAAAGCAAAGAATGTAGAATGTATTTGCACACTGGAAGCCAGCTTAGCAAGACACAGTCTGGCTCCACGGAAGGAAAAGCCATTTAAGTTTTCCTCAAGTCCAATGGTTGGAACCATCCAGATCAAAAGACAAAGCCAGTCATTCCAGTTATTTCTCAAGCCTCACAAGGTAGTGTTAGATTTCAGAAAATTGTTTCCTCTTCCTCCTGCCAGTAAAATATTTAAGGCCCAATGACTTCTGTACTCTTGCTCTCTCTCTGTCTCTCTCTCTCTGTCTCTCTGTCTCTGTCTCTGTCTCTCTCTTGCTCTCTCTCTGTCTCTCTGTCTCTGTCTCTCTCTGTCTCTCTCTCTCTGTCTCTCTCTCTCTCTCTCTGACTCTATTTTATCAGACAAGAGAAGCACAGTTCTCACCACCCAATACACAAAAACAGACCTCATAAGGGAACTGTTAAATAATTTACCTTATTCAAAACAAACACAAACCCAAGTTAGAGAAAAATTTTAATAACCATGTCACATAAGCAGAAGACATAAAGAAAGATATTAGAGAAATTTGATTTTGTTAAATCTTTGAAACACCTGTACATTAAAAAACATCACAGAGTAAAAAGTCATAAGTAGAAGAAAATAATTTAATCAAAACAAACAAACAAACAAACAAACAAACAAAAACTCACATCGTCTTTAGAATATATAAAGAGCTTCTGGAAATAAAGCTAAAACCTGAAAGAGAATTACTCTGGACAGTCCAGTCATGAAAGGGGAGCCTTGTTGAGGCATAAACACGATTATTCATTAGAGGAATAATTAAAGAAATGTGATTCTTAATAGCAAGTAGATATTCATTCCCAACTTTGAGTTTAGTACAGATAAAGTCTGAAAACCCTCACAAGGATTGGCAGTAACTGCGCAGGCATGGGCCGTTGGGAGGACAGGAAGTTGATGGCGGTGTTTTGGAGAAATAGCATCTGCTGATGTGGAAGATATTCACATTCCAACAATTCCCCTTCCGGGTGCAATCCAGAACAGTTTTCAAATGCAGGATAAGATGCAGCAAGAGGGTAAAATCCACTTGGTGGGGAAGGAGAGTAGAGGAGAATGCAGGGGGAAGAGCACAATGCAACTATGCAGGGTGGGCAGAAAGTGTGGCATACACAGCTAGTCACTGCTGGGAATCTCTTCATGGAGCTAGCTCGGGGCTCCAATATCTGAGGCAGCTGCTGACCATTCACAGCTATCCTGTTCCAAAGCCTGGCAGGAGCCACTTCAACCAGAACTGCCTGGAAGTCTATCCTTCCTTCCCCAGCCCTCATCAACTGTCCTGCTGTCAATAACTGACCAGTAAGGAGTATGGCCACCAGGCCTCCTGGCTTCAGATGAGATAAGCCTGTGCTGTTCATAGCACAAAACCTGGCACCTCCAATCAGGCATCAGATTGAGGCTAGCCCAGGGAAACCACAGCTTTATGTCACTGATCCCCTGTCCTGCACTGTGCTGTTTCCATCTCTCTTCTACAGATTGTCTTACTAAGAAATTCTCCTTGCTGACTTTGCTGCTAGGGAACCTAAGAAGGGAGAGCTTGTATACTTTGTGTGTTTGTGTGTGTGTGTGTGTGTGTGTGTGTGTGTGTGTGTGTGTGTGTGTGTGTCTGCTCACTGTGCTGAGATGTCAAATGTATTCTTAGGAGTTACACACTTCTTCTCAGGGAGGATATTTATCTGTTATGCAAAAAAATAAGTTTTATGATCTGAATGTTTATTTACAGGATCATGGATGAATAATGTGGAAATAATAAGTCCTCTGTTGGCCGGATACAAAATTAACTCGAACAAATCAGGAGCCTTCCTATGCTCAAAGGATAAACAGGCTGAGAAAGAAATTAGGGAAATGACACCCTTCACAATTGTCACAAACAATATAAAGTATCTTGGTGTGACTCTAACCAAACAAGTGAAAGATTTGTATGACAAGAACTTCAAGTCTCTGAAGAAAGAAATCGAAGAAGACCTCAGGTGGAAAGCTCTCCCCTGCTCATGGATTGGCAGGATTAATATAGTAAAAATGGCCATCCTGTCAAAAGCAATCTACACATTCAATGCAATTCCCATCAAAATTCCAACTCAATTCTTCATAGACTTAGAAAGAGCAATTCTCAAATTCATTTGGAACAACAAAAAACCCAGGATAGCAAAAGCTATTCTCAAGAACAAAAGAACGTCTGGGGGAATCAGCATTCCTGATCTCAAGCTGTACTACAGAGCAGTAGTGATAAAAACTGCATGGTATTGGTACAGTGACAGGCAGGTAGATCAATGGAATAGAATCGAAGACCCAGAAATGAACCCACACACCTATGGTCACTTGATTTTCGACAAAGGAGCCAAAACCATCCAGTGGAAAAAAGACAGCATTTTCAACAAATGGTGCTGGTTCAATGCAGAAGAATGCAAATTGATCCATTCCTATCTCCCTGTACAAAGCTCAAGTCCAAGTGGATCAAGGACCTCCACATAAAACCAGATACACTGAATCTAATAGAAGAGAAAGTGGGGGTAAACCTCGAACACATGGGTACAGGGGGAAAGTTCCTGAACAGAACACCAATGGCTTATGCTCTAAGATCAAGAACCTACAAATGGGACCTCATGAAATTGCAAAGCTTCTATAAGGCAAAGGACATTGTCAATAGGACAAAATGGCAACCAACAGATTGGGAAAAGATCTTTACCAATCCTACGTCCAATAGAGGGCTAATATCCAACATACACAAAGAACTCAAGAAGTTAGACTCCAGAAAACCAAATAACTCCATCAAAAATGGGGAAC
>CM052702.1:82731256-82743194 GCA_028551405.1 Uromys caudimaculatus
CGGCAGCCGCAGCTCATGTCCAGCCTGGCCCCGGAGGCGTCTCCCAGTCGCTCTCCCGGCGCCGGCAGCAAGTGAGAGAAGGGAAGAATCCTGTCTTCTGGAAGTCAACCCTAACTTCAGGGTGAGACCTCACTGCAGGCCGGAATAGTGGGCCGGGACGGTCGCTGGTGCCGGCTACCTTCCCTGTCAGCTCACTGACCCCATTTTTATTTTTATGGCATGTGGATTTATATTTCTTCAACCTGCCCTCTAGATCCTGTTGGAGCCTCATTGTCCAACTTAGTGTCACCTATGAACTCTTTAGTCAATAGTTGCTCAGTGAGTTCACAATCCAAAAGAAATGCCACAGTGTTGCTTTCTATAAGCTTTCATCAGAATTCACCACAGAGGACAGACACAAAATGGTGAATATTATCAAACAAATTCTCATCACCAGCAATTAGGACGTACTTTCTTTAAAACAGGAAAAAACACTACACACTGACAGGTAGCCCACCCTCAAGTCTGAATATCCAAAAGGGACATGCTGTTAGAAATGGGAAATATGCCTAAAATAAATGTCTTTCATTATACATAAATTGCTGTTTATTGATTTCTAGATATATTTCTAACAGTGTTGTTTTGGAAGGGAAGGGGCCATCATGAAAACAGGAAGGTCTTGTATATTACTAGGAGTTTCAAGACAAACATTTGCAAAGATAAATTTTCCTCTGTATTTGACTGTCTACCAAAGGGATGTCTATTTATCCTGTCTATATTCATGGTTGTGTTTGAGACACACATTGAGCAGACTGGCTCTGAATCAGTCAAGTCCAAGTTGTAGGACTAACAAATGAAAAACTTACAACCATGTACTCAGATCCCCTGAAAAACTGAATTAAAAGACTCTAACATCATTGATAATGGAAATGCTCCTACCAAAGAAAATAAGCCATGGCTACCCTGAAGTGAAGACTGGTTTCTATCTGTGGTTAAGTGTAACCATCTGCAGGGGAGACCACAGCAGCAAGCTTGTTGGGGCATCAGTACCAGACACACAGATAATTATGCCAACTGCAAGGTATGTGCCTGTGGTGTCTTAATTATTGCAGCCTACATATATGGTCCTGCAGGCAATCAGGCATGGCTCCAGCTATACATGACCCCAGTCAGTGAAGGATTGGAGGTGGAGACAGACAAGCACAGCAAGCAAGCAGAAGCAGGTGTGTTTCACTCTCAGGCCAATGGGTATTTAACTACAAACACCAGAGGCTTGAAGGAGCCTTCTAATATGAGGGTTCAGGAAATATGGACCCTACCAGATGACTTCTTTAGCAGTCTTCAGCTTTGGAGAAATATCAAACTTACAAAAGGAACCTACCCAAGAGTTCTAGCTATTGCTGCTTTCTTAAGCATCTTACATTTGTGCTTTATTGAATATGAAGCATAATTTTATAGATAGTATCACTGTCAATGATGAACAATAACAATAATTTAGTAAGCACTTTTAGGACTCAGATTCTGCGATCAGTGAAAGTGAGCCACAGGATTCACTTTAGCAAGAAAAACTGAGCCCCCTAATGTTAATTAGTTTACCCACGGTAGCATAGTCAGAAGATGTCAGAGCCAGTGCTGGCACTCAGGTCTTTTTGATATTCTTGGCTTTATAACTCCCTCCTCATGTCATAGTCCCTAGAAATTGCTAGCAGATGATTAGAAGTCCCAACAAAGAGGAGAGAGAACCTGTAGAGACCATATCCAGAGGTTAGGCACAGCCCCTGGTTTAGGGATGGGGCCACCCACCCAATCTCAAAAATATTAACCCAGAATTACTCCTATCTAAAGGAAATACAGGGACAAAGAGTGGAGCAGAGACTAAAGGAAAGGCCATCCAGAGACTGCCCTACCTGGGGATCCATCCCATATGCAGTCACCAAACCCAGACACTATTGCTGATGCCAGGAAGTGCTTGCTGACAGGAGCCTGATATAGCTGTCTCCTGAGAGGCTCTGCCAGAGCCTGACCAATACAGATGTGGATGCTTACAGCCAACCATCTGAACAGGGGGACCCCAATGGAGGAGTTAGGGAAAGGACTGAAGGAGCTGAAGGGGTTTGCAACCCCATAGGAAGAACAATAGTATCAACCAACCAGAGCTCCCAGAGCTCCCAGAGCTCCCAGGGACTAAACCACCAACCAAAGAGTACACATGGAGTGACCCATGACTCCAGCAGCATAGGTAGCAGAGGATGGCCTTGTTGAGCATCAATAGGAGGGGAGATCCTTGGTCCTGTGAAGGCTTGCTGTCCCAGTGTAGGGAAATGCCAGGGTGGTGAGGTAGGAATGGGTGGGTGGGTGGAGAAGCACCTCATAGAAGCAGGGGGGAGGGGCTGGGATAGGGGGTTTGTGAAGGGGAAACCGGGAAGGGGAATAAAATTTGAAATGTAAATAAATAAAACAACCAATTAAAAAAAAAGAAGTGAATTTTCTCTGAGAGAGGAAGGACAGGAAGTGGAAGGATGCTGTGGACATAGGTTAAAGGTGATGAGAGATGTCCTGGGCACACAGTGGCACCAACTGGAATATGGAAATTACCTATAATTCTCTATTTATATTGTCCATATTTGTGCTTAAAAGAGAGAGCCTGCCTAACCTAAGAATACCGAAGTTAATTTGGATGAATCTTGGTTAGACTTACTCTCACCACATTCATGGAGAACACGGGGAGCCTCTGCTGGATTCTAGTGTGTTTTAGCATCATATTGCTGATCAGAGTCCTCTGTGCCCCAGAATGAGGTAATCCAGTGGTTCTTATGCTGTAGAATAATTCTAAATTGGCAGTTCTGTAGCAAGATATACCTAGTAGATCACATCCCTAGACTCATTATCAAAATGCTCTAGGCTCTAGGAAGCTTGTATGGAGATATCCTTTTCCATGACTCAGGGGCTCATAATTTGGTGCCCCTGTCCTGGAGCCAGCTTCCTGATTCCCCAAAAGACTATGGGACGCTTGGGCTGGAAGCCTATGCATTCCTGTGACTAGCTGAGCCTGAGCAGGGAAAGGCAGGGGTCTGTTTCTGTCCATCCACACTGAACTATACTAATGAACCCATTAGTGTACATAACGAAGCTTCGTAGGCAAGCCACTTAACACTTTCACCTGGATAGCTCATCCCCCCTCACACCCACCCCAGGAAGCTGGAGACGTTTTCAAATATTAAGACTGAAAAGAGTGAGGCTTGGAGAGGTAGTTTCCTGAGTATGTAGTAAAGCCAGAAAAACTGACCCTTGCATCCAACAATTTGCTCATTTCATAGACTAAAAATCTGAACTAAGTCACTTGCATCAACATTTAAGTTTCCCTTAGATGGACTCCAAGTAGTTTATTCTCATGCCTACCCTTACCCCAGACCATTTTGGACATGAAGAAAACAATGGGCTTCATGTTCTATGAACTGAGATTGCCATAGAAATTTTAAATATATATATGCATATATATATGTGTGTGTGTGTGTGTGTGTGTGTGTGTCTGTGTCTGTGTGTGTGTGTCTGTGTGTGTCTGTGTGTGTCTGTGTGTGTGTATTAGAAAGCAAGGTGATCTGTGGGGCACTGTAGAGCTTTTCTGTGAGCACCCTTGTCTTCCCAACTCGGTGTTCCTACTGAATGATTGTATGCCCCTCAGACTCTCAGATTGCTTCTTGTCAGGGGTAAGTTGGCCCTGGGTAGGTGTGTTGGCT
Organism: Uromys caudimaculatus; assembly: GCA_028551405.1. Taxonomy (NCBI): domain Eukaryota; kingdom Metazoa; phylum Chordata; class Mammalia; order Rodentia; family Muridae; genus Uromys; species Uromys caudimaculatus. Next base: position 82,734,973 of record CM052702.1, read on the forward strand.
AGCTTTATGTCAACTTGACACAAATTAGAGTCATTTTAGAAAAGGAAACTTCAACTGAGGACATGTCTCCACCAGACTGGCCTGTGGACAAATGTGTGGTGAATTTTCTTGACTGATAATGGATATGAGAGGGTGCAGCTCATTGTGTGCAATGCCACCCTTCAGAAGGTGGTTATGGGTTCTTTAAGAAAGCAAGCTGAGCAAGCCATAAGGGGTAGACTGATAAGCAGAGGTCATGTGGCCTCTGCTTTAGTCCTGCATCCAGGTTCCTGTCTTGAGTTTCTGCTCTGACTTTCCTCAGTGATGAAATATAACCCCAGAGTTGAAAGATAAACTAAACTCTTTCCTCTCCAAGTTGTTGGGTCGTGGTATTTAAAATTGCAGCAACAGAAACCCTAAGATATCAGGTATATAGCCCTTGTTTGAATCAACTAATCTCTGTTGACCTGCTGTTGACAATTGACAGCCTATGCCAACTCCACCTCCAACCCCAGGCTGGACATCACAAACCCACAAGCCGTTTCCAAAATGAAAAGTTCCATTCCCTATGCGTAGGAGAGCAAGATCTTTCTCCGGTACACCAACAGCTTTTGACCAGTCAAAGGGAGATTTAAATGTTGATACAAGCAACTTAGTTCAGATTTTTAGTCTATGAAATGAACAAATTTCAGGGTATGAGGGTCAATTTGGGGGGCTTCATTTCTGTTTTCAAATTAATGGAAACATCTGTGCTTTTCTTACAGCAAGCCCTCTTTGGTGTGTTTCTACTACTTCTCTTCTTGGGCAGGCAGTTAGGTTCTTTTTACTGTTTCTCTGTCCCATTGTTAAAATAGTGTAAATTACCACCTTCATTCCATCCTGGTTGACATCAGCCACATTTCAAGTGAAGATGCATTAAAAGACCTTTTTCATGAGACTCATAATTGGAAAAGCACATAAATACAGTGCTGACATACTGCCTCCCTCATGCCATTCTTGTGATTATAGTTATGACATAGTTGATCTTCATAATGAGATATAATTTATAAAATTTATAGCATACTAGATGGTGTGTAATATTGTTTGTGGATACACAGAATAGTGACAATATTAAAGCATACTTGGAAACATAAATATCATATCAGTAATTGAAGATATCTCATTCCAGCTTGCTGTAACATGCTCTCTCTCACACACACACATTTATATGCATATTCTTTCTCAATTTTGTTCTTTACAAAATAACAAATGAAGAAGAATCCTAGGATTTTAATGCTAGCCTAGAATAATATCTTTGAAAACAAATTTTTTGATGCAAAATGCAAGAGAAATTTATTGATTCGTCAGCATGCTGAGGTCGCTCTATATACCAAGACAGGAGGGCGACCAAAACCAAAATTTTTACTGTAGACAAAAGTGAGAGCAAAACAAATGAGTTTTTGGGTGTTGAGGGATTGATGACCTTGCTTTGGGAGGGAGGAAAGGATAAGCTCGGGTTAAAACATGTGCCTTTGAACAGTATGGACAGACACTAAAATGGGTGTTTATAACCTTCAAAAAGACAATTAAAGGGAATAAGAACAAGCAGAAGTTTGGATGATTGTTTCAGAACTGGAAACAGAAGAAAGGGGACTCTTGAAGCCAGCTGTGAGAGATAAAGGCATCCAGATGGCCTTCATCCCCAGGCCAGGCAGAGTGCCCACCCATCCCTGTCCACTGCCCCAGTAGAACTCACACAGTCAGCCTGAGATCCTGTCAGGCTTGCATCTGCCTGTGACATCTGAGGAAGGCCACTCTCACTGAACATTTGTATTCTGTGTGAGCTCCACGTGACAAATCATTCTGCCTCCAAAGCTAAATGGAAGTTTGATACAAGCATGTGCTTCCCCTTAGGTGCAAAAGAGAAATTAATATCCTACTACTTTTTTGTGTACTTGGTTTTCCTTTTTTCAAATGAAAGGAGAAATTCTGATGGGGAGGCTTTCTATAGAAGCCGAAGATGTTATGGAATAACAGTATTGACTCCATCCTTATTTTCCTTTCGACAAAGCAGTGAGGTGCTTTTAAGTCCTCCCAACACAGGTCAAGTTGAATCTCTTGTTTTATTTACTCACATTGCACTATGAAAGAGATATGCGTGTTAATGTTTACATCACAAGTGTTTGAAATGCTGTATGTAAACCTTGAGAGGAGTTAGCACCAGGATCATATAGAACTTCATATCCAACATCATGCATCTCCATTGGAAGAGCTTCCATTCTGTGTTTTATGGGTTAAATGCAAAATGTCCCCCATTAACTCATGTGTTTAACACTTGGTCCCAGAAGGTGACATTGTTTTGGGAGATTCCAGAGGTGAGACCTAGCTGAGGGAAGTGAATCAGTCTGGGCAGGTCTTCAGGCTCCATACCCTGGCCCATCGTCCTGCCTGCTCTCTCTGCTTCCTGATCTATAGAGTTGTGACCAGGCATCTACGAACGCTCTTGTCACTGAAAAGCCATCTGCCACCATTTCTTCCCCAACATGAAGAATGGAAGCCCCTAAAACTGCAGGGCAGAACAAGCATTTATCCCTTCCTTAAGTTGCTTCCTTGGGTATTTGGTCACAAGAATTAAAATAATACTTTGATTTTAAAAAGAATACTTATATGTGTGTTTGTGTATGCACGGTGCGTGCTCACATACATGTATATATGTGTACACGTTTGTGTGTGAGGATTAGAAGATAACCTTGGGTGAATCCCTGCCTTCCATTCTTTTTGTTGCTGCACTGAATGCTCCAGACTTTCTGACCCCTCCAGCTCCCAGGGAATTCTTTTTCTCTACCCCCCACCTCTTCATGGGAGTGCTGGAATTACAGGTGCACACCACCATAAGTCTCTGGGGATCTGGACTAGAATCATCAGGCTTGTGCAGCGAGTACTTTTACATATTGAGCCATATCTCTGACCTGTAATTTAATTTTTTAATAAAAAAATAGAAAAATTAATTTATCAAACTGTGGTTATATATCAGATCTCAGTAATATAATTTTAAGGTTGTTACAGGCTATTAAAGCAGAGATGTCTAATCAATATCTGAGAAAATAAGTCTACTGCTCAAAGGATGATTCATTCATTCAGCAAATACTAACTCAAGAACTTCCGCACCTGATGCTTTGTCAGAGATGGACCCATGCATGACACCACCAGCTAGTTACTGAGTTCTTACAGTGTGAAATGTGTGTATGTGAGTGTGTGTGCATGTATGCATGTATGTGCTTATATGTGTATGTGTGTGTGTGTGTGTGTGTGAGTGTGGTGTATATGTGTATGGTATATATGCACACACGTGTATGTATGTGTGTGTAATTTTAGTAAGGCAAATAGTTTCAATTCCATAACTTAATGCATACGCTTTGACTCCAAGATAACTCCTTGTGAAAATAATTCAATACCTGAGCACTTGTTTCTGCAGTTCAGGAATTATTCATGTTGGCTTTTCAAAAAGAGGAAGTATCCTATGAATGCATAAGCATGCAGTCAGGAAGAAAGTTCACTCTCATTTTATGAACCACTCAGCACACGATGGGCTCAGGAAACAATAAAATAAATACACTTCGTGAGCTGTGTTGATGTAATGTAACAGGAAGCCTACAGTAGGAAAGGGCAACCCACAGAAAAACACAGGCAGATATCCATCAGTCTGAAAATTATAAAAGCAAATATAAAACAGAAACCCTCAAGTTCAAGAACACTGAAATCAAGAAGGGGCAAGTTCCCGACTCTGTGGTAGATACAGCTCAGCTCAGAGGTGAGGTGCAAGCCTGGGCTCAATCTCCAAAATGATTGAACAATAATAACCATACAGCATGCATTTATGTGCCTGCCTTGGTCCTTCCTTATCTGTGTGCTGAGAGACCCAGGACTCCTCATCTCAACTGTACCATCTACCTGTATAACCAAGCAAGGCATTTACAAACACACACTAGAGTCTGTTCTCCTAGGTCCTGAGCCTGTATCAGTTAACTTTTCTTGTTGCTGTGACAGATTATCAGACAAAAGCAACCTCAGGAAGGCAAGTTTTATTTGCCTTATGATTTGACAGCATTGTCTCCCTCAGCAAGGATAACATAGCAGCCGAAGTGTGAGGTGGCAGCAGGTCACTTTGCATCCCTGATAGAGCAGTGACTGAGTGAAGTGGCTGGTGACTCTGCATCCTTAGTTAGAAAGCAGGAAGAGCAGAAGCCTGGTCCCCAGTTGGCTCCTCCTTTTCCCCTTTGAATTGGTCAGATGACAGTGCCAACCCACATTCAGATAGAGTCTTCCCCCTCCACTCTGGCTGTCACTCACAGACATGTTCAGGGGTGTGTCTCCTAGGTGTTTCCAAATCCAGTCCACTTGATGAGAAAAATAACCATCAAAGCCCATGAGTGCTTCCTATATTTGTGCTAGTCCCAATCAAACCTGCCACACTCTACCCCATGTTTCTGAGGAAAGGCAACTGCAACTTAGCCCTATGAAGTGATCAGATACACCAAAAGTCCTCCATAATTTCCAGAGACCACGGTTGCCCTGTATTGTTTTCTGTGATATATGCCTCATTATTGTAAAGTGAGATCCCTTCCACAAAAACAGAATTTGAGACAATTCATGTCTTGAACTTTAAAAACCTAACCTGACATTCAGATATTAAATCATTAAATCTGCACAGATTCTTCATTAAAAATAATATTCAGCGATGGCATAAAAACCAAGACATTTCTATAAGCATTCTCCTTTGTCAAGAGCATTTATGACATCTTCATCCACTTCTTTCTTTTCAGCAAACCCCACCTCATCAGGCATTGTGACCACATACATTCTAGTACTGGTTCCCCTGCTGCTACAGTCTGGCTGGCTGGCTGTCAAGTACAGATGGTCAACAACTCACAATGGTTCAACTTAAGATGGTTCACATTGTAATTTTTTTCCCATTTTATGATGCTAAGATTTACACACATTCAATAGAAACCGCCACAAATGGAAATTTGAAATTTAAATTTCAAATCGTGGTCTCTTCCATACCAGCATTATACCTTGTGATGTCTTACAATGCTGCACAGAGCTGTGAGCCTCACCTGCAGTCAAGCCCATGACTGCAAGGATGAACAGTCTACCCTCTAGTACTGTGTTGCTAAACTATGGTGCCTATGAAGTAGATTCAGTGCATTAAATATTTTATCTCCCAGGGATCAAGACATCATCCCATTATAATTTGAAGAACATCGATAAACATATGTTAAAATTGTCACCTTCCAAGTAACAGTATGGAAAGAGAGACTGTGGGGGGGGCTGGTAATTGGTCATTTGTGCAAAGCCTTCAAGAATAAAACTGTCCCTAAGAAAAGACTAGGAAGAGACCACTCAGCAGACACCAAATCCTTCAGCACTTGATGGACAACTTCCCAACCTCTAGAGCTAGAAGGAATAAGTAAGTCTCTGTCGATCACTAAGCCCCGAGTGTCAGTGTTTTGTTAGAGGGATGTCCTGCCTTCATTCTCAGCAACTGGTGCTCAGTCCCAGGCTTTGCAGAAAATCATCGCAGAGAGCCAAGGGGTCACAGGACTGCTAAGAACATGACTTATCAAGCCGTTGTACAAATCTAAGAATGTTGTCTAACTTTGCTGAGCCTTTGTTGTTTTCTTAATTTTTCTTCATTAGTTTCTTCATTCATAAAATGAGACTAGTAGATAGATTTTGCAGTATGCCCATAAGATTCCAGTTATTATATACAAAGTGTTATGTCATGGCCTACCAAACAGTAAACATCCCTTGATCCTTTCCACCTGTCACATGTAAATGACATAAAGAACAAGAAAGTAGACAGAATGTCTACATTCTGGTCCCAGTTCTCACATCTCTGAGTGACAAGTATTAGAATCATCAGGGAATCTTACACCAAACCACAATATCACGTCCATAGTTACAGATCAAAAACACTTCTGTCTCACTTCATAACCTTAACAGGCATTGATTAAAAAAAAATCCCTAAAATGAGCTTGGGCAGCTGTAGCAGGTATACAAGGCAGAAGACTTAAAGGGCAGGAATCTGTTTCTCATAGGTCTCATATGCAGAACATCCTGTTCCAACATAACCAGCGTATGGTGAGCAAGTGCTTCCTGATTTTCAGATGGCCATTGTGTCCTCACATGAGAGCAAAGAAAGAGGAGGCAGGCTCCCCTTTCTCACCTTAGAGTGCTAATCCGATCCATGTAGCTCTATCCTCCGGGCCTAATTACTCCTCAAAGGCCTCATCTCCAACTGCCATGACACTGGGGACTTAGGATTCATGTATGAATTTGAGGAGGCACATATATCTTATGCAGAGAAGAGCATTTCTTTGGCTCTCTCAAATAGAATTCTGAGAATTCATTTTCTGCCAACTAGAGGCAACTAGATTGCTGGTATCTATTTCTCTGAGGCATTTATATGGCAGAGCTGCTATAAAGCCTTATAGACAGTAAGACCCTCTAATCTGTCATTTCCCCTGGAATTATGCTGATGACTTTCTCTGAACCTGGTGTCTTCCTCCCAGAAGCTTTAAAGGATCAAACTACAGCCTGCCTTGGAGCAGAGCGATGGCTGTGATGGCTATTCTTGGTTGTAAACTTGACTACATCTGGAATTAACTAAAACCCAAAAATGGAGGAGCATACCTGTGAAGGATTTTTCTTAATTCAAAGTGAGAAGATCCACTTCAAATCTGGATAGTTGAGGTGAAAAAACACACTTTTAATCTTGGCTCACTAGCAAATTTATTCCTTCACTGGTATTAGAGCCTACTTCTTTGGGATTCTGACACATACTGAAGACCAGCCAAGACCAGCTAATCATCCATCCTCATGGGCTGAATAATTACTGGATTCTTGCTTATAACTTCTGTATATAGGCAGCCATTGTTGGATTTGTTGGACCACGGCTTCTAAGTCATTCTAATAAATTCCATATGTGTGTGTGTGTATCACAAACTATATTAATATATTGATTAATTAAATATATCATTTCATTATTATTAAATATATTAATAAATATGTTTAATTATATAATATATTAATTATGTATAAATAAATATGTTTAATTTATAATAATATAATGAATATATAATAAATAAGAGCAGTATATAATATACTAAATACATGTGAAGAGAGAGATTTATTCTATAGGTTCTGTGATTCTAGAGACCCATGACTAATACAATGGGGTACAGGCTCAGGTCTGGTACTCCTGCACTCAAGGAAAAGACAGGGAACTACACCCTAGGGTCAGTCTGCCTGCCTGTGAGTCACATGAGCTATGTGACCTTAAGTGAGTCAACTAACCTCTTTGAGCTTCAGCTTTTTCATGAAATAATAATGTGAATAATTAAACATCTACTTAATAGAGTTGCCTTTAACATCAAATGAGGCAGTGAAAACCAATACTTAGGACAGTGCCAGGTAGAGTTAGCATTCAGTAAGCATTAGCTGTGACCCATGTTCAAGTTATTTAATTCTTTGAGTCTCCATTTCCACATCTGTAATCTGAGAACAGCAATACCTTGTAGGTTTTCATAAGTATGAAATAAGAGCATTCATCTGACATGTGCTATAGAAAGCATGAATGATTAATAGCAACTGTTATTTATTACTGTGATGGTGGTGGGAATGATTATACCCAATAGGAATGAGGAAAGACTGAGGAACCAGCTGAGTTGACTACCAAAACTAAGTTCATGAGACTAGGAAATAAGCCTAGCAGAGTTATCTACAGAGATCCATTTCAGGGTTCCATAATCAAGTAAAATATCATGTGGAAATCTTCCTTAAAAACTCAAAAAAGAAAACTTACATTTTTACATTGTCTTGGATATGGAAAATTTCTAAAATTCCTTAGTACTAAATATGGCCCCAAAAGAATTTTTTTTTTTGCCATTTTATTTACATTTCAAATGTTTTCTCTTTTCCAGGTCTCCCCTTTGGACACCCTCTATCCTATTCCCCTCCCCTGCCTCTATGAGGGTATTCCCCCACCCACCCACCCACTCCCGTCTTCCCTCCCTGGCATTACCCTATACTGGGGCATCTAACACCCTCAGGCCCAAGGGCCTCTCCTCCCTCTGATGGCCAACAAGGCCCTCCTCTGCCACATATGCGGCCAGCACCATGGGTCCCTCCATGTGTATTCTTTGGTTGGTGGTCCAGTCTCCTGGAGCACTGGGAGGTCAGGCCAGTTGATACTGTTGCTC
>CM052702.1:82755744-82798524 GCA_028551405.1 Uromys caudimaculatus
CTGAAGGAACTGAGGGAGTTTGCAGCCCCATGGAGGGAGCAACAGTGTCAACTGGCCTGACTCCCCCAGTCCTCCTGGAGGCTGGACCACCAACCAAAGAATACACATTGAGGGACCCATGGCTCGGACCACATATGTGGCAGAGGAGAGCCTTGTTGGCCATCAGGGGGAGGAGAGGCCCTTGGGCCTGAGGGTGTCAGAGGCCCCAGTAAAGGAGAATGTCAAGGTAGGAAGATTGGAGTGGGTGGGTGTATGGGTGGGTGGAGGAATACCCTCATAGAGGCAGGAGAGGGGGGAGGGGATAGGGGGTTTCCAAAGTGGAGACCTGGAAAGGGGGAAACATATGAAATGTAAATAACGTATCAAAAAAATTAAAATAAAAAAAAAAGAGAGAGAGAGAGCAGAGGCGGGCACTCATTCAGTTGCTACACTAAAAAAACCAAGATAATATTTTTACATTGTAGAGCCATTGAAGGGATTCAACGTATGCCTGCTTGTAAAGGAATTTGAACAAAGTGACTCCTCCCCTTTCAGTTCATTTTATCCATAGGAGGAAAGGCCAGCAAAAAGCTACAGCTGAAGGCAGTCATCTCTGGTTCAGTTATAAAAGCTGATCTTCCCTTCCTCAAACTCATCTTTAAGAAGATACCACGTCAGGGATTTCTAAAACAAGTCCTTTCTTTGTAGAACAATGGAGCAAAAAGCTTGAATAAGGGTATAGAATATGATTGACATCCAAGCCTGTTTGTATCACCTACTAACTCTATATGTAGAAGTATTGGCAAGAGACTATCTCAGCTTTGGGTTTCCCAGTCAGTAATGCTACAATGCAGTGTCCTAGTAAAGAATAGATGAGATAATACAAAAGCAATGAGGGGCAAAACATATATAATACTAGTAGTCTTCCTCCAGACCACACACTTCTTGTTTTGTAGAAAACTGGAACCTAAAAGGCTAGAGGAGTAACCTAACCCCTATAAGCTAACGTTTCTAAAATAGAGAATGTGGTATTATGGTTTCTAAGGGTCTATCACCTTTGAAGTATGTCCATCTGAGTGCAAGATGACCCTAGAATCCATATTATAAAAGCATCCTCTTAATGAGCAAGGAGTCACTCCGGCAGTGAGCACAGAGGCCCAGCTAGGTTCAGCCCATGATCCCAGCTATAGGTCCATTATCTTGGGGCTGTCACTCCAAGGGAGACAACCAGGTCACCCTGCCAACAGTGTGGAGACATGCCTCTGCTCTTGCTACAGACTCACTTTCTATATCGTGGATGCCTTCCTTAGTCTCTAGAGAAGGGCATGCATGGCTTCTGGGAGAGCTGCTGGCAGTGAGTAAGCAGGCACTGCTGTCTACTTGGCAGTTGCATAGCCAGAGGTTATTGGTGATCCTGAAGTCTTATCTCGAAGGAGAACTGAAGGTAAAGAAGCTGGCCCCCACCCTTTGATAACTGCTTTTCTAGGCTCTACAAAGATGCAGATCAGGCTTGTGCTATACATCTGTTAAGTTTCCAGTATAGGTTTCCTTCTAGGGCACTTTGAGGGGGGATACACTCTGAATAACAATATTCCCAAACTTGCTGAAATGTGGGGGAGGGGATTAATCTATATTCTTCTGAACATCCAAGTCAAGGAAGATGCAATAACTCCTCCACACAAGGGTCTGCAAACCTGTGCATCCTTGGGGATTCAGACTTCAATAAAACCTGAGCACAACTGCAGTTCAAAGGAAGTAAGTTTGGTTTCTTTTAGCTGACAAATCAAAAGTTAACATAAACCACAGAAGAGTTTCAAAACATCTGTGGCAATACAAGTGGTCATCAAACCTGGTTTAAAAAATACTAACCCAGTTTGTTTGTCTTCTTAGTCTCTCTCTCTCTCTCTCTCTCTCTCTCTCTCTCTCTCTCTCTCTCTCTCTCTCTTTCTCTCTCTCTCCCCCCTTGTTGGAACAAGCCTGACTCAGTGGATGAAGACCCATGTGTCTGTCCCGGGGCAGATCTTCCTGCCTCACCCTCCCAAGTAGTTTGAGTTGCAGACTTAAACCTCCTGTAGAATTTTATAATGGAAATTAAATCAAATAGCCTCTTATTTTTCAGTGTTGAGCATCGACACTCGCCCATGAATAGAAGCACACAGGGCAAGCACTTTACCACCATGCTGCAAATGGGGATTTAAGTGGAAAGATGCTAAATTAGACATCTACTGTGTCTGCCCTTTGCCCCTTAAGCCTAAGGAAGACATCACTTGCTAACACTGGGATAGGAATATGGACACTGCATGCTGGCACTCCACTGGGAACTCCTAAGCATGTCAGTGTGCTGTAGGGCTGCTTCTTCCAACTCCAGCCAGGCCTTCTTGCTTCCCACTGAGCTACATTTGTTTGTGGGGTTCTGTGGTGCTAAAGGGAAAAATATCTGACAAACATTTAACTGTCCCCTTGCTGGGGACAGTTGGGGGGACTGCAAGCAAGGGATTAGATGCCCCAATCCTCTGGTAGCTCTCTGAGTACTCTTTGAACTGTCATTCTCCCGGCACAGTGTCTGTCATATAGTAGCAGGTAAAGAAATTAATGAACTGCATCATGTGGCTCATATTGGTGAGTCTTTGCCTCAAGAGAAGTACAGGGCCTTTTACTTTTTGCACTTCATCTAAGAGAAGCTTGGATCCTGGAGGGAGGGAATGAGGAACTCAAGCTAGAGACAGAGAGCGAAAGCTGGGGCACAGGTGAGTGACTCTGAGATTCCTCATGGAAGCTTCCTCAGCATGCCCCAGACTTCTTGGGATTTCCTCCTTAGCTCTAGGCCTTCACAGGGTGTGCCTGGCCTCTGGCTGCTCCTCTCAGTCAGATTCCCTGCTGCTTAGATCCTTTGAGGGACTGGGAAGTGACTAGTCTGAGGTGAGAGCCAAGAGCCCCACCACCTCTACTTGAGAAGATTAGCACCAACTGGGAAACAAGGTTGGGAATTAACTCTTCTCACATTCAGATGAGAACTGCTTAACCTTACCATCCAGGCAGAACAGAGAAGAGGAGGCTGCCTTGGAAGGAGACAGCAGAGCTGCCTCCCTCTCCCAGAGGCCTCAGGTCCTCCTCCCCTATCTGGGGTGGGCAATGCCCATCCAAAAGAGATAGAATATAGAGGGAAGAATGAAAGGAGGACTCTCAGGGAAGGAGCATTCTGGGTACCAATGTCAATAATTAGGTGACAAGAGAAGGAACCCACCATGGAGGGTTTATAATTAGGGATTTTCATTATAGTTGCTCTGAAAAACTTTAGCAGATAGATTCATGTTTAGTGACTTGAGTATTTGCAAGTAACCCTAGAAAATCACTGAGGATAGGGAAGTCACTTGATTTTGGCAGGAGGCATGAATTTCAGCATTCACACATCACACAGCTTGGCAGGGGTATTGGAGCTGGTCTGAACCAAGAGCGAGTCAGACACATTTGCAGCTCTCCCTCAGTAAAACACCCATGAACCTTCCAACTGCTCTGGAGGGCAGGTACAAAGATAAGGTAGTGAAATGCATGCAGGTCTGGCCTGGGCACATGACCATCTGAGTAATGGCTCCCCTACACCATGGTCTTGGGTTCAAATCCCTAGTTTTCCACAGCTCTGCTATTTCCTCCTTTTTACCACTGGCTCTTAATTTGTCCTCTCCTCTCTGTTCTCAGCATCTCTCCTCTTTATAGAAAATAAATGTACAGACACATGTACACACACAGAGAGAAAGATACCCGCAAATGAGTTATCAATGTATTTATCTAAAATAAGATTCTTCCTCCAAGTAAGGCAACTGTTGGAAAGGGAGTTAAAGGTCTTGCATGTTCGTTCAACAAACATTTCTTGAGTGTAGCTCTGTGATGAACTCTGGGGATGTAAATTTGAACAACAGGACAGAGATGCTTGCCCACATGAGGCTCGAGTTCCTACAGAACTTCATAAACTTCATTTGGAAAATGAAAATACTTCAACACAATGAAAGTTAGAAAGTTCAAGAATTAGAGTAGAATATTTTTCAAACTTTCTACCACATTTATGTATGTAGATTTGTGTGCATGGTGTGCGCGCATGTGTGTGTGAAGGTCAGAAAACAACTTGCAGTTTTGGTTCTGTTCTTCCACTGTATGGTTCCCAGGGATAAAACTCAGGCTTTCAGCCTTGGTGATAAGCACCTTTACAATGGAGCCATCTTACCAGCCCCTCAGGATATTTCAAGTAAACATTTAGAGTCAGCCATAACAGCTTGTTAAACTCTTGCCTTTAAGTAAATGGAAGATAGAAGGGGAACAGACTCCTGTTCTTTGAAATCCAGTTTCCTTTCAAATTTTCTCTTTGTAAAAGGACCATTTCCTCCTCTGTTCCCTAGGCTGGGCTTCTTCCCTGTCTCCTGCTTAATCCTCTCTAATATACACAACACATTGCTCCCTGCTTCCCCATCCCACCAGGCCATCACAACACACTGCTGCTTGCTTCCCTCCATCCCACGGGCCATTCAGGTTATTGCCCCACAGTGGCCCTTTCTAGAGAGCCCCTTTCTCCACTCTCAGCATTTCTCCACTCTCTTCCACCCACCCCCAAATTAATTCTCTTGCCCTATTTCCAAGATGTTGTCTGAGCTGGCTAGATGTACTGCTTTGCAGATCATTAAACTGCCCCTGTATAATTTACAGATCCCTCCAAACGATGCATGTCTGACTATAGATGTCACCAACAGATGTCTGGGGAGTTACATCCTAGCCAGTATATGCTCTCCTGCAGCTCTGAGAGCTACACTCTGTCTTTATTCTCCCTCTCCTCCTGGGCTAGCAGTCTCCACCAGAAAGATGCTGCTGTTTCTCTCTTTGATAAGATTTCCTCTTTTATTTCCTCTGCTCATACCCGACAGATCACCTCTGAAGAGTCAACTGACTGAGCTTATCAGCAGACAGATGGCCTCTTCTCACAGCATCGCTAGGTGTGGTAGACAAACAACATCAGATCAGATGTGTTTCTACAACTGCTTTTATTCTCAAAGCATCTTAGGAAGAAAGAGCTCAAGAAAGGGACTGGTGCCTGTGTCACAGGCAAAAGGGACTCATCTACAATCACCATGCACTACCCAAATAAGCTTGTTCTCTTGGACTTCAATTTGTTTAAAAACCAATTAAAATTTTGAAGCAGCTTGCAGGTTGCATATAATATGTGGAAAGGAACAAAATATGGACCAAAGAAGTAAAAGACAATAAAGAGGGTTCAGATATCCTGTAGAGATGGTATAAAATATGACTGATCCACTGTAGCTCCTCCTTTCTTTTTCTTTTTCCTTTTTCTTTTTCTTTTTCTTTTTCCCTAAGGCCTTGTGCAGGCTGAAGCTCTATATTCATAGACTGAAATCCTGCATACTTTCTGAATACATTTAATCAAATTTATCCCTGAGCTTCCTAACAGCCAAAGCAAAAGGGAATGTGGTCAGCTTCAGGTGCTACCCACTGGAGTGGGGAAAGGGAATCATTCTGACATGTTTACACTATAGATGTTTCTCTTACTTTTGTGGGCAGAGGTCAGAAAAGATAAATATCTCATGCTGTGTAAGACAATATGACACAGAATGATTTGTTCAAAATGTCAATTATATAGCTTTGAGAATGGTGAATTTGAGTGATTCATAGGATCCAAAATTTAAAATTCTCAGTAATTCAGGAAAAGCATAGTCATTGAGACCAGAAAATAGTCTTTTCTGAGACCTTGTAAAAGGACCAAGTGCCATCACAGACATCTAGCCATTTAAGAGAGGCATTTAAGAGGGGTGCTTGCTATAATCACCCCATGAGAATGAGATACTTGTTGTAGAGGAGCCTCATGATTTGGTTTTTCATTCTACATGGAAGTTAGGCCTGTCCAGTGTGTCTATCATGAGCTCCCACAAGTATACATGGATGGCTAGGTAGTATTCTAAGTCCTGTTCTCCTATTGCCTGAGACTATAAAGCAGAATGATGGTGATTTATCTGTGAAGAAGCTATTGTAATATGGTCACCGTTCCTGTTAAGGTAGACCAGGCATATGATGAACTATCGCCCCTGATTCTGTTACAGGTATCCCCTGTAAGCACAGAAACCAGTGTTTGAAACAAACTGACAGACTGATTTGGCAACTCCCAACAATGAAAAGAAGGAAAAACATGGTTGTCTTTTCTGGGGGACTCTAAATGCCTCTTTTTCTGTGCAAGTTCTTAGTTGCAAGTTCTACCAACCTATCCTGGCTCTGTTCAGCAGCGGGGTGTATAGAAGTTGATCTGAAGCTCCCAGCATGCTGGCACTTGTAGGAACAGCAACAGGAGACTGCCATGGGCAATGAGGACCCTTAGTTCACTGGACCCCAATCCCAAGCTGGGATCTGGTGAGCTGGGCCTGGATGTAGGAGGAGAGGAAGTCATCTTCCTTCGCTGACTTCTGCAATGGGAGAAGACCTGTGATGGCCTATCTTCCTGGCCAACATTACAAGATTTGAAATCACCTAGGAGATGCCTGTGGGCATCTGTGAGAGCATTTCTGAAGAAGTTTCCCAGAGGAGGTAAGGCCCTCCCTGAATGTGGGTCAGATGCTAGGTCCTGAATAGAACAGAAAGAGAGCAAAGGAGAAAAATAGGTTCTACAAACAGACCTTCCCTATTATGATTATTATAAACCAAACAAGCCTTCCCTTCTGGCACTACCCTGTACCCCCAAATATAGCACACTAGAAACTGGGAAGACAGCTGAGAGGTCTTCTCTGATCATGCCTCCATCTCTTTAATTTTTTTTATTGATTATTTTATTAATTTACATTTCAAATGTTACCCCCTTCCCAGTTTCTCCTCTGCTAACCCCCTATCCCACCCACCACTCCCCTGCTTATATGAAGGTGCTTCTCACCCACCCTCATGCTCCCACCTTACTGCCCTAACATTCCCCTACTCTGGGGCTTTGAGCCTTCACAGGACCAAGGGCCTCCCCCCCATTGATGTCAGATAAGGCCATCTCTGCTACACCATGCTTCCATCTTAATGCATGAGAAAATCCTCTGCCTTCTTCCCCAGAAAGTACTTCACAAGATCCTCAAGTATAAGGTGCCCAGCTTCACCTAGAAGAAAGGAATAAAAATGTAGGTCAAGAAGTGCATTGAGTACCCCAGCTTGTTGTGTTGGGCCGTCCTCCTTTTCTGAGAACTCTTCATCACAGGTTTTCCCTTTGCTCAGGTCTTCATCTCTGAAATTTCCCATGTCAGGTGAAACTTAAGCAATATGTCATATATTTTCCTTGTACTAGTCTCTCTTTTGTTATAGGTATGTCAGCCATGAACCTTATGTTGAGTGATTAGAGAAAAAGTTAATTCTCCTCATCTGTATCTCCCAACATCTACTGACTCCAACATTCAGTCACCAGGCACGCACCAAACACTGTTGTGGGCACTGAGAATATGGGTGACAACACAAAACTCCTGTTCTTAATAGAGATGGACGGCAAGGAAGGATGAATAGCAGTGCCTTCAGGAACCACAATATAACTCAACCAGGAAAGCAAAGGGCTAGAAGCACAGAGGGATGCCCTTCTATAGAGCGTGGTTTAAAGGGATGATATGTGGGTCTTTAGGGAGAGGGATCCAGTTATAAATACGTTCTATGCCATACGGAGGACTTTGGCTATAATTCTAAGTAAGATAAAAAGCCTTTAGAGAGTTTTAATTAAAGGAATGGTTTGACCCAGCTAATGCATCTGGCTGCTAGGTAGAGAATCAACTTTCGAGGTTTAGCAGGGAAGAGGGGAGACTACCTGATTTGTTTATAAAAAAGATAGAGAAGGGAATATGTCCTATGGAGGTGTGGTCAGGTATGGGAGAAGGGGATGCCTCAGCGGACCCATGCCAAGGCATGCCTTCCCCGTATAGTATAGCGTTTATTCAGGGTGTGGGGAGGGGAGTTAAGAGGGTAGTAGAGGCAGAGAAAGGCAGAGAGAATAGAGAAGTAGAGGCCAGCCATGAACACGTGGAGAGAGGGGAAAGGGAATGGGGAAGGGAGGGGGGAAGGGAAGAGTCCAAGAGAACAAGAGCACAAGAGAGAGAGGAGGGGGCAAGCAGCCCCTTTAATAGTGGGTCAGGCCTACCCAGCTGTTGTCAGGTAACTATGGGGTGGAGTTTAGACAGAATGCAAACACTACTGCCACACCGTTTCTCTCTCCTGACCACTGACTAGGAGAGTACACAGGTATAAGAGAGTCTGTAGGAAGGGTGCAATCAACCACCATGTCACAGTGGGAATCTAAAATGTCTCCCACTGGCTCATAAGGGTCTCTAGCTGATTGTCCTGTTTGGGAGGTAAGGAACCATTAGGAGGCCGAAGTCATCTGGCAGAGGTGGGTCACTGAGGGAGGGCATTTTGAAGGCCACAGCCCTGCCCTACTCTTTGTCTTCCTCCTTGTAAGGAGCGACTGCTGACAGAACCCCTCCAGCTGTCGCACCTTCCCTTCCCTAGATGATGAACTGTACATTCTGAAACTGAAAGCCAAAATAAGACACCCCTCAAGTGACTCCCCAAGTAGCTTTGTTTCAGAAATAAAAGTAGGTAATATAAACTGTGAGCAGGCTTGAAAGTATGTAGGACCCAGTACATTCTACTTGCAGAGTTGGTGTGAGCCTGGGTGGGATTTCCCTAAGCCACGATGAGGATATAAGAGGCTTCATCCCTGTAAGCTCCCAAGGATATGAAATCATGACTTGTTTATCCTCCCAGATTTTTGGGAGATGAACAAACTCTGCCCCCTCCAAGGCCCCTTCCCGACACTGTGGGATGAGCAGCCCACAGTACAGAAGTTTGAGTGCTGTTACCACACAGGCCAGCCACTACGCCTGCCCCTGTCACATCCCTGTGAGTAAGGCATCCCTTAAGCAGCTGTCTTTTGTAATGAGTCACTTTCTCCCTCAACCTCCTCCCCTGTCAGATCCTAGATGATAAGATTGGGGGTGGTGGGCTCTAAATCCAAGTCACTGAGTAGGAAAGCTGGCTAGAACAGTATAGTCAGACACACAGAGGTAATCAGGGACAATAGGATTCCCTTCCTGGGAACAAAGCTAAGAAATAACACCAGCAAGAACTGAGTTAGGGTTTATGGCAAATTAGCAACAAAGCAGACATACAGAAGGGAGCAAAGCCAGCGAGCCCAGGGTATACAAGAGAGGTTCCAGAAGGAGGTGTGTTACTGGCAAAGGCTGGAAAGGAGGATCATAAACCCCTCCTACTCCCAGGGCTGCATCCCACTTTGAGTTGGAAGTATCTGCTTTTAGATGCAAGCTTTGGTAGCAATTACCCTTGTTCCACAGGTCTAAACTTAAGTCAAAGATAAGATCACAGTCAACGCAGCACCATGCACTCTTCTTCTTGGGACACTCCCTACCTCGCTCTGATTATGGGCCCTCAAAGGCTTTCTTAATGTCTCTATAAGCATGCCAAGTTTATAGACAGACGTGCTTTCCTCCAAGAATGTTCTTGTGGCAATAAATACCTATCAATTCTGTGTCTGCTTTAAAAAAAAAAATTTTTTTTTTAAAAAAGGCAGCCTTTAAAGGAGCTGATGTTGATGATTTTGTAGTCCATTAGCAATTCAGTTATTGATTCACTTCTAACCAACTGTCTGGTCAACACTCCAACCAGACTAATAGCTCACTTGGCTCATAGAATTAAATGTCAAAAGCTTCTAAATTCTCACTTCCTTCTAAGAAGTATAATTAGAAAGCCAGGATCACATTTTAGGGAAATGAAACACATTTCTTTGAACGAATGAACTGATCCTTTCTTCTCCAGCACTAAAACAAGTGTTCTGTCCTGGCGTGTCATAGATGGCCATAGGTCCAGGAGTCAAAGACTTCGCTTGTTTGCGTTAGGGATGTTGATCTTCCAAGCTTCAAAAATCTTTCTGTGAAATACTGCGGGTCAGGACGAGGGTATTAAACTTCCTAAATGATCTTGTCGGTGAAATCCTCACATACACACAGCTGCAGACAAATGAAGGGCTCTACACAGCAAGGCCTGGAAGGAAGGACAAACTGTTGTCAACAGAAGCATCATCTTGGTCTCCCAAGAAGCAGACAGTGAGGTGGGGATTCTTAAAGAAGTAATTTTTTGAGAAAAAGGATCAAGATAAAAGAAACAACTTTAGCACAATAGAGGTGGAAAGAAACTTATTAAGGATGTTGCTTGCTGCTTGGATGGCTTTGGCATGACCTTACAGGGAGCTCTGCCTATGTGCCACACTATATAGTGTTGGTCCTTCAGGCAAGGTGTCACCTTTGGTACCTTTTATTAAATGTTGGCTCTGACAAGAGGTAAAAGAACATGGGTTGCACCATAGGCTTCAATCTGGCCAAAGGTGAATGTCTGAAGGAAAGGGTGCTGTGAGCTGTTAAAGTCAGCAGTGGATCACAGGAGATACTAGCAGGGTAGGTTGGGCTACACAGCATCAACTCTTACTAGAAGCAAAAAAGATGGGTAGCACATTCCAGAGTCATTTCCTCTCATTGCTGTACCCTGGTGTATTTAAGATGTGTTGGGGCAACTCAGAAAGCTTCCCTGGATGATTTTGTAAGAACCAGTGGTAACTATTTACTAAAAAGAAGAAACTTGTACTATTGGCGTGGTACCAGATCTGTGGTTTTCATTTGTCTTGCTTTCCTGTTTTCTGTAGTGACTGGGATTGTGTCTTCCACAAAGATATGAATAAGGTTACTTAAAATCTAGCTTTTGTTTTATTAGAACAATTCCTATCCTAAATGTTAGCAACTATGGGAGTAATGTTATTTGGAAAAAAATCTTTGCAGACATGGCTGAGGATCTCATCCAACATTTCTATTTGAGCCCTAATCCAACAAGCGTCAGTATAACAGCCTAGAAAGAAGAGATCTAGAGGCAAGAGGAGCTGAAGATAGAACAGAATGCATGGACCTACCAGAAGCAGGATAAAACAAAGAGCAAGCTCTTCTCTAAGATATTTTGATGGAGTCCAGGCTTCCTGACATCTTGATAGTGGGCATATGGCTTCTAGAACCGTGAGAGAGAAACTTTCTATTATTTAAGCTAATCGATTTGTAGCCATTTGTTATACCAACCATGGTAAATTAATGTTCTTCTATCTCATCTGGACCTGGTCGATAAACCACTCAGGAGTGTCCATTTTCTAGTATGTAGAATTAACTCTGTAGCTTTGCTGTGTGGCTTGGTGAAGATGTAAGAAGGAAAGCAACAGAGAGAGTGGGGCTGACCTGTTATGGTTGTTCATCACGTGCGTGCCTCTGTCCTGCCTCTCCCATCTGTTTTGGCCGTAATCAAAACATTCTGAAGTAGAGTCTCACTCTACCTTCCTGCTGTCACCCTCAGCACTGGAGCTGCAGTTCCTTTCATCTCCCAAAGGGACAGTAGGCGCTTTGCCGCCAAAGATTACAAGGCTGTTACTTTAACGACCAATAAATCAAGTTTGTCCTATCTATATCTTTTTCTTTTAGATAAAATAAGTTTCAGACATTTTTACTGAAATATCAAATATGTTTATGCTCAGACATATTATGAGGCTAGACTCTGACGAACCACACAAACTGCACATACCCTATAACAGACCAAGAGCAGTAGAGACCCAGCACCCAAAGCTGTGTCTGTTCTCTTTCCCACTCACTAAGTCTCAGCAAGACTGACTGCTCGTTATGTAGATTGGTTTTGCCTGGTTTTGAACTTTAAATGAATAAAATCATGGTATATTCATTGCTTTGAATGTGTCTCTGTTTATTCTAATGTTGATGAGCTTTTTCATATCATTGCATGCAATCATAGGTTGCTCACTGCCACTGATGTGTAGCATTTCACATTGAAATAAAACTGAGTTTATTTATCCATGTATGATGGGTATCTGAGTTGCTGTCAATTTGAGGCTTTTATAAGCAGTGCTAGTGTAAACATTATAAAATACATGAAAGTTACTCATACATATACATTCAGGTTAATCTGAGAGAAAATCGATGTCTATATAGTATTAAATGTTCCAAAGTATGAACATCATACATCCCTTAATTTACTTAGATGTTTTTAAATTTTTTTCAGTGTTTGATAGTTTTCTTTGTTATGGTCTTGTGTATCTTTTATTAGATTTATTCCTAGGTTTCAATTTTTTTTCCACAATCAGAAATGAATTAGGACTCCAGATATTTTAAGGAGATGAAAAAGTGTTAATATCTGAGTTTTGTTCCCTCTGGAGAAAGGGTGGTAGGTTTTCTTTTATTAAAATTGAAGGCAGAAAAGAATATGAGTCTTTAAATGTCCCAAACTGTTGAAATGGACAATAGAGAAATAGGAACAGAGGCTACACTTGGCCAATTAGAACTCCAGCTAACTGTGCTGGGTTCTATAAGTGTTTCAGATGCCACAAGGAGCTTTTCCAGAAAAGGAGCCAGCAGCAACAGCTCAGAATCCCATGGTGTGCGTAAAAGAAATAAATCTCTTTTCATTGATCCTTGGCTACAAAGTTTAGTACTCTTTACAATTCCAAATATTTAAAAAGGAATAGAGAGACAATATCCAACATTCATAGGCTCTTACTATATGTCAAGTGTGCTTACGTAAATATCTCTTTTAGCTCTCATGACAACCCATATGCTGCTAACATTTACATTCACATTTACATTTGATTTTACAGCTGAGGGCTCTGAAACAGAGAGATTAATGCCCCAAATCACAATCTGTCATTGATAGAAATGCAAGCCCCGGGGTGACAGGTGCCAAAGGAAGCCCCTCAGGTAGCATTAATCACTGTCTCCAACTATCAAAATTAAAAAACGTACTCATTTACAGAGATTTTGAAAAATATAGAAAGGCACTGAAGAAATGGATTTTCCAGATCCATATTTATTTTTCAGTTAATATTACTTTATGAATATTTCTTCATGTCTTTACATATCCTTCTATAGCATTTCAATGTTTATATAATATCTCATAGGCTAAACTGGCCATCATTTTTAATCAAATATCTCTTGTGCTGGACATTTAAACCATTTTTATTTTTCTTATAATAAGTAAGATATGTTAACTGTCTGTATCATTACAACTTTTCACACACCTGTTATCTTTCATGAAAAATTCCTTCAAGTATCCCCTAGAGTTAAAGAGATTGAAGTATTAAAATTCTTAAGATCCATATTCAAACCTTCCCCTCCTCTCGATGCTCACCTCTCCAGTAAGTAATCTTCCCTTCCTGCTCCACTAAGCAATGAAGTGACCACCTGCTGTCTCTTCAGCCATGCTAGATAGTAGCATTGAGAGAAATATTTACCAGATGAATAGGTTTAAAAACTCTTAGAATTTTCACTTACATATCTTTAAACTCCAGTGGTTCTGACTGGCCACATGCATCTCTCCCTTTGGATGTCAGTGTCTCTCAGAGAACCACCTTTTGATTACCTGTGTCAGAATGCGTGGCTGCATCCTAAATATGCAGACCTCTGAGTTCCAAAACAAGACCATTGAGTCAGAGTTCAGTTAGAGGCCTGCAAGTAGGGAGACCTGATTTTGTTCAAGTTCTGGGGGGATGCAAATGCACTCTGAGGTTAACCCCAGCTCTCTGCTAGCTAGTCTCAGCATATTTTATACCTAGAAGTGTCTAAATAGTAAGTACCTGTTTCATTCATGAGTCAAAATCAGCAGTGATCCCCAAAGGAAGCTTCAGCTTTTCTGATAATTCCACAAGTGCTTTCAGGTATTGTTTTGGTAACTGCTGAGGTACCAGGAGTCAAAGCCAGGACAGCAGTGTCAGTATTTGTGCTAAGCAATAAAATAACCATACAACAAAAGATTTTAAAAGCAGAAGATAAATTTTTGCTTGTGAGCGTCTGAGAAAATTTGAAAGTGTGAAACTGAGGATATAAACCAAGGCTGGACCTCAAAGGTGGGGGGAGGGGGAGCAGGGTGTGGTCCATAGCCTCATCTGTCTTTTTCCCTAGAAGCAAAAGCACTGTTTTCTTAAGGATGGCATGTAATGTGCACAGATATTTGCTTTCTGTTTTAATCCCTATCAAGATGTTTCAGAGACAGAAAGACTATAGTTGTAGTTAGAATAGTGTTTTTCTCCACATGCCTTTGCACAAACAAGCAAAACCCAACGATATCACTAGTTTTCAATGTTATAGATCAGGAAAACCTAATTGCATCAGCAGATTAATGCTACAGTCTAAAGCGTTACCACCAGAAGGTTCAAATGACCTGCAGGAGAGGACAGAACTGGGAGGGTGAGCAAGAAATGGTGAGGTCACATATAGGAGATTTCTATCAAGGAAGCAGGTAGAAACATCCATGTTTAAGACTAGGCGGTGTCACCCTCATATTCCTATTGGAAATCCTAGCCCTCAGTGTGACCATTATGGAAACTATTATATTACACTAATTACAATTGGTTACATTAATTGTAGGGAAACTGAATCAGGAGTGTTCACACATGTATGCAGATACATTGTTTTGGTTTATGAGAGGTTTATTATAAGGGATTAGCTCACATGGTCATGGTGGCTGCAAACCTCAAGATGCAGAGAAGAAGGTGGAAAGCTAGAGACAAGAGAAAGCAGGCAGCCTTGCTCTAATCCAACCTGAAGGCCTAAGAATGGATCACTGCTTTAGTCCAAACCTGCAGACAAGATAAGCGCTGTCTCAACTCAACAGCCACCAGGCAGAAAGAGTGGCCTCCTGCTTTACGAAGGGTCAACCATTTTGTTCAAGTCTTGGCCTTCAGTTCATTGGATGAACACAATCACACATCAGGGAGAAAAATGACTACCTTATTCATTCTGTGGATTTAAATGTCAATTCCACTCAGCAAAATGGCCTCATAGCAGTGCCTGGAATAATGTTTGATCATAAAACTACTATTAGTTGTAAGATTTTCAATAAATAATATTGATTTAAGAATGAAGGTCAGACCGACCAAAGAATCCATATGGAGGGACCCATGGTGCTGGCCACATATGTGGCAGAGGAGGGCCCTGTTGGCCATCAGTGGGAAGAGAGGCCCTTGGGCCTGAGAGTGTTAGATGCCCCAGTATAGGGGAATGCCAGGGAGGGAAGATGGGAGTGGGTGGGTGGGGGAATACCCTCATAGAGGCAGGGGAGGGAGGAGGGGGGATAGGGGGTTTCCAAAGGAGAGACCTGGAAAGGGGAAAACATCTGAAATGTAAATAAGGTATATATATATATATATGTATACATATACACACACACACACACACACATACATATATATACATATGTATGTTATAAATAAAATCTTAACTGTAGAAAAAAAAATGAAGGTTAGAAATTTAAGTCCATGACTCGTTTCTTTCTTCTTGAAAAATATGAATCTGTGTATGTGCATGTTCATTTGGAAGCCACAAGACAACCTTAGCTGTCATCTTTAGGAATACCTTCTACCTTCTTTGGGACAAGATTTCTCATTGGCCTGAGGCTTCAGGGGCTCTTCTGTCTCTGCTTCCCCAGGACTATGATTACAAATGTGTCCCACCCCTCTTGGCTTTCTACATGTGTCCTGGGGATCAAACTCATGCCCTCAAGCTTGTGAGGCAAACACATTACCAGATGAGCTATCTCTCCAGCCCATGACTGATGTCTTCATACAACTAAAAGATCTGGACACATACAGAAACACCAAGTCTGCACACATAGAGAGCACACACCACAAGAGGACGTAGTGAGAAGGCGTGCAAGCCAACATGAGGCCTTCAAAGACAACACAGTTTGTTTACTCATTGATCTTGGGACACCTGGCTCTATCAAGCTTCTGTTTAGCTGCCCTGGTGGTCTTTGGTTCATACTAGCAAGGAGACGACTCCATCTCTAGGATTCAGGTCGGGGGAAGAGGAAGGATGAAGGACAAACAGTACAGAAGAGCAGAACTCTTGCTGCAAGCTCAGTAGTCTGTGGCAAATATGAAAAGGGAGGCTAGGATCTGCCATTTTAGCCAAACTAGGGAAGAAGAGATTGACTCAGAGTAGGGAACCAGCAGTGCTTACTGTGGTCCTCTTGTGTACACCTACTACAATTTAAGTCATGGTACTTGCTATCGATAATAACAGTAGGAGAGAAGGCACAAGTTAAGGCTGTCCTGAATAAAACATCTGGACACCCTATAGGCAAAGTTCAGACAGAGAAATTAACTTATCTAAGGTCACACAAGGCAAGACCAGTCTGACTCCACTCTGCTTTTTGCCACCTACACCTGAGTATGATTACCATCAGATTATAAGTGGAAAGTGTGGGCTTCAGAAACATTTGGGTGCTTACTGTAAGTGCTGCCTCCGCAGTACCACCCCAGGGATGTAGATCTGCTTGGTAGAGGCAAGAAGTCAGTTTCCTGAGTGAATATGTCAAGGCAGGTCCTACACAGACTTGTGAGTTACATTTGAGGGAATGTTGTTCTGGTTTCAAGACAATCAACTAGTTACACAAACTCCTCCTCTGGGATTCAGATTCAGCAGCCGACCGCATAGGCACTGGTTCTCCTGCTGAGCCAGGCCCCCATGAGCTGGGGAAGCTGGGAGCAAAAGCCACATTCAGCCTGCAACGGTGAGCCCACAGAGACTGGGAGGGGATGGCAATAGTCTATGCCCAGAGCTGGGCCTGCCTCCCGTCTGCCCAGGCACTGCTGTGCACTGGACTATAACCTCTGTTCCCCAGGTGAAGCTGGGGTGGAAAGCAGAAAAATCCCTTTAAAACAGGAGAGATTAGTACAACCTGGGAGAAATTCCCAAACAGGAGCAAACACCTTCAGCAAATTATTTTTCCTCTATAGAAATAATCTAATGCCATTTAAACTGAAGAAAAAATACTTCCCAGAACTAAGCTTAGTAAAAAGGAAATTTCTTATTCTTTTTGTTCTTCTCTTGAGTTGAGGGATTGCCATGTTGCTTATGCTGACCTCAACCCTGGGTTCAAATGGTCCCCGTATCTCAGTCCCCACATAGCTGGAACATAGACATGTACCATGACTCCCAGGAAGAAGACAATCCATAATCAAAGAGTCATACAGGGGAGCACATGCACCCTGCCCCTTCTGATCTGAAGCAAGCTTCCTGGGTGCCAGCTTTGCCTCTCCTCCTCTCCCAGTTAATTCCTTCTATGTTAGTTCCTTCTAGCTCAAATTACCTGAAAGCGATGGACTCATAACAGGAGGCTCACAACAGCCTGTAAGTACAGCTTCTGCGGATCTGATGCCCTTTTCTGAGCTCCAAAGGTGCACACACATGCACACACACAGATTCCTATGCACACCACATTGGGCATGCACATACAGAGACATGCATAACCATAAATAAAAATTAATCTTTGAAATAAAATGTATACTGATTTTAGAAGTCTTCAAAGATTTCCTCAGAAAATGTTGAGGATGATTTTAGAATCATGAAAGGGCAGGGCTTAACAATTTTCAGGCGTCATCTGCCCACCCTTTCAAGGACAGTAAAGCCAAGTGCCCTGGTCTGATCTATATTAGGCCTAGGAAGGTGGCTTGTATAGAGCAGGGGTTTGCATGTCAGTTTATATTTTCCAAAGCCCTGATTTTTGCTCTTCTCATAATGTGATTTAAACATCCCTCCTGCTGAGAAGTAGGAACTGCTCTCAGCCCTGGAATCTGGACTGGAGTGGGGGGCAGCTGATCCAAGCTATGGACAGTGAGAGGGTCCTTCAGAACCACACTTCTACCACGCCCAGCCCAACCATCTCCCTGGAAGTCTTGTCTCTTCTCTTTCTCACTCTCATTAGCTCTTGCTCTAGACTCTCCCTCTGTAGAGCTCAGCCACTTGGAGAGCCCATGTTCCAGATGATAGTAACAGAAAATGTCCCAGCAGACAGCTAGGATCAGTCACCAGACAAGAAAGCCTTTGGATAATTTCAGCTTCCAGCCTTTCATCGCCCCAGCTGATACCAAGGAGAGTAGATAGGACGTTCCTAAACATCCATGTCTGCTTTGTAGATTTATGAGTAGCATACATTACCATTGTTTCAAGTCACTGACTTTCAGGGGTAATTTGTTACACAGCCGTGGTAACTGAATCAGCTTGTTCCTCCACGATACCACAGAAAACCAATAACTGTGTTCTGCTCTGCTTCCAAGTTTCCCCAGGGTTTCTTTCATCACTCTTTAATTTCACGAAGAGATAACTGCATCACCTCCACTTTACAGACGAGGAAGCTACATCACCGAAAACGGAGCCGTCTGTTCACAAGCGCGACTCTCCGCAGGCTTGCGTGAGTTCTAGGAGGGTTTTGTGGCAGACTTGCAATGTGACTCCTCTCCCTTAGGTTCTCCTACCTCCTGGAAAGGTTGATGACCTCTGTTCTCAAATTTATGGAGTGTAAATTAACAGTCTTACCGCTGTATAATACAGAATCATCACGGGAAGCCGCTCCTATATGTGTGGCACCCTGCACAGTGTCAGGCACAGAACGCCATATCACCAAATGCTAGCTTGTTCGTTACTCCGGAAGCACAATGCTGTGACCACCTTGAATAAATGAAGCAACGACAAGTTCCCATCTGTTCACTTCCTGCCTCACTCCTAAGTGGAGCCAGCAAGTTGAACTTTGCTTGGCAAATACTGAATAGACTGCTTGGCCCGGAATGGAAATGGCGGAGTGTTTTCCTGTGTCTCCCTGGATCCCTGCTTGATAGAATCACTTAAAAATTCAGATTTGAAAAGCACAAGCACACACAGAGACATATTGGTGCCATTCCACCGATTCAAAACTGGGGCTAAGGTACCTGCTCTTTGAAGATCTGCCCTCGCCCCTGGTCTAGCCTTGGAGGAATTCCTTCCAGTACCCACTTTACACTGCACCAACCTGAGAATGAACCTGTTGCTTTACCAGCTTGGTAGAGCAAACTAGGTGCTCTCCACAGAAATGGGCTCAAACCATTTTCTTTCTAGCCGTGCTGGGTGTATCAGGGGACAGCCGAAGCCTGTCAAGCAAACAATGCCTATTACTCGAATTAATACGGAGATGAACCCAATTCCCTGACAGGCGTGTTAAATGTGATTAAGGCTATACAGCATTCCCCGCATACCCATCTGCCGCACAGAGAAGCCCACAGCTGTTCTGATTTCCGACATACAGTTTCTTGTCAGTCTCAAATGCATCTCATCTTGTTCATAATCAGAACCCACTAGATGGAGGCATCTCTCTTGGGCCAGCCGGTTTCTCTAAGCAGTCAGTAATAGCCACATGCCTTTGACTGCAGGTCTACAGAGGCATATGCAAACTGCATCTGTTCACAGGGAAAGAAGCTTCACACCTTAGGGGATGGAAAGGATTTCTTGGATTCTGAGCTGATGTAGTTAGTGTCCTACCTGTGGCTGCTGTAGGCTTTTACTGTGAGCATAAAGAGCAGGGAAAAAGCATTTTTGATATTATACAGACATGTCCCACTAACACTAAAAGGGCCATGAATCCAGAAATATGCCCCTAAAGCTCTAGAAGGCCAGGGCAGGAAAGAGATTGGGGGCATGGGAGTCATAGAGAGAGATAGGGATCTCGGAACAGGGATGAGTCCACAGAGTCATTAGGAGTTCTTCTCTATCACTGTCCGTATTCCCTTGAGACAGGGTCTCTCACAAGACCAACAGCTGCTCATATTTTCAGTAGAGTGGCTGACCGCTCCCAGGATGCTATAGACTGTATGCCCCAGTGCTGGATCACAAGGGTAGACTGTCAGATCTGGCTTTTCACATGGGTGCTGGGGATCTGAACTCAGGTATGTTTGCA
The DNA here is from genome assembly GCA_028551405.1 of Uromys caudimaculatus. Classification (NCBI taxonomy): domain Eukaryota; kingdom Metazoa; phylum Chordata; class Mammalia; order Rodentia; family Muridae; genus Uromys; species Uromys caudimaculatus. The sequence continues at coordinate 82,775,542 of CM052702.1, forward strand.
AAGTACTCTTACCCACTGAACCATCTCCCAAGAATCCATAATCCCCTTTGAAGATGCACCAAGTAACTGTGCACTGCTAACTCCCCGTACACCCTCTAAAGGCACCACATTGGTCCAATATCGCCACACTAAGGACCAGGCTTTCAATACATGAAATCCTGGGGGACACATCCAACCCATATAAAAACCACAGCATCTCCTGCACTGCCGCAAATTGGATGGCTTTGAGTGATAATAGTTTATTCTATCACTCTGGGGCCACAGAGCCACACTCTCTTTGAAACCTGAAAGAGAATTCTTCATTGTGTCTTCTAAGCTTCTGGTTGTTTGCTGGTAACTGTTGTCATTCCTTGGCTTGCAAGCACCTTAGTCATCCTACAGCATTCTGGGTATCATGTAAATCTTACAAGGACACCAATCATGTCGGATTAGGTACCTGCTGTAGTCTAGTATGACCTCTTCCTAACCAACACATCTAGAACAAACTTATTTCCAAACTAGGTCATATCCTGAAATATTGGAGGCAGGGGTTCTTCAGGAACTCATTTTTTTATGAGACAAAATTCAGTTCTTACCACTCTATATTTCCCTGTCCCGCTTCAAGAAAGCTAAGCTTGTCTCCCAAAGAAGGCATCATCTTAGAGACTCATTCCTTGCCCTGGTGGCTTCTCCTCCCTCCACTCCTCAGTTTCTATCCTAGGGATTTCTCAGGGGGACAGAAGGGACTAGGTATCAATGTAGAGAATCCCCAATAACTCACACACCAGGCCACACTGTAACTACAAGATTCCCCAACTCAAAGTGGGAGGTCAACTGACCTCCACAGCCTGTGGATTCTTGAATGTCACTTGCCTGTCCTGACCAGAAAATGTCATAATCACCTTCTCTCTGGTTGGAGGGAATGGAGGAATTTTCTCAGCCCTTGGGCTTACATGTGAATATATTCTTCTCCAGGTGGAATCTCCACACAGAATGTAAATATGGCCCATCTGTGTTGGCCTCTGATACTTGCTAAGAACTTAACTCCCATGAACATGAACCTTCACAAGTGAGCACGCGCGCACGCGCACACACACACACACACACACACACACACACACACACACATACACACACACACACACACACACACACACACACACACACACACACACACACACACACTGTCCTCCTTTCTCAACATATTTGCTGTAGACAGTTTGTTTATCTGCAAGTGACTCTCCCAAAGATGCTCAAAGCCACATGGATAACCTCCATGCCCACCTCCTATTCCCTTTCTCAGTAGGTTAGAATCTATCACCACCTAGTATGTCAACTAAGCTCTTAGACTCTGTGAAGGAGGAATGCTGTGCAGTCAGCCATGAGCTGTGAACTAGGTTCTGGTTTTCTTCAAAGTTGCTCTCACCTCACTGTGCCCCCCCTGGCGAACCCATCCGTACACTCATGCTGAATCCCACTTGTGCGTTTTGCTCAGCACAACATCCGTTGTGTTAACTCTTCTCTCAGGCCATCATCTTCATGGTTCGTGCCCTGGATTTTGAGGTATTCCTCTCCCTAGTGGAATGAAATAACAACAGCCAGGCACAGGCATACTGTTTTTATAAAGTATATCCCTCTTAACTGTCTCCCTCATGACATGGCTCCTCACAGTATCCCTTTCCCTGACTCAAAGAGGTCAGAAAAAGAGCCAGTCACAAACTGGCCATGTTTCTCCACCTCACCACTGCTGGTCTTTGTTATTGCTGATAAACTGGAATACCACCCATCCTCTGTAGGGATGCTTTTTATACCTCTCCATGAAAGAGTCATGTTGACTTGCACCATCTAACTAAGCACCCCAGTGAAAGCTGCTGCTGCATTCCCAAAAAACCTGGCACTCCACTCATCTCCAAAGCAACTCAAACGATCCCGCAAAGCACTAGCTCTTTAGGTCAGTTCACTCAATGGTTCTTTAAGATGTGTGCAGAAAAAAAAATCTGTACAAAGAGAAAAGTCTGTGCAGGGCCCCTTGAGTTCTATTGAAGACACAAGAAATCACATATTGATTTTCTTACGGGAAAAACATGTCCTCATTGAAAGAGAAGTTGGCCACTTCACAAGAGCTATTGTTTCTTTCTATAAACAGCTGCTAGACAAATAAATAGTAGGTTCCAGGCACAAAGGATACAAGGCTCCACCCTCACCTCCTGGGCGCACATTGGTGATGGAATCGCAGCTGGCAGATGCAGGTCATATTTCTTCTTCTTCACAGGCCCTCTTCTCCCTAAACCTCAGACTGCATTTGTGCCACCCTGCTAAGATACCTGACAAATTCCAACACACCAGTTTTAGACCAGGTATAAATATAAATGAAATGTAAAACATATAAGTACACACACACACACACACACACACACACACACACACACACTGCATATCAATATAAAGCATAACATATATCAATATATGTTTTTTTAAAAAGCCATATGGACATCAGGACAATATCAATGTTGCCACAACTGCTTTCTCAAAAACCCACTTTAGTGGATTGAATGGAAGCCTTCGAAGTTCATATATCAGAAGCTTAATCTACAAACCCCTATGTTGATTGTATTGTAAAGGAGACCCTATGGGTAACTAAGGTTGGATACAGCCCTACGGTAAGCTCTATGATGGCATTCTTAACAAAAAGACAGACTACACCACTAGACTATGTCTGCCGCACCTGGGATATTTTCCACATTGTGGTGTACCAGAAGGTGAGCAGAGGCTGCTATCATGCTCTTTTATTCTTTATAAAGCATCCAGTCTCAGATAATCTGTTATAGCGACAGAAAACAGACTAAAACATCAACATAACTCAGGGTTAGCTGAGGTTGTAAAATGGCACAAGAATGTTATATTAAGGAAAGGAAAGCATTTGACCTTCATTAAAATATCAGCAGATTGAGCATTGTGATGCGCACCTTTGACCCCAGCAGTCATCAGGCAGAGGCAATCAAATCTCTGTGAGTTCAAAGCCACCCTGGTATACATAGTGAGTCAGCCTGGGTTACATAGAGAGATTTTTATATCATTATTTTTATTCCATTCACATATCTAGATTATCTCAGTTAATCCTTGCCTTACTCCAAGACATGACCAGGGTTTGCTACATTTGACAACAGAGGAGGCTGAGTACGTCCGCACAATGGACTTGGTTAGAAGTAGATGACCTCCAACCAAGCCTTTTTAGGTTACAGATTATAGTCTCCAGAACAGAACATCCTTTGCTCACAAACCCGTCTCACCCCTACACATCATCTCCCCCACTTGGGTAAATGCCTAGACTCTTAGCAATGTGGGCAGACATGTGAGTCACTGTCAGTTCAAGTAGACACTATTCCTGCTTTACCCCTCATCTGTCAGTCGTATGTGCCTCCTACTGCAGGCCTTAGTGGAGGTAAAGTCCACACGGAGCAGCATCTGTCAGCGCTCTGGAGCAAACAGCAACAGAAGGCCAGACAGCCACAAAACCGGGGGAGTTATATTCAGGATGAAGCTTGAGACAGGCGGTGACAGAGCTTTTATACGCTCATAGCCCCGTGCACAATGATTATCATATCACTATAAAGATGAGGAAACTGAGGCTTGAAGAGATTAACCTGAATGAATGCTAAATCGGGCAAGAGCTGACATCCAAAGCTAGACTTGCTGTTTCAGGGTTTTGTTACAAATCACCCAGTTTCCAGTTCTCTTCAGTGAGAGTCATGGCAGTGATGGCAGCAGCTTGTCAGACACCACACTATGGCCATGAGCATAACTCTGAGCGATGTTCTGCATACCAGGATGTATATGTAATTGGATCATAAGAATGCTAGCCCAATCAAAGGATTAATTCATTGATGTATTCAAATTGAATGGGCTACTGGGAAGTGAGACTATAGACATTGGGGCCTAGCTAGCATGCCCCTGAAAGGTATATATCTTGTCACAGACATCGCTCTCCCTCTTTGCTTCCTAGTCAGCAGCTTTCCTCTGTCATGCCCTTCCTCTGTGACAGTTCAGCTTCTCCTCAGGCCCATAGTAACAGAGCCAGCTTACTTTTATATGGTCATGATAAAACACCACAACTTATGAAAGAAAGCATTTAATTTGAAAGCTCATAGTTCCAGGGGCTAGAGTCTGTGACTGCTATGGCAGGCACCGTGTCAGCAGGCAGGCATGGTGCTGGAGCAGTGGCTGAAAGCACATCCACAAGCACCAGGCAAGAAAGAGAGGCAGAGGGGAGGTTGGGAGAGGGAATGGGGAGAAAGGAGAGGGAAAGCTAACTGGGAATGGCGTGGGCTTTTAAAATCTCCAAGCCCACTCCAGTGGCACAGCTCCTTGGCCAAGACTATCCCCCTTCTAATCCTGCCAAATAATTCCACTGACTGGGGACCAAGCATTGTGATATATGAGCCAGTGGGAGCCATCTCATTCAAACTGCCACAAGCACAGACAAAAAGCTCTGCAACGACAGCCTAAACTCACATTCCTCCTTTAAATATTTTCCTTGGATATTTTGTCAGAGTGATACTATATATATATATAATATATATATATATGAAATATACATATATTGTATATATATCATAAGAAAACATATATATATATATTTTTTGTCAGAGTTATACAATATATATACATGTTTTCTTATGATCCCAATGAACTGCTGTTTGCTGAAGATCTAAAACAGGTCATAGACTGGGGGCTACACTCTCTCTGCTCTTACCCCAATTCAGCTCTCATTCAGCCTTCACCATACTCTGTCAGCACAATGGAAGGGGCACAATTCTAATTTTGAAGACTAGGGAACCTCCTGGAATGGGGCCTTGCTTAACGTTAGAGAGCTTGGTAAATGGCTGAGCAGGATCCGAACCTAAATCTTCTATTTCAGGTATCCTCATCATGCTGACTTCTAGATAGATCAGTGAGCTGTGGGCTTCTGCAACAAAGAGAACCCCAGAACTGATTGTTTTTAATTAAAAAAAATTTCAATTGGACCAGAATCTGCACTTTAAACTTATCTTTGTTTCATGTAATATCTAAGAAAGAACACAGTATTTTAAGATATAGACAGGTGATGATGGATGGATGGATGGATGGATGGATGGATGGATGGATGGATGGATGGATAGATGGGTGGATGGAAGGATAGGTAGACAGATTTGAATTTAGGTCTCAACTCCTCTGTCAAAATGTATAGTTATAAGTGAAGTTAATAATCTCATTGCTTTCCTGTAAAATGGTCTTGTGAAACTTCTTTCATACAGTCACTGTGAGAAAATTACCTCAAGCAGTGTATAGCTTATTCACAGACCCTGAATATTCTTTTCTTTGTGCCAAGCCAGCCTTTGGAGTTATGTCCAAATTCTACAGCAGGGACCTAATTCAAGGATTGCCAAAAATGTTCAGAATGTCTGTTTTTTACATCAAATTAGCCCAGAGGTTTGACAGTCTGGTACCCACAGAGTCCCACCCAAGAATATTGCCTTCAGAACAGGTTCCCATTACACAGCCCTGGTTTTAAATGTACTCCCTCCTCTCATAAAAGTACCCCAGCCAGCTAAAGCCATTCTGTTTAAAATATTTAATTAATACCTTCACAGAGGTCTGGTCCTTATTAAAGACTCTTGGGGACCATGTCGTAGGGGTAATACTTTGTTCTAAGTACGTTATGCATGACAGATAAAGTGATGGCATGTGCTTTCTATTAAAAGCAAGGAAGCTCGCCTGCTGTTGCAAACCCCTTTGTCATCTTGGTGACACATTAAGACATAATCCAAGTTCAACACACAAACACAAACAGTGTAAATCCACCCACTTAGTCAAAAGAGCCTCAGTAAAACCACTAGAAAGTTCTCGTAATTAGCTGAGGGGATTAAGAACCCAAAGAGCCTTCCTTTCCCTCTTCTCCCCACTGAAAAGGCCACAAAACCAGTTGCTCTCCAAGCAATCAAGAGTAAAAGCTGCTGTGCTTTCAGTGTTTGCTGCTTGGGCAGGTAAGAGGAGCCTAGTTAATGAACTGGAAGCAAGCAAATACACCCTTAGTGCCCTTTCGTCCTGTGGGCTGAGAACAGGCAAATGCTTCTTATCTCATCTTGCTGGAGGACATTTGTTTGTTTGTTTGTTTTTAAATTGTAAAAGGATCAGTTTTGGAAACATAGAAAAATATAAAAAGGAAAGTAACGAACCCATCAGAGGTGCCTTAGATGTATTTCCCTAACTCTCTGTGTGATTTCACAAAACCGTCTTTCCACCGGTTTATCTTCTTATTTTCAGGGTCTTTTCTTTTAGTATAGTAGAGAGAGCCTCCTAGGTTGATTTTTCTTTAATAAAACTCTTTTTAAAAATTAAGTTCACAGCAAAATCAAAAGCACAAAGAATTCTCCTACAGTTCCATGCATGACCCCCTTTCCTTTCTTTGTCTCCTCACCGGAGTGGTGCGTTGGTACAACTGATGACACCACACTGACTTAGCAAAATCACTCGAGCTCCTAGTCATACCAGGGTTCATTCTCAGTGATGTGCACCAATGCTATGCTAGTGCCTGTGTGCCATTGTGGTATCATGCAGGATGTTTATACCAAGTAGTGCCACTGACTTAAAAGTCCTCTGAACTATTTACCACCATTCCCTGTACCACCAAGCCTTGGAAACCACTAATTGTTTTAGCATCTCCTCAGCTTGCTTTTCTAGAATGTCATAGAATTACTTGGAATTATACAGCAGGTAGCCTTTTCAGACTGTCTTCTTATACTTGGTAATGGGCATTCAAGGCTCCTCTGTGTCTGTTTGTGGCTTGACAGCTCATTTCTTTTCAGCATGAGCTATCCTGATTATTTCCAAGTTTTGGCATTTACATTGACTCCACTGTTAGCATCTGTATGCAGGTTTTTGCATAGATACAATAGATACATCTTTTCTGCTCCTTTGGGTACATCCCAATGAGCTCAGTTGCTGGATCATGTGATAAGAATATTTTTAGTAAATGATGGTGACTGTGATCCCATTATGCCTGAAGCCAGATAGCAGCTTCGTGATAGGCTTTTCAATATATTAAGAAACTGCCAAACTACCTTCAAATGTGGTTATATCATTCTGCATTTCCCCCAGCACTGACAAGACTACGGTTTCTCTGGTCCTCATTGACATTTGTTAGTTGTGGTGCTCTGGAATTTGGCAGGTTATCATGATTATAGTAGGTTATCTCATTTTTGTTTTCATTTGCATTTTTCTGAAGACTCATGACTCAGCGCCTGTTTTCCTATGCTTAGTTATCATCAGTATATCTTATCTGCTGAGGTGTCTGGTAAGCTGTTTGGCCCATTTTTTTAAAGTAGATTGTTTTGTATTAGTGAGCCAATAAGAGTCTTTGCCTATTTTGGATAACAATACGTGACTGATCACCCACCAGCATTTTCTTCCAGGGAGTTGCTTGTCTTCTGCTCTTGCCCTTGCCTTTCACAGTACAGACCTCTTGTCATTTAGTGCACTTAGCAATACTCTGTTTTGCTTGTGTCTTTGGATGAGTTGTAGTTTACCTTAATTGGAAAGGAAGGTATCACGGTGGTGATCACCAACATTAATGTAATCAATTATTTCCCACATGGTAAGCCTTGAGGTGGAATTTTTCACTTAACAGTGAAACTGAGTGCTGATAGCATCTTGTCTCACCAAAGTCTTCATCCAGTTTTTGGGATTATTTCCTTTGGATAGATTCCCAAAATCAAAATGATTGAATCAAAGGTAATTCATATTTTTAAAGTAGTTGGTATATTTTGCTAGCCTTATTTCTCAAAATGCTATATATCACTTTGTTTCTTACCTGTCTAAGAGAATTATTCTTACCACATGACTTTTAACATTTTTTTACTAAGATGCAAGTGTGTGTGTGTGTGCATGCACGCATACACACACACACACACACACACACACACACACACACACACACACACACCCCACTGGAATACTATTATCATCCCTGTCCCTGTCATTTACATTAAAAAGAATGAGACAGAGCGCCAGAGGTTTCTTCCACATGAGAGAACAGGCACAACACTGGAGGTCTTAAACAACACCTAACATGGTAGAGAGCAAAGATTTCAACTTTAACCTCTGTACTGCAGTCATGATTTTGTCAGAGTTTGTTTTTCTCTATTTTTCTTCTGATGTTCAATAAGTGTAATATGTTCATTTAAAATCTCTAAAATCTCACACACATGATCCTTTTCCTAACATCACCATGAACTTATCTAGTTCTGACCACAAGGTTTCATCCTGTTGACTGCTGTTGGTGGATCTGGCATTCAGCAGCAGCAAACTTGATTCTCTTGGGCTGGTTTCATTCCCTGTTACCAGCTTTCCTCAGCAGGTATCCCAAGGCTCTGGCATCTTTAACATCTTAGGGTCTCCAAGTCAACTTTAACTTCACAGCTTCTTGTTCCTGTGTCTGGGATCCACACATGATCTTCTGGGCTCCTCCAAAGGGCATGGGTCACTTCTCTAGCTCTGCCCTCTGTAGCACTCTAGGTTCAGGTTGACTCTACTATATTGCTGTTGTTGTTCTTGGTGGTTGACTCATGATATTGGTATTTCCAATATGATGGGGTCTTCCACTACAACTAGGCTTCACTAATAATCTCTCATAGGCTCTCTTCGTGGTGCCAAGCCTCAACTTCTTTGCATGACCCCTTTAGTCCTGGGCCTTTAACTGCAACTGAGGCTGCAATGGCCAATGGCCTTCCCTGGCCTCTCACAGTGCCAAGCCTCCATGAACCCTCCATTATCAAACCAGTACCACCTGGGTAATTCTTAAACATTACCAAGTCCATATCAGTAGCCAAACCAGGATTCTGACCCAAATCTATGATACTAGAAGCTGGCATAGTTCCTATTCTTCCAAGCTGCTTTAAAATTCAGGAAGTCTTCCAGGGATGTAGAGGACAACCATACAAATGACAATATCTATTCTCAGTCACTACAGTTATTTTAACCACAAAAAACAAAGTAACTCAAACACAGCAGTTGGTTTGTCTCTAATGCATGCATATGTAATCTGACAAGCCTTAATCCAGCCATCCTGTTGATTTTCTCCCAAAGTCTCCAAGGATGGAGAAAGACCACCAAAGGCTTCTGCCACCCCTTGGCTGGGACTCAGATGCTCATCTTTATAGAGGGTGAATAGCCACTCCCATCTCCAACCTGAGGACTTTCTTGTGGAGTTACCAACCACCAGACATCTATGTGGAACACGCCTGGCTAGACAGGACCATGGCCAGGTGGCTATGTCAGCTGCCATGTTTCTTCTCCATGGGTAAAATCTAGGTCATGCCCACTTACATTCTTAAAAATGCTGTTGTAAGATGTCCAGCATATTCATATTCAACATATAATTGTAATCCTCATTAAAGAAGATGCTCCCTTATCTCATAAATTCATCTAACAAGGAAGAGTAATTAACTTAAATGGAAAATCCTTATCACTTAAGGTAGGTAGCAAAGCACAAATAAGTTATTATTATTGAGATCTAGTTAAACCCAGTAAGTTGCTACACTTAAAAAAAAAAAAAAAAACCTATTATGAGTTATAAAGAATGTAAGATCTAGAAGCGCTCACCTGAGACTTTCTTCTAATCAATTAGAAGGTGGGAATAACCTTCTCACTTTTGATCAGTGTTGTCTAACACTGGGACTAACATACTGAACACTTGTCCTAATCCTGATGGGAAGTACTATTCCTGAGCTTTCAAAGCTGTAAACAGCGCTGGTCCACCACCACAACTGATTACTCTTGCTTTCCAAACAAAGAAATCCCCCACAAGTTGTAGCCATTCTTAGAAGCCTTGGAACCCAGACAGGCCTCTCATTTAGTGTTTAGACTTGACAAACTGTATTTGGGGTCCAGGAATGGAATCCAGCCCAGGGAGTGAGAGGAAGACCAGGAATACTTAGGATAGAGATGTGGATTTCTGCAGTTGGCTCAGCCCCTTTGTTGGTCTTGAGCCAAATGCTACACAGCTGGAAACCAAATCTTGGTTCAGAGACACATGCTAGACCCTAGTTTCCAGACTCAGTCCCTGACCCAGCTGCAGAGGGTGCTGGGATCACATCCGTTCCTTCCCAGGAAAGGGGACCAGCACTGGCTTTTTTTGTTCAGCTGCGTTAGTTGATGTCACTATAAAATTTAGCAGGACCCTCCTGTCTTGCCTTTGTTTTGTAATTTCTGACCAAGTTCTCAAATTAGAGAACTCTGTTCAAACTGAAAGTTTGGCCACAGTAGCACTGGAGCTTGTGAGACTCATAGATCCTTGACACCCACCCCTCAGATGCTGGTGAAGTTAAAGGTCTTGAAAAGACTTGTGGTCACAAGTTCACTTGGGACTTCAAGTCAAGGCTGTGTGTGGCCCTCATGCTCAGAGTTGGATGCTGCCGCTCTAAATGATGCAACTTCTCTGAGCACCAGATCCAATCCCAGGCTTCCCATTTATCAGCTAGAGTGTCTTGAGCAACTCCACACCTCTGGGCCTCCCTTGGAGCATCTATAAAACAAGGAGAGCAAAATGTTCCTACTGAAGTTGTCTGGCATTGTTCACAATCCAATGTGCTCCCGGAGGAGTGCACAATGAGTATGCAGCCCACACATATGCACTGAGCACATAGAGTGTCTAGGCTTGCATCCAGGCTGTGGAGCCATGGCACTGAGTGAGACAGATAAGATCTGAAGGAGAGAAAAGATGTTTCTGCAACCTTAAGATAATAAAGCCTGTAAGTGAATAGCGAGAGTAGGATTAGGAACTAGTCTGAGAAAAACTGACATCCAAAAACCAAATTTGGGACAGAGGCACATGGAAATGTGTAAGTAGCATGTTGGATAGGTAAAATACTAGGGGTGGGTTCAAAAAGGCCTTGATCTGGAACAAGCTTAGAGCAGAGGAGGGAAAGAAAAGTTTGGATGGCTGCAGTGTGACCTTACTAGAGAGTTGGTGGCTTTGGAGTTACTCACATGGACACTGTTTCTCCTTCAACACTACAGCCATCCACATCCACCCACACCTTCTGTTCAGAAAACCATACATAGTCTCCACCAGGACAGATATGGAGCCTGTGGGAGAACATGGGTAGCTCTTTCCCCTGTGTCCACAATGATTTGCCTGCCTCAGCTCCTACCTGGGATACAGGTACTCCTTCTGGGGGCTGAAGAGAGAAATGGAAGTGCCCTGTGTACATAGTCCCTGTGCCCCGGCTGTGGGGAGTTAATGCCTCCAGCTTCAGTGGACTTCCTACTAATTTTATAAGTAAGCCAAGCACGCCCAACATGGTCAGTAGGATCAGATTTTAGGGTTTGTTTGTTTGTTCGTTTGTTTGTTTGTTTGTTTTTGGTTTTTACCAAAAGTTAGTTAGTGTTAGCTAGGAGTTGGTTCAGTTAGCACCCAGCCCAACATCCTCATCCAGTATTCAAAGAAACTTTGAGCAAGGGGAAGACAGGTGACTTGTCTGAGAGGCTTAAACCTCATGGGGCATCCCACCAGGCTAGCTATCCAGAGCCCACCATTTACAAAGATCTTAGGGTTTGCTCTATACTTGAATCAGTCACCTTGCAGGCAAAGTAAACTTCGTGAGCACCCTTTCCTCAGCCCCATGACCAGAGTTCTATGCCGCTGCAGCCTGGTGTGGTAGAACCAGGGCTCTTTCTTCTGAATTTTATATTTTAATTGTATGTTTCATGTAATTAACAAAGTTCACATAAACAAATTGCAATCACATACAAAATCTCTAGTATGTTCATGTCAATGAGCTAACACTTGGGAATAAAATCAAATCATTGTGGTTGAGGTAGACGTTATGACAGAAACCTAGGAGTTGGAAACAGATTTGATCCCTGCCCAGTAGCCTTTGCACTGGCAGCATCCTCACTGGCCACACAACCTTCCCATTGAGCATGTCCTGCCCACCATTCTGACTTTCTGTCTGTCCCTTCCTGCTGCCACTGCCATGAGAACCTTGAGTCTCCCTTTCTCACAATCTTCCTTATGTCCAAAAACATAATCTAAGACCTTCCTTGTGGAAAGTCGGGTGGCTTGGCCTTTCATTCTGTCTACAACCCTGATTCTTACGCTAACCTATGTTCCTGATTCCCTGCAAGTGAAATACCTTATCTTTAGGGAGCCATTACTCTGCCTACCACACACAGCTCCTCTCCTGGCAGCCTTTTCTTGGCAACAGCTTTTTATCACAGGAGATTTACTGCCATGCTTGTTAAATAACAACTATCATCTCCACCTCCACAAATGACCAACTCTGCCAGGTGTTTCTGGTCTGGAATGACTTCATTCTTATGAATCTGTATTCACTTTGTAGACACCTCTTGCTCAATTAAAAAATAAAATGCCTACCTTTTTATATTGAAAGAATGCCATGGTCTGATCCTTGTACTCCTGACCAATCTAAGACAGTGAAACTTGAGTTTTATGTTGAGTGGAGCCCAAATTTGAAAGCTTCAGCTCCAGAGGAAAAAGGTTCAGCCCTGCTGGAGAGAGGACCATTGAGCAGTCTTAATTAGAACGTGCCCTCCTTCCACAACTGACCCAGACAATGTTTATAGCCATGCAGTCTCTGAACAGTATGTCAGCAGCTCACCTCCTCCCAAGTGGAGCTGGAAGCCTGCATAAATGCATTTCAGCTCATTGCTTTACTAATTACATCACACATACCAGAGTCACCAAGGCTGGCTGAATCTAATTACACTAAATGCATCTACACGGAGATTTCCAGTGCAGCCTGAGAGATGTTTTAAAGATCTCAGGCTTTGGAAGAAAGGCTGTAAAAGGAGTTTGCCAGCATTGTTCGCTTGGTCTGAGGTAATGTAAACACAAGCCAGGACTCTGTGTATCTGATTCTCCTGCTCTATAAGACTTTCAGGGCCCTTAGGGCACACAGTGTGCTTTACCCATGAAGCAGCCCTCCTCGGAGAATTTTGTGCTCAGAGTACATATACTATATAGCTCGGGCCAAATTAAAATCCAGACTCTCACTTGCCCCTTTCATTTCACAAATCTTTCCTGAACACCAGCATTTACCAAGAGGTCCAGGAGAGGATCTGAGGGAAACACAGGTATCGATGGCAGGCAGGCAGGCCCAAGCCAGTGTACGAGGACCTGAAGCAGCCTGTTCATTATCTGCTGTAACTTTCAATGGGTGTTCATCAGCTATTTTCTATTTATTTAGTGGAGATGGGAAAATGACGCAATAATAATTATCTGCAGAAGTTAATTCATATGCTTTACCTCCATTAGCTAAAATAAAATAACTCATTTTTTTCTTTCTTGAGTTCTTGTTTCCTTTTTCCCTTCTCAACCATGGCTTGCTTTTAAGCCACGTCACTCCTTAGGGTTGAGGGATGTATAAAGGGTTTCAAGTTTAGGCAATAAAATAATTCACTCAGCACCAATAAACAGCACTGTGCTGGTTTACACACGTTCGGAATTGTGACTGCCTGCCTGCCACATTCACGCCACTGTCCCCTGAGTGGTCTCAGGTTTACTTCAGTTTATTGTGCAAATTGTATATGCCTGTCAGGGAAAATGTTCAGCCATGTTCACTGGGCACTGGAAGAGATTCTTAGCATTTCATTTTCAAGATACTGTCCACTACACCAAGAGAGAAAACTCCTTCCCATTATGCTATTTGCATGTGGAGTCATCAGGTACCCAAGTTAATCAACACAATCTGTATTTGTTTTTACTTTACTCATTCAGCAAATTTTATTAAGTGTCCAATATGTACAAAGCCTGTTGAAGCATCTGAAACTTAAATCAGATATTACCTATTTATAAGGGGCTTGTATTTTAGTAATTCACAAGGGAAAATAATGCACAATTAAGAAGTCTGCAGAAGAATTTCAGATATGATAGTTTCAATGAGAGAAATCAAATAGAGACCTGTGTCAAGAGTTCAGGGTATTCAGAGTTCAGGAGCTACCCTGCTTTGCCATGGTGTAGATTTTTATTTGTAATTCAGCTTTGATCCATTTGGTAAAAAGGAGCTGTTTATGCAGACTTGAGGAAAACACATTGGCTAAGATGACACCCGATGAAAAGGCCAAGAGGAGCACCTGGCGACAAGGAATAGAAGTGAGGAACTTGCTGCAAAGCCATCCAAGGGTGGAGGCAGCAGATTGGAATGTGGAGGGAGGCAGTGCGGATTTTATAGATATGATAAAGAGATTCAATTTTATTTTAAGTGTGATGGGAAACCATAAAAGGGATTAATAAAGCAAGTGACATGATCTGGTTTACCCTTTTAAAAGATCATGCTAGTTACTGTGTGGAGAATGGATTATTATGGGAAAAAGAGCAGAAAGTGGACATGCCCTTGAGATTTGTTACAGGAATCTATGCAGAATGTAAGACTGGCTTGGACTGTGACTGCAGTTGGCAGTGATGATGGAAATAGTGATGAGCGGTGTAATCAGGGTGTGTTCTGGAGGGAGCCTACGGGACAGGGAAGAGCAGAGTAAAGGACAACGCCAGTGCCACTCACTGAGATGGGGCACTAAAGGACAGAAGGCAGCCACAGATATGTATGCCTGCGGAAAACAAGGACTCTGCTTTAGATATGGACATTGGGTGGTATGGCCTGGATTTATACACATAAATCAGCAGTTGGGTGTACTTTCTCAGCATGCAGGCAAACACAAGGTAGACTTTGTGACCACTCACTTGTAGACATATTTAAAAGGATTGGGCTAACAAGGGAGAGTGGCACTAATTAAGTCTGCTTGTGTGCCAAGTGTTACCCATTAGAATCATTTTCTGGGCACAGACAAGATGGCTCAGTGGATAAAAGTGCTGGCTACACAAGCCTAGCAGCCTGAGTTTGATCCCTGGGACCCACAGTGAAAGAAGGGAAGAAGGGAACTGACTTCCAAAGTTGTCCTTAGTCCTCCACATGTATACCTTCCTCTCTCTCTCTCTCTCTCTCTCTCTCTCTCTCTCTCTCTCTCTCTCTCTCCTAGTAATAATAAATAAAATAAAAAATAAAGGACAAAACCACCCATGTTTCCAGAAGCTGCTTCTCCAGTTGACTTCCTGTAAAGCTCTGAGCATGGTGCCTGCTCTGGAGGGGATCATAGCTTCAGGAGGGGCAGAGAAGAGATTGTGAACAATATCATGCTGAGAAGGTAAATCGAGGAGGAGAAGGATTAACAGCCTAAGTCATGAGTAGGACTCTCCACTGAGGATGACCTCTAAAGAGGCTCATGGAGAGTAGAGATGGAGTAGCTTGTGTAAAGCCATAGATGAAGTTCGATGCCAAAGTTCCAGGAAACAAAGCAGTATCCATCACCCAAACTCTGGGTCAAGCTTAATGAACAGTCACAAAGAACGCTCCTATTGAAGTTACTAGTGAGGCAATGCCTTCTCTATGCCCTGCTGCTTTCCACCACTGGAATAGGTACACACTGGTGTATACAGTAGTTACAAAGCAATTAAAGACAAGAAATTAACAGATATTTACTACATGCCAAATACATACCAAGAATGTTTCAGTTACAGAGGCCACTCCAAAGAACAAATCTGAGAGTTCCCAAATCACCAATCTTATCACATTAGATGATCATATTTTTATGAAGGATAATTGGAGAAGGATAAGGAAGCTAGACAAAAAGAAAGAAATATCAAAGACAAAGCTATATTTAAAATCATTTCTAGAAGAGCCAATAGCCTTAGATCAAATCTTAAATGGAAACAAAGAACATCAATTAGAAAATATAGAAAGAAAAAATTCCATGTACAATAGCAATCTCAGAAATGAGATAAATATAAAAACAATGTGATTCTGGGCAGGCAAGATGGCACAGGGAGTAAAAGCACTCATAGCCAAGATGAACAGCCTGAGTTTGAACCCCAGGACATACATGGTGGAAGGAGAGAAGCAACTGCTTCAAGTTGTCTGTCTACTGACCTCTGCATGTACACAATGGTAATGGTGTACTTCCACAGACAGACAGACAGACAGACACACACACACACACTAAATAAATAAATAATAAAATGCAATAAAAATTTAAACGCAATTCCACCAAAAATACTAGAACATTTTTTACTAACCAAATATTTCACATTAAGTGGAAAATATATAGTAACACAAATATCGAGAAAAGTTTTGTGGGGGGGAAGAAAAGCAAAGAAGGGAGACAGGCTGTACCAGCTGGTATAACATAAAGCTAGAGCAATTAAAACAACTTAGTACTGGCTTAAGAACTGAAATCCAGAAGCAGCTTCCAAAACCTGATGATATACAATGTGACAAAGGCAGCATTTCCCACAGTGTGCAAAGCAAGGGCCTTGGCAAATGGTGTTGAGACAGCCAAGGAATCCCACAGGAAAATCCAAAGCTGGACCACTGAATCCACCCACAGATCAAAGCAAATTCCCCAGGAGTGTAAATCACTAAAAAAACATGAAGTGATGGTGTTGTAATCCTAGAAATAGAGAGACCTACTTGTGAGGGCAAAAGTCACAGAAGCCATAATGAATAAAATTATGAAACTGAACTTCATAAAATTATATACAACCCCTCCCAAATCAAAAGGCAATGATAGCTAAGCACCATTTGTACCATATATAACAAAGGTTTAATTATCTAAATATACCTGAACATGCATGTCAGTTAAAAAGAGACCCAAGCCACACAATAGAAAATCTATTGAGGGCAGAGGACCTGAATAGAAAGCACACGGGCACTCACAAGCACACTCACACTCCCATATGTATGCACACTCTCCTGGACACACAGACACTGCAAAGAATTTAGAATATTCAGAAAAGTATTTAAGAGAAACCAAATAAACTGCATTTCTCATATTCCAAATTAGCAAGTATCCAAGTCTTTTAATGAGGCCCTGTTTGTGGCTGAGGATGTTAACAAAAAGCATGTCCCACTGGGATTATAACTTGATACAACCTTAGTGTGGGGCAAATTGAGCTGTAGAAATAAAGGGTATGCACACTCTTTAGCTGTGCTGTTATACTTTGAAAATGTATCCTATGAGTACACTAGTGCTCATACATAGATATATGGCCTCAAAGATATCCTGGCAGCGCTATTTATGTCAGGGAAGGACTAGCAATAATCTGAGCAGTCATTTGTGAGTGTTGGCTTAATAATTGAATCTTATAGTTTCAAAGAAGTTATTCAAAGATCTCTTTCTCTCTCTGATGCTAACTAAACACCTCTGAGATATAATATGCATTATTTTTAAAATAAGAATATTGTACAATTTCTGAAAAAGGAATCTACATATTTTTATTTCTATGAGAAGCCAGTGCCTGTGGCTGCCTTCAGTAGGGAAATATACAATGGAGGGAGAAGAATGGGAAGCAGGCCTCACATTACAATACTCTGGGTCTGAACCACTTGCATGCATTCCTATTAAAGGCCAATTAAGCAGTAGAAAGACAGATGAGATGGTGTCCTTTTACCTTGTGATTTGAGATTAGGGCATATAGGAGGGCGTGGAGCTAACAGATGAAGCTAAGCAACAACATTGATCTTGGGGAATTATGAGCATCAGATTGCTCTTAACACTTAGTAGAGTGCCTGGCCAGTTTTAGGTATCCAATAAATGCTGGCCATTATTACACACAGATTGCATAGCAGGATCACACATCATTTAGTGAAGTGGGAGGCTTGATTTTACAAGTTTAACTAGAGTAGGGTGAATTCTCTGGTTACTCCTTCTGCAGCGCACGCCCAGATGGTGGTGTCTGGTTGAAGGCCAGCTATAAGCCCCAGGGGTTCTGCTGGTGAGGTGAGAGCTTAGCTTGGCCTGTAGCCATGTTTTATACCCCAGCCCAGTTCCAGAGGCTATCCAATCCAGAGCACACCTTTCTTCTTGGGCAATGGTCCTTGTAATAAACACTTTCCCAGCCCTTCTGCACTTGGAAATTCCCCTTCTCCAAATGGGTATGCCACCTCCACCATGGACACAGCTGATTGGATGAGGTGTGTACACATGACCCGAACATGGCCACTCCCATTTTCATTTTGGGGAATTTAGAACTTGAACCAATAAAAAATTAAGTTAATTTTTATGTGTCTTAATGCAGAATACATAGAAGTGAGCAGTGTAAGTTAGGGTAGTAGAAAAAAAATCCAAATTTCTTTGGAAAAAATGGAAAGAGTAAGTTGCAGAGGCCTTCTAGATTCTAGCCTCAATCTCTTCTAGAGGCATAATCATGGGAGTCTTTGGATGCTGTGAAATGTCTCTGGGATCCTAGAATCCATGCCCACTTTGTCTCTTGTTCTTAAGTTGAGTTGGCATGGTTTTTATCTCAGGCATTCATTTGTTTTGATTTTTGTAAGCAAAGCATCCAAAGCAGACATGTTGAATAGGGAAAACTCACCCTCCTTGGGATAGTGAGAGAGGGGACATGAGGTGAGGACAATTGCTTTCTCTTTGAAGATAAACTTTGACTTCTCCCCCAAGATGAGCCATGTGCAACTGAAAGGAGATCAATTGGGTGGGAAGTTAGGGCTGTAAAAGGGTTATGCAGAGAGGAGGGAGACCTAGACAAAAGAGGAATCCTCCAAAGTGCATTTCTGCAGCTTCAGTGATAGATTACCATCCTGAACTAAGTGGCCCAAAGTATCAGAAATGTGCTTCTTGCGATTTTAGAGGGGGAGTTTGGCAATTGGTAACCCCAAGGCCATCTTCTTTAGAAACTTATAAAGGTGATGTCTTAGGGTGAACAGACACCAAGACCAAGGCAACTCTTAGAAGGACAACATTTATTTGGGGCTGGCTTACAGGTTCAGAGATTCAGTTCATTATCATCAAGGTGGGAACATGGCAGTGTCCAGGCAGGCATAGTGCAGGAGGAGCTGAGAGTTCTTTATCTTCATCTGAAGGCCACTAGGAGAAGACTGGCTTCCAGACAGCTAGGATGAGGGTCTTATAGCCCACACCCACAGTGACACACCTACTCCAACAAGGCCACACCTCCTAATAGTGCCACTCCCTGGGCCGAGCATACACAAACCATCACAGGTGAATTCTTCCTTGTTTTCTCTTAGCTTCTGGAATGATCTTTAGTTCCTGTAATTCATTACCTTGCAGCTGTGGTACTCCAGTCCTCACCTCTATAATGACTTGGTGATCTCTGTGTGTCTCCTCAGGAGCATGGATGAGTGTGTTTCTTCCTATAAGAACAATAGTCACTGGGAGACTACCTACCTTATAGACTTTATTGTGGCTTTTTACCATGGTAAACACCTAATTTCCATAGTGTCACAATCACAGGCAGAGTGGCTAAAACTCCATCCTACCTTCTCAAGGACACGGGTCAATCCATGAACACAGTCGGTGGGAAAAGAATGTTGTTCATGGTAGGAGTTTTGGTGCCTGTAGAATGAGACCACAGAATTTGTTCTGGGAGTTTAAATCAGAAGGCATTCCACTCAGGGAGCTGATAACAGGTGATAGGAGCGGGCTAGAAGCCAAGTGGAGGACACTGAACAACCTCAACAGGAGCAAGAACAGGAAACTGCTGCTATGCTTACCCTGGAGGGACAAAGTGAGGAGCAGTCACAGGGGAAAGACAGCTGGCTATTCCAGAAGGAGGGAGCAGGGAGATATACCATGGGGCTCCCTCCTTTCCCTTACCCTGTCTCTCACCAAGGCCTCTATTAGTGAGCATCCACCTGACTTGGGAGCCTGGAGGCAGAGCCCCCTTGCTACATTTAGACATCAGGGCAGGAGAAGGAATGCAGCTGAGGGCAAGAAGACCCAGGTCTGGCTCACACAGTGTCCTCTGCAGTCAATGCCAAGGAAGAATGCCCTGGTTTTGATGTAGGAAGACAGAATCTCTTTGAAAATTGAAATAAGAATGACTATAAGCAGCTGGCAAAGCTTAGCAGGGAACAGATGGAGGTGAAACCAAGGGTTAATGAAATAATGTTTTCTAAGCTTGTTCTCCAAAATGTCTCCAGCCTTTTAAACAATTGTGAGCCATAAGTTAGCATGGCTGTTAAAAACCAGAGCTCAGGCCCTGCACACTGACCCTACCTCAACCACCCAGAGCCAGTCATTGGCTCAGACACAGTATTCTGTGAGGGAGTTTACAGAGATCTGTTACTAGCTCTCAGAGGGAAGGCTGTGGTCTACCTGAGGAAGTCAGACCTTGTTAAGGATGTGATGCTTGGGCATAAGCTCTGATGCCACAGGTTGCATTGAGGCAGAACAGGTTTCAAGAAGGCTTGCCTTGAAACATAAGCCACCTTACCCATCTGAGGCCTTAGGTATTGTAGGGTATATGTTGTGGCCATAATGGACCAGGAGCCAGAGGCTCATTCTTTATATTCTGAATCTGGGGCTTCTGCTGTGAACCTAGTAGTTGGAATCTCCTGCTGCCCAGGCAGGATGAGAGATGAGAGTAGGCTTTGATTTAAAGAAAGCAAACAAAACTGCTTACATTTGCACATAAATTGTTCACTGAGGTTCATGCTCATTTGATTTGTTTAATGTCTGACTTTCGCAAGTCCCTGACAGCCAAGAACTGTCTGCCTGAGCTCACAACCCAGTGTTATAGGAAGTGCTCAGTCAATATTTGCTGAATTGGTGAATAGGCAGTTTGGGAAGTCAAATCTTGAAAGAGCATTACTTTGCTTCCTGCAACATGCCCTGTGTACCAGCTCTAGAAGGCATCCATTCTGGCTGTGCCCTCCACCCCGTGATGGTGAGCAGACACTAAAATCGCACCATGGGCTCTGTTCGGGCAGGCATTCCCTCGGCTGTGGGGGAACCTCTGAAGTCGCCTAGCATCTCAGGGATCTTTGCCCAGCTTTTGAATTTTTCAAGTGCCTCGAGCTATTGTGAATGCGTTCTGTGTTTATATTCCAAGCAGCTTGAATCAGTGCCTTGCAAAAAATGCAAGTTGGAAAGTTAATTCATTCCTTTTTGTCAAGGTAATTGCAATTTCACCCTAATCCTCTCTTGTCAAAGGCGTTTCTACAATGCAGCGAGTTATCTTTGACAAGAGACACTTCAAGGTGATTTAATAACAACACTTGCTATGAGTCACATTCCCCCTAGTCATCTACTCTTCAGCTCAGTAGAATAGGGTTTCAAGTACAGAAGAGAGAGGGCATTCAGCTAGACTCAGAACCCACTTACATACTTGCAGCCGAACACACACCTTCGAGAAAGAGAGAGAGAGAAAGAGAGAGAGAGAGAGGGAGAGAGAGAGAGAACCCTCTAATGAGCACTTGTGGCGTGGAAGGTGATGAGCATGGGCGTCCAAAGCAGCACTCTTGATGTTTGTTTGCTTTGGGCAAGCTATATTCATTCAGTGCTTTGAAACTTCTTAGAATACTTACGAGTTTAACAACTATAGACAGGAAATTTAAGGTGGAGATCAATTATTAATTCAACAGCTTACTGAGTGGCTCTATGAGCTAAGCTTTGTGCTGAGGGCTGGGATTCAGCTGCACACAGGTTGTTAGATGCTTTCACCAAGCCAGTAAGATAGAAGCTATTTAAAAACAGCAAAGTGCTCATCCTCTCCCCATCCATGCCTCTAAGTCTAACAGCATAAAAGCATGTTATATGTGCCTTTTAAATTCATCAGCATAGTAGAAAGACTTAGGGTAGCTATTTTTTTCAGTGTAACCAAACTCCCATCTCATTGAGTTTTAGGAAGCAACTTCTGCCTGTTACTCAGTTTCTACTTTTAGCTTCACACTAGGGCACAACAGAAGGCCAAGAAACACCCTCCAGCCCAGAGCGATGTCAGCTAAGTCCCAGGCAATCTCTGTGTGGAAAACTAGTAGACTATTCCAATCTGAAGTCTGATCTCAATGGAAAGTGAAGTCTCTCCCACAAGCCATGCCTGAGTAGCCAAAGAAAGTGAGGCTTGTGTCAGTTGTCCTGGGAAGGCTCACACTCACACCCACTGTGTCTTCTTTATAATACAAGTTAACAATCTGTACCTTTACATCAAGACTAGGCAAGAGGACATCTTGCCAAGTGCCACTTACTCCACCTCCAGTTAGAATTTTTCTGGGCATGCCCACACTATTGTCATTTGCTCTAGGCAAATTCTCTACCCAGACTTCTAAAAAACCTACCCTGGCTATTCCTAATAGAGTTCTTGGTGTCCCTTTCATCTGAGTTTTTGAAACAAGGGGTTTTACAACAGTAATTGACAGGTTCCCACAGGTTGACGGGAGTGTCCTAACACAGACTGGTACATTTTTAGTGTCAGTTTTTCACCAGCCAGGGCACTGGATGCAGAAGACTCATGCTTTGTTCTCAGGGATGGCAAAACACTAGAGAGCTGAGAGCAGACAGAAGGAGTCATGTTTGTATCTCAACCCGACGGGAGAAAATTGCTAATCTTATCTGTGTGTGGTATGATGTTTGGAATATGATAATTTAAAATATGAATTTCCTTGACATTTTGGTGCCTTCGATTCTTTGTGAGGTGAAATGGAATAGAATGAATTAGATGATTGAGCTATTTTAACCGTCTGCTCTGTGCTTCTGAAAGCAGCACTTGCCTCCATGTTACAAATTGTCTTTCTTTGGTTGGAGCCAATCCTCTGTCCTAACAGAGAATCTAAGCCCCAAGAAGGTGGCTACACCCACAACCTCCCTCAAGGCCCTTATCTTAAATGTTTCCCCATCCACCAGGAATGCCAAGTGATAGAGACTTTAACACACAGGGTTTTGGTGCAACATTCTACATCCAAACTGGAGCTACAAATTCTTATACTGAAAAGAATCTCCAGACTGGGATATCTATCTATCTCCTCCTCCTCCTCCTCCTCCTCCTCCTCCTCTTCATCTTCTTCTACAGTGAAACTCTATATTTTATTGGATATTTTCTTTATTTACATTTAAAATGTTATCCCCTTTCCCATTCCCCCAAAACCCCCATCGCATCCCCCCTCCCCCTGCTTCTATGAGGGTGCTCCCCCACCA
>CM052702.1:82798624-82810129 GCA_028551405.1 Uromys caudimaculatus
CTCTCCTCCCATTGATGTCCAACAAGGCCATCCTCTGCTACATATGCAGCTAGAGCCATGGGTCCCTCCATGTGTACTCTTTGGTTGGTGGTTTAGTCCCTGGGAGCTCTGGGGGTCTGGTTGGTTGATATTGTTGTTCTTCTTATGGATTGCAAACCCCTTCAGCTCCTTCAGTCCTTTCTCTAACTCCTCCACTGGGGACCCCTTGCTCAGTCTAATGGTTGGCTTCAACCTCTGTACTTATCAGTTACATTTTTTTTTTTTTTTTTTTGGTTTTTCGAGACAGGGTTTCTCTGTGTAGCCCTGGCTGTCCTGGAACTCACTCTGTAGACCAGGCTGGCCTCGAACTTAGAAATCCACCTGCCTCTGCCTCCTAAGTGCTGGGATTAAAGGTGTGTGCCACCACTGCCCGGCTTATCAGTTACATTTTTAATTGAAGACAAAATATTTGACAAAAGCAACTTACAGAAAGGTTTGTTTCAGGTCACAGTTTGAGGGTATTATTCACTATGGGAGAGATGGCATGGACTTAGGATGATGATGTAGTTGGCCATGCTATGTCCACAGTTAAAAAGTAGAGAGATAAATGTGGTGGTCAGCTGGGTTTTCACTTTTCTCATTCTATTTCTATCAGGGTGATGTAGATGTCCCCTCGTTTGCAAACTCATTGGGAGACACATCTATAGGTGTATCTCCTAGGCTATTCCAAGTCTTATTAGATTGACAATGAAGATAAATTCTCACAGTCAAAGAAATTTTCATAATCTTACTTTTATTTCTTTGGAGTTTTCCTGTCTATCTCCTGTAAGGTCCTTCATGTGCAAGACAGAGTCTTTTCTCCTAAACATGCCTCATGTTGACACAGAGAAATTCTCAACTGTGTGGCAGTGAGTGAATGTATAGATGAAGAGCCAGCCTTTCCCCTCCAGCTGCCAGTATCCTTGTGGGAACACAAGAGGGAAAGGTCATGGCCATGAATAAGTGCTATGGAACTTAACATGGGCCTTCTTCTTTTGCTGCATTTATTCATTGTTGCTTTGTTAGTCAACATGGATAGTTGCTGAATAACACTTACGTATGCATTACTTAGTGGGTGTAATCAATCAGTGTCTCCACACTCACAGCCCATTTTTAAAACCTTGCCTCTTATCTGTAAACACACTTCCTAAGTAGTGCTACCTTCTCATCTTGTCTAGGTAACCTCAGCAGTGCCCTTGACCCTGCCTATTTTCTGTTTAATCCCCTCATGGATTATAAATTGCCCTCTTCAACTTCCTAAAGCTTTAAAGGCAAATCTCTGCCTTCTATATTACTATAACATCCTGCTTGACACTTAGGACCCTCTGGAAGCTGTCCTCCTCCCAGGATGAGACCAAAGCTTTCTCCATATCTCTGCCCTTGTGATGAAGGCATGCTATGGTTGGGACCAGTGCTTTAATCACTTGCTGCCTCAAACACTCAGTAGAGGTAAGAAGAGCAGATAGTATGAAACAATGTCCTGAAAAGAAAACAAACCAAAGAGAACAGTTGGTGACAAGGAAAAAAACGGAAGAAGAGATCCAAGGGAGACCCAGGAGTACAGAAATGAAGGCATGAGGAGAGGCAGGCGGAGAATACAGGCACAGAAGGCCGCTGGATCACTGCTTTAACTTTAGGACACTGTACTTTGGCTACAACACTGGCTGTCAAATCACCTCTGCAGTTAAGGTAGCTAGAAAAGGCTAACTGGTCTTCCAAGAACTCCAGGCTCCCATATGTCCTGGAGATCTATTCTACAGAAAAGGCTGAGGAAGAAGGTCCTGTTGCCCAACTCCCTAGATGCCACCAAACCTACAGGACACGTGGTACTTCCAGGGACTCACTGTCCATTCCTTCTCTTGGAATGCTCACTTGGGAAGGATTGAACTGCCAAGACACTTCATCTTATGCTTCAAAAACTCACTTGCAAATGAGAATCCTCTTCCTCCAAGGTCCCCTACAGATGCCTCTGAGCCAAAAGGCTAGCAGCCAAGTTGCCCTTCTCCAAGCTGGATTCTTCTTCTGTGGTCATTTGCAGTTTCCACTCACAGCACAATCCACTGGGCAGCATGTATTCTGAAGAAAGCTCTTGCATGTACCTTGATCTTCCATGTCTCCACTCAAATGCGTTTCCATTCCAGGACTACTGACACTAAATTAGCACAGTCTCTTCACTCCTACCCTTCAGCCTGTCCCTCCATCAATATCAAGTCTCTTCTACTTCTGTGCCTCAAAGCCACTTGGACCCCCTCAGTGAGAAAGAGAAATGGCATTTAAAAAAAAAATCTCTACAAAATTAGTAGCAAAACTGTACCCAGGGTCTCCTCTGCTCCCCATGGGCATGCTCTGAACTGTTGCAAAGGCTTCTTTTCATGCAGCTATCATTTTGTACTATGAAAAATTGAACAGTGAAGTCTTCTTTACCATTTATGCGCCTTTCCCAAAGAGATAAAATACCCATTCACTCTTTTAAAAAGTTGTCATGTTTGGAAAAGCAACTGTATGTGAAAATGTGTTTCTCAACCCATGATGCTTTGATAACAGAGAGCATCTGTTATCTAGAGCTAAATTTGGTTGTGTTCTTACCATGCTTCAGGCTTTATGTGGTTCTTGAGCATTATTCCACTTAACCTACCCCTAAACTGTCAGTCTGATACTGACCCTTCCCAGCCAATGCTCTCCACTGGTATCCATCTCACACAGAAAACCCAAGTCCTTCCTCGCTGCCATGTTTTTTTAGATGGCTGTCAGTCTGTATTCTAGCTGGTCTTACTGTTTCTTCCAATGGTAAGTGAAGTGCTCTGCCTCCCTGAGGGTCACACTAGCTCCTCTTCTCTCTCTCCTCTCTCCTCTCTCCTCTCTCCTCTCTCCTCTCTCCTCTCTCCTCTCTCCTCTCTCCTCTCTCCTCTCTCCTCTCTCCTCTCTCCTCTCTCCCCTCTCCCCTCTCCTTCCTCCCTCCCTCCCTCCCTCCCTCCCTCCCTCCCTCCCTCCCTCCCTCCCTGCCCCCCTCTCTCTCCTATTCAAATATTACCTTCCCAGTGGCACACCACTCCTTGCCTCCACTCTGTCATCTAAACTCAGCTCATTCTTTCTCCATTCCACGCCTACCCTGACCTGCACCATGATCACATACTGCCTATTCCAAGCTATGCAAGTCTGAATCCTCGGGGACTAGAACAGTACCTTTAAAACAATTATAATAAGAAAGTGAATTAAGGTACTTGTCACCTCCAATCTACAGTTGGAAATGGAAGTTAGGAGCATAAATGTCATAGAACCAATATATATCAACATAATAGCCTTGTTATCCCCCTCCTCAAACTCAAAAAGGTCCGTGTGACAGACATTTTTCTCATTTTACCAAAGTGGGGAAGCTGACATGGAGATGGGATGTAAGAATGGAGATGGGATGCAATGCAGGGGTGGGGGCAGGTCTGGAACATACTCATCTTATCTCATAGGCTTCCCCATCTCTTTGCCTTTCACTTTGACCAACTTCATCCTTCTCTAAATACACACATAGCATCAACACGAAGGGCAGATCAAAGCACATGCATTTCAGTATTTTGAAGAACAACTTGCTATTGATTCTGCTGTTTAGACCATGGTTTTCATTGTAAGAATTCCATACATGAGTACTCTCTTTGCAAAAAGTAACCAGTGACAATGCCAGTTGATATGCCATCACAGATAGGGGAGATTTCACAAGGCCTCATCACTAGATGAGGAGCTACAGGCAATCAGTGTCTGTTGAGAGAGAGGAAGAGTCAGTCTTCTCCAGGGACAGGGACCCTGGAAGGTTATCCAATTCCAAGTGGTCAGCCCTAAACACATGTACATAAAAGCAAAGCTAAATGGGCTTAGTATGGGGTGTGTGTGTGTATGTGTGTGTGTGTGTGTGTGTGTGTGTGTATAACAAAAAGAAAGTCCTTAGGTTGAGAGAGAGAGAGTAGGGGCAGACATAGATATTGGAGGTACAGAGGGGGTGGGAATGATAATGCTACACTTTAAAAACAAACAAACAACAACAAAAAACAAGCACTAGACAGATATTTTGTGTAAATTATATGAAATGAAGCAAATCAACCTTAAAAACAAACAAACCAAAAAAAACCAACAACAAGAAAAATACAACAAACTTCTAGGGGTTTTGCTCGCAGAGTGCAGACACAGAACTTTGTTCTAACTAGTACCAAGACACTGTAGCCATTCGATAACTTTACTGAATGAATGAATGGTTTTTGAAAATGGAACTGAAGTTTTGTCTCAGAACAGATTTAGATAGTGGTAATCTTGTCAGATCAGCCAATTTCAAGTACCTCTAGGGAAAGTATGGCCAGTCACATTAGAAAGTCATGAAACACACAGAAAGCTTAAAAACTGAAATGGAAAGCCAGTGAAATGGAATCTCCTCTAACACAAAAGGTAAGTCCTGGCTTGAATCTCTCATCTCATCGTTAAGTAGAAAGACATTTTGTTGAGACATGTCATGAGATGGGCTCCTTTC
The DNA here is from genome assembly GCA_028551405.1 of Uromys caudimaculatus. Taxonomy (NCBI): domain Eukaryota; kingdom Metazoa; phylum Chordata; class Mammalia; order Rodentia; family Muridae; genus Uromys; species Uromys caudimaculatus. The sequence goes on from CM052702.1 coordinate 82,803,150, forward strand.
TAGTCACAATGACACAACCAAAGGTTGATGCCCATGCTTTCTAGCCCTGAGAGATGTCCAGCGAAGTCACAAAAGTCAGTCTAAAAACCTTCAAGCAGATACTATGGATGTGTAAGTGAGCCCGACTGAGAATCTGAGTGTTTGTCTGCATGTCTGTCTACACTTGTGTCTACATTTCTGTCTGCCCCAGTTTCTGTCTTCCTTCCAACAGTATCATCTCTATGTAAGTCTTCTCTTTCCCTCTGGAGCTCAGAGCTCTGCCCTTCACAGTGGAAGGTGGATGTCAGCGAAGGAGTCCTGCTTCTTCAGGTTTGTCTGAGTGTCTGGAATTTCAGATGTGCTTCAGGGTGTCCAGAATTTTTTATTTGAAAAGTGATAGTATTCTTTCTCCAGCCACACTCCTTGTTGGAGGAAAGTTAACCTATCCAGAGCCATCTGGACAGTATGTGAAGGGTCTGCTACTGGCCTGGCAACAAAGGCAATGTCTATTTGAGCTTGACCTAGTGGTTTACTCCTAACAAATAGAAGTCAGCCAAAATCAAGGGACGAGTACGTTGCAGTGGTGGAGTAGATGCTTTGCATGCATAAGGCTTTGGGTTTGCTTTCCAGTGGCACAAAAGGGAAAGAAGAGTGGTGGGATGGCACATCCACAATTAGGCCACAAAAGACCAACGTCTGTCCTTCCGGGAAACTGTTCCCCAAGTGCTGGCTTTAACAGAGTAAGCTGACAGTTGACAAGGCTACTTGGTAAGAACAAAAAGCACAACTTCCTCTTGGCAGTGACAAGGACTAAGGCTCTACTCCATACAGTTCTTAAAGAGTTGAACCGTACCAAATGGATTTGGAAGAGATCATGTTCCAGTTAAACCTTGAGGCACTCACACTACTTGGCCAGTTCTTGACAGTCAGGTGAGGACACTGAGCTGGAAAGCCCAGCTTAGACGGGCCTGTATTTCACAAAAATAGGAGATGAAAACAAAACAAAACAACACCACCACCAATAACAACAACAAACCCAGCAAAACCAAAAACACATGACTTTTTTTATGCTAACATGTTTTAGGCTGCTAGACTTGAGGATAATTTGCTACATAGAAACAGGTAACCAGTGAAAATCAACTAAGATGCATATAGTCAAGATTAGTGCTAAGAGCCTGGTAGGGGGCACAGAAGCTTAAGGTCAGAGAGCACTCACGGTAGACATTCTATGGGAAGCAGAAGAACAGAATTCACACCCCAGTGCAGAGCTATCTATGTAGCTCTCACTCCCAAGCTCACTAGCCACCATAGATGCTCATTTATCTGAATTTCTAGACGGCAACGAAGGCTGCCATTGTCTGGCCTCTTCCTATTTCTACAGTTTATTTTCTACTTCCCCTCAACCTCTTGCCTGCATTTTGAGTCATATCATAATGGACATAGCTGTCCCACAGGCTCCATCCTTCTCACATTGTACTGTCTGCCCAGCACTGGACAGGTTTGAGTTCTTGCCTTTCTGCTGCTACAGAGAACTATATGTGAACCCTCTCTACTGATGTTTCCATGACTTGCCACAACAGTCTCCTGTAGTATGAATATTTTAATAAATCCTGGTGCAGGATTCCTTCCTGCCTTAGAACATATATGTCCCCGAATGGAAAGACACACAAAGTTCTATATTTTTAATATGTCTTATGTAGCACAATAGCTGGGAAACTACTTACTCTCCATGTTGTTAAGTCTCCTACCGATAACTCAGAGTTATTACTTACTAATTGTCTATGTTCCATCTTAGCTGCTCTTAACTCCAATTAGTCAGCCCTCTAGGCTGTGTTTTCTTGGTCTAAAGTCTAGGGCACACTCTTTGCTTCTCTATTCCATGGCGGCTCTTGTCTCTCTCCTGCACACTCATCTAAGGCATGGTGGCTCTCCTTTTTCTCCTCCTTCCTCGTGGTCTCAAGACTGGGAAACCTACTGTCCCCGTGTCTCTTCTCCCCAACTACTGGCTATTGACATCTTTATTTACCAATCAGAATTAACTGCATGCAGGGTCTCTCAATGTCTTATATGCAGACTCTCATTCAAACAGTTTTGGGGGGACCCAAATTAACATTAGAATACAAACCATATTAGGCCTAATCCACTATAGTCTCCCTGTCCTGTAAACTTTGGAATGTCTCCCCTCACATGCTGTCTAGCTCTGAGTGCCACACTAATCCCCTTTTTAAATTTGCTTTCTTCATAGCCAATTTACAGCCAAACCAATGTCAAATCAATCATCAACATAGGTGAAGAAATACCCGTGGTACAGACCTTCCAGGAGGATGATTACCTATTAGTTTAACTATAAATTATATCACACCATAGAAATAAAATGTAGCTTACAATAAAGACCTATATTCAGGCAAGTTAATGTCGCACAAATTAAAGATCTCAAGAAGGGTACAAAGTAAATCCTCCAAGAAGCAGGTGTATTTCTCACAATACAGGACTACATTTTTCCTTGTTTGCCTGAGATAAGCAGTAAAATTCCAAGCATTACAGGTTTGCCCGTACCTTGCATATGGGTTCATGCCAAGAATTTTCCCATTGAGATAAGAAAATGATGTTCTCAAGGTTTGACATGATTACTTAGATTTCTGACATATCAGTTCTGTTCAGTAATCAAGGCAATTCAAATTTAAAAGGGAGAAATTTTAAAAAGTGAATATGAATTTTTAAGCCTTTTGAGACATTTGCCTTCATTTCCATATGCTACCAGCTGAAATTTCAAGTATGGCCAAAGTTCTACCAACTTCAGGATCTCTCAAGGGATGAAACCATTCCTACGGTAGTTCTTTATCACTTTATCAGGAGGAAAAAATGGTTTTTCATAGATGTAGTCATCAAGTGAGGACATCTGGTGACCTCTTTTAAATGTCTCTCAATCAAAAGCATCTGATTGGCAAGGCTACTTTCAATTTTGAAGAAACAAAATATTTGATGATTTCCATATTTAATTAAAAGGTCATTTCCACAGGGCGGGTTTGTTGAGAGGACTTCAGTGCAAAGCCACCATAAACTCACAAGAAACGGCCTTAACACCTGGGAAACTGAGGTGATTGTTAATTGTCTAGCTCTGGGTTACTGACATTCATACCTCTGGTCTGCAGAAGGGAAGCCATCCAAAGCTAAGTTGAGCTCTCTTCCTTCATTTGCCAGTGCTATGGTGCTGCCTTGTAGGGCAATGACTTTGGGTTTTAGAACTTGGTTGTGTGGGAACATAATGCGATGACAATTCAGCTATGTAAATGCACTGAGTAAACACCCTCTAAGGAAGCCTTGAAGGGGTCAGCACAAGTCTCCCTAAACCTGAAGATCTACTGTGAATCATACTAAGAGTAACAAAGCCACCATATGCCACCAAAGGAGAAGGGTACACAAGGGCTTGTTGAATTTAGCTATTGCTTAAAGTACATGAGAAAATGATGCATTTTCTAAACAAAACTAAACAAGAATAAACAGTTTCTTCTTTCACTTGAGTTGCTTACAGATTTGCTGATATAAAAGAAACCTGAAAATTTATACTTGAGGTTGTTTATACAATCAAGACAGACTAAACCTTCCAGGGCCAACATGCTGCCTTCCTCACTCATGCTACTTCTGATTTATTCATTAATATTACTTCTTTATTTTTATTCAGATGGATTTGCATTTTATTTGCCTTGTCCCTAGGCAGCATGAATTCCTCCTCTTCCTCCTCCTCCTCTTCCCTCTCCCCTTCTTTCTTCTTCCTCCTCCTTTTCCTCCTCTTCTCTTTTTTTCTTCTTCTTCCTCCTCTTCTTTCTTCTTCCTCTTCCTCCTCCTCCTCCCCCTCACTCCTCAGATGGCCTACTAACAGGGATCACTACTTCATTTTCTAGGTACACACCAACACAAAAGTCTCAGAAGATGATGGTAAATCTACCCATTAGCAGGCATGAGAAAGAATTTGTGGTCTAAATGCTTGAGAGAAGTACACCTTAATGTTCTTTGTCCACTGAAGCAAACACTTCAGTGTTTTTTTATGATCTCATAAGAATAATCAGGTGTTTGTTAAATCTGCTTCTGAGTCAGGAAGCTATATGGTGATGGTGGTCAGGAGTTTATACTGGTGACAAAAGAAACAGAATACCAATATTTCACAGAAGTGGAAGGAGACTGTCTCCAATACAGAGCCTGCAACATAGCAGCAGTACATTCCATCCATCTGAGAAAATTCATCAGCGAGCTTTCTGCCCCCTTCCAACATAAACTCTGGCATAGAGGAAGCAGGATTTTTTTTATTCTATCACCTGGTTTATACATTAGAATAATCTGGGAAACACTTGAGAATAGCAATATCCCATGCCTTCCTTGGACCCCTTTAACTAGAACTTCCAGAATAGGTGTAGCTGATAAAAGTTCTCTCTGCAATTCTTACAAAGCCAGACCATAGCTTGGCATTTGGCTGCACAGAGTAAGTTCATATGAGATGGAGCTGGGATCAGCAGCTTTTACTCTTCTCCCAACAAATCAAAGCAGTAAGGAACAGCTATCACAATAGGTTGTCACTGCTGGGCTGGACTTTTGAGTAGCTCATGCTCCAGACTGCTCCGTGAACACAGCCTGAACTTTATTTCCAGATCTATCATTGGAAAAGCCCATGAAACTCAGGCCAAATCAAGAAATTTCCCACCAGTATGGAAATAAGGTGTCTAGGGGCCCAGGAATGCTCTTCAGTGTGTCTCCCACTTTAGGATTTGCATGTAGCCTTGGAGTTCTAGCCATAGGTTGGCATTGTTGCTCCAGAGAGAAGAGACTCTTCCTTCCACCAAATGGAAAGAAAATTCCTAGACCCAGCAACTGTATTGTCATGAGCTCCCAAGGATAGTGACTACAACATGGTAGGATCCAGTGAATGTCTGTTGAGTGACCAAGCTAATGGCAGGCTAAAACCTTAATTGACCCATAGGAGATGCCTCATTGTGGAATTTCTGACAAAATTATCACTATAGTCATAGTCATGAAATGCAATGTATTGAATAATTATAATAGCAAATTGCTTTAATTTTTAATGTAGAGCCAATAACTTCTTAGTTTAATAGACATTACTTTCAAACATTTAAAGGGACAAAAATTTCAACCTTGACATCTTCCCAACTATAGAGCACAAAAAACAAAAAAAACCATAAAACTTCCCCTAAATGGCCATGTACTGATTCTCAGACCTTATGGATGTAATACTTTACATAGCAAAGAAACAAAAATTAACCCTGTTGCAGAGACATTTTCTTGTTTATCTGAGTAGTCCTAAAGTAATTTAAGTTGTAGTCAGAGGAAGGAGTATAGGAGAGCCAAAGAAGTATTGGGCCAAGCCACACTGTGAGTTTTTAAGATGGAGGAAAGGATTACATTGATGGATTTTCATATATTGAGCCATCCCAGCATCCCTGGGATGAAGCCTACCTGATCGTGGTGAATGATCATTTTGATGTGTTCTTGGATTCCATCTGTGAGAATTCTATTGCATATTTGTGCATTGATATTCATAAGGGAATTGGTCTGAAATTCTTTTTCTTTGTTGGGTCTTTGTGTGATTTAGGAATCAGAATGTGATTTCATAGAACGAATTAGGTAGTGTTCCTTCTATTTCTATTTTGTGGAATAGTTTGAGGAGTATTGATATTAGCTCTTCTTTGAAGGTCTAGTAGAATTCTGCATTAAACTATCTGACCCTGGGATTTTTTTGGTTGGGAAGTTTTTTATGATAACTTCTATTTCCTTAGGGATTATGGGTTTAGATAGTTTACCTGACCTTGATTTAACTTTGGTATGTGGTCTCTGTCTGAAAAATCATACATTTCATCTAGATTTTCCAGTTTTGTAAAGTATAGGCTTTTGTAATCAGATCTGATGATTTTTTTTTTTAATTTCCTCAGTTTCTGTTGTTATGTTTCCCTTTTCATTTCTGATTTTGTTAATTTGAATACTATCTCTGTGCCCTCTAGTTAGCCTGGCTAAAGGTTTATCTATCTTGCTGATTTTGTCAAAGAACCAGCTCTTGGTTTTGTTGATTCTTTCTATTGTTCTCTTTGTTTCTATTTGATTGACTTCAGCCCTGAATTTGACTATTTCCTGCTTCTACTCCTTTTGTGTGTGTTTGCTTCTTTTTTGTTCTAGAGCTTTCAGGTATGCTGTTAAGTTGCTAGTATAGGATCTCTCCAATTTCTTTATGAAGGTGCTTAGTGCTATGAATTTTCCTCTTAACACAGTTTTCAGTTGTGTCCCATGAGTTTGGGTATGCTGTGCCTTCATTTTCATTGAATTCTAGAAAGTCTTTAATTTCTTTCTTTATTTCTTTCCCAACCAAGTTATCACTGAGTAGAGAGATGTTCAGTTTCCATGAGTATGTGGGCTTTCTGTTGTGTTTTTGTTGTTATTTAAGTCCAGCCTTAGTCTGTGGTGATCTGATAGAATGCATGGGGTTATTTCAATCTTCTTGTATCTTTAAGGCTTGTTTTGTGTCTGATTATATGGTCAACTTTGGACAGCAGCTGACGGAGATGGCAACCCCAGAGGAAGACCAATAATGTCAACTAACTGGGACCCCTGAGAGCTCTCAGAGACCAAACCACCAACTAAAGAGCATACAAGGGCTGGTCCGAGGCCCCTGGTACATAGATAGCATAGGACTGCTTTGTCTGGCCTCAGTGGGAGAGGATGTGCCTAATCCTGCAGAGCTCTGATGCCCCACAGAAGGGGGATGCAGGTGCGAGGTGAGCACCCTCTCAGAGGGGAAGGGAAGGGAAGATGGGGTGAAGAAATCTGGGAGGGAGGACCGAGAAGGGGGTCAAATTTGGGATGTGAGGCCACAACATCTTCCCCAACACTTGGAGTAAATAGGACCCCCAGGATCCAGGAACACAGGAACCCCAGCCAGCCAGTGGCACGTGTTCCTTCTGGTTTGAACCTACACCTGAAGCAGACCTGGGCTGCTGGCT
>CM052702.1:82810629-82948373 GCA_028551405.1 Uromys caudimaculatus
GAGTCTTTCTGTCCCCGGGTTCTCAGGCCCCGGATCCCGGCAGATCCGGGCAGGTCTGGGCGAGAGGTGCTGCTCCCCTCAACCCCACTCACGATCTTTCCAGGCTCCTGGGCGGGTACCCCTCTCCGGTTCTCGATGGCTACTGACTCCTGGCGGCGCAGACAGAGGTTTCCGCCTTTCTATGGGTTCGTTGGCTACCGACTCCTGGTGTCCCAGGCTGGAGCCATGGGTACTCTTGGCTGGTGGTTTAGTCCATGGGAGTTTTTATCACTATTGCTCTGTAATACAGCTTGAGGTCAGGGATGGTGATTCCCCCCAGAAGTTCTTTTATTGTTGAGAATAGTTTTCACTATCCTGGGTTTTTGGTTATTCCAAATGAATTTGCAAATTGCTCTTTCTAACTCTATGAAGAATTGATTTGAAATTTTGATGGGGATTGCATTGAATCTGTAGATTGCTCTTGGCAGGATGGTCATTTTTACTACATTAATCTTGCCAATCCATGAGCATGGGAGATCTTTCCATCTTCAGAGATCTTCTTTAATTTCTTTCTTGAGAGACTTAAAGTTCTTCTCATATAGATCTTTCACTTCCTTGGTTAGAGTCACACCAAGATATTTTATATTATTTGTGACTATTGTGAAGGGTGTCATTTCCCAAATTTCTTTCTCAGCCTCTTTATCTTTTGAGTAGAGGAAGGCTACTGATTTCTTTGAGTTAATTTTATATCCAGTCACTTTGCTGAAGTTGTTTATCAGGTTTAGGAGTTCTGTCATGGAATTTTGGGGGTCACATAAGTATACTATCATATTATCTTCAAATAGTGATATTTTTATGTCTTCCTTTCCAATTATGGTATTGGTACAGAGACAGGCAGGTACATCAATGGAATAGAATTGAAGACGCAGAAATGGACCCACACACCTATGGTCACTTGATCTTTGACAAAGAAGCTAAAATCATCCAGTGGGAAAAAGCATTTTCAACAAATGGTGCTGGGTCAACTGATGGTCAACATGTAGAAGAATGCAAATAAAATCAATCCATTCTTATCTCCCTGTACAAAGCTCAAGTCCAAGTGGATCAAGGACCTCAACATAAAACCAGATACTCTGAAACTAATAGAAGAGAAAGTGAGAAAGAGCCTCGAATACATGGGCACAAGGGAAAATTTCCTGAACAGAACACCAAAGGCTTATGCTCTAAGATCAGCAATAGACAAATATGACTTCATAAAATTGCAAAGCTTCTGTAAGACAAAGGGCACTGTCAATAGGACAAAACGGCAACCAACAAATTGGGAAAAGATCTTTACCAATCCTATGTCCAATAGAGGGCTAATATTCAATATATATAAAGAACTCAAGAAATTAGACTCCAGAGAATCAAATAACCCTATTAAAAATGGGGTACAGAGCTAAACAAACAATTCTCAGCTGAGGAATATCAAATGGCTGAGAAGAACCTAAAGAAATGTACAACATCCTTAGTCATCAGGGAAATGCAAATCAAAACAACCCTGAGATTCTACCTCACACCAGTCAAAATGTCTAAGATCAAAAACTCAGGTGACAGCAGATGCTGGTGAGGATATGGAGACAGAGGAACACTCCTCCATTGTTGATGGGATTGCAAGCTGGTACAACCACTCTGGAAATCAGTCTGAAGGTTCCTCAGAAAATTGGACATAGTATTATCTGAGGACCCAGCTGTACCACTCCTGGACATATACCCAAAATATTCTCCAACATATAACAAGGACACATGTTCTACTATGTTCATAACAGCCTTATTTATAATAGCCAGAAGCTGGAAAGAACCCTGATGTCCTTCAACAGAGGAACAGATATAGAAAATGTGGTTCATTTACACAATGGAGTACTACTCAGCTATTAAAAACAATGACTTCATGAAATTCTTAAGCAAATGGATCCAACTAGAAGATATCTTCCTAAGTGAGGTAACCCAGTCACAAAAGAACACACATGGTATGCACTCACTGATAAGTGGATATTAGCCCAAAAGCTCAAAATACCCCAGATACCATTTATAGACCACATGAAGCTCAAGAAGAAGAAAGAACAAAGTGTGGATGCTTCAGTCCTTCTTAGAAGGGGGAACAAAATACCCATGGCAGGAGATACGGAGACAAAGTGTAGAGCAGAGACTGAAGGAAAGGCCATCCAGAGACTACCCCACCTGAGGATCCATCCTATATACAGTTACCAACCCCAGACACTATTGTGGATGCCAAGAAATGCTTGCTGACAGGAGCCTGATATAGCTGTCTCCCGAGAGACTCTGCCAGAGCCTGACAAATATAGAGGTGGATGCCAACCGTTTGACTGATCATGGGGTCCGCCATGGAGGAGTTAAGAGAAAGGACTGAAGGAGCTGAAGGTGTTTGCACCCCTATAGGAGGAAGAACAATATCAGCCAACCAGATCCCCCTGAACTCCCATGGACTAAACCACCAGCCAAGAGTACCCATGGCTCCAGCCGCATATGTAGCAGAGGATAGCCTTGACCGACATCAATGAGAGGAGAGGGCCTTGGTCATGTGAAAGCTCAATGCCACAGTGTAAGGGATTGCCAGGGCAGGGAGTAGGGAGTGGGTGGGTTGGTGGGGGAGAATCCTCATAGAGGCAGGGGGAGGGGGTGTGTGATAGGGGTTTCGAAGGGGAAACTGGGAAAGGGGATAACATTTGAAATGTAAAAGACCCATGGCTCGGACCACATATGAGAAGGGCCTTGTTGGCCATCCTTGGGCCTGAGGGTGTTAGAGGCCCCAGTAAAGGGGAATGTCAAGGAGGGAAGATGGGAGTGGGTGGGTGGGTGGGTGGGTGGGAGGGAGGGGGAATACCCTCACAGAGGTGGGGGAGGGGGGGAGGAGATAGGGGGTTTCCAAAGAGGAGACCTGGAAAGGGGGAAACATTGGAAATGTAAATAAAGTATCAGAAAATTTAAAAAAATATATTTAATAAAAGAAAAGAAAAAATTCACACACTAAAGAAAGAGAAAGAAGGAAAGAAAGAAAGAAAGAGAGAGAGAGAGAGAGAGAGAGAGAGAGAGAGAGAGAGAGGAAGGAAGGAAGGAAGGAAGGAAGGAAGGAAGGAAGGAAGGAAAGGAAAGAGAGAGAGAGAGATGCAAAGCATTTTGCTTATGACTCCCTTTCCTTTTGATGGGCTAAAAGCAGTTTCAGAGGGGCAAAATCCGCTACACAGCACCTTCTCCACGATGGTGTGTGTGTGTGTGTGTGTGTGTGTGTGTGTGTGTGTGTGTGTGTGTGTGTGTGTGTGTGTAAGGGCAGTGACTAGCACTGTTAGTATAGTGGGCCTATAACAATGGGCTGACAATTGGGCTTAAATCTACATAAGATTTAATGGCAAACAGTGCCAGGGAAGTAGTCTATAATTTGACAAAGTTTAACAAAAAGAAAGGATAGAAGACTCCTGTCAAACTCTACTTCCTTATTAAAAACAAAAAAACAAAACAAAAACCAAAACATTTGTTTAGTACTTTGCTATGGACCAGTCACAATAAGTATAACACACTAAATAAACAAAACAAACCAACCAACCAACCAAAAAAACCCCACCTTATTCTTCATAACCACATCAATACCATTTCATAGATAAGAAAACCAACACACAGAAAAGTGCATCGTCTCTGGTCACATAGCTCAGGATGCAAAAACAGGCTTCTCTGACTCTGGTGCCCATGGCTTTGGTTTCCACACTGTCCCACCTTTAGTATAACAACAAAATATGAGAGAGAGTTTGGGGAAAGAGAAAGCAGAGTATGCCATCACAGTAGCAACTGTCTTGTAAGCCAAGGATGAAAGTTATTTAAAGCGATTTACCCGTTGGCTCAACATTCTTTGAATGCTTGTTCTAAGCTGGGAATTATGCTTATGCAACTGAGAACCATTAAAATGTCAAATGAAATCAGATAGCATAGCCTGGTGACAGAATAGAGAGCAGCAAAATTCTAGGACATGCTCTCACAGTAAGAGAATATGCCAGTGATGCTGGATCAACCACGCTGCCAGTGGCCAAGATTTAGCAGCAGCAGCAGAGTAACCCAGCAGGTGATAATGATAACGTAGCCTAACACAGGCAGGGATGCAGAAATAAGAGAAGGTCAGAGAGCAAGTCAAGAACTTGGGTTTTGGCAGTACTAAAAACACCCTTAAAACTTTTAACCCTAAGGGACCCTTAACTGTGAGGGAGACACTAAATTAACATATAGAGGGCAGCTGGGATTCAGAAGTCCTTACCTGCAATGTGACACTTTGTCATATCAGGTATTCCAAATAACAGAAGCAAAGGATCACTCTGACTTCATCCTTTTCTTTCTCTCCCGAAGCAAGGTCATAAAAGACATAGTTGGAGGCCATGAGGTTTATGAATTAGAAGATCTTGCTAAGTTTCCCTCAGTTCATTGCTATTAGGAATAACCCACTTTGTGTTCGGTCTCCTTTCTATACAACTGTCTGCTCTTCAAATATAAGCATAAAAATAAATTTTTCTCTGGGTCTGTGGGTTAATTCTCAGGGCTCCCATGCCTTGTAAAGGTTTAGTAAATTTGTGATGCTCTCTTAATATTTGTCATAGGGATGTCAATCATGAACTTGGCAGCAGGTGAGAAAAGATATTTTCTTTCCTATAGGATTCCCCTTTTCTCATATTCATTCCAAAAGGACAGAGAGAAACCTAAGGGCATAATTTAGTTTATTGTGTTTCAAAATGCATTCCTTGGTAGAAGTATCCTTGGAAGAGCTTCGGTTTTCTTGTATTGTTGTAGGATGATTATAAATACACACTTTTCTGTAAAAATGCTCAATTTTGAATAATTTAAGTGGCTATTGGATGTAGACATCTACTTTTGAAACTATCAACTGCTCTGCTGTTTATCATTCCACTATCATTCGAAACTGAATTGTAAATATAGTTATAAATGAGTTGTGAAGAATACAGTTAAAAATGGTTTTGACCAAGTAAGTTTTCCCTTAAAAGCAAAACATCTACTAATCACCTATTTGTCTACTGTTGCGTTGTATATATTTGGAAGTGCTGTTCTGCGATCAAACAAATTCAGTTGGAGCATGTGACTTCCAGAGATTTAATGGACCAGCAAGTAGTGAGTTTCCAAGGGGTTTATCTACCGGGCAGTTTCCCCAAACTTATTAAATGTAAAATTTCTTCACCAAATGCTCCCACCTTTCCATGTGATGTCACTGGTACCTAGACTGTGTTAATATTGTTCCAGGCCCCAGAAAGTCAGTAGCGAGCATAGTTTGAAATTTGGAAAATAATTTTCATGAAAGTCAAAATAAAAACCCAAATACATAGGAATTCTGAGCAACATTCAGGAAGTGACACAATTGGAATGATTTGTGACTGTCAAAACTATTGTTGGACATGTTTCCTGAGTCCAGGAAGGTCAGTCTCCTTAAGAAGCTGCCTTAGACTGAGGTTTCCTTGGCATCTGCATGAGGGTAACTGCACTGGGAGCAAGTCCATGTACCTTAGTGTAAAACTATACTCTGTCTTATCTAAATCAAGGTGTTATTCAAAACTTTTAAGATGTGCCACCACTCAGGGGTACAGAAGAAGAAATGGAGAAGTTAAGGTCCATGTCACAGATCCCACCCTAGGGCTGTGCCAGGCAGGGGTGCTTCAGCACACACACTCACACTCATTACTACCACACGCATTCACTCACACACTCACACATTTGCACACACACACACACACACACACCCTTTGAGAGACTCTGTACTGTACACAGTCTCATTTTAATGCTTTAATGAAAACACCACTTTCAAACTTTCTCTCCTGGAACAGAGCAGAGGGAAAGCTTCTTTATGTTACAGGGACTGCAGATGCTGTGTGCTGTGCCTGTCTCAAAGCTTCCCTCCACTGCTCAGAGACTAAGCCATCTTGCTGCATTTAGCACTTCTGCCCAGACCACCCACCCAGATGCAGATACACAAACCACATGTGTGAGGAATGCGGCTCTGCTTGGAAATCAGTATCAGCATTTCATCCTTATTGCTCGCACAGACAGCCCTGTTGGTGTGTCTCATTTGTTTTATCTTTTCAATAGCTTTGATTATTTCCCTTTAATGACCTGGATTTATCTTTTCCTACCCTTTGAAATGTGCAGAACTTTGTGGTGGGGGCTGCATGCTGTGTAGAAGCCATGGTTACCAGGGGAAACGAGCAAGTGGCTTTGCCTGTGCTCCATGGCTCTCACTGGTCCTAGCCACCTATTCTGTGCAGCCTGCCCAGGGCCCCAGTAATCACCCCCATTATTATACAAGTGGAATCAAAAAGCCTTTCCATTCAGGGTGTGGCTTAGAACAGCCACAGGGCCCGCTTACAATCATGGGAATGATTTTAGTTTTTGCCATGTATTCTATGGCTAGCTCTTGAGACCGTATTGGTTATCCTTCTTTAATTAAAGGGAAATTAAGACCAAGAGAACTAAGCTAAGATTCAAGGGCAATTTTACAACTTTTGGGAAGACTGGAAATGCTTCTAAAGAAGGGGATTGCATAAACAGGAAGGTGTGGCTATTGTTATGTGGCAGAGAAAGCAACAGCACTGAAATGTGCTCAGCATTTTCTCTCTGGGTGGTATCCTGCCAAGAAAACCAATAAACCACCTTTAACTGCTTTGCTCTTAATAAAGAAAACAAAGGGCACTCGTTTTGGACAGTAGTCTGTCTCTGAATTACCAGCTGCAGGGGTATAGGCATTAGGCCTTGATCGTTGCCTACCCAAATGGAGTACAGCTCTGGGACAAACGAACAGGCACATTGAGCCACTCTATGGCACAGTGAGTCTTTGGGACATCCCTACTTTTTTTCCATTCTGGGGAAGACTCAAAGTCACTACTTCAAAATAGACAAATGCCTGTCTGTGCTGGAAGAATGGAAGTTAGTGCAGCTCCGTAGTGTTCGATAGTTTTCCTGTCATTGTCAGCCCATCTGGGACTGAGGCCTCCACACCTATGATAGTTCCCAGTGGATGAAATCCAACTGTCCATAATAATCCTCTAAATGGCTTGTCAGCCAGAATCAAGAGTAGGTCAGCTTCTAAAATTTAGTATGAGCTTTTTTGCTTCTAGAAGAATATCACATTCAGTTTCTTGGTTATTTGTTAAACGCTGCAATATACTGTCTTAGAGTTGTGCCCCTCTGGTCTAACCAGAGTAGATTCTTCATGCTAAATAAATGCTAGAATTTGTGAACTGACTTTGTCTACCTTTAGTATAGTTTAGTTTAGAAAAAGCATCTTCCAACAGAATAGTGAAAATGGAAAAAAAACTATGCATAAATAATTCAATTTATTCTAAGACTGTGCCTGCTGTTTCTTGATTAGTCATTATAGAGCATCAACTACGTACTGGTTTCCAGACACAGGAAACAGGCTTAGGAACTGGGTACCCAAAGGCAAATGATGGCCTCTGCACTCAGGTGGTTTGGAGGGTATGGTTCATTCTCCAGGAGCCTCCAATCTCTCCATTCTTCTTTAGAAACAGCATTTATTTTTACAAGGAAAGGCTAAGGGCTTGTGGTCCCTTATGTGATGCTACACAGAGCAAACAAATCTGTAAGACTATACATTCATTGTAAAGATTCAAAAAAAAAAAAAAGGAGTCATAATAATTGGGTAGGAATTTAAGTAAAACACCTATTTCTGTCCATCTGCACTTAACATTTCAACATGGGATTTAGAGATGGGAAATACATCTTCTGTGTGCCTTGTAGTTCACATAAAAGCATGTACACACAAACACAGTGTATCTTTCAACATAACTACACATACACACTCCATTAGAAAGATACTGACAGATTTGTAAAACATGTTGGCCTTGCTGCTAATCTCAGAATACATTTTTACTTAATTTATTTTTGCACTGCAGGGTAGCGTTGGCTACCATCAAAGATCTGTCAGCATTTCCATCATAGCTCTGCTTTCAGAATACTGGAGTACAAGTGCCAACATACATATTTACAGTGTACAGACAGCAGTGGCTTTGTCTTCCTTTGAAATTGACTGCATCTTTACAAGGAATATTCAGGATGGCAGTGCCTACATAATAAAAAGCATCATATAAAAAACAGAGGAGGTTGAAAGATGTAGACTTCCAGCCCAAGATTAACCTATGCCATGGGAACTGATTCCGCCACATCCTCAGCAGCTGTAGTCATCTCTCCATCACAGTCATAGTTTGAGAACAACAGTCCAAAGCAAGATTATTCTGATAATATATGTATATATATATATATATATAGGAATACATAGCATTGGTACACAAAACGATAAAGGTGGAAAGTAATAAGCATACAGCAAATTACTCTAGAGCTGACCACTTCCACAGTGAGAAAAATGAACACAAGCCACCAAACACAGACATTGACCATTTCAACACTGAACAACCAACTCATTACATAGGTAGAGTTAAAGCATTTAAGAGTTAAATCGCTCTTAAACAAGTGTGTTAACTACATATGTAGGGCTTGATATGGTAAATGGGATGTTATGCAGGCCTAATAACTGTTGTTTTTAGGATTAGGTTGGACTACAAAAGGCATTAGCAAAAATTGGTTTTGATAAAGAAAAAATAAAACTCCCTGAATTTATTGGCCCTTTCCTCAAAATTAGAGATTTTTGTTACAATTTTTAAAATGTTTTTTTTTTATTATCTGAAACTCATCTCCTGATTTTTTTTTATATTCTCCCTAATCTTGACACAGATGTATCTATGTTGCCTAAGAGAGAGGGCAGAGTACGGTGACAATATGAAGTAACTGCATGTTTCTGCTAACATGATCAGTGTATGCTACAACAGAAGGAGCCCTCCACACACTCACACAAAATCAAAAGTTAATGTGTGTGTGTGTGTGTGTGTGTGTGTGTGTTCTGTACATATAGTTTTTAGAAGAAAAAACTTGAATGATAGTTCATCATACTCTTGCTGGTTCAAAACATATTCACATTCACCCAATTAATTTTATTTGAAACACCTATTTATATATATATATCTATGTATATATATATATACACACTAAAGTTAAACCCTGCCATTTCCCCTATGTGCTTAAAAAACCAAAGCCACTGTTAGGGTACACATATGTCAAAATATTCTTAACAGGGTCCAAAAGTGAGTGTACATAGATGTGGCAGGAGTGGTCTGCTTCTGGAGAAATGTGGCACATCTTTGAGAGGAGCTGAAGGGAATTCATGACTTCTGTATTTTCAAATCATGTGCCAAGAGCAGGAGGACCATTTGAAAGAGTGACTCTAGAGCACAACTCTTAACCTGCCAGAAGTTTACAGGAAACTCATTTTGCTGTCCAGGTAGGAGGTTAGCTGTTCTGAATTTTGTTACCCATGTACAAACTTACATGTCATGATATTCTGAAGACTTCTGCATTAGCTAATTCTCTAGCTCTAATCTTATCATTACAATAGCTGCCTTCCTTCTTACCCCCCCTTTTAAAGTTTATTTCTTTGGGCATGGAGAGGGGGGTTAATTTCTTATCTTAGTTTCTTGGGTTTTGTAACTTTAGGAATAAAAGAAGCCAAAGCATATATTTCACCACTCCATTTGGTTAAAAAAAATACAAATGGCCCAAACTGCATGTTTCTAGTTAAATTATACAGATACATTAGTTAAACCACTTACTTTTCTAGTTTAATGAGAATATGTGGAATTGCAGATAGAAATTTAAAAAGATTTCTGAATATTGAAACGTTGTCTCTCTTTTCACCTGTGAAGTTAGAAATAAAACACAACTAAAACCACACAGTTCACAACCACGTACTGTCCAAAATGACATGATACGCATCTATGCAACTGTACACCAAGAAGTGGACTGCACACAAGTGCTTCAAGTACGGCCCATGCCCATGATGAGAAGTCAGAACATTCTTGAAAACGCGTACACTTGTCCTCGAGGAGAACACTGCAGGAAAGCAATTTACAAAGACCATGGCTGTATTATCATTTTTTTTTTTTTTTAAAGAAAAAAAATAGTTTCTTTGGATAGAAAGAAACAGTGTAAAAAAAAAAATCTCCTTTTTAAAATGCAGAAACCGCTCCATCATTAATCTGCATTTACATCATCGCCTGAAAGAACGGGTCCGGGAAGACCATTTTCTGTACAGACACTAGTTAATCTCTGAATGAAAGGACAGCATCTGTCGTGGGAACAGACGTGGGGGACACTAGGCTGTTAGCACACGTAGACTCTCTTAAGGCTTTGGATCCAGAAGTCTTCTTCATTCCTTTTCTTTTCAGTTGAGTTCTGTGTAACAACTTGGAAAGTCGGCTTTTCTAACTTTGAATTCCTCCACTACAGAGAGTGCAGAATAATGACACCAAAGTACTTTGGGTTTTTTTTTTTTTCTTTTTTCTTTTGAAAATAATTTGCCTTCTTTTGCATGCCACAGGACAGATTTCTAGTTTCAAAACAAAGGTACAACAAGGACAAGAAACTTCCCCCTCCCAACCACCTTTACCTTTCACCTATACAGGAAATCCTTCTGGAAACATCAGCAAGAGACTACACAGATACAAAGTTACCAAATCTACAAGTGAATACATAGTCTGTTATGGCAGAATAACCAAGAATTTTCTCCCAAAGAAAGGTTTAAATTTTTCAAAAAATAAAAGGGGTCTAAGAGAATCCTATGAGAACAAACCAAAAAAAAAAAAAAAAAAAAAAAAAAATTTCTGATTCCTGTTTTTGTTTTTAAGAACAAATGAGTTACCACACTGGCTGCTGAAAACAAGTGAAATGCTCACTAATAAATAGATCCAAATTAAGAATGTCTACACTGCTGTTTCAGAAAACAGGACCAGAATTCCTTTTAAGATGCTGAGTCTGTGGAATGCCTTTACCTCCACATTCACCTAATATTGCAACAGTAAATAGAGACACGAGTGTTGGTGACAGCTCGACAATGCTGGGCTGTGGACATCACAGGAACGCTTGTGTTCAAATCCTACAGGTTTATTGACTAAGGCTAGACAGCAATTCAAATGATCCTATTTGGCATATCTACCATGTTCAAGATCATTACATGGATACAGCCAAGGACTAGGCCTCAACCTTTAGGAAAGAAGACCACAATGAAGAAAATCAAGGTGGCTATTTGGTCCCCCCAGTTGATAACTATGTCCTGGAACTGGGAAAACAAAGGTGGAAACCAGAGACTGCAACAAGTTAAAGGACGTGGGAAGAGTTGGTGGAAAGTGGCACGGTGTACGGATAAGGTCACTGGGCTTGGGACGGCAAGGGCACTGCATTGAGAGAGCATCCGCGGGACCGAGTACTTAGGACGTCTGGTGGTGTCATTCCCTCAAAATTTTATCTGTATGTGGTAATAAATAGATCAGTTATGTAATAAGGCAGTGTGTTGAATATGCATACGTCCTGTGGAATGAACCACCACAGAAAGATCCATGGTACCATACACATTCTTTAAGTTTTCTTGTGTGGTGTCTGCTTGTTTCCAAGGCTATCCAGGCTAGTTCTTCCTGGGAATTTCCTTGCAGAGGAGTGTCCGCTGAGGCTGGTTTAGGTAACCTCTCCTTTATCAAGAGATGATGACTGGCTTTAAAGAAAAATAAAGCTGAAGGTTGTTTCATTTTTATTTTTTTCCCTTTTGGTTGTATCATTCTGAGTGTTTTCATATAAACAACAACAACAACAAAAAAATCACAACCAAAAAAAAAATAGTTTTTGATGCGTCCAGTTGTTGTATCCTCAGGATGTTCCAGATGTTTCCAGGTAACTCTGTAATTTACGGACTGTAGTTTTGTCCAGCGAGCAAAGATCAAAATCAAATGTTGTATTTGTAATATGAAAGTGTCCAGTTTCCTCTATAAGGTTCACGATCTAAAGAAGTAAAGAAAAAGTTTGGGCAGTAAGCAACAGACATCAGACGGCAAAGAGAAGGAAATGGAGGGACTCAGATATGCAATCATTCTTATTAATCACAACAAGGTAACACTATTACCAAACTATCTGTCAGTCAATATTTAAGCCAAAGATATAGTAAACCTTCTGAACAAGTCCTCAAAGGATCACCAGGTTTGACTTTCCATGCTCAATAACCCATGCAAATCACAACAGAACATTTTACTACGACAGTTAGTGAAAGATAACAGTTTAATACCTTTTTCTTTAGCAATTAGTCCCTGACTTACAAGACTATGATTATATTTAGATGTAAAAAGATCCCCAGCTAGAAATAAAATTCTTCCTAAAACAGATCACATGAATTGAATGTGTGTGTGCGTGTGTGCGTGCGTGTGTGTGTGTGTGTGTGTGTGTGTGTGTGTGTGTGTATGTATGCCCCCCCAGGAGCTGGAGAAATGGCTCAGTGGTTAAGAGCACTAGCTCCCAGCACCCACGCAGTGGCTCATAAACATCTATAATTCCAGTTCCAGGGGTTCCAATACTCTCTTCTCTTCTGACCTTTGCAGGCAATGGGCATGCACATGTAAGAGTGCACACACACACTGATGCCAGCAAAACACTTCTATACATAACGTTAAAAAAATCAATGTTCTGATTATATAATTATGAAACATTTAGAAAATATAGGACTACATAGAGCAAGCCCAGAAACTAACTACGCTTCCCTCTCCCACTTAGAGCGTGATGCTGTTAAATTTGGGAACAGCTTTACAAACTGTATTTATTTTGTGAAAATTCACTACACTGAATATGTTACATAAGAACATAGATGCAGTGCTTTCTTTTGTGGTCAAGGAATGCTCTTGAACAATGGAGGATAATAAATCTTACCTAGAAGAGGAATCAGTGCTTTGCTCTATATGTAAAGTAGTTACACTTCATTTCCTATTGTATTGATTCCAGCTTACAATGGTAACATGTTCATGGCTGTGGGGCCAGAGGTACTGCTATCGAGAGAACGCGTCCATAGTTCAGCACTGACAATCGTGTCATGGATTTGAGGGAGTCCATTACCATGTAATAAAGCATTAAGTTAGCAGTAATGTAATTAGAAATGGATGCTGTGCTTGGGTGGCATGCTTGTTAAATTAGCATGCTCTGTAGGAAAGGAATGGGGACTCATTTTGGCAAGCTTTGGGAGAGAGGGGAGAAAGAGCAAGAGGACAGGTTTTTCTCTCAGGGGTTCACTTGGCAACTTCCACTCGTCTTCGATTCTCTTTAGCTTAATTATGTTTTAAAAAGATTGTAATTATTTAGCCTGTGACTTATTCAGTAAAGTTTTAAATTATGTAACGTTAAGTTGGAAAACTGCAGATTTAAACTTTCGACCTTTTTTTCTTAGAGCTATTATCCTGAAAGCATTTATGAATGAGCCCCTGTGGGTCATAAAAACGTGCTCCTGGTTACACACACACACACACACACACACACACACACACACACACACACACACCTCAGTCCAATTAATTGTCCAATTCCAGATTGAGCTCTGATTGCCTCATCTGAGCCCTACTATTATTTTTGGGAGGTAAAACTCTGGCTTCAGTAACAAAACAAGTCACTCTTGTGGAACCATGACAGATGCTGTAAACTGAGGACTTAACAGGCATTTACCTCTTTCTAAAATTTACCAATTTCCAGACAGTGGCAACATGCCCAGCTAGAACGCCTGTCTCCTTAGAACCACTGGTAGCCCTTGGCAGGCACTACTATCCATTTGTCAGAAGTCACTAGGCTTTTAGG
The DNA here is from genome assembly GCA_028551405.1 of Uromys caudimaculatus. NCBI lineage: Eukaryota > Metazoa > Chordata > Mammalia > Rodentia > Muridae > Uromys > Uromys caudimaculatus. Next base: position 82,824,376 of record CM052702.1, read on the forward strand.
AATATTCTTGAGAAAGTCTTGGACAATGGGCATGTAGTTTTTATCTTCTGCCTTTTTTATTTGCAATGAAGATCCATGTTTGAGAGGACAGTAGCCATCTTTCTTTTAAAAGATGAGTACATGGAAGAGGCAGAAGAGAAACAGGCTACATTCTTGGTGGCATTTTTAAAGCTTCTCACATGGAGCTGTATTACTTAGCGCCAGGTCTACTGTATGTGTTGAGGATGAAGCAGGGGAGTCTTACTGACTTGCGTTGCTGAACTCAGGTTTCTGTTACCTCCATCAGGAGGGCACTAGGAAGGAGGCGCCCACTTATCGTTAACATATATCACTTATATAGGAGTAAATGAGAGCTTAGTATTAGCTAGACATGGCAGTTAATGCTATAATCTCAGCACTCAAGGAGGGTGAGGCACAAGTATTCTCTGTTCAAGGCAAGCCTGGGCTATGGGACTGAGATTCTATCCCAAGCAAAAAAACCTAAACCCCAGTTATTTCTATGAATGCGAAACAAACAAACAAACAAACAAGAAAGCTACCTATTAACACAAAAGATCTTAAATGGACATGTATTTGTTCTAATAGTTAATAGTTTAGAACTTTGAAAAATTTACTACACATATGCACACATACAGAGACACAAACACAGCTATTTCCATCATACAAACTCTTCCTGGAAGTTAGATATTCAATATATACAAGGAGTAGCTAGTTGAATAAAGAATTCTTTCCTAAGTTATCTTTTTCTTTTCTTACATTATGTAGTAAAAAAAATATAAACCCAGTGAAAACTTGTAGACTTTGGTATGGGAAGCCAGGTATTATGGTACACACTCATCATTCTGACTCACAAGAGGCTGGGAGAGGAAGATTGCAAGTTCAAGGCCCAGCAGGGTTACATGGCAAGATTCTGTCTTAAAATAATAATAATCATACCAGAACAGGAACAAATAGATTCCTATGCGCTACTGTAATTAGAAACTTACACAATGAAGGCCATTGCCAAGTAGTCCAGGGTTTTCACAACTAATTGGACAGTAGATAACCCTAACCCTAACCCTAACCCTAACCCTAACCCTAACCCTAACCCTAACCCTAACCCTAACCCTAACCCTAACCCTAACCCTAACCCTAACCCTAACCCAAGAGAGCCTGAATCTGTATTTTGGAGATCTGACTGCTCATTATGTGAACATCATGGGAACATCACCGAGTCCTCATCTGGAAGACAGGGCTTAAGAACACGGGTGCCAGGCTGTCAGAGGATCAAGTAAGATGCAACTACCACTTGCTACAGGGATCAAGGCATTATGGCTACAATTACCATATTAACAGAAATGTGCCCTCAATTGCCTGTAGGGGGGAAGTAAATAGCACAGAGCTCTCCGGCTTGGTGCATCTCCCTACAGCCTCAATGACTGCCAGCCATTTCCCTCCACTAAAAGAAGTTATGCAACAAAAATGCAGGAGGAAAACCCGGAAAGGCCTAAGTGGATTTGTTTTTAATAATTAAATTTTCAGACAGAAAGAAGGGGGCGGGAGAACAAGGCGGGGGAAGCCAAGTTGTCAAAGTGACTGAAACTGCAACGCAGAGCTCTAGAAGAGCCCAGCAGTTGATTTTATTTGTATTGTTATTGTTTTGAATGACAGGGAACTCACCCTCTCAGGAAAATAGTTTTCTACATATAATATATAAAAATATATTATACAATATGTATAAACTATATAAAATACAGCTTAACTATATTTCTCCATATAGTTACTTACATGCTATTTAGCAATAAATTGAAAAGGAGATGATAAGAGTTGACTGTGGAAGAAAGTCAATTTTAAATCAGACCAAAGCTTCTGGCCACTAGGAAACTCACTGCAGTATAGTAATGGTTTCCGGTGCTCACAAGCCACCCTCCATCTCTGCTGACACCAGGTCTCACCCTACCTATAGCACACACACAAAGATGGACGAAGAGCTAATGGAGCTGACAGAATTTGTGGGGTTTATAAAAACATATCAAGGTAGATGCAAACGTAGACCTAAAGCAGCGGCCAAGGTGAAGACATCAGGAGAGTTTGGTCCTATTCACTGACAGGAACAGCACTAATGGTGTCCATTATTGGAGCATGCACTAATGTCCTAACTTAAGTGAAAACTCTGTAAAGATACACACTTCCTTTTCAGGACTCCTGATGTCGGAACATCACAAACACAACATTAGCCTGCTTTATTTCAACCAAATGGGCCGCACGTCCTGAAAGCATGCCACTAACCCCTGAAGGACTACATTCTGTTTTTTAACCTATTTTTAAAAATTTATTCACTTTACATCCTGCTCACTGCCCCCATCCTGATCACTCCCTCCCATAATTCCTCCCCCATCCCACCCCTTCTTCTCTGAGCAGGTTGGGGGGGTATCCCTCGACCCTGGCACTTCAATCTCTGTGAGGCTAGGCACTTCTTCTCCAAGAGACCAGACAAGGCAGCCCAACTAGAAGAACATATCCCACATACAGGCGACAGCTTTTAGGACAGCTCCCCATCCAGTTGTTTGGGACCCACATGAAGACCAAGCTGCACATCTGCTGCATGTGTGTGGAGAGGCCTAGGTTCAGCCCGTGTATGTTCTTTGGTTGGTGGTTGAGCCTCAGCTCGTCCCAAGGGCCCAGGTTAGTTGACTCTGTTGGTCTTCCTGTGGAGTTCCTATCCCCTTTGGGGGCCTGCAGTCTGAAGGACTACACTGTACTAAAGAAATACCCTGTCCTGCTGCTGCAGTGTGGTCCCAATGCTCATGCACAACAGCAACAGAAGCCAGAGAGGCTGCACACACGCAAAGCACATGAGGACGGGGTGCATGTCAGGAGCGGGAAAGTGAGGGTGTGACCGCCTCACTCTTTCCTCAGACGCTGGCTGCTCTGAAAACACTTGTGATGATAGATTGTTTCCTGTCATATCAGCTTTTTTTTTGGGGGGGGGTGTACCACACAGCTGCTAGTTGTTTTGTTTTGTGTTAACAGGGTAAGAGCCATTTGCTATTTCTGTGACTCCCTCTTTCAAGCCATTTTCGATTATGAAAATTTAATTACAAAAAATTAAAAAATTTTAATTATAAGACATTAATCTGATTATGTTTTTCAAATAATAGGACAGGTTCTTCCCATCCAAAGTGGTTTCTTACCAAGTGGGAAGGCATGCACAGTCTTTGCTTATCTGTCTAGGATGCAGTTGGTCTGTTGTAACTCGGGTCTTTCATCTGCACATAGGAAACCTTACTGGCACATGAGAGCAGGAAGCCCACCTTGGTTAGCAGAAAGACCAGGCTCCAATCTACAAGGAGTTTTAGGGTGTGACAGGTAATTCCCCAAACAGAAGTAGTCAATTTTAGCAGACTACTTCTCAGGGAAAGTTCTCTGTGAATATGTCACTCATCCTTCCAACCTCACTGATAATTCTACAAGAAAACTAGATGGTATCTAAATTGATAAACTATCCTTTAAGGAGGCCCTGGTTTTTCTCACCTTCTTCTTACTCCCTGCTCATTCATATATATAATATAATATATAATATATATTATATTATATATATATAATAAATATATATAAATATATGTGTGTGTGTGTGTGTGTGTGTGTGTGTGTATTAGAATGCAAACCCAGGCTGAATTGCTATTCAAGCTCATTTTGAAAATAAATATGGAATATTTATATAGTTTAACAAGGAAATCAAATTATTAATCCAGGCTACATACTCACTCTCTTGCTTTGACTGTGTCTACTGTATTTTTACCCAGTGGAAAAGAGGCTTAGTAATGTAGTCCTTTCTGATCTAATACTTTATTTTCCTGAAATTGGGTGTTGAGAGGCAGGGCAGCATGCCCCCAGAGTAAAATAATGTTATTTTGTGAGATAAATAAAATTGTCAGAATAGATATTTGGGAAAGGGATACATTAGGAAGAAACCAAGGATGCTATCCTGGCCTCAACAGACATTTTGGTTTAGATGTTCAGTTCTGCACAGTAGAGGTTACGTCAACTTTGTGGAATGCATTTCATCAGATGAGCAGCCTTCAAGGTAGAGAATAACACCAGGCCTCCACTGTGCTGTGTTTTACAGTATGAATTAATTAAGCAGTAAACCGTGACAGGGCATGATATTAGAACCACAAGCTTCAGTTGTATTACAAGGCAAACGGCCAAAGACAGAGCTTTCAACTGGCCTGGGAATGCAGTTAGGATGAAATGCTATGTGTCCTGGGGTGCCTTTATGCTAGGCTAAAAATTCATAGATATTACTCTTTCCCTCCAGAATACTAAAGTAATCCCCTTGGATACAATTCTCAAGGAAGCCAGCTTCACTTAAACTTCTTTCGAAGGTCAAAATAAAGAACATTAGATGGGAGACGTCGATGATATTCCCAGGTGAGATCCTGCCCAACAGCCTTCTTGTCCAAGCCTGCCAACACCTGTCTCGATTTCCCATGAAACCTGCATGTAGGTATTAGTAGCTTTTTCTGACAGTTGTTCTTTAGTGACTTAAGAGTTACTATTTGGGAACAGATAGGAAGGCCAACTAGTAGATTTACCATCAGCATTTAGTCTATGATGCAATTTTTGGTTCTACAGAAAAAAGTTGAAGGAGAGTTGGTCCCCTGCATTCCCATGTTCTTTGTCCTCAGATACAACACACTATGGACTGGAAATACTTGGAAGGAAAATGTATCCATATTGAATTTGTCATTACTTCTCATAAAATACAGATTAACAATGATTTTCATGGCATTTGCATTGTATTAGGTATAAAATGTAACCCAGAGGGGCTGGAGAGATGGCTCAGCAGTTAAGAGCACTAGGTCCTCTTCCAGAGATCCTGAGTTCAATTCCCAGCAAACATATGGTGGTTCACAATCATCTGTAATGGGATCTGATGCCCTCTTCTGATGTGCATGAAGACAGAGAACTCATGTACATAAAATACATAAAAATTAATATTAATAGAATAATGGGAAGATATACATAGGTAATATGCAAATATGCCACCACCTGGTAGAATTGAGTGGAATTTGGCATTCAGAGCGTATGTAAGTCTGGCAATGTGAGAGATGAATGGGAAGACCACCAGTAAGTGCTAGGCATGTCTTAGTTAAAGCCACTCAAATCTAGTTCCCCTCTCTATGCTCATTTAAAAGGAAAGGCAAAACATGGAACTTACTTACAATTGAGAGATGTACGGACAAAGTATATTATTTAAAATTCTAGAAAGGTTAAAAGCTTATTAGACCAACAAGAGCAGTTGGAAAAACTGAAAATATTTATAGACTGAAGCAGAGATGTACACAGAAATGCAACCATCAGCTAGCAACATTAAAAAAAATAGTTCCTCTGCCACTGAGGTAGATTAGGTACTAATTTCAAGTCCTTTTAAAGTAGTCCAAAAATGAAAGTGAAGGAATGCACAAATCTCCTATGGGATCTGGAACACACTGCCTCCCATGTGTTAAAGGGAAATTACCTTACCCATAGGCACTGTTAAAGGAATAAAGGCATGGACTGTACTCTACAAAGACTAAAACCCACTCCTCTTACCTCCTCACAATATCACATTGTACTAACAGAAGTTTCCTCATGCTGTGAGCACGCCACAGTTGAGTTCATGATAATACAATGTACGTTGTACAAGATAAGGGAAATGAAAAAAAATATTTATTTTCCGTAGAATAGCATTGGCAAAAGGTTACCAAATTGAATCACAAATGTTTACAACAGTTGGCTCAAGTTCTTATCACTGTTTTCCCATGAAACCAGAAGCCTGGTCTCCAGTTTCTGTACCCCCCTGACCCTCCTCTTAGCACATGTCCCACGGACTGGTAGGAAGGAGCACTGTGTCTGGTAGTAGTTTCATGAGTGCTCTGATTTTCTGAGTGTGGATGAAAGCCCCAAGGCACCCCGGTAGCCACAGACAGTTAAGTCCTCCCCAGATATCCCTGTAGGCACAGTGCCCATTCTGACGGTATGAGGCTGCAGTTGATTCCAAGTGCTGCTACACTCCCTAGGACAAACTAGGCCTTGAGGTTTGGGGGTAGGGTTGTGCCAAAAAGCGCTTCTCACCTGCTGCAGAATGTGTCTTTCCCTCAGTGTCATTAACCTTCTGTGGAGTTCTACCAACTCATCTAGGTATGCCTGAAAGAGAAGGGCGTTCCCCAAAGAACAAAACTTTAAAAAGCAATTGGCGAGTAAGAACACACATGCAGGGACAGATTGGCGGTTAAGATCATGTACTGCTTTTACAGAGGACCCAAGTTCAGTTCCCAGCACCCATGTTAGGTGGGTCACAATTGCCTGTAACTCCAGCTCCAGGCAATCCAATACCCATTTCTGACTTCCATAGACATATGCACTCATGTGTATATACCCATATATAGACACATATACACAAACACACATGTACATAAGCTTTAGGATAAAATTAATCTTAAAAAAAAAAAAAAAAGATCATCTGTGCAGACTTCGAGGGTTTGTCCTAAGCTCATTGCTCAAAGACTTCTGATGGTGACGTTTTTAGCCCTAGCTTTGACCTTTACCAAATGTGCATTAAAAAGAGGAAGGAAAATTCTTGGGCCTATTTGCTCTCGACATCATTCAAGTGAGCAGACTCAGTCTCCCACAACAAGGACTCTGCAAAGAATGTTGGAAATCCAAGGCTACACTGTCAGTTTAAACTATGATAGTTGAGGCTGTTTTCATTTTTAATTCTTTAATCTCAGGAAACTTTAGACAAAGAAAAACAACTAAGCTTGAACATGGAAATATCAGAGCATATTATGTTAGGAAAAATTCTTAAGAGGGATTTAAAAAGTTCTCAAGTATTCCAAATGATGCCAGTAAACGACTAAAGAACGGGGTACTTTATGAAACACAGAAATCACTACAAATCGGTTCTATGTTCCACCAGCTTTCCCCTTTCAAGGGCAGCTGAACCTCTCCTTCATTTGTTCAGGCTCATGAGTCCATGTCAGCTGACTGCATGTATGCTTCAGGGTCAGCTTCAGTAAAGGCAAAGGGGGAAATTACTGACTTGTTAAACCCCACCCATAACAGGTGACTAACATTTCTCTAAGTCTTGAAGTCAGAGTTTATATACATCATACACACGTTGAGAAAGTTACTGCATAGGGGTCAGGTATCTTACTGATGGTTGTATGTGACTGGATCTACTCCCTCTGCTATAATCTTCCTATATCCCAACGTGATATGTCTGAAGTTCCTTGGTAATGTGGGAATCATGACAACTGGCAACATAAGGCCATGCTTAATGCTGAAGATTAAAAAAAAGCAAGACAAGCAGAAAGGTAGTACGAAGCACAGGGGTGAAGTATTCCCTTGGGAGCCTTGGATCCTTCTGGTGGAGACAGGGAGAGCCAGCAATGATGAGTGAAGGAAACACAGAGAAGCAAGACACACTAGGCTACAGCAGTCCCGGGGACGCTCGGGAACCTACCTTGTCACATTCACCATTCTTTATTTGCTTATCTGATTTGCTTTGTTTTATTGGACTTTTCACTTCAAGAATCTAGGGATCAAAGAAAACACTAGTAAGTTTCATTTCAAGCACCTTCTAGCTAGCTACCCACATAAGCAGTAACTCAAGATGCACAACCAACACTGTTTCCCAGATAACATTTCGCTATACAGTTTTCTTCTTCCTAACCTTGCCTACCCCCCTCCCAAAAATAAATGATCTAGTAAGTGCTGAGTCAGGGCAGAAGAGCTCAGGAAACTGTTGGTGATAAGGAAACCGATCTAAGCTTCCCAGGATACTTTGCTTTCTTGACAGCGCTCACACATGCATAGCAGCTGAGTTATTTTGAGACTGCAGTCCCGGCTGGCGGACTTCTTTCCTGCTTATTCTGCAGCTTCAGCCTGAGTCCTAGTGCTTGGTGGGCCAGGGATGATAAAAGAACCCTTGCCCTCTGGAACACCTGCCTTTCAGATGCTAGCAGCTTACACCACTAAACTGACACAGCTTTGGGAGTAAAGTGGCCATCAGTTAGTTATAGTCTGGGATCCTCTGATGGCAGAAACAGTTACGGTTGAAGAAATTATGTGGTTTGTATGATACAATTACAAGTACCTTTTCTTTCTTCTGGGTCAACTGTGATTCAGATCACGTGCAGTAGTTTCACATACTGTACAGAAGCTTGGGTGGGGAGCTATGTTCATAATTAACAGAGAATACTACTATTTAATAAATGCAACTGACTTATTACACAGGATCTTCAAAATTGAAGGTTCTGAGAGGAATATTTTTAAATATCCCTGGCTTGAAAAGGCTGAAGTTAACTGCATTTATTAATGATGAGTACTTACGAATGTATATAAACATAAAAAGCAATTTATATTCTTTTTTATAACCTAAATCCCATAATCAGAAACTAATATCAACGAGGAAAATGCTAAGGATGTTCTTACAAGTCCCATATTTCCCCTACTCTTCCCTAAAGAGCTCAAGAGTGTGTTCACCTTTAATTTGTGATGACAAGAGCATGGGGCCAGATGACTTCCTATCATTTAACATCTTAGGACCTCCAAGGACGAGTGAGAGAGACAAACAGGATAGCGTCTGCATTCCCACTCAGCTAGAAAGTTTTATGCTGCTAATAAGTATTCTATTTGGTGATAACAGGGCCATGGTATTCTGGCACACATAAGTGAACACTCCTAAATAAATATTTCTCTTTGAGTTGAAAATAATGTTTCAGTAACACACATTCTAACAGTCTTCCCTGAGATTCACATTATGCCTTCATTTTTAACATTAAAATAAGCACATGACTGATTTGGCCCGGTGAACCTAAAATACTACCCTTCTGGCAACAGAAGAAAATGACCAAATAACATAGGCAAGGCAATCATTTTTAATATGCTCAAAAATCTCTACTGCATTTGCAATTTCCTCCTCTTTATTGTTGCTGGAAATGAGACCTCGAGGGGAAAGCCAGCCCGGAGACCTGGAGAAAGTAGGTCAGTAGATGGCACTCCTGGCCAACGAGGGAAGCAGGGCTGGGCCACACAGGACAACCGGCTGAGATCTGAGGCGGGGAGGAGAAAGCGGCCCTGAAGGCTTGCCTTGTGCCTCAGAGAGCCGAATTTGTTCCCATCACATCTGCCCCTCCCACGGCCCCATCCCCCCCTCTTTCTCCCCCAAGTGTCTGGAGATGCTATATTTGCAAAGGAACTTTATAAATTAGGTTCAGACAATCTGAAACCTCTCTTCAAAGCAGAAAATAGGTAGAACATTTGGGCGCTTAAGTCCAACCCCACACATTCCAAAAGTGCGACAGCACTGAAGGCCAAAATACATTGAAATCCTGGTTTCTTTCTTCTGAGGCTGTGGTAGCAGGAACAAAAGCTCCGGGTGTCAGTGACCCGCCTCAAGTTACTGAGTGGCTGCCCAGAGAGGGCTCAGTTAATCTTCCCTCTTTGATCTCTCCTTGCTCCAAAATAAACAGCTTTGTCAAAACCTCATTCTGAGAGAGCAGAGCCATACTGAAGACAATTGTTTTCTTTATGATCATTTCTTATCTTCAGGGACTGAATCCAGAATATAAAAGTACAACACCTTGTCTTCCGCAGGCTTATTTCAAACCAGTTTAACTGGCTAGACGCTTTAGGGTTTCACCCATGCCTGGCAGGCAGATAGGTGATTTATGATATTCTGAATATTGGCTGAATTGAGTGGACCACTTCCTCCCTGGAATCTTACATCTTCCCTAGCCATCCTACACTAGGCTGAGAAGATAGGGGTTTGTATGTTTGTAATTTATGCATTTTGTTTGGGGTAGGGGGAAAAGCCATCTTTAATTAAATGATTGTAAAACTTTTTATTTACCAATAAACTGAGCAGAGGGAACAGCCACCCCAAACACTGAATTAAACCACCAACAGGCATGGTAATCTCTAAAACTGAGCAGTCACAATTAGTAGTACTTTATACTTCATCTGAAGATATGGCTTGGGAATTATATTTTCAAGATTGTGTCTTTCTGGATCCCTTTATGAGAAATGACAAGTGAATCATTCAGCAGATGGATTATCTACTGGCACATTTCCTATGTTAGTCACTATTAATAACTCCTAATGACACTTCTATTAACTTTGCTTTGTTGACATGTGGCTCTGTGTTCTTTCTTCAGTAGTTAGAAAATGCTTGACCCAATTAGCACTTTATCTATTCCTGAGACCATAGGAGATGTGAGAAGGGGCAGCAGACGGTTCTGTTGTATCTAAAACTACACAAAGTTGCAAGATCAGCACCAATCACGGAAAGGGCAATTTTATGGCCTGGAACTAGAATGTTCTGCAAAGGCACTTGTGGCAAAGGCTTGGTCCATACGACAGAATGTTTCAAAGGTAGGGATTGAGAAAGTGACTACCTCATAAGGGCTCTGTCTTAATCAATAGATAGGTCCATTGACAGGTTTGTAAACAGACATCTAGGCGATGAATGTTGAAGACAGTGGGTCCCTGGAGGTTAGATCTTATTTTCGTGCCCATGTGAAACATTTTCACACTGTTTCTGGTTTACATGGATTCACTACACAAATCTCACCATGGTGGTCTACTTCGTCATAGGCCCAGAACAATGGAGCCGGGTGACCTTGGACCAAGACCTCTGAAATAGTGAGCAAAAAATACCTTTTTATCTTAAAATTGTTTGTTTTTTAGGAGGGGTCTTATTTTGTCACAGCAATATAAAGCTACCTGATAGAACAGTCAATGGGTATGGAGAGTAAAACTCTGAGATTTAAAATCAGGCCTTTCCTGTCTTCTTCATCCTTTGTAGTTTATCTAAACTTTTGGAGACTGCTATACCACTCCACACTTGCACACATGAGCTCTCTAGTGTACCTCCTTTCCACATCCATCTATAATACTAAAAACATTCCAGAATGAAATATAAGTACTTTTTGGGGTTTGGTGGTCACACTCTATAGCACAGTAATAATAGTGATTTTTTTTTAATGTCTATGAACACTGACTTAAAGGCATCATATCACACCTGATCCCACAGCAGGTGGTTTAGGGTTAAAAATTGCTCCTGAATAAAGTTTCAAAACCCTTTTCTTTCTCTAAGCTCCAAGACATAAGTATGAGGAGTTAAGCATGTCAGTTGTACATATAGCCTACTCTAGGTAGCTAATACTGAAAGCATATGTACTTTGTTCTTATGCTCATGGGTGCACTGAGAAAGTGACACATAACTGAATATTACTGGCAGGATGTTGGTATGCATATGAGAAGCTACATGAATTAAATAAACATTTCAAGAAAATATCGGTATACTATTTAATGAGAGACAGCATTATTTTAGCCTTCCAGATAGATGCTTTGGTTTGGGTTTGGTTTGCTAGACAGGTAACAATTTTGACAAAGACTCTACACTTTTCCCAAGAACCAGTCATTCAACTTGGCCATCCATTCAGGAAGGGCAAGATAAGAGTTGTTGGAGCCATGTTTACACGGCAATCCATCCGACTGAAGGGCCTGGAAGGCATGCGAAAGACACTGGAGAGAGCACACAGGCATGCCCAGTGTGCCTACATCTTGACATTCCTACTGCAAGAATCCTAATTCTGATATCCTGTTCCCTAGAAGCAGAAATAATGCCTTTATAAGGTTAGATTCTATATAAAATATGTCAGGGTCCTAATTCTATCTTTTTCCTCTTGAACCTTGGCTTGTGGTAGAAGGCAGCCATGCTACGAAGCAAGATGGCCAGCCCAACAGTATGGCTGGTTGCTGAGATGGGAAAGGCTGTAAGAGCAATGCCAGGCTGGGAGTGAAGAGGCTCCAGTCCTGTGTGGGCCATGGCCTAAGCTCAGCTCTAACAATGCAGACATGGCTCCTATCCAACATTGGAGGATTTAGGCTGCAGGTGAACTTTATAAATGAGGAATTCTAAATTTTAAGTGAGTATTGCTTCTTTATACAAAACACAAGAGAGAATATCCTCATAACTGCCCATATAGCATTTTCCAACTTAAACAAAGAGCACTAATTCAGGGGCAAGATATTTTAAATAGCAGACCACATGAAATGAAGTAATTTTAGAAAACGTAACTCTTTAATTTTCATGTTAATATTAACATGGCAACCTGAATTAAGCAATTATTGCAGAGGTCATAGAAAATCTGTCTATATAAAAAGATAAGAATAACTTACTGTAATGAGTATCAACTCAATCCACAATGGGACTTTTACAATATTCATGATGTTTGCAAAAGATTTATATTAGTAAATAATGAAAGCGTCCCAATCTCACTCATTTAATACAAGCTCTTTATCAGGGCTTTCAGAATTCTGTTTAGATCTTATCCAAATATCTATATTCTGAGTTGACTATCAAATTAATAAGATTTTTTTTTAGCTCAACTTGTGGCATATTGATAATCACCTTTCTCTATTTTGTTAATTATTCTCTGCATCCCTAAGTAACAGTGTTTTTCTCTTGAATGAGAAGTGGATGCCGCGCAGGTAAAATAAACATTCATGGACACTGAGTGCCAGGCAGATGCTGTGCACTGCCTTTACACACACTGTCATCCCTCCAGTGGCCTGCAGGGGGCCAACATTACTTAATGAAGAAACTGGGGCACATAAAAGCACATCCTCCGCCAGTCAAAGCAGGCTTGTCCAAAAACTCATGTTCTGTCCAATTGAGTCACCTATTTACTGCTTAGGGATAAAATACACAGAAGTTAGGAATGATGGTCAGCATCTTGTGTCACCACGACTTTCTGTGTCTATTAATTCATCCATCCCATGGAGCACACTCATCTTACAAACACAGAAGTACTGTTTTTTTTTAACCCCATGTGCCTAATGCTAAGGTTGTGGATTCCTATTTGTTTAAAATAAAAAGGAATTTAGCTTACAATGAAGAGGTAAAACATTTATACGCTGGGTAAAAATGATCATTATAGTTGTACAGAAGACTCTTGCTGAGTACGAAGCCCAGTTTACCTGGTTGTTGTTAGTTTTCAATAATGGTGGCGGGGGTTCGTGATGGAGAGGGGAAGAGGTGGAGCTGCTTTCACTGTCACTGCCGTCACTCAAGCTGACCCTGAGAAGAGACACTGAAAAGTCACGTGCCCCACCACAGACAGATGACAGACAAGTATTATGAAAAGCAAGGACTACAGACATTGGCACTGAAAGGCTGCTTTTAACACACAACTGCAGGCATCTGTTGGTCCTTGCTTGTATTTGAACCATCTCAGGTTCCATGTGTTTCGGTATCCCCAGCTCTGCAACTGAATAAACCAGAACTTAGACACATGTGTCCCAACTCTGGTTACACATGTAAATTGGATGTTCAAGGATTCAAAGCCTGGTAATGTGACCCAAGGCTAGTGCTCAGCCACCCCCGGGCTACTGTGGTAAGCACACCATTCTAGAAGCACCTCTGACCATTCCTACTGTGTCACGATTCAATGAGGTCTCCACTATGAGACATGGATACAGTCATGTACTAGAAAGACACTCTGGACACAAACTGTGTTGCATACAACACTGTTTTAGAAAAAGTATCTTTCAGCACCTAGAGACAAGTAAAATACTACTTTCTCTCTAGTTATTTTTTCTTCTTAGAATAAAATGAAACTTTCCTAGCTAGAGGAGATGGTTCTTACTTCCACTCATCTGAATATATGCCCTCATTCAGGAAGGCGCTTCAGTATCTGCTTCCTCTCTGGTTATACAGTAAGCTGATATAATATTCTCCTTGGAGACAGCAAATGCTATAGAAATCAGCAGAGTTTTCCTTTCGCTCTGAATAGGCAATCACATCCTCACGTTACTATACATTCAGACAGACGTGGTACAGGATAGCAAACGGAAAGGACACGTTGGGCTGTCCTTTCAGCAAAAACTGATGGAACTTGTTTTTCTTAACTAAATTACATTAATGAAGTGTTCTGTTGAGTGCTGCTTTCAAATGCTGCTCGGCTGAAGTGGAAGGCTGAGTATTTAAACTGATTAAACAGTTGAGACTGTACAAGTGCTCTGAAGATCAAATGTTACATGGAGCCGTCGTGCTAACAGTACATGTCAGGTGGGAAATAAAGGCGTGTCTCTGATGTACATTCACATCACACCACTGATAAATGAGTAATATGTGTGATCTAATCCAAACTGATGCTGGACGGAGTACAGAGTGGGTAACAAACAGCTAGCCAGATCTGCAAAACAGCAACTTGGAAAATTATATAAATAGGGCCTGTGTGTGTGTGTGTGTGTGTGTGTGTGTGTGTGTGTGTGTGTGTGTGTTTTCAATAAACTAAATTGAAGAGCAGCCAGTGGTTAGGCTTTGGTTGGCCAAAGTTAGTTCCTAAACACCAAGGTTCAAAGCCTACTTAGATCCTTTTGACCTACCAGTTTCCTTCTTGTCAGATCAAAGAAGACAGCATCTATGACCAAGTCTATAAGGGTTCTGTAAAGGAATGTAGGGAGCTGAGGTGTAGGAAGATGACCTGAGTCTAGCTTTGTAAGGCAGAGGTACTGCAGGGTCTGATAGGGTTTCCATTCTGTGGATGGACAGCTTGCCTCAAAGGACAACAGTGAAATGCCAATTAGGAAACACATAGTCTGCTCCCCTTGGGTTCCCTTTGTGTTAGGTATTTCAGGGCCATCTACACAGTAATAGATAGTGGGGAAAGATTTATTGCAATATATTATAAATGTAATTGGATTTGAAGTTCAAGTAGATTCATATTTTCTCCTCATAACACATTAAAGTGTGCATGCCTATTTGTTTTCCTCGTGATAAACAAAATCCTCAAAGCAATTTCAAGTTGACTATTAATTATAAGTGACATGAATTACCATCTTCTAATGTAGAATTATGCCTCATAGCATTAAAGCTACTTAAGGAACCTAATTGTTACCGCACTTAACAGGAATTTATTTGCTGGAAAACACACACAGGTGAATTTCGTTTTAATTAGGTCACAACATAATTCACTAGAGCCAATTATGTCGTTCTAACTATAGGCAGCAAATGCTGTTTCTTCACATGGGGAAAACCCCCACCCCCCTATCCCAGAGCAACAAGTCTAGAGCAACTCTTCAGATGAATTTGCTACATGGCATATACTGGCAGATAGCAAAGACTTCTGATGTGGCTTCTTCCTACGAAGGTTTTGGGGGAAAACCCTCTCTTCTTTTAAGGAAAAAGGAAAACTGGTTTCTTGTAAAAGTGAACACAAATGTACCTGTTTCAGAGGACTATAAATCTCCCCCATTTGAGATGGGGTCTCGTGTTACCCTGGCTGGCCCCAATCTTGATATATAGCTGAAGATGACTTTAAACTTCCGATCTTCCTGCTTTTCCCTCCCAAATATTATGATTATAGGCAATGTGCTGAGAATCAAACCCAGAGCTTCAAGGCTACTAGGCAAACATTCTACCAACTTTGCCACGACACGCTCACATTTGCTGTCACGGTTTAGGTTTCACGCCTTTGTGGTCTACCTAGTGAGCCAGTGTGGCTATGCTTCAGGGACTCTCTTACCTGCGACTTCGGCTTCCTCCTCTATTTACAGGTCTTTCCATCTCAGAGTCATTGTCATTGTCCTCTGCCTCATCAGACTCCTCCTCATTGTCATCAGAATGCAGATCTTTCATGATCGATCTTAAAGGACCTGAGCAATGACATGAGCCACAGAAAATTAAACAAATACTCAAACACACTTGATCATATTAGACACACAGGAATGTCTACAGTAGTGTCCTCTGGCTAAGAACAATCATTACTCTATACAGTTAAGACTTTCCAACTTTGCTTGCAGTCAAGACGGTTTCTGGACTGCAATCTCTTCTTAAACATTACCATTTTCATCATAGATTACCCAAAATGTTTAGTGAAGAATCTCTAATTTGGGGCTAGAAAGGTGGCCCAGTGGTTAAAAGCACTTGTTGCTCTTCCAGAGGACCTGAGTTTGATTCCCAGCACCCACATTGTAGCTTATGACTCTGTGACTCCAGTTCCAGGAAATCTGATATCTTCTTTGGACTTCCTCAGGCACCAGGCATTCACAAGGCACACAGATTTATGGGTAAGCAAAACACCCATATACAGAAAACAAAGAAAATAAAGTAAATCTAAAAAAAAAAATTAAAAGAATCTCTTTTTTTTCTGTGTAATTTTATTTCCTAATCTTCCACTCAAAATCACAAGTAAAGGTGAAACAGATTTATTAGTAAACAGATGTTTTGTTAAGTTAATCCATGTATTGAAAAGTTGAGGCTAATAAATCACTGTGGTTGTAGCTGGTTCTTGGCAATGCCGCCTTTGTGTGGTGGTTTCTGATCTATTAAGGTTTAGCTGCTCCTTTTATTTCAAGGTCAATTTCAGGTCAAGCAAGCATTTCAGTCAAGCCCAGGTTATAAAGTACTTCAACTCTATTGTAACATTCTATCTCTGATTTTCCTATTGATCTTGGACAGCAAATTTTGTTGCAGCACCAAATTATGTAGCCAATTTTCATCTTACTTTTTAAGAAATTCCTGGCAAAATATCAGCATGTATTAACATAAATAAGACTACATAATAAATCATGCGCCCAGAAGGTCCAGAAAGTATCCAATATTACACCAGAGGAGGTAGGGAAGCTCTAACTAATTTTATCTAGGACCAGACACACACACACTGGTTACTGTTACTTCCCCTCTGTTTACTACTCAGTATATGATGAAAACATTTTTAATCTTAACAGAAGATTGTAAAGGTAATCAAGAAAGGGGTATTTTTACTCTGGCTTAGGCAATTACCAAATCTAATCTATGCTGGGACTGTTTGAGCTGTCACTGAGTACTCAGTTCTAAACCATGCACTGACTCCCTGAAAGTTCTCAGACCTCTGCTTTTGTAGTGGGCTTATTTCTTTGAAAGTTAATGAAACAAGAGTTCTGAATAGCCAAAACTATCACGGCCTTTTATTATATATTTTCTTGGAAGCTTAGCCTTAGTCCAAATACACACAACAATTTAATCCTCTTTCAAGCATACAAGGCCACTTAGAACTCGGTGTGGTCAATACGAACGGTGATGTTCAGTACGATAATGGAAAACAAGTTACTCTCTGACACTGTTCGATTGTGTAAGAATAAAACAGAGCCCACTCTGGGAGATTTCACACACACATTAAAAATGTGCTTCATTATATGTTCTGGTTTAATGTATGCAGAGTTTTGGTTAACATACAACTATAAGTAGAGAAGTATGTATTTAAAAATAGTAAATGTACTTTTGCTTAAAAGGTCTACTAAAATATAAAGAATAAAATGAAATAAATGAGAGGTGTCCAAGGGTGAGGAATGGGAGTCTGTGCCAGCACCTCTGAGGTTGGTTTACTGGAGTATTTCCTTTGGGAACTCCCTGGAGTGGGTTGTGTCTATAATCCATTTGTGAAATGGGAATAAGACCGGAAAGGGTCTGGGAAAGGGGCACTTTGTAGACTCAGGCTCCTACAGCAGAGTGATATTCAACTACATTCCTGGGGGAAATAAACACGACTTCATAAAAGCCAAGTTATCATTCAAATAGTAAGATAGTAGATGATGGGGCATAAGTGAACTCGTTTGGACGCTTCGTGGGGAAGCGGCTCTGGGCCGGGCCGGGAGGGGGCTGTTGGTACCTTGCTGCCTGCTCTGCGATGGTGTGAAGCTGGAGCTGGAGCTGGAGCTGGAGCTGGCAGGACTGGGTTGCTCTGACTTCAGAGAAGAAGGAAAAACATTATCAGTACATTCATGGGATACAGCACATGCGAGATGAAAATGACCTCAAATGCCTGCTACGTAAGAAAAATGACCACATACATCACTGTTAAAAAACCAACACAGGAGAGTCTTGATGTCATTTTTTTTTTTAAAACAGCCTTATTTGTATTAGATGAAAGTAATATACAAAATGTCAAGGACGAGAAGATAAACCCTTGGGTGCTAAATGAAGGGAGACTTCACCCTGCTCACCCCTATACAGACCTCCTAAGGGATACATTCACTGTCATTTCCAAGAGGTTTGATTGAGTAAACTGGTCCAAACCTAGTAGTAATGAGGCCAAGGTCATTAGTTCAATCACTTTATGAGCCAGTTAATTTCACTCTGGACCAAGGCCATGAACCAACTAACCCCACTTACCACAAGTTCACAAAGAGAGGCCAATATTCATAACATCAAGTCAGGAGACAATGTTGTCACTATTTTAAGAAGAGACATAGCCTTTAATTTCACAGCTTACGGATTGGCAGAGGAACAGTCTCACACATACATGCCACCTCTGACTCTCCATGATCACAGACTTTAGTATCCAGAGCAAGTGCTACTTCCAACACACCTGAGCTCAGTTTTCTTTCCTTCTTAAACCACTAATACCTTTACAAAGCAGGTTGTATCTTCTTCCTAGTGTGCTGGGGCACTCTGAGATAGCCCTTATGCTGTGTTCTCCCCATAGAAGCTGTAGATAGCCAGCACTTTAAAACTCACGGGTTTCTTGTTATTTCTTCCATACTCAGCATAGTGCAATGCACTCTGTAGGCCATCCTTAGCTGTGACTTAAGGCAGCGGCGGCTCAACTGTCTTACCAGTTTTTACAAAAGAGTTTATGATGCTTAAAGGTGGTTGACATCAGATGCATGGAAAGAAATGTGTAAGACATTGACCACGCCAGCCATATACTTGAGTTTTGTATATTAAGATTAAGTTCATGCTTAAGTGACTGAATGAGAGAGATGTGTTTGGTTGTAAGAATGGACTATTTCTACCCATTTCTAATGTCCTCATATTTTTAAATACATAATTATGTTATTTCGGAAGTATGTAAGGTGTTCCCATGTACGGGATGCATGCTCTTTTTCCTTTGCTAAATGCATAATCCAGTGGGAGTTCAAGTAGAGGCACAATCAGAAGTCACTAAATGAAGACAATGATCCCAGTTCAGTGTGGACACAGTTTTCCACCACTGGCTTCATCTCCCCTCCCAGCAAAGGAGTGTCACCCCGCCCACTTCCTGAAGCAGCACCAAGCTCCCTAGACTGGGGCATGAAGAAGCACTTCTGGGCATTTCTGAGGCACACTGTACATCCTCAGGGTGGATGGGAAAGCAGGTGTCAGCAATCTAGCTCATTCTGCAGGAAAAGAGCCAGACAGGACCTCTAATGAGAAACAGGTGACTCGCCGACTCTTCACCACTGCACTATTTATTCGAGATTTGTACAGTGTCCTATACACCACTCCTTGCAGGCCACAAAACAGTTGGTTTACAGGTGCAAATGCCTGAGTGAGGAACTCTTCACTTTTGTTAGGTGGTTCTTCTGTGGTTGAGACCTAATGGCCAGCTACACAACTGAAGGGACATTTGGTGCATTGCTTCTCTGTAAAACAATTCTCTCAGGGCCCAAGGAGTATTCCCCTCTCCAAATTGCTCTTTCCAGCCATGAAAAGTGCCTGCAAATGGTATTATTTTAATAGCCCTGGAAACCATTTGGAAGCAAGAAAGAAGTTTCCTTATCATACTGCCTGGTCAGCACACACTGCACTGGATCTAAAGAATCATCCTATCAAACTATTGGCTGAGAATGACAGTAACCAGGGTAACAAGGTAGGGCTGGGTGTCAGCGCATGTGCCTGTATGTATCGTGATGCATACATACATACCAGCATGCATGAGGAAGAAGCAGGGAGATTTCTGAGTTTGGTGCCAGCCTGTTCTACATGGTGAGTTCTAGGCTAACCACAATTACATAGTCAGATCACGTCTCAAAAACAAAGCAATCAACCAACCTAGGGAAGACAGAGGCCATCTCCCTAGCTACCCACCATGATCCTCACCCTTCCATTTCAAGCATTATGCAGATGCCATGCTTCTGGCTTATGTGAGCACCTGTACTCATGTATACAGACCCAGGTACAGACAGACAAACACATACACAAAATGAAAAAAAAAAATTAAATCTGTTAAGAATTAAAGTCAGCCAGCCATGATAGCAGGGCTTGTAATAGAAGCATTGGGAAGAGAGACACAGAGATCCCTGGGACTCACTGGCTCACCAGTCTAGCCTATTTGGCAAGCTCCATGACAATAAGAGATTGTCTCAAAAACCAAGGTGGATGCTAGCCGAAGGAAGACAGATAAAGTTGTTATCTGGCCTCCACACAGTTGTACAATAGTATGCTCGTGTGCATGCACACATACATAAACAAAAAGCAAATGCATCATGAAAAAAACCAGAAGTGTTAGTCTACCCATAGGGATCATTCCTATATTCTCTTCAATGAATTTTTCAAGAATGTACTGTGACAGAATCTGGTTGTTACTCAGTAAAAACATTATTAAGATCATTCATGTGGTGGTTGTGTGTTTTTTCTTTTTCTTTTCTTTTTTTCTGGTGTGATAAAACATTGGCCAAAAGCAACTCTGGAAGGAAAGTGTTTATCTTATCATTTTACACTGCCGACAGGCCGGAACTGAAACAGAGACTATGGCAGAACACTGCTTTCTGGCTCTGCTGTTTGCAGGCTCGTGTTCTTACCCAGCTACCATTCTGATTCAACCCAGGACTGCTTGCCCAGGGTTGCCAAGGTCCACAGTGGAATGGCTTTCTCATATCAATCAAGAAAATGTCCCACAGACATGTCCAAAGGCCAATCTGATGGAGGAAACCCCTCAATTGAGATTCCCTCTTTTCAGTTGTCTCAAGCTCATGTTAACTTGACAAAAACTAACCCTCACAGACCTTGAACACAAACTGGCTAGTACAGAGCTCAGCTCGATGTTAACTACCCCAAAGTTCTTTGGCCACCAGAAGACACAGATACACTCTTCTATCTTATCAAGGTTACTTTAAGTATTTTTATATTTTAAGAAAATCACATTTGCCAGCCCCTCAAAAACCCCACAGATCAAAGGTAATTATATAAACTATTATTTGATTAAAAAAAAAAACTTAAACTGGACAGATTAAAAGCTTTATAGGACTCCAAGATACAACAGCTTCTTCTCTCTCTACCTGAAGGCAGATTTGAATCTGTATGCTTATCTGTGTACACATGAATCTGTGAGTGACATTCCAAAAACTAAAAATAAAAAAGCTAATGATGTCCCCATCTTTCCCTGTGTGGGCTAATTTGATAACTGTTTTTCAATTAAAAAACTGTTAATGTTCTCGATTATCAAACACTAATGGTGACTAATCAACATTTGGTTGCCGTTCTATAAGTACTTACATGCAAGAGGCCAAAACGTGAGACTCATCTGTAGAGTTCTCGAGACAATGGACCTATCATGATTGGCGAGACACTTGTCAACACTGAGTGACTATGTGAAATCATCCTGTAATGGTTTTCTACAGGGGAGTACCTATGTCCAGGGCAAGTAGGAAAACCCTTATGCTCATAACCCTTAGAAGTTAAGTCTGAGCACAGGAGGGACTGGCACAAACAGACCTCCTCCTGGAAAATACACATTACTTGCTTTGTCCTATTGGACAACTACATTTATAAGCATAAATTCAACTTTGATCTTTACAGCAGTCAGCATTTAGAAAAGGGAAGTGAGGGACATGTATCTACCTTCAGAAAAGAGAGGAAAAAAATACAGCAAAACTAATTAAACGGTTTTAAATAACAAAAAGGAAATACAAACTAACCAGAAATCACTTCAGATACATTCTAGTGTTTTATGCAAAGCTTTTACTACATGTAGAAAAAATTCATATCCTGCAATAAAAATAATTTCTTCATTCCACAAATACCCAGAAAGACCATGTTGAAGATAAATGCTACATAAAGGAAACGTGCTATTTCACTGCATTATTTCGCTTCATGACAGCAGCCCTTATCAGGTTCGTCCTCCCATTAAAAATGAACCACCCTGTATATTATGTATCTTTAGGCTTAACATAAAAAAGATTAACTCATGTAGTTTCTCCTCTATAAGAAGCTGAAAATTATACACCCATTTTTCAAATATATGGTTAATTTTAAAGAGTAACGTCATCACACCCATCCCTAAACAGCCCCCTGAAGTGCTCTGCACTGTACGAGCGAAGTGGATCTTACTGGTCACACTACCAGATGATTCTTCCAGATAGCTATGTCAGCAAATGAAAAGGCCAAAAATTAAATGACAAATGACTTAGGTTAAGAAGATTAATACAATGACTTGTAAAAGGGATACGAATGAGAACTTTTAATAAAATTCTTTCAAAAGGATCAAAATCTTATTACAGGGAGATATATGAAAATAACTTTGGGTCAATACTAGTCACTCCTTCACATATCTGTGTGTAGTTCTGGCATGTTCTTTGTTTCATTTGCTTTCTATGAGGAAGGGCAGGTTTGTGTACTAAACTCTGTTGTTTCCCATGGTCTACTAAAACTCTCACTCTAATGTTATAGTTTTGGGAGACAAAGCCTTCGGTAGGCATAATGAGGTCATAACTATGAGCCTTCATGGATGAGTTTAGGATCCGTGAAAGAAGCAGCATCTGAGAATGGCCCCTACCCCAGTCTCTTCCCAAGCAAGATGGTGTATATATTTGCAGGACAGGAGGAAAGCTTTTCCTGGCTCCATGATTTTGCAAGTCTAAGCTTTCAAAATTTATTGTTTGAGCCACAGAGTTTATGGTAAAGAGTCAAGTGGACAAAAATAGCAAGGCATTTTTAATAGTTATCTTCTAACCAATGTGCTGAAGCACAGTAAAATTAAGTGACCACAGGGTGATGTTTACAAAGATTACAACTAACTGCTCTGGTTTCTCATATACTACTCTTTTTGTTCCACCTGTAACCTTGATAAAAGATTAATTAAAGTAGCACTCAGAACACATATAACATTAGTGTCAAGGGAAGTTTTCTGTGTCACTATGAAAGAATCTCTCCCTATCTACAAGACACATCTAAAGATCCACACCCACAGCAAAGGAGTGGTAAAAGCAAACATTTCATTCCAGGACTTAGTGTACTGCAATCAGTGGCTTCTTACATTTACCCAATAAATAGTCACAAGAGTCCCGGCTGGGAACCTCAGTAGCAGGAAACTTTCTACTCTGAGCTACCCCCATGTTCTTGACACTGGCCCTGGGTAAGAGGATACATCAGGCAATAGAGTACAACATTATTTGCCTTCAAAGGTAATCTGCTTTATTTCCCTAACTCTATAGTACAAAATCTTCTAACAAATGTTTTAAACAGCACATTAACAACATTTTCTTTGAAAACACAATGAGCTTAAGAAAAGGCCACTGGAAGCTGCAACCTTTACTGTGACTTACTCAAGTCTGTGGCCCCAGCAGACTCTCCGGTTGTGTTTAAAACTTTAAATGAGCTTGCTGTTAAGCCAGAATCACATTTTACACATTGGGCTGTTACACAATCAAATGTTATTGTGGCCATCATTTTCTGATAACATAGCAAGAAACTAAGGATTACCCTTTCAAGTAACTGCTGGTGAAACAAGAAGTCCTTATTTCTAATATATTTTCAACTTTCAGACATAAAAGTTGTCCTGGATACTAAGCTAACTGGCTTTATATTGAAGTATCTCTACTTTAACAACTGCACTTGCTGTCTCCCTCGTTATCATCTTCACAATTATTATTAAATGTTGTCATCCTTTGACTCCCCACACCCTGTCCGAGAACAAAATCTCATTAGGAAACAAAATGGCCTTGGGGAACAAGGGTCTATAAATCTCTCTCTAAGACCCTTTTCCACACTTAGGGATGACTGTAATTTTCTTTCAGCTTCCTCTGTTTAAGCAGAAGAGCCTCAAGTCTTTTATCTCTAGGCACCAGTCTCACTTTGAAGGCTGCTACTGACTATTGTAGTCAGAACATGTGCTGTTTCAAAACCTCCAGTCCCTGCAAGATGGTGTATGTGCCAGATGTGCTCTAAGAGATTACAGGCTAAGAATCCTCACTCGCTGAGAGGTTTAGGAGTATGAAAACTCACCTGAAAACAGACCACATAGAACCACATGCCCCAAAACATCTGAGCAAAGAGTTGTAAAGTCTTACACCTGGACATTAAACATATCGCTTAAGTGTAATGCTGGAGATTTGTGTGTGTGGAGCCTCCTGCCTCTTCGCCCCCACCCAGAGTTTGAAGATGGTTACAAAAGAAAAAGTTACAAGTAACAAAATGTCAAATGCCTCATAAAAGAGTGAAAAGAAGAAAAAGGATTCCTAATAGATTGTTGCAAAGCTATCAAGTAAACAATAGCCATGAAGACATTTGGATATTTATTAGAGCATTTGGCTGACACTAGTAGAACTACAGTGAATGGCTACTTAAACCAAGATCTATTAGTCTTAATATTTGAGCTGTCTTTCGGATATTTCCCATTAAATATGAAGCATGTAATTAATATCAAGGTGGTGACATTAAAAATCATTTTATTTGCTAAGAGCATATCTCTATGATTTCCACCACACTTTGAATTCCTAAATAAATAAAATCCATCGGGGGAAAAACTATTGATTTTAAACTGTCTGATCATAACCAAGTATAAAATGCAATATTTTCTCACTATAAAGTTATACAACCAAAATTCTGACTAGTTGCAAGGATTCTTTGTACACCCTTTATCTTCCTAATTAGGATATCAATGTATTTATCAACATACTGACTCTCCCTTTACTTTATCTAAATGGTGGAAACCTTTCCAAACTCTTTGGGTGTTGAGTGTACACACGTGAGCTTATGGAAATGTGTGAGAGATAATCCAGAAGGACAAAAGAAAGTGACAGAAACCCCATGTTTTTTTCTGTTCTTGTCTTTTAAACTCAATGTTTTGCAAGTGCTTTCTTGTACACTATATGTTAGTTAGTACAAAGGTATTATCATAACTAGGAAATGGATAGCTCTTCCAGGTATGTTTACTGAGAAAAATGAGCTTGGTACTAACCATACTGATAATCATCAGCTTTAATCCTGTAATTTCCCCACTCACAGCTTCCAAAAGGCTGGCGTGACATCAGCACAATTTACTCAAGTCTCCACTCTGAAACTCTTATGCTTAGGTTCAGCTTGGACTCCAAAAGTTCTAAGATTTTCAGTTACATAGAAATAGCCTAACAATTTCTTATTACTACGTGACATGAGTTTATTTAAAAGATTTTAAAATGTCTACAGAATTCCTGAAGACAAAAATTTCACATAAAGTGTTTTACACAGTCCCTGAGAAGCAAACGGTTATCCTTAGCATGGTGCTCCCTGATGCTCTGTTTCTACCTTGTTTGTTAAAAAATTGGTAGTAGGAAGCAAAACTACTTATAACTGCCAAATATTTAAATATGCCATGTTTACATTATCTTCAACTTAAAAATGCAAGTTTTAACAAAATGTCTATAAAAATGAAACTATTTTAAAGATGTCTGCTCTGTACAAATGAAACATAAAATTAAAAAAAAAAAAAAAAAAAACCCAGCACAAACATGGCCCATTGATGATCCTGCTCTCATGGGAAAACACTGGGAGGTGGATTCCTTTGTTTTGTTCTTAGTGAAGCCCTTTACAAATGTAGAGTTCAGAATCACATATTCTGCATTGGTGATATTAGATTCCTGTCAGGAACAGGAGGAATGCTACTGTGACGGGCTCCAGAAGAACCTGCACCTCCATGCACACATCTTATATAAGCTTAACAGTTGCTTTTCTTCATAAATCAATCTATTGTTGCACTTCATAATGAGAAGGCAGATTTACTGCCTTTTACCGCCTTTTCTCACCATCAGAAAGATCCCTATTTGAGTAATAGAACATTTCTCTTCTTAAAGGGTGTTTGGGATTAGGAAGGCAGGGGCAAGAACCTTTAACATCTGCTCCCTTTACATGAATGACATGTCTAGTTCTCACAGTCAGGACGTTGAAAAGCAAAGTTGATACCCTAAGTTGATAAAATCCTCACACTTGAAGAAGCACAAAAATTTAAATCCACTGAAATCATCTCTCAAACACATAGTTAAATTTGAAGTTTATACAGTGAAACATAGAATTCAGAAGCTAACACTGTCACTCAATGTCACCTAACCATCGCTGGGGTCAGACAACAGGAGTTCAGAATAAAGACTTCATCATCTTCAGTTCAGAATAAAGACATCATCATCTTCAGTTTTCTCCGATCCTAACAGCAATTTAAAGTCAGGCTAATAAGACTTTCATCATCTAAATCTCCACATAGTACAAGAAGAATAAGAACAGTTTATAGAATAGTCTTGCACACTTCTGTTTTTATTTACTCAATGTTTTCCCCTTAGGGAGAAATATTTAAGAATTATGAACTTTAGACTTTATTTTAAAAATCAAGAGAAAAGCATTTGTCAGCATCTAATTCCTAACCATCTGCCTTTTAAAAATACACACGCACACGCCCCACCCACTCACTGCAGTCAAGTTTGACATGCTCAGCAAGTAAGTAGATCCTGATGGATCTAAACATGAGTCTCAGGAATCATGGCTCTAATTTTGGAAACAAGCTATCTTTAAACAAGCATTGTGATTCCCACCAGCAAACACAGTCAACCACAGATTTCGAATACACAGAGTCCATGCAAGACAAATAAATAATGACGAGCAGGTACTGAATCCAAGAAGAATCTCTATTTTGAAGAAAACTAAACAATGTCTTCTATCCATGAATATGGAGCATTGCCTTGCAGCTAACTCTTCTTGTTACTCTGAGCTATCTTTTGTCACTACCCAATGCTTTTTGACAGTTTTATAGGCTGCTATCCCAAAGACTTCAGTATTTATGGTCTTTATTCACGTGAGCTTTCTGCTCTTATCCACTGGTTACTAATCACCAAATAGACTTTTATTTTTAATGGGACTGAAATCGGCTCAAAGGATGCCCTTCAACAATGGTGGCTCAGCACCACACCAGCAAAAGGTATTCTCAGCCTCTCTTGCTCACCTCAATATTCCCTTCCTTACAGACAAGTTAATGAGGGTTCAAAGTCTTTACTTTCAAGTACAGCGGTAACCTAAAGGATTTGCTGCTTTCCTGGAGGATGGTTTGGAAGCATTTCTGAGTCTATCCTCAAAAACACATTTAATTTCAATGATTTTAAAACTCAAACCCTGTTTTCAGTCTTCACAAAACAAGATCATTTCCTGTATGTGCCTACAGAATCATTCAGAAAAAGCTCAACTCTGTGAACCTTAGTGTATATTTAAACATACATATGTTTCTAAAATGTATGTGGTATTTTACGACTGGCATTTAGCTTATGACATTCATTTTCAACTTTTTCCAACACTGTCAAAGCTACTGGTCGCACATAAAATACCCAGAATAAAAAGCAACACAACACAACAAACAAATAACAACAACCAATTCTTTCTTTTTACTTAACTGTTTTTTATCTTAAACATCTCCTGAGAGACTGGCTGGTTTTCATTTTATGAACCATGTAAAGTATGTAATTGTGCCCTCTTTGCAAGCTTGGTACTGGAGACCTTAAAGTTAAATTAGTCTAAAATGTGGTGTTTCCTTCTACACTAAATCTATGTGGGAAACCTAGCAACATTGACACTATTATTCTCATGAATGCCCTGGTAAGCCAAGCAGACTGCACAATTCTCTGAGTATGGGAACTGCAGGGGACGGGTGGGGGTTGGAAGGGCAAGGAGAGAGACAGCAGCTTTGCAGGGGTCCTTCTGCTCACTGTTCTAAACTAAGTGTGAGCCTTCCTGGATGACTCATTCTGGTCAGCTGTGGTTCCCTACAATATCACAACAAAATTAAACATTTCAAAAGGAAACAAATTCTCAAAACCAACAGCAAACATGTGCACAAAACACTTCCAAATGTCTTTTATGTCTTTAAATACCTCCTCATGTAGGTAAATCCAACACCAGAAACATCTCACCAGAAAAACATGTCAGCCTTAGCATTTATATTTAATTACGTAGCCCATTTATGTACAAGCTTAACTATTTGGATATCATGTGACTGCATTAAGTTATACAGATACACATGGGAAAAAATCTCCTTGACTATATTTTTCAGTATGTAGTTATTTCTGTTGATTAATGTACATGACTTCTAATAGTCCAAATACATAGGCAAATGTTATTGTCCACGTGTAAAGATCTAATGGCACTCAATAAATGGATATTCTTTAAATTTTGCGACTGTTTAGATTATATTTGTCATACAAATTATCTGAAAGTCAACTCAAATTCCATTAAAACATGTTTAGAACATTTAAAATAAAAATGTATGTATTTAGATAAGAATTTACAGCCATTAATTTTAAAATACTAATTGAAAAATATTTCCATATACATTTAACTGATAACTAATTTTTATCAACTACCCTAATGATCAGATGACAGGAGTGTTATTAGTTCTTTGGGAGAAGTGAAGTTTTGCAGTATTTGTTCTTAAACATAGAAAGATGTGAACAGTGAAACCATCTAAGCAGTGTGACTTCTTAAAGTGATATGCTAGCTAATTATGACACAGGAAAACCAGCATACTTTGCTGAGTGGAAAGAGTCATTTCTGAGTGATAGGGTGTTGGCAGTTTTAAACCTTAGGATCTCTTAGAAAGTAAGAGAATTTGTCCAGCAATATAGTCTCAAACAGGAAAAAAAAAGGCTTTTATTTCTTTAATATTCATTTTAAGAATTCAATGGCATTAAAATGTGTATAAATGTCCTGAAGTTATAGGAGAAAGAGATTTTTCTTGTAATCAACTCACTCTGTGGGGGAAAAGTATATATCAAAGCTCCATCATACAGTGATATTATTATAAAATACTGCCTATGTATAAAACTTTCTCAGATTTTGTTTCAATTAGATTAGGCATGCTACATGCAAATTCATGGTCTAAACCTGGAAAGGTTTTTTTCTGACTTCTTCCATAATCTGTGCCTTTGTCCCATCACTTTCACCCCCTTTATACATCGCCATGTGTAACATCTTAGAAACTCCTATATAATTACTGGTCATGGTAAATAAACTTTACATACAGCTGGCCTTCAAAACAAAGCAATAGAGCAAGCAAAGAAATCATCCTCACCTCTTTCAAAACCAAACAGAGTAGCCCTCAGGAACACAGACGTGCCCAAGTTCACAGTGTCAGGAAGGAACTGAGCGCGGTTACAATGATTCTCTTGAAATGAAAGAACTCTGCTTAGGCACCCACTGTATATTTAGATTGGATTGGCAGTTTAAATGACAGCAAACACATGGTCATGACTTCGCAATTGCTCATTCATCCAGCATGCACACACAGGCTAATCAGAAGCAAACATCCACCCTGAACTGTTTTAGAAACAGCCCCTTCTATCTGATACTACTGTATGTGCAGTGAGCAGACATTCTGCTAGAGATCAGATATCAAACACTTAACTCTCTCCTACTACACCCAGACTCTCAGTCACATTACTTTGTAATTCCAGACAATTTTCTAAAATAAATCTGACAACAACATTTTCAGGAAATCCACTATTTTTGCCAATGTAGTTTTATGAAGTTCACAATAATGAAAGAAAAGAAAAGAAAAGAAAATAGTGGCTTTGTAAGGGTTTCAGGATCTTTGACATATGACTGCTTTGACTGTGGGATCTGCCCCTCCTATCTATAGCAGCACACACCCCTATTCAGTAAACAGGGCAGTCACCACAGATAATCACTTTTTTGTATATGCAAATAAAGCTTAGTGTGTTAAAGGTGAAGATACTGAGTGTGAACTTTAAGCTCCTATTCAGAAATGGGGTTCTTATTTTCTAGTAAATAAGAAGACACAACATAGATGTCACTATTTGCAATAGGCTGCTAACTATGCCAGCAAGGCTGCTGAGGTGTAAATGTGCACAGGTATTGAATGTTAGTAAGCAGGAAGCAGAAAGCAAATGTAGCTATTCACTCTACAGTAGAGGGACACGTTATTAAAAGAGGCAAACAATCTTAAGATAATTATGTTTTACTTGACATGGGTTTACATTTTAATTTAACATCAGGTACTTTGAAAACCCCAGTTCAACACATAGAGGGCATGAATAGAAGACAGAGTTCAGGCTGCAGAAGCATCAGACCTGATTCCACCACTTTGCAGCTGTGTGACCGAAGGCAAGCAATATAGTCTGACAATATCTTGGTCCTTCATTTTTAAAGGGGTGGAGGGAATTTCATGGTGTCAATTTATTTTGATGGCTGGGTATATGCACAGTGCAAAGTGGTGAGGGCAGAGTATGGAATAAATGATAGACATTAGCTAATCTTATCATCATGAAGAGTAACTATGAAATTATGATTTAAGAAAGGTTACCCGAGTCCACTGGGCTTGCCCAACCTCTTCTCATGATGGCCTTTCCTGAATATGCTCGGTACTTCAAAGAAATGGCGTGAGTTCTTCTATACTGGTTCAAATTCTCAAGCAGGGAGCTTACACAACATCTAGCTCAATATCTCCTTTATGGGGCATTCCAACAGGAGTTTATACAAATGTGTGGTACAAAGATTAAATCTTTAAAGAGGTAAGTGCTAGGATTGGAGAGATGGCTAAGCACTTAAAATACACATAATTGCTCTTGCAGAAGAACCAGATTTGGTTCCACCAGCCAACAAGGTGGATCACAACCATGTTGAACTGCAGTTCTGAGAGATCCGGCATCCGCTTCTGACCTGAGTGGGTATTAGACACACATGTGGTGGGCATACCTACATGCAGGTAAAACACACACATATAAAACAAAACTTTAAAATACTAAAGAAAAAAAAATAAGCAGAAGACATTTAGAGGCAAGAAATGCCTGGTCATGTAATTATAATATTGTCCTTGAAAGTTAATTTCAGTTTTATACAGTTGGACATTTTTATCATATGTAATGGTTCTTGTGAATAAAAAGATGAGACAGACGGGTGGTGACTGCTTGGTGGCAGAAATAGCTGCCCAATACTTTTGGCTACTTATAAAAATATTACAGAGGCGTTGCGAGGTAGAGTGAACCCTCACATCTACTTAAAATTCCCATATGTGTCAATAAATGTAGATTGCATAGAGAATTTATTATTCGACATTCTTATTGTCAAGCTACTTCTGTTTTTCCTTTAACCACAATTACTAGCATCATCCTCTGTCTGCTCCCTTAGGAGATTCTGTTATAAACAGAAGCAAATGTGATATAGCTAGGAAATAAGAGTATTCTCAGTGTTAATGCAATCCCCAAACTTGTTAATGCTGTCTGTATATACTATTAAAATTTAATATAACCTAACAGAATTACCATCAATGGGATGCAGGTGTTGGATAATTATGTTATTATCAATACTACAGGCAAATTAAGATTTCTTTCCCATATGACAGAGTTCTGATACATATCAATTCATTCATTTGCTGAATCCTCAAGATCACAAAGCCATGCATATGGCACTAATAAACCAAATAGAATCATCAAATCCACAGCCTGTTTTCTTTGGCTAAAACTGCAAAGTTCTACTTACAGAACCTTATCTACTCTCAAAAATTCTCTGCCAAACCAAACGTAACTTACAAGGAGTACAGAAAATATAGCAATCCACAGCTATGTGCAAACCCTCCCATGGCTTTTGAAGTTGGGGATTCCTGCTGTTTGATGGTCTCACTCTAGGTTATCTGTTTCCCCCTTGTTGAGTTTTGGAAGCTCATAGTTAAGTAAAATTTCACCCAGAAGTGAAAGTGGGTTCAGACTAGGAAGTTATGAAATATTTTTATTTACTGATGAAGCCTACAATAAAGTACTTAACAAAAGCCTCCAACGTAGTAACATATGCTAAAAATAATGAAGAGTTCTTCAAAAGCTTTTTCATATGAGATATATGTCATATATATATATATATGATATATATGACATATATCTCAGAAAGAATTCCTAGTGCTGAACATTCTGCTTGGCATTCAGAATCACTTTTTGATGAAATGGCTCTCAACCATATGTGATGGCAGCATTAGCTGAAAGAGAAGGGAGAAGGAAGAGATAACAGAAGGAGGAAGCCAGCCCCAAGCAATCTGACCATCTTTCAGGTGATTCCCCTAATGATACTATGCGGACAGATGGACCAGCCCATCTACCGCCAACCTTGAAGACAATGATAAAGTAATAATTGAACATGGCTGCTTAAGCAAGACCTAAACAAGAACAACACAACAGTCTAACTAAAATGGAAGAAGCAAATCTCCTAGGGACCCTAATCCTAGATTTAAAAAAAAAAAAATACAGATAACCATGGAGTTTTGAGAACAGGAGAAAGAACTTGAGAAAGAGCAAGAGTGTACATGAGAGTGGCTGGAGGGAAGAAAGGGAAAGGGAACATGACATAATTGTATTTTAATTTCACGCAAAAATTCAAGAGACATGTTGGGGCCATAGCATTTTATAGTGTTTATAAAACTAATCTATACTCTTCAAATATTTTATATTTGTGTTTGGAATATGTAAACAAAATATTTGTCTTGGTTCAAATGAGAATATAACCTAAAATCTCTATGTCCAGAAAAAATTTAGAAAGAGTTAATAAATTATTCTAAAGTGCCAAAATCTCAATCAAGAATCCTTACACAGTCTCTGACAAATACACACTCAAGTCATGACAATTACAAATGCCAACTGTACCAGTGCACTTAAAAATTATTCCAAGTTGAGAACAACCAACCAAAACAAGTTATGACATCTACAGAAGAGATTATTATGACATCTACATAATCGTGCATCACCACCTAGCTGGCACTGCAGTTTAATAAAGTTACAATTTAAGACCACTGTGAAAACAACACATTTGGTCTGACAAGACACAGGTCAATGGTCTCTCTCTAACCCAGATGCTAAAGTGCAGTTTGGAGCAAACCAGATTCTTCGGTTCCTGGGGTATTTAGGTTCTACCCTCCTTCTAAGTGATCTGGTCTTCATTTTACTTCTGGTCTGCAGTCTCCTAGGTTGAAACCAGACTCCCATTTCCAGCTAATGCAGTCATTCTGTATTTCAAACACCGAACAAGTAAAGACACAACATACTTCTTATAATGTCATCTGAACTAGGGGTTTGCAGTGAGAGTCAGTGAGCACCAAAGCCACATCAGCACCATATTGTATAGGGAAAGCCTCCTTATGCTGTAAGAGTAGCAAAAACACAGAAATCCCGAGTAGGAGAACCATTCAAATGTGCTACTCAGCAGTCCTATCTCCATTCTCTTAGAAGCCAATAAACTCAAAATCAGACAGGCTAACCCTGAAGAGTATGTGTGTGTCTATAAATGACTTTTCTGCATTGGCTATAGCTTAGCTAACTAAGGAGAAGACCAACAAGGAGATTTTTCTGGGTCCTGTCATCAATATATGTCTGGAGGCCTAATCTCCAGTGTAACGGAGCTTGCAGAAATGGACAAAGCCTATTTATAGAAGCTTTCAGCTGCCGCAGACATTACTGGAGATGACAGAGCCCATTCCATGGATGTTCTGATCACTCACCGATTCTAAAGATGTTCTGGAATGACACAGTTATGTGAATATCTAAGGACACTGAACATTACAGACCAAAGATAAATCCCAATTTTAAAAAATTACCAATTGTCTACTTTAGGGGCTATTAATGTTGGTCATTCTACTGCTACAGTGAAAAACAGGCTAGTATGTACACACCCATGCACACATGCATGCGTATAGTCTGCTTTGTGCCATCTGAATGTACTGAGGTGGCCTCTAGTATTTTCCTTTTCATGCCTGTGATTCTACTGGTGTAGGCTTTGCTTCCTGCATGAGTTATTTTAAAATCTGTATTAGTCACTTTCCCCCCACAATCCTACTCAGTAAGGATGAGGATTAAAAGAGAATCTTCTTTACTTTGCATACTCTAAATGGTGGGAGTTGGTAACCTTTTCCCATGAAAAGCCTAATATTAAAGATTTGTATTTCACAGGCATTACAATCACTGCTGGAACTACTCAGTTCTGATCTTATAAGAGAAGCCCAAAATGAAAATAAATGATTATGACTGTGTTTAATAAAGTTTTATTAATAAAACCAAACAGTGAATGAGATTTGGGATCTGGGCTGCTCCCCGATCTATGGGCACCTAGCACAGCAGTATGTTGGCAGTCAGAAGGGATTTGGTGACTTTGTTAAATCATATTTCTCTGCTTTGATTTAACATATTAGTTCCCCTATAAAATGACTTTTTCTTGAGGATAGGTGTTTAATGGCCCCACACATAAACTATGCATTTTCTGCTCCTTTAATAGCAACTGTCCTATGACAACTCAACATTTTATCTTGAAAGAGCAATTTTTTGACCTTGCTGCCCACGCTTCCTGGAATTACTGTGGAGGACCTAACTGTGATGTGTTATCCTGAATAGGGCGTTCTTATATCATTTGTATTGTTGAATGTGTACAAATACCAATAAAAGTCTCATGAATAAAATAAATTACTTCTTACCAGATAAGCAATTAGTGCTAAAATAGCAAGATCTTGGGGTAAAAAAGGCATTTAAGGGATAAGTTATAAACATCCCAAGCTGCTGCAAATTCCTACAACAGAGTTATCCAAAGGTCATTCTTTTAGCAAGGACAACCCATTAACTGTCTGATAAGTTGGGCACTTAAAATGGGTAGTAAGTTTCAGATATTGCAGAGTCCAAAATCTGTAAACAGAAATACAAGACAGGCTCCTATTCCTGGTGGGGAGGAAAGAGTTATCATATCTCTAGCACTAAAAATATCAGCCAATCAAATCATTCAGCCCACGGTTCCAAGTTCAAATTGACTCTGAGGAAGAGCAATCAATGCCTTGATTTTTGTCCTAGAAAAAATTCTCTACACAAAAAATGTTACTTAAATTGAATCATTTGTATTCTTCAAGTTAAAAAGTAGGATTAAGGTGAATGATCTTAATTCTGGATCATTCTGGATCATAATAATGATCTTATTCTGGATGAATAAAAAAATCTGTAATTTTTTGTGAACATTTAGTCTAATAAACCAAACAGCTGGCAAACAAATTAAATAATTAATAATAAATAAATAGTAAAAATACACAGATTGAGGAAGAATGGTAGGGTTTGTCTTTTTCTTTCTTTCTAAATTTATTTTCACTTTAAGAGAATTTCCCATTAAAGAACAACACTAATTATGTAATTGCTGAACATAAACAGTAACCAGGAACTGAGGGGGAAATGATTCCAGTAGATGAGCTCCCTGAGGACTACTTCCTATAAAAGTAGTGTGCCAGCAAATTGAGGAAAGAGTTCTCCCTATCACACATAAAAATGTGGCTGAGACCATTAGCTTACCATTTTTGTTGTTGTTGTTGTTGTTGTTGTAAGAATATTGGTAGTAACTGGGTCAATGGGATGATCTAACCAAAGGAAAAATAACTCATTTCACTCAACATCTACCAGAGTTTCCAAATTCCTCAAGACACGAAGCCAGGGAGAAACAGGAGACTCACACCAACAACATCAAGAATCCAGAATGCTGCTGTAGCATCAGTAAGATACTGTGTAAAACTACATGGAATCCACATGAAATCAGACCCCTAACTTCTCATGAGGGCATCATTCAGGAGAGGCCAATGGTAAGAATAATGCAAATATTAATGGACAGATGGTCCAGTGGTTGACAGCATGCTGTAGTCATACAAACTGGAGTGAGTTCAGATCTCAACATCCAGTAACAAGCTGGGCTTTGTAGGCTGCAACCCCAAATCCAAAGTGGACAGATATAGAACTGCTGGAGAGAATAGGCAGAGACTGATAAAAACAGGATGTCAAACACTGTTCTTCTGCCATCTGTGTGTGAGCACAATTGAGTGACCCAATGCACATATGTGCACATAAACTCACACAGACAACAGTCACATATCAAGTATTAATTATCTTCTAAAAAGTGTGGTATTTACATAATAGAAAACTATTCAGTCATAAAAAGGGATGAAATTTTGTTCATCTTATGTGTTAGCCTTCAAATTACCATGTATATAATTATACTGGGCACATCTTTTAAAAATTATTCCATGGATACAAGTTATCCAGAATAGGAAAATTCTGTCAATAGATTAGTGGATGCCTAAGGCTCTAGAAAACAGGGAAATTAAAAATAAGAGCTAATGGGTATATGTTGGTGTTAGTGATGGTTGTACTACTCTGAATATAAACATTCCACTGACTACAAATACACTAAATTGGAAAATTGCATTGCAATAAAAGCCGACTTTTGTCTATTTATGTTCATCTTTGGAAGAAGTTTAATGAGCATAACTTAGTTAAGAGAATCCATTGCTTTGACTTTAAGAAGTCAGTAGAAAGAGTTACTTCACAAATGTGTGTATGCAGCTCAAAAACATTCCCTCAATGGTAGCATAATTACTTGACAGCACAGCTTAGAGGCCTTTGGAAAAAAACAACATTGAACATTTCCACCTAATTCTTCCTCAATTTGATTCAGCTCCTTGTGTTCTTTAGGTTTTTGTTTGTTTGGTTGGTTGGTTTTGAGACAAGGTCTCATGGTATAGACCAGGCTGTCCTCACAGAAATCTACCTCCTTCTGCCTTACAAGTACAGAGATTAAAGAAGTACACCACCATGCCCAGCTGATTCGGTTCTTATATTGCAAAATACTAAAATAGAACTCAGTTACATATATTTGGTAGCAGCAGGTAATACTGTGGCCTATCAGATGACTGTGTAAGTGGAAATGCCATGAGGACCAACCAGGAGTGTTTAATGGTGAATCTGGCAGCAACTTAATGAAGATAGATAAAATGTGAAGCAGCAGATAAAAACAAAACAAAAAACTAAATGAAACAAAACCAAAATAGATCTGATAATTTTGCATTAAGAAGAATATAAATTAGAAAATACAAAATGTATATTGAGATATTTAGAGAAGAAGGTAGTAAATTTAAATATTATGCCCAAAATTGAGTATTGATTTTCTCCATGTTTGTAAATAAAGCAAAACCTAAAGCCTTATTATGAAGACTAAGTCTAACTGAAAAGGAAAATAATGTAAAGTGAATTAACTATACACGGTCACATGTGATAAAATTAACTATACAATGGCCACATGTGATAAAATTAACTACACAATGGCCACATGTGATAAAAGTATTGACGCCCATTTTAAGTTAATTTCTTTATATAAAAATATTAGTAAGTTGCATACATATTTTAATTATGGCCCTTTTGTTGACTTATATTTTCATGTGACTGAAGTGCATTTGCATACTGGACAGCGTTGTGCTGCCTAAACAAATTTTACGCTCTAGTTTATAGTTTAAAGTTGACCTGTCTGGAATGGGGGATGGAGCAGAGACTTAGGGAATAGCCAACCAATAACTGGCCCAACTTGAGACCCATCCCGTGGGTAAACACCAATCCCTGATACTATTAATGATACTCTGTTATGCTTGCAGACAGGAGTATAGCGTGGCTGTCCTCTGAA
Organism: Uromys caudimaculatus; assembly: GCA_028551405.1. Lineage (NCBI taxonomy): Eukaryota > Metazoa > Chordata > Mammalia > Rodentia > Muridae > Uromys > Uromys caudimaculatus. Next base: position 82,861,850 of record CM052702.1, read on the forward strand.
AGGCTCCACCCAGCAGATGACTCAGACATATGCAGACACCCACAGTGAAACAGTGGATGCAGTTTGGGGACTCTTATGGAGGAAGGATTGAGAGTTCCAAAGGGGATAGGACCTCCACAGGAAGACCAACAGAGTCAACTAACCTGGACCCTTGTGCTTTCTGAGTCTGAACCACGAACCAATGAGCACATACAGGCTGGACTCAGGCCTCCCCACACACGTAGCACATGTGCAGCTTGGTCTTCGTGTGAGTCCTCATCAACTGCAGTGGGGGCTGTCCTGAAAGCTGCTGCTTGTCCTTGGGATATGTTCTTCTAGCTGGGCTGGCCTGGTCTGGTCTCAATGGGAAAGGGTGTGCCTAGCCCTGCAAACATGATATGCCAAGGTGAGGAATACCCAGGGGGCCCCCACCTGCTCAGAGGAGATGGAGAAGGGGAATGGGGGGGAGGACTGTGAGAGGGAGTAACCTGGAGGGGGGCAGTGAACAGGATAGAAAGTGAATAAAAAAAAAAGTTGATCTGCCTTTTGTTTTAGTATTTGAAATATATCAAGAATTCTTCAAACATAAAAACAGCCATTTCTCTAACATACTTAAAAGGAGACAGTTTCTTTTAAGAGAAAATGTTAGAAGCACAAATTAATCAGTTGGAAAAAAATGTCTACAATAATACAAAGTATTTTATAGGTTAATTGAGATGTAACTTGAAGGTAGTAAAAACACACAAAAACAAACTGAGCAGTTCAGTTAATGCTTTCATAGCCACACACTGAGGTAACTACTACCAAGTCAAGACACAGCACAGCTCACCTCAAGCTCACTCTGGACAGTGACATAGCAATCCCAAGGCTGGACTTCCTGTTTGGTCTTACCTGTTTTCCTACAGAATTTTGCAAACGCCATTCCATTGACACTGGTCAATCGCTCTGGAGGAATAAGATCATATTTAGATGACTAGTCGCTGTGTGTAGAAGAAAAAGAAGGAAGCAGAACAGGCCTTGCAGATGGTGGTAAATAAGAGACCAACCTGGCAAGAGTCATGTTGACTCTACACATAGCTATTCTGTAGGAGGGTAGGTGTGAAGGAATTACCAGTGTCAGGAACCATAAGACTTCAAAGCAGCTATAACAAGCAGTACAGAGTGAGCACAGAAAGTGGGAAAACCCACCTAAAACACAGGGAATGACTGTCTCAGTTCACCCATATCAATGTCAAAAGACATGCCAGCCTATGAACAAGAACTGATGCTTACCTTCCCTGACCCTATTTCCATGTCTACCCCTCTTCATATATAACTTTGTGAGGCTGCATAGTAGCATTGTTCCTATAAACGTGTTTTCCTAAAACAGAGTAGGATAAAAAACATGACTTCATTACTGTCAAACATAGTTCTCTGAAGCAAAATTAGCAGAGAGAAACCATGAACACTGATAGATATCCAATGAACAAATAGAAAGCATTCACGTTTTTTAAAATAAAGATTTTTGGTTTTGTTTTTAGTATCTAATATTTTGTTTGTTTGTTTTTGTGTTCTGAGATAGTTTTCTCTGTGTATCCCTGGCTGTTGACCAGCTGGCTTCAAACTCAGAGATCTGTCTGCCTCTGCCTCCTGAGTAGCAGTATTTCCTTTTATACTCTCTCATTTATTTAACTGTTTGGATACATTAAAGCCCAGGTACTACATAAGGCTAAAGGCAGAAAAGCAATAAGGGAAGATAAAACTAAAGGCAGGTGAGAGGTTAGGAAGGAACATATCAGCTCAGTTTTGCAAGAACAATCAGTAACCGCCCAGATCAACAGCCTACCGTCTGCTCACCGTGCCCTAAGTGGCTTTATTCACCCGAGTCCTTTAACCTACCAAGGTGCCAAAGTCACTGCCTATCAGAGCACTCTGAGATGCTCAAAGGACACAGCTCTAACCAGTTACTATGTCCCTTCCTAAGCAACTTACGTCATACATGGGTTTCTCTGTGCCCCAGAGCCTGGTCATTACTCTCAAGTGACATTTCTGTTCTGTTGCATCTTTAAGACAAACCACCAAACTTAGGACCCAGATGCAATCTGATGGAAGAACTGCACTTTTCCATACAGATTTTCCTAGGCAGTCTTAGATTAATCTGGCTCACGTTCAGCTAAAAATCTATGAAACCCTAAAATATTACACCTCTCCAGGTAAACAATCTCTAGGGTTGATTTCCCTCGTCCTTTACTAATAAAAGTTACTTGATTTTAAATGAATGTGTTTATATTATCTTTTATATTTATATTTAAATTTCATGTTCTTGAGGTGAGCCTGGTTATTTATAGTGGACTAAGATTTTAATCATAATTCTGGGGTTAAATGGAATATAGGACCTTAGCTTTGAGTGACTGGTAAGCATGCCTTACCTATCTTTATGAAGCTTGCTATAAAAATAACATGGTAAAATGTAAAGTACTGTCCCATCAGAAATCTCTCCACGGACCCACCAGAAGGCTCTCACGGACTCTAGATGAGTTTAGGACTCAGTGTGGTCCAACACCAGGATTCTCCCAGCTTGAACATGCTACTGCTTTGCCCTAAGAATCATTAAAGTACCAGGAGTCATAGTCGGTATTCAACCTTACAAACAAAGATAGTTTATTTAGGTATAGTAACCAGTTAGAACACGGAAGCAGACACAATCTTGTTAAGCTCTTCCTTACTATATATTTCAAAGTCAGTTCTAGAGTTTTCTGGGAAACACTAAACGTACCAATGGACAGTTTCTGGAATCTGTGGATTCATGAGGGAAGGCAGGGCTCTTGCTGTCTTTGGGTGTTGACTGTTCTATGTCCAAGCCTAAGCACTTTTAACAACTCATTTGCAACACTGTCTTAATGGGGGCATTACACATCTACTGTGGCCTTTGCTGGCTTAAAATTGGTGAGTGACACTGTTAAATGAAGGTCTAAATGTCTTAGGTTCTACAGCATCAAGAGACCTGTAAATATGTGCACTGTCTTCTTCTCTCTGCTTTCCAACAGCTGTACTTGACATAACAACTACTGTTAACCTTGGATAAGCAACACTGGTTGAAAGGAAAAAAATTAATCTATAAAATAATTATTCGTGTCTTTTAAAAAGGCACAGATCTCTCAGCTGTAACAGTTGAAGGTACTTTTAAGGTCACAGAATATCACAGCAATAAGAAAAAGCGATGAGCCCACTTGGGGTATAACTGGCATCATTTACATGTTTTGATATATAATACTGATTAATCATACTTCACATCTTCAAAAAATTTCATCTTGAGTAGACTGCACAGCAACTTTACTGAATCATTGAGCACACCATTCCAGTTTCTCTCCAGATGAGGAAAATGACATGCAGGCACCTCCTATACCTCTGACCTACAGGACACACAAGAACTGGCTAGATTCCTACTCAGGCTTCTGGCTGCGGGCTGAGACATCAAACGCTGGACCCATTCCAAAAACAGTGGAGTCAATAGTTGGATCAGATATTTACTCCTTGTTGGGGTAAAAACTCAAATGAACCCTTCCTTCCATAAATACTACATAAGATGGCAGTGTCCAAGGGGAACACTGGAGAGTTCCTTCCTAGGCACTGAGCCGATGGGTGGCCTGACCTTGAAATAGAGAGCTGACAGAAGAAAGGCTATAACAGTGCCCTTTTACTGGCAGGATGCAGAGATGGGGATTGATGGATCATGACTGTTTAGCTCAGTTCCCCTAGAAAATAAATCGAAGGCACATAAAGAAAATAGCAGTCCACGTCCATTGTACAGCTCCACTGTCTGGAGGGAGGCCTGCTGCACTCAGAACACAAATAGTTGTAACTTCCTTACACCTTGTCTGGGGCTGCTTGAAGTCACAGAGAATGGAAGCCTAACAAATGCTTGCACCCAGCACGGGAAATGCCTTTAAACTCCGCCTATAAGGAGACAAGATAAAGAAAAAATTGTGGCCAATTTAATTTTTAAAGGGTTCATTATAGGAATTATCCCAATTATTTTTTTTCTGAGGTGGGGGAGGAGATTTTCAGGGGGAGGTTTCAGTCCAAGGTGAGCTGTGTGCGAGAAGGGCAGGTGAGAAAAAGGGCCCACCAGAATAAAGTAAGGTCACATTCTCTACTGATATGAACAGTCGGAGGAACTAGTCCATAGTGCCTCCCAAGGCAACAGATGGATCAGATGAATTAGTCACCAGCTCCCCAGGACGCTGGGCACAGCCTCTTCAGAGGGAAGGTGGTTAGGCGAGGCATCCCGCTCAAACAGACCTGACATCTGCTCCATCTTCTCCCTCGGCCTCCGGCTCCATACGGATATTTCAATGGATAGCAACTTGAAAGCTCCACACGGACTTGTCTTTCATTATTATTATTTCAAATGCTAAACGTTATCTACTTAAGGATCGTACCTTGGCTCCATGCCCTGACAGAAGGCAGGATTTTTCAGCTAATAAGAGCCTGGAGGCTTTACAAGACCACAGGAGTTTTCAAAAATATTCCTACATATTCATAGTAGTCAAATTAATAGATCCAATGCCAGATGTAAAGTGGCATTTTATGGGTAGCTTTAAAAAGCTACTTTAAAATATAGAGTTATGAATCTAATTCAATATTGTGTTACCTTTTTTTCTTGACTATGTGCTCTCTATTCTGTAAATGAAGTAATCAGAAAAAAAGAATTGCCCTCTCTCTCTCTCAAAAATATTTGGCATTCAGCAAAGAAATCTAGGTTAAACACATTTAACTGTTTTTTCTATAACAACTAAAAGCTTTTCTTTGACTACTGTAGCAGTGCAACTACACACGATGAAGGCAGAATAATAATAATAATAATAAATAATAACAATATAATGTGCCTTCTGATGGATTAAAACACATTAGCCACATGTATGTTTTTATGGTCTTTAGGCTGTTGAAGGGCTGACGGGGTTACTGATAGGTATCAGGGTGACAAAAACTACCCTGTAGTAACAAACTACATACTACAAGGTTTCTGAATACAGGACCCTGTGGCTGGGTCCTCAGAGAGGCATGCATTAAAGAAAAGAAATCCTCATCTACAAAATCCATAAAGACAAAGAGATGCTTGCTATCAAATGTTAGCTACACATGCAAACACATCCCTCATCATTGTATGATATCAAAGCAGAACAAGACTGCCAACTAAAACAATAAAATCCTCATACCACAGAATTTTCACATTGTATTCTGCAGACAAAGGCATCTATCCCCTAACATCTTTTTATCGGCACTCAAAAATTGTGGAAACCCTTTATAAATATAGTCCACCATATGATTCAGGAGGCTGTGTATTATCTAGATGCCCATTTTATTACAGAAGAGAAAATGTCTAGGAACATGTGATTCTATAAGTATTAACAAAGTACCAGCTGAATATCACAAACTATTTGTTTCCTACTGATTCAGCTAACAACTTTATTACATAGTATTTACATTTCAGAGATTGTAAAATTAATCCTTAAAGATATTAGTAAGCGTTTTGCTTCACAAAACTAGTGCAAGTCTGAGACTAGGTCTCAGGACTCCTTCTGCAACAGAAGATTTTTACTTTATTTATAAAAACACATGATCTATCCAATGATAGATGAATGGGGCAGATGAATGTGGCATATAAATAAGATATAATTATTCTCCCATTATGAAATAATTAAATCCTGCCGTTTGTCGTAACAGGGATGGAAGTAGAAGATATTGCAGTAAGTGGGATAAAAAAGACCCAAAACATAAAATACAGCATGTTCTTACATAGTGGAAGCTAAGAGCACTGGCCTCATCATTGCAATGATAAAACAGTAGTTACCAGAACATGAGAACAGAAGGGAGAAGAAAGACATGAAGAAAACACCAGTGGCTCTACGTGTACAGTTTGACAGGAACAGTACCTTCTAATATTCCATAGAATAGTAGGGTAAGTATAGTTGATGACAATTAGTTGTATATTTAAAATATCTAGAAGAAAAGATGTTTGAAGTCAACACAAAGAAAAGATGAATGGCTGCAAATGCACCCTGACGGCACACGGTAACTGGTGCAGTGTTGCCAACGCTAAAGAACCTCTGAGTCAGCCTGAAACTATGCAAAGACATGAGCCATCTACAAGATCATGATGGACAAAATGGAACAAAGGAAGGGGGCAGAGTCAAAGGGATCTTGTTGCTTGTCCTGACTCAAGAAACAAAGGGAGGTACACCAAGTTATGAGTAAGGAGCAGTCACCAGTGTTGGCTGCTAGTGATCAGTCAGATGGAACACAGGGGAACGCATTAAATACACATACACCTAAATATCTTACTTAGTATCATTTACTAATGCACATTAATCCATTACACTTTTGATTTGTGACCAAGGGGTTTTGAATAGGTTCTGAAACATCGCAGAAATAAGTCAAACTCAAGTCCTAACATGATCTGTGATCAATTTTTGTGAGCAGAAATCCAGGGACCTTCATGGGTGGAAGAATGCAGAGGCACAAAAGCCTCAAGATGTCCCCTCTATCTGTTTTGAGTATAAATTTTTTCCCTAAGGGATCTCCTTTCAAATCTTAATTTGGTTTTAACGGAAACAACATGTTGTATACATTACTAATTTATACAATATTTAACTGATGCCATCCCAAAAAGGACTAACATGTCAGTCATCTGGGAATAGCTATACTGGTTTTTGGTGAGAGCATCATTTAGTCAACCCTTGGGTGGATTGAGAGAACAGTCCTTGGTACAAGACTTCCACTTAACTTCTAGTTGCAGAACCTGTAGGTACTTGTCTGGGAAGAAGGATGGTTGGGCAGAACCCAGCAGCACACAGATTCTAATTTAGAGGGTCTAAGGAATAAAGACAGGAAAGATTCCCATCAGCTGTCCTGACATGCAAGATGGGGTACAGTTAGAACAACAGGCTTCTGTGTCTGTGTTCTGAGATTGTACCTTTATTTAAAGATCAAGTCAGTCAAATATTCTAGCAAAGACTGGTAAGGGCTCATTGTACCCCAATGGCTGAGGGACCATTGGTAACTGATAGATTCTGGAAAATGGGGATTTATTTCTCTTCATGGTTGTGGTCCCTGGTAGGGTGTCCCTGCTCATGAAGCAGAACTAAATGAAATCAGAGCATTACAGGAGATAAAAACATGAGGACATAAAGGTGGAAGGGGTCCACAGGAGGAGGAGAATTGGATCTGATCATGTTCAGTGAGTTAAAAATGAAAAGATGGTTGTGGCAACTTTTTCTCTTTCAAAACAGTAACTTTTTCTCTTAATAGACTCAAACTCCTATGGTGAAAAATTAATTTGGGTTTAAGTTTTGTTCTTTAGAAGTAATGATGACACTGGTAAAACTACTCTGACATATGCTATAGCCTTCCGGTGAGCATAATTAAATATGTACTTGAGAACAGCAGTGACAACATGAATAACACTAAGGTGCTAATTTTTCAAGGGAACTAACTGTAGTCTCCTCACCTTTGCTCTCTTGCTGTACAGTCGACTGTTCATTTTAACTCTGTGTTACCCATACTTGCCTCTTGCAGTTAGGAGCTTAGGTATTTTGTATTTTGTTACTGATTCATCTACATACATAATAAACATTTAATTGCATGGTTGCAGATATACAAGCATGATCATTGAATAAACACTGGCCCATCAAATTAAAGTTATTAAACTAATTTGTCTTGACAATTATGCAACCCAAGCAAACAGGCAGTGGCAGTGGGGTGGGGGTGGGGGTCTGTTATTCTTTACTACACACAAGTGGCATTTTACCAGTTGCGATAATTTCAAAAGCACATATAAACATTAGAGGGAATGGACTCGTATTTCACCATGCAAAGACAGCAAAAACAAGGTGGTCCTGAAACACTCGTGTTATCAGGCCTCTGCACAGTCCTCTATAGGAAACTGGGAGGCAGAAATGTCTTTCATTCAACATCCTGTTATTGAAATTTCTCTGAATCTATTTGCTTTTTTAAAACACAGAAGCAAATGTTTGGGGATTTTTAGGCTCACATCTTTTTGTTGTCACAATAAAAGATTATTTGTAGTCTTTGCTCCCCCTGTGTTATTTTTCTTGTTTAATATTCTCCATGATAGAAGCAGTTTTATGAAGGATTTTCCAGGAAGTTCTGAAGAGTTCTCACACTTGCTGTAACACAAAGGCAGCCACTATCCAGTCCCACCCAAATGCCTTCTTCACTCTGGCCTTCAAGTCATCCCAGGATCTTACTGTATGAACTTGCATGTACAAGGGTGGCTTACACTCTGTCCTGTGTACTTGTGTGAGAGCCGAGGCATCTATTATTCATACAGTGAGTTCTCTTGACATTTTTGTGCTACCTACTCCACCTCCAGAGGGGACAGACCGAATATCACTGCTCCCAACTGCTCACATGTGTTCAGAGTTAAGACCTCCCATTATAAGTATATAAGTTAGTAAAGAGGGTGTGTGTATGTGTGTGTTAGTACATCTTTGCACTACTGGACTTCTGCTGAGGAGCAATTATGCTAAGAAACTGAATACTTGAGGAGTAATTGTCGACATATTGAATTTATTAGGAAAAATATATGAAAATAACAACTATACTAAAAGTATATATAAACCATAGAAAAAGCACAAAACTATGAAGGGTAAGGGGTAGAAGTGATTACTCAGACAAGCCTCAGTTAAGCAGGTCATAAAAAGGCCCAAACTTATTTCCCCAAGGAATTCGAGATTTTTGATAATTTAGAATGACTACAACATGGGGAAGGGCGAAGAAAAACAAGGAAGCTCAAAACAAGGGTCAGCCTAAAAGAGTAAAGAGCAAGACTTATGGCACAGTGTGAAGGAAGGAAGGTATGCTCAGTGGTAGAGCACCTGTCTCTGTGTGCCAAGACATTCAACTCCCATAAGTTCAGTGAGCAAGTAAACACATAAAATTTAAAGTGCTTGAAACTGCTCATGTGTACCAAGGAACCAAACTCCTTCTTTTAAACACTGATAAAGAAGAAATAGTACAAAGGATTATTCCCTCTGCTCCATAAACTGGACTTCTGCCTACAGACTGTACAAGATAGAAGTGCCTCTGTATGGGTGAACTGCGGCCAATATGTAAAGAACAACAAGAAATAGTTACAACTTACAGCTTAAAAGGAAAACTGCGTATCAACATATGTGTCTGTGTGGGAGTGTGCATGAGACAGCAAGTGTCTGCAGAGGCCAGAAAAAGAGTGTGAGAAGCCCAGGAGTAACCGGTGGTTGTGAGCTGCCAGAACCAAAGTCCCACCCTCTCCAAGGGCAGCCTGTGCTCTTCACCAGTGGACCATCTTTCTGGTCCCTGAAACTCTTACTGAATTAAGTCTGTAGGCACAGAACAGCTGAAGCTGTAAACACAGAGACCTTCCTGTAGCATTTGAACAGGATCCCAGAACCCCGTGAAACAGTCCTGTGCCCCCCTCAAATAAAACACAGAGGTGTAACCCAAATCTGACCACGCCCCTACCTCTGACAGCTCATCTGGAGAAAGCACATCATGAAATCACTCATATCTGAACTGACAATTTAGACCAGTTTAAAAGGAGAGAGAAGGGGACACTGTTCTAAATTATAGATTAATTATAAATTAATTTAACAGATATTGTTATAGATATAAAAGTGAGACTTTACTTGGATTCCAATTTAAACAAATAATGCAAAGATAGAAAAAATAGTGAGATTTCGATTTTATTAAAAATGTCCTCAGTGAGCATCAGGAGCCAGTTTAGAGGTGATCCTGTTGCATTTGTTCTGTTGTTTGAAAGCTATCTCCTTAGAGATTCATATTCAAGTATCTATGAGTAGAATATGTTATCTTTAATTTCATTAGAAATCAGAATTTGACTGTAGTACAAAAGAAAATGGATCAGCCTTCAGCTGAGAGTATGTGAAAGGTTCATTATATTAGTCTATATTTCATATACATGAAAGACTTCAAAATAGGAGGTGATAAAAAGAAAAACTGAACATCTCAATATAATTTGCCTCTTATCCTAAAATGAAGCTCTTGTTGTGAAACAATGAAATGCTTTATGAAAAATGATAGGTTTAAACATAGTATTTTGCCAGCAGAGCGACTTACGCCTGAAAGCCCAGGACTGGGAGGCTAAGGTCGGTCTGGAATACATAGCAACCCTGAGGCCAGCCTGAGCTATTTAATGCAACTTTGTCTCAAAAAAATAACAAACCATAAACAAAGACATAATGGTGTTTTGAAAAGGACCCAACATACCCTCCTTTTAATGAATGATTACCTACTCTTTTTCTATTTCCTACCAGAACTGATCTGTTTTAGAAAGTTTGGGGGTGGAGGTGGACACAGCTTGAGCATTAGAACAAGATGGTTCAGCAGATAAAGACACTTGCTGTTAAGTCTAGCAAGATGAGTTCAGCCCTGTACAGTGAAAGTAGAAAACTCAATCCACAAGCTTTCCTTTTGTCTCCTATACTGGTCATGGCACATGCATGCCCTGCCCCAAACACCCATAAAATAAATAAATATCAAAATGGGAGTAGATTAATTTTTTAAAAACAGTTGGGATGAGGACAAGTTAGGGGAAGCTAAAAGGAGGTGGCTGGGGGAATGGATATGGTCATATTTCGCTGTAAACATAACAATGCAGATATGAAAATGCTCAAGGAATAGATTTTTAAAAATTGGACAAAAGTAATGAAGCAGGAGATGGGAGGTAATAAGTCAGTCTCACCTCATAGCTGGGTCAGGGCCAGGGAGCCACATCAACAGTGGCTTGTTAAATGAAGCAGAGAAAAGGAGGTGACAGGTCCACAGACATTGAGGAAACAAATCTGGAATGCCACCCAAACAACTGAAAGGAGGCGCGAGGGAACAGAGACAGCCCTCACTGTAGCAGTGAGTACTGCCCAAACTCATCTCTTTCTGGCCCTGAAAGGGATGCTCTGCATGCATCCTACTTCTGTGCTGTCACTACTGCCTAGGGACTAGTAAGTAAGCAGATTGCCTATGAACCCACCTAAGCACAGATGGGTTTGGGGATATGGATGGAGTGAGCTCATGCAAAGCACAGCTTCCACTAAAAGACATCCGAAAATGAACTGGGGAGTCTGATTTCCTCTCACTGGGTGAGAAATCCAGCATGACTGCCAGGATGAGCACACAAGTTCCATGAGGTCAGGGGGAGGAGCTCAGTTCCCCCTGTGTTTCTGCTCCTGTATGCTTAGCTTACACTTCCATAGCACAGTAGCTGGAGCACTAGTCATCACATCCAAGTTCCAGCTTCACGTATGAAGACTCCATTTACACTAGAGGACTGTGATGTTCCCTGTGTGTTTTCATGTTAAACAGGATGAAGACTTTTGACTTGCCACATATTTAAGTGTATCATTATCTATTTTGCCTCAAGATTTTTCTCCCTCAAAATGTATCAAGCCATGGTTATTGTGGTTGGTAATTTCCCAGACAGAGATGACCAGCCTAGAATCTACCAGAAAAGTCATCAGTCGGGACTGTCATACCCACCTGGTGGACACCTTTTCCTTCCAGAGAAGTTCTACTGAGGATAAGAAACAACAGGTTCTTGTCCTCAAGACAGATGAACAGGTTCCTGTGACAGCAGCTGAACATCTTAGGTTTAAGGCAGCGTGTGGGAGCCTAGTCTCTGACAGTGACAGTACATCAGAGACCATGTTCAAATGTTCAGTGGTAGGCACGCTAGTGACCTGACTCAATGGGTAAAGAGCCAAGAGCATGTTGTCGAGGGGCTGCCTAGGTCTACCATTCTACGCTCTCAAGTAAATTACTGAACTTGGCCTCTGGCTCTCCTCTCCAAAACTCAAGTATGAGAAGAGATTTCTGAATTCTCTTCTTGCCCAAAAACCCTGTGGCTAAATCACAAGCTGTGCTCAGACATCATATATGGTTTCTAAATTTGACCATAAACCTCCATACCAAAGAATATTTTTTAATCTTTACAGTTTCTAAAAGGAATAAAGAAACCACAGAGCTCCGAGCCAGTCTACAGGACTGATGAGAGCAGATACCACATCTCTGTCACGCCTCTGCATTTGAAGGTAAACTATGAAATCCTTTGATTTTATTACACAAAACAAGAACTGTGGGTGGTTTACCTCTACAGGAGGGGCTGGCAGTGAATGGCAGGTCTCTTAAGAGTTGCTGGATACTGGAGGCAGCCACAGCATGCTAGTCTGGCTAGATTTCTGACTTAAGAGTATCAGAAAACTAGCATAAAAAAAAGTGTACCAGGGGGCTGGCAAGATGACTCAGCAGGGTAAAGTGCTCACATGCAAGCCTGACCACTTGAGCTCAATCACTTCCTCCCACGAGGTATCAGAAGGGGCCGGACTCTCTAGAGTTATCTATCCTACGGCTGCCACAGCGTGTCAGGGAATGCAGATACCTGCACGCACACACATGCAAAATAAATTCTTTTTTTTTTTTTTTTTAAGTTTGGGTTGGCAAGATGGCTCAGCAAGTTAAAGTACTTGCTACCAAGTCTGACTAACAGTTTAAGATTAATCCTCAACTTGGTGTAGGGATAGAACAGACTTTTACAGGTCCCCCATGAAGACCAGGGCATGGCATGAAGGAGTGTGTGTATACACGTACACACTAAGTGCAACTAAAAAACCATATTGTAATCTCTGGATCAAGTATGAAGTTCACTTTTAATTAAAACAATGTGGAAAAAATAATGGAGCAAAGAATGAGAGCTGGAAATGCAGCGAGCACTCCATAAACTGAAAGTGTGTCAGGTCACTCTGAGAGGGGCTTGCCAGACTAAATAAAATTAGACCTATTTCAGAAAGATTCTTTGATTTCCGATAAAATCTGGGGCTAGGGAAATGGAAAACAGTCATGATATAAATGCATGCAGCGCTGTGAAGATGGCTGTCGGTGAAGTTCTTGCTATGCACGTATGAGGAGCTGAGCTCATGTCCCAGCACCCCACAATGAAGGCCGGGCAAAGTTCCAGAAACCCGGACATAAGCAGGAGGATTCCTGCAGAAAGACCCTGTCTCAAAAAGTAGGGTGGTGGTGAGTGGATGAGGAAGACAAGATCCACTTCTGGCTTCCTCAGTGTCCCGCTCCCAACAAACACATGCAAACTGAAATTCTGAAATATGTAATAATCATGAATTACACAAGCACCCGGTTTCTACAGTGTCTCTTTGCCTTTGTCCTACCTCTGCAAGGTCTTCACAAAATACAATCCATAAAATTACCAAATAGTATGTTTTTGCAAATGACACGATAGTTTTGCTTAAACTAATTAATACCTGAATGACAGCCTGCATCTATAAGCTGTATCACACAAAGTAAGTATTATCACTAAAATCTACATCTTATAAGTTTCTACAAATAAACTGAAACTATCTGTCTTTTGATCCCAAGAGTATTATTCTTGGACCATATGAATACTCTGGACCACGTTCCCTAATGTATAGCTAACAGTCAGGCATGGCTATACTTCGGGTACCCTATCTCCTTCTTTAGCCTTTTATGTGTATAAGCTTTAGGTAATGTGGTCCAAGAGATGGAAGGCTCACACAGATGGCATGAAGAACCTAGGAAAAGGATGCTGATGAAGAAGCTCCCTAGGAGAGACTCCTCGGTTCTGTTGCTTAGATGCACAGTAGGCATCAGTGTCTTAGAAATCATCTCAGTTCTCCCTGTGTTCCTTCTCAGCTCCAGGTCATCCTCTTTCCTACCTCTTCACCAGAGCATAGCAACACCCACAGCTGACCAGGAAGTGAGAATGAGGAGAGTGAAACCACATCTTCCCCAGACCCCCACAAAAAATGTTCAGTAAGGCCTGTGAGATGGCTCGTTGGCTAAAGGCACTTGCCTCACAAGCCCAACAACTTGAGTCCAACCTATAGAAGCCATGATGGAAGAGAAGAACCAATTCCAGAGCTTGTCCTTTGAACTAGGCCCACAGACTAACAATAAATTGAAATAGAAAACATTAAGTGCTACAGTGTCTTCATTTCTATGATGACATTCCTTCACCACTAGCCATCAACTTCTCTCATACTGCTTCTTCTTTTCAAGAATGTCCCCGCTAAGGATCCTACCCATACCTCCCGCTCATTGGCTCCTACCTACTTAAATTCCAATTGTGTCTCATTTGTACAGTCTAATATGGCACCACATAAAGTAAGAACCATTTGTGTTTTAACTATGGTCAAACATCCATAAACAAAATATTACAATAAAATATGCTTAAAAGAAAGTGTTTTCTGTAAGATAAAATGATGAAGATGGGGGAGGGATAGGAGGAGGGAGGGGACGGGAGAGGAGCACAGAAAGAAAGAGAGGAACGGAATTACAGGAGAGGGGGGACCAGTGGGAGGAGACATAAGGGTTGATAATAGATGAGGATATATGAGCAAAGTACAATGTAAAAAATACATGCATGAAAATGTAATGAGAAGGCCCATTATTTTGTACTCAATATATTTTAAACAAGAAAAATAACTTCATTTAAAACATTAAAATAAAACAAAGCAAAACCTGTCAAGAGCTGGGGAGAGAGTAGATGTTCGCTGTGTAAGCTTTCAGACCCAAGCTTGAAGCCTGGCACTCATGAGAAGGACAGGGCAGCAGAAGACATCTGTAGCCATAGGGCCGGGCAAGTGGGGACACAGGGAGCCAGTCAGTGTCTCGGACCCAGTGAGCTCAAGGTTCAGGTAGAAACCCTGCCTCAAAAAATAAGATGAGGAGCAAATAGAGGAAGAGACTTACATCAGCCTTTGGTCTACACACACCGTGCATGCGTACATTTACACATGCCCACACACACGATGGATACACACATGCACACATACACCCATACACACGATGGATACACACATGCACACATACACCCATACACACGATGGATACACACATGCACACATACACCCATACACACGATGGATACACACATGCACACATACACCCATACACAGCGACTCGAGTCCTAGGATGGTTTATGACACTCTAAAACAAAGGTCCCTAGACCCAAACTTCCTTCTTGTGACCCAGAAAGATGAACAAACTTTCCTTTTCTATGTCACACAGAATACCTCTTTCTGCTCCAGGCCCCCTGAAACGCTACCATCCCCATCTTTGTGTTTTCAGAATTCACAGGAAAAGATATTGTCTCTTAACACTTAAGTGAGCAATTCTCCATTTTCTCCAGCCAACAGAAGAATCTCTGACTTTCTGGAGCAGTTTATTGTGCAGTCATCACCTTCAGTGACCAAAAGAATTCCTGCAAGGAAGATGTTTCTTTGTGGACCATGACACAGTCTTCAAAGTTTACAGCCACAAACTGTTGCCCACTAAGAACAATTTTACAGACATGTTTAGATATTTACTCAGACACCAAAGGTAACCAGTGGTTTCCCATCACCAAATATGAAGGATGCATAACCTTCATTTCTAAAGACTTATAATGAGAGGAACTTACAAAACAGAACCAAAGGAGTCCAACAGAAGGAGCCCTCACCTGGAGGGCACCATTTGTTATTTGGTGGCACCTTCTGGGAAGGCTTGATATTGCAGCTTAGCTCTGTAGAACATAAACTCCCAAGCAAATACAAGTGGGAACCACTTGTGAGCAAGAGAGTGGTTCCTAAGACATTTGGTAGTGATGCACTGTCCACAGCCTTGGGAGGGGGCTAAGTGTAACAGTTAGAACTTCCTGCCTCTGCCACCTGACTAAAGGGATTAAGGGTATGTGTGCATCACACCTGTGCAGTTTCTACAACTTTTAAACATGTAAATCTTGGTGGTTTCTTAATCTCTGGGCTTCTGTCTTCTTATCGGTAAAATTATGGCAATTGTGACAATTCACAGAACTGTGTCTGCGTTGAGACTTGGCAGGGAAATTAGCATGGGAATCACTTAGTTCAACTGTACCTGTGTGGCACTGCTCTGCAGAGACTGTGCTGTGTCAAAAGATGAGAGAGAGAGCACAGTAATACACATAATAAAATGTGAAACAACAGTTCCCTGCAGAGGTGAGTCAGTCCTTTTAAGAGGGTCTAGAACTTAATGGGCGCCAGGCCAATGCGCATGAGAGAAAACGCTCTGTTTTGGCAATTGTTGGTGATGGCCAAGGGCATGACAGAGCCCACTGTCTGTCTTCAACCTTTGTAACATGGACTTTGAGGAGTTACTTAGTTTTTAAAGCTAAGATATCACACTGAGTTTAACATATACTGAAATTAGGGAAGAAGGTCTGTAGCTGCTTTTAAACAAAACAAAACAAAACAAAACAAAACAACCTTTTAGGGGTTGGAGAGATGGCTCAGTGTTGAGAGTACTTGCTTCTCTTGCAGAGGACCTGGGTTAGATCCCAGCAACCACATGGCAACTTATTAATGTCTGTAAGTCCAATTCTAGGGCATCCAACTCCCTCTTCTGTCCTCTGTAGGTACATATATGGTGCATATACATGCATGCAAACATTCATATACATGAAGTAAAAATAAATATAAAAAATCATCTTCTTAGCTATTCCTTATCCTTATCTGCCTCCCTCTTGTTGAAATCAGGTATCCGGATGAATCAATGGCAATGTGGTTGGCTGAGACATCGTCCTCATCACCAGCATCATCCCTTCCAAGCAGGAAGCAAACGTGTCCTCTGAAGGTGAGCTCCCTACATAGCACAAAGTTCACTTTCATCCAATTGTTTTAATGAATGTTCTGTACTGAGCTAAATCTACCCAGAGTAAGAAAGAACTGTAACCCCTTCAGGTAATTCCACCTTCACTTGTAAAACACAGAAAATAGGAGCCCAGAATGAGACACCCCCCCTCCTTGGAGTGAGGCAGCCCCTAATGAATGGTCTCCCCAGCTGGAGTTCCCCAAACAGCCTTTACAGCCCCTGCATGTGCATGAGTGACAAGCCATTAAGCAACCACTTTGAAAACACAATACAGACCTTCTTCTCTGCTGCAGTGCCCTTCCACACATAAAAACCTAAGGCCAGGCTGTGGCAGCAGGAGATTCACTGCCAGCTCCAGACAGTTTAAGGAGGGCAATGAACAGGGTGGGGCTGGAGGAAATGAGGACTGACAAAAGGCAGGATGCCGATTTTTCTTTCTGCCTCCTTTTTTTTCTTTTCTTTTTTTCTTTTTCAAAGAAACTCCTGCTCCTGTGGGGTTTGAAGATCTAACCCCACTGTCTACTGGGGGAAGTGGGGAGGGAAAGCTACCATATGATGAGATTTTATTTTTCTCTCTCAAGATTTTTATCCAAGAAAGCAATTTGGTCAGCCAAACCCATGGGAAGATGTGACTTAAGTCTTATTCTTACACTGTAATTGAAGAGGGTAGATGATACAAAACTTGAACATGACCTGTATGTTATAATTAAATCTCTACAATGCAAAGTAAAAGGCGTGAAAGCAAAGATGAGGAATTTATCACTGTAACTGTATCCAATCATAAATAAACATCTCAAAATTTTATTTACTATTTTTCCTTACCTTTCTGCTATGAATACAAAACTTTGCCTTAACCTCCATTGGCCAATCAACTCCACAGGGTTCCTCTAAAACATATATCAAAAGCAAGCTACTAAGAAATTACAGAAGGTGTCAATTATTTCATTATCCATTAGACTTTAATCTATTAAAGTATATGCGGCTTAATAAAAACCACAATTATAAATACTTTGTGGCCAATGACACATACTCAGACTCTTACCCTTCTAGGCTGCTCTTTCTGTTGGCCACCAGCAGGAACAGGCGCTGGTTAGTCTGGCTTGTTCCCGATGCCCGAGCATCAGCACGCATCAGAAGTAAACTCTAAACCCAGAATTACTTTCCTCTAAGCAGCAGTTCTCAAGCTTCCCAATGCTGCAGACCTTTAATACAGTTAATCATGTTGTGGTGACCCCCAGCCATAAAATTACTTTCACTGCTACTTCATAACTATAATTTGGGGGCTGTTATTAATCATAATGTAAATAATTTTGGAGACAGAGGTTTTCCAAAAAGGCCGCAACCCACGGGTTGCAAACTGCAGTCTAATGGGAATGACAGAGGTCCTTCAATGTAAAGTATTCTCAGCAAAAACATCCCTTTAACAGGCTTTCTGCGTCTGCTCACTCTACGAATCAGGCCTCTCTTCTCTACCCACTCTTCTTACATCCCAGTTCCTCTGCCAGGAAAGTTATTGATGATCTTTCATGTGATATTAGATTCCTTTGAAAATGAAAAATAAGGAATCACAAACATGTAAAAAGAACTCCTTTGGTTATGTTAATGGAACTCAAAGGTAAACCATTTCTGGAGATGTTCTCCTTTAACAATGGAGGAAGGAAAGAAGAGAGAAGAAGAGGGGAACACAAGCTGGACGGGGGAAGGGTGGGAGGAAAGAAGACTCCACTGCCCTACCCACTGCAGCAATGGTAGGATAATTTCTTTGACCACATTTAATACAAAGCTAAAACATCTTGTGAAACTGTGTCTTAACTTTTGCATAAAATCAGTCTGTGACCTCTGTGTTTCTCCCATGACCATACAGCATGTGTAAATCAGTAACAAGACTATCTCCCCAAAACAAAAGGCAGAACAAATGACATGTGCCAATTATCCCGCCCCCCCCCCTGCAAACCATATAAAGACACACATTAGAAAAAACATGGAAATTCTGTAGTCTCTTGAAGACCATATCATCTCTTTCAAGGCCAAAAGTGGCAAAGTTTCTCAGAAGCCAGATCTATACTCATCACCTACACACACACACACACATGCCGTAGCTAACATTTTCTTCCTGATTAATGTGTTGATGGCTTTACCTGGGCTGACTTCGTTCTAACCACGCTCCCATAGCACAGATCAGAGCAGAACCTCTGAATATCAGTTTGTCCAGTGTCCTGATGGCACTAGGACAGAACATAGGCTATCAGTCTTCTTAGCACTTTTCCTCACCATCCAATAAATAAGAGGTCTCTGAAAGCATAGCTATGGACGTTGACCTGGTTTCCCCTTTCTCATATATAAAATATATGCAAATCTGACCAAAATGACATATATGAATCAACAAGCTAGGATCCCTCATCCTTCTTGATAGAACTAATTCTTATGTTTTGTTGTTTAAAAAAAAAAAAACAAAAAACTCTAGTAGTGATGACTTCTGCCTGTGATCCCAGCATTTAGGGAGCTAAGCAAGGCAGGAGGATTGTTGTGAATTTGAAGCTAGCCTGGACTAAAGAGTAAGTTTCTGGGCTACAGAATGTAAAACTGCCTCAAACAAACAAACAACAAACCAACCCAAGTCTAACTTGGTCACGAAAAAGCTTTTTTTAGAATTCTGTTCCCTTTAACTTTAAAAAGCCTATACTGAAGCCGAGCCTGGTGCCACACATCTTTGATCAGATCTCTGAGTTCGAGGGCAGCCTGGTCTACAGAACAGCTAGGCATACACAGAGAAACCCTATCTCAAACAACAAAAAGTCTACACTGAGACAAGATAACCTTATAGACAGAGCAGTTGTATAATTACTCTTCTTACCTTCTTTTGCTTGTTGTGTGTATGTTGTATAAATGTATACATGTTCAGATATGTTTGTGGATGTATGTAGTGACCAGAGGTCAACACTGGGAGTCTTTTTCAATCCCTCTCCACCTATTTTTATAAACTTTTAAAATTAAAATATGATTATACCATGTTCTCTTTCTCTTCTCTCCACTCCCCCAGTGCTCTCTTGAGGTCATGGCTTTCTTTTCTTTAATTGTTGTTACTTGCACATAAATAAGTAACTTACTCAGTTCATGTATGTTTTCAGAGCTGGCCACTTGGTATTTATTGGACAACCAGGTAGGCTCTTCCCTGAGGAAGAGAATTTCCTGCTTCCTTTGCATTCTTTAGTTGCTTATAGTTCTCTGTCTATGGGTGAGGCCCATGAGATTCCTCTCTTCCATATTCTATTGTCTATTGGTAGAACACTATTTCAGGCCTTGTTTATCTTATTTGTCAGGATAGTGTCTCTTACTAAAACTGGAGCTTACCTCATTAACTATACTAGCTGGCCAGCAAACCCTGGGGACCCACTTGTCTTAAACTTCACCCTAGACAAGTTATAGACGTGTCCTGCCACACCTAAATATTTACACGGGTAGTAGAGATGAACCTCAGGTCCTCATGCTAGTGTAGGAAGCATTTAAAGACTGACCCACTCTTCAGACTATTCCATAGCCTTCATAATCATAAACTCTTCTTACATGTCCATGACCTCTACCTGTTCTGTCTAAAATTACTTACTCTCCCATCCCCATGAATAATCAATAATAAATTTCAAATGGACTCTGGAAAAGCCACGCCATGGAACCCCCCTTACTGAGAGGCCGACAAGCTCATCCCCAAGACAATGGGAACTATGGCCCTGAAGTTGGCTGTTTCCTGCTACCAGATCCAGTTCCTGTCTTGAACACAGGTGAGAAGAACACAGACAACCTGCATGGCTATCTTCACTGCTGGGTTAAGTGGAATTCTAGTTCTTTTAGCACCCTTTGCTAAGGGCAAAGTCTCTTAAACTTAGGGCTTAGAAGAATTAAACCAACAGAAATAAAACAAAAGCATGTAGTACCAAAAGAGTTGTAAGGAAAACACAATTGTTAAGTTGTTTGTTTGGCTTTTGTTTTTCGAGACAGGTTTCTCTTTGTAGCCTTGGCTGTCCAGGAACTCACTCTGTAGGCCAGGCTGGTTTTGAGTTCACAGAAATCCATCTGCCTCCCAGTGCTGGGGCTAAAGGCATGTGCCACCACTGCCCAACTGTTGAGTTTTATACCTAAGTAATACTAAAAAATCTTTGGATCCTTTTTCTGCCATGAAACACACAGCACGTGACAGGAATTCCTTTTGTTATTACTGGGCTTATGGCACCAGTAATTCTAAAAATGTACCATCTAAAATGCAGCTAACAATTCTAAATCTTAGTTTTCAAAAGACTTTCAAGGTATCCATTTGGATGAATATACCAAGCTGAATGAGACTTTCATTAAATGAAAAGCCACGTTTTGAAAACCATGCATAAAGAGGAAAGAACAAGAGACATACAAAAGGAGAATTAACAGAAATGCCCAAGGAGGAAGCTTGTGTGTGACACATTTGTGACAAAGATCAGTAGTGCCCTCCTTCCACATGCCATTTGGTTTCTTCATAGATCAGCAAACATTCTAGAAAGGGGCCTCTGAAAGTTCTAATCATTGAAGAAACACACTCTTTCTGAAATGAAAATCCCATAAGGCACCATTTACTCATACGAATTACTGAGTATTCTAAGTTTTCAAACTCTGGTGAGGACATGCTAAGTTGATCTCATAGCTTACCAGTGACTCACACCCCAGTGCTGAGAGCCCTTCTTTCTAGAAGAAGAATAACATTTCAGAACATAGAAAAAGTTGCCAAACTCTGATTTGGATTAATCACACATTGAGAGCATTTCAGCGTGAGAGTGAGTTCCAGGACAGCCAGGGCTATATAGAGAAACCCTGTCTCGAAAAAAACAAAAAAACCAAACCAAACAAAACAAAACAAAATAAAAAACCCAACAACAACAAAACAAAAAAAACAAAAAACAAAAGTCAAATATACAAAAAAGTATGATCTACATCAAGAACAAATTCAAACTATGAGGAGCAGCTCGGAGCAAACGAGAAACAGGAAATACTTGGGCGAGCAGAAGAGCTCTTTCTACTCATCCTCACTCCTGAAGCTGTAAGTAGTAAGTATTCAGTCTTTCCTTAGCACTGGAACAAATCATCCAACCTATAGTATTTTATGTGACACCCTGCTCCCAATCTGATCTTTGATAAGAAGTTTGGATTAGCCCTACAGAGTGAAGAGGTAGTCTCTGGACCTGTGAGGATTGGTGCTGGCACCTTGTCCTGACTCTGGCTGGCTTCCTATGCAGAACAGTGCAAACCCAGGTCAAGTGGAAAGGGCCTATCTTTTGCCAGCACTTAAATAAGGAACACCCCTGGGAAACATCATGAGATGGAAAGAACTGTATCTTAAAATGGTCCATGATTTTTAGCAAACACCATTCTTACCATGGTGTAGAATACTGACAGCCAAAGTAAGGAGACTAACGGGCCTAATGGCTATGGATGCCTAACTGAAAAGATTAACTTAGAAGAACCAGAGAGGGAAAGGATGGGACCTCAAGGCAAGTTATATTTAGTCTTTGAAATACAATCAAATACCTTCCAACAGTTCTTTCACTAGATATGCAAGATTTCTTAGACAGGTAAGAGGTTAAACAGATAACTGCAAATCTCTGGCATCCAACTCAGCGAATCTGTAATTACAAGCTTAAGTCACAATGTCCAACAACTAGGGGTGAGGGTTAGATGGTCAGATGTTTTTCTAGGCACCTGGAAGATAATCTGGCCCGCCGACACACATGCACCAGATCATGCATCCCTCTTTCCCAGCTGATGGCTACCCCGTGAAGAAAAAAGCAGTTTGATTTTCAAACTGAAAACAGTTTTACAGGTACATGTCAATATCAAAGTTTTAAAATGTATGTGTGTAGTTACAACAAAGCTTTACTTAATAATGCTGTTAAGGTACAGATTAGCAAAACAGTGTGTGCCTGGCTTGCAAAGGTTTGGGTTCTGTCTCTGATAGGAAAGCAACAAACTGTAACCGATTTCCCATTTATTTTCTAAGAACCTTTAAAACCTACTTTACTATAATGACCACAAGTTGTGCAGTGTTTCTTAGGTTTCTCTTTGACCTTGCTTTTCCATTGTTTTCAAGCTTGAGAGCATCGCTCTCCTTTCTCTAAGTCAGCAATCAGTCCAGAGCTCTGTACCAACGCTTCCAAGGGCACTGGATCTTTATGGTGCTATTCAAGGAACCGTTACTGCATTGTAGAATATATCTTTCCCTTAACAACTTCAGTTGCAGCCTAAAACACTGCAGATTCCTTAAGGATTTCATTTCCTTCTTCCCGTTAGTTAAGGACATTCACTACTAGGCTTCACCCTCGTTTTTGTAGGGACAGAATCCATGTTCCTCTCTCATTCCTTACCATGAAGCTATCTGAAACAAAACCCAGGAACTGAAAAGGGACAGAGGAAGCACCAGGCTACTCACATCAGACTTTGAGGACATGTTCTCCTCCACGTCTGAGTCGTTGGGATCCACGATATCATCAAATGGTGGCAATGTTGACTTCTTCTTCTCTGAAGTCTCACTCTCAATTTTGACCTTTCCCATCTTGACGTGAGATTTATCTTTTATCTGTTTTTTGTCAGCAGAACAAGTGAGTATCAGTGGGGGTGCACTAGAAAAACTTTTAAATAAAGCCTCCGAGCTACTCTTTTTCCTCTTTTTGGCTGAGAGTTCTTCAGAATCTGAAGCAGGGGGCCTTTTACTAGGAGCCTTCTTATCCTGCTGCCCACTGGTGACGGTGAGTAAGTTACTGTCTGCTTTTGGCTCTTTTGACATGGGTTTAGGTTCCTTGAAGGCCATCTTAGGAACTATTTTTTCTTCTTTCAGTGGTTTGTTTTCTTTGGGTTTCTTGGAGGAGTCTTTGGAAGATTTGTTGTGATCCCTGGAAGGTTCTTTGAAGGCACTTTTATGTTCTCTGGAGTCCTTAGAAGGTTTTTCCTTGTGCTCCTTCATTAATTTGTGAGGCTTTGAAAAACTGGTACTACTGCTGCTGCTGCTGCTGCTGCTACTGCTGCTGCTGCTGCTGCTGCTACTGCTGCTGCTGCTGCTGCTACTGCTGCTGCTGCTGCTGCTACTGCTGCTGCTGCTGCTGCTGCTGCTACTGCTGGTATGAATGCTCCTGTTAGGGTCCTGGAAAAAGGAGAAAATCAAACTCTCAAAACAAAGTGGGTACAAAGAATCTAAGACAGTGGTTCTCAACCTTCCTAATGCTGTGACCCTTTAGAGCAGTTCATGTTGTGGTGACCCCCAACCATAAAATTATTCCATTGCTATGTCATAACTGCAATTTTGTTACTGTTAATGCAAATTTCTGAGACAACCCCCCCCCTCCATGGGCCTTCGCCAACAAGTTGAGAACTGATGGTCTAAAGTCAACTTCTGTGAGCTCCAGCTATATAAAGTGGCTCCACTCTTTGGTTGTTGTTCTTGACCCATTCCTAAAATACCCCAAATATTTTAACTTCAGTTCAACAGGTAGAAAAATGTATGTGAAAACCAGGGTGAAAGGTTACTATGATCAGAGAATTTAATGAGACAAGCTGTCTTCTCAATCATTGGAAGGATTTAATCATTTAAAACATTTATATTCAGCAAATGATAACAATAAACTTGTCCTAGAAGGTACCAAAAATTGATAGCACATGGCCCCACTATAAATAGCTATGGCCTATCTATGATTGATGGGTATTAAAAACATCACCTCTGAAGTGGGTTTTACCAACTAAAACACAGGGCCTATTTAGTTCTGCCGAAAGCATGGAGAAAAGAATACACCCGAATTCTAAGGAAGCCCCACATGTGAACTAGGGCCTAGAGTATAAGCAGACAGACCACTGCTGTTAAAAACAGAAGAATGGATGCCACTGATTGACCAAAATCAATAAGCTAAATAAACTGAAACAAAGAGGAAACAAAACACAGACTGCATCTGAACAGCAGCATCTAGCCAAAGCACGAACCTGAGCCAGAAGGAGGAAAGCAGTTGAGGTTACACAATGAAGCCAGGTTACATGAAACCCTAAACACTTCTGCCATACAAAGAACCACAAAACCACTAAGAGAAATAATTCTGAATGTGAGTGAAAACTCTTTTTTAAGCCAGGTTCTTCATCAACTGAAGAATAACTTTCTATCATTCAGAACAAGAGAAAAACAGTAGAAAGTAAATGAATACATCAAAGATCTCAACTATGAAATGGACAGGATCTTCAGCAATTCCTGCTGTACAGTCCTGAGAAGGAGCAACCATTCCTATTTTATTTTAAATGTGACCAGTTTTCCTGCTCATACCTGAAAACATACAACCTGAGCTGGAGAGATGGCTCAGAAGTTAGGAGCACTGGCTGTTCTTCCAGAGTACCTGGGTTCAATTCCTAGCATCCACATGGTGGCTCACAACCCCTATAGCTCAAGTTCCAGAGAATCTTATGACCTCTTCTGGTGTCCACAGACACCGTATACACATGATGCAAAACTACACATTCAGGTAAAAACATCCACGTGAATAAAATAAATAAAATTTAAAATATATACACACAAACACACATATATGCATAAAACCTCTACACAATCTATTTAGGAGTGAAATCTAAGTCTATACTTACCATATTTGTGAATCTTTACTATTAATAGCAAAAATAAGAAACAAAAGGAGATCCTGGCCATGAAAGATCCACATCAATATTAAAAGAATAGTCCTTCCATGCTCACTCAACCTCCTAGTGGACCCAAAGACAAATTCCAGTCAGAATTCTATCTTCAGGCTCATGCTCCTTTGCTTCTACCTCACTTAAGCCCAATGCTGAATAACTCATCTGATAGTCCTTAAATATCTGGGATAACAAAAGAAAGAGAATGTAGGTAGGGTCTTTCAATGCATGTATGTAGGGACCCATGGTTCGGACCACATATGTGGCAGAAGAGGGCCTTGTTGGCTATCAGGGGGAGGAGAGGCCCCAGTAAAGGGGAATGTCAAGGTGGGAATATGGGAGTGGGCGGGCGGGTGGGTGGGTGGGAGGTGGAATTCCCTCATAGAGATGGGGGAGGGGGATGGGATAGGTAGGTGGTCTCCAAAGAGGAGACCTAGAAAGGGGGAAACATTGGAAATGTAAATAAAGTATCAAAAAATAAAAAAATAAAAAATAAAAAAAACAAACAAAAAAAAAAAACAAAAAATGAGCAGTCTTCCATTTATTGCATCTATAGGAGGAAAGGCGTGGGTATATCTGTTCACTGATACATATCAGAAAACAATACCCTAGGTGCACATCAGCGTCCTATGCCAGTGGGAACATGTGTTTTTGTTTCCTACAAAATCAACTGTCCTCTATGTATTGAAAAATAGTTCAAATCATCCTTTTTCTGAAATGAGCACTTGGTTTCAAGATTACAAGATGGATAAAGTTACCAAGCAAAGACTTGTTTTTATACTTCAAACTAGCTAAATAACTCTTGACAAAGCATTTTAATCTGAGACTTTAAAACATGCTACTAAATATAGAATTCATATTACTGAAACTTTGTTATTTAATAAATTCTATTACAGGACATTTCCTGGCATGTTAAGCAATACTATGAATAATTAAAATAACATATAATGGCCAAACTAAATTAAGGAAGAACATTTTCAAATCTAATATCCTTAAGATTTTTTTAATTGGTTTGTTGACTCACTGAATGTTGGCAATTTGCAGTCAGTTCACTAACAATATTGCAGAACACTCAAGCATTGGTACGAAATATTAGATCTATATGGAGTATTATACATACTTTAAAAATATAAGTTCTTAAACTATCAGTATATTTCTAATGTTACACAGTAAAAGCCAATAAACATCAGGAGGTGGGGGAACCTCTAAAGGGGAACTTAAATTATTTATTAATAAAATCTCTCTGTAGAACAGGAATTCTTAATAAAGTACACAGTGGTGGGTCAGAGGGATGG
Source organism: Uromys caudimaculatus (assembly GCA_028551405.1). Lineage (NCBI taxonomy): Eukaryota > Metazoa > Chordata > Mammalia > Rodentia > Muridae > Uromys > Uromys caudimaculatus. Next base: position 82,888,492 of record CM052702.1, read on the forward strand.
CTCAGCAGGTAAAAGTGCTTGCTGTCAAGACTAGCAACTTGCATTTGATCCCCAGGGCCAACATGGTAGAAAGACAAAGACAGACATATACCAGGAGCCCTCTGACCTCCACAGATTATGCATGCATGCACACACGTGTACACACATACACACAATGGACTACAAATTTATAATCACAGTACACAGAAATGCTAGATACAAATTTTTATATGATAGAAAGTTTATGTTCTTGTCTTAATTCCATGCATAAAAGACCAGGTAAGAAATACAGAAATATACTTGAGCTAATCTTGGTATTAAGTGGGTGTGACAGCAAAGGCCATAATTCTTAGCACTCAGGAGACAGGCATATTTCAGTGAGTTTAAAGTCAGCCATTCTTCATCTACACTACAAGTTCAAGGCCAGCCAGGGCTACATAGTGAGGCCCTGTCTTGAAAAATATCAAATAAGGACTGTAAGGTTGGCTCCGTGGAAAGAGCAGCTGCAGCTCTTGCAGAAGATGGGAAATTGATTCCCAGCACCTGCATGGCAGCTCACAACCATTCATAATGGTTCACACTCCAGTTCTACGGGACCTGACATGTTCTTTTGGTTCCCACAGGCACCGCACATTCCTGGTACACAGACATACACATAGGCAAAATACTCAAACATATAAAATAAATAAATCTTAAAAAATTAGATGAAATAATTACTTCTAAAAGCCTTCTTTGTGCAAAAAGTCAAGTTGAAGACAAATATTTCTATAACAATGTCCATGGCAAAATTCAGAAAGTTACAAAAGTATGTAGGTAGATTTTCTTTAGCTTGGGCTGGTAGCAAACAACAATTTAAATACATGTCACCAGACTCTACACTCCTACACACAATGAATGTAAAGCAGTAGCTTAGACACACAAGCATCCAACTGCCACTGACACAGAATAGAGGCTGATCTACCTCATATATATGGAATTCAGTCAGGTTTTAAAAAATTGTTTCTGAATCATTAACCTCAACATTAAATGCCGCTCAGCAGCACAGACTAATTACCATTCTAGGTGAAGCTTACACATGTTGTATAATTCAAGTCTCTTTGCCTAAAGATGATTAAGAGCAACCGAGTATCGAGTAATCCAAAGAGAGAGCATTGCATAATTCAAATCTCAAATATGGAAAGCAAATGACTATTTAAACATGAATACACATGCATTTGCACTAACTTTGCAACCTGAGAGGCTAAGGTACAGCATTTTCATCCATGCGATTCGACTGAATGCCTCTTTGTTTTAATTTTTTAGGGCAGAATGGTCTCTTTAGTGTGCAATTCCATCTAATCGGACTTGTCTGTAACTCTAGCATATAGCCTAAGAACTGGACATAGAAGGGCTGATTATGGGTGGCTTTAATTTCCCTGACTTCTTACTGACAACTCAAAGCTGATTCTTCACTTCCTGTTTCCTCTCTCTGGCTTTTTTCTGTCCTGCTCTAACTGGTCTTCTACTTTGTGGAAGATTTTCAGATTAATGGAACTTGAATTAGACAAGTAAAGATGATCAAATGTTTACTGATCAAAACCAATAAACTATCCTGGGTGAGTTTATTTGTCCAAACATTTAACCGGGATATTTCCTACAACTTGCAGTGTGTATGAAGGAGCAAGGTAAACCATGATATTCAAAAATAAGCTTCTAAAAATAATGAAGAGAATACCAATTGAGAATATAAATAAAATATAAAAATTAATCTTCTGTAAGGGAGGTGGGAAGGCCTTGGATTTGATCTACCTTTCTTATTTCAATTTAAAGTGCAACCAACCCAACTGACTCCTCTTAAGCCAGCGAGTTCTGGAGACAGTAGGCAGGGGAGCCTGAAGGATGGGCCATGGGTTTGCGGGATTCCTGTGAGGAAGGGATAGCGCAGGACCTCCTTAGCTTCAAGCCCCAGAAGGACTTAGCATGCAGGGAACTGCACGATGGGGCCAGCCGCTGGCCCCCAGAATATCCAGTAGGATGGAGAGTCCACTGTACTCCTGGGGCTAAGGAGTGTGAGGAAAACAAAGAGATGCATAAAGATAAAGATAGGAAGGTGTCAACATGCTTGCTGCTGCCGCGTGTGCTGAAATGCCTGCACCTCACATCCCTTACTTGAGCCCTAATGCACACCCAGGAAGTGGGGAAGAGCTAGGAAGAGAAGACCTAATAGACATTCTGGAGAAGACAGATGAAATATTGACATTACAAACACAATTAAGTTAAGGATACCAACACTAATAAAAAAGTAATAATTTCTAAGGCTTTTAAAATTAGGTTAAAACTGAAAATTAAAATTACCAACCTGAATAATTCACTATGGCAAGGGCAAAGAGAGAAACACAACAAGCAGTGACAGGAAAGAAAGGCTGGAAGAAAGCCCACAGCACAGTAGAAACACAAGAAGTGTATGATGGGAAATAAGAGACCTGGAAAACAAAGGGAGCAACCTGGTGAGCCATGGGACAAGTTCTAGAAGGGTCTACAGAAGAAAGAGAGTGACATGGAAGGAAAATTCTAAGAGCTAGAGAAAAGTGTGTATCCTAAGCTCACAGGTTCCCCAACACTAGGGAAATGAGTGATGAGAGACACACCTATACACGTTAGCTGAAGGCTCCTCGGTGGGCAGGAGCCTGTACTGTCCTTCCACAAGTTCTGAGTTTGGTTCCTGATATACACATCAGTTGGCTCACAACTACCTGCAATGCCAGCTCCAGGAGACCTGAGGCCTCTTCTGGCCTTTGTAGTTAAATGCACTCACATGCATACAGAATATTTAAAAAGACATTAGAAAAATCTTAACACTTCAACCATTAAAGAACTGGCAAGTTACCAAAGATAATTATTACTTAAAAGTAGGATGAAGCTACTGAAATTAAACTCTCATTTGTAACACAGGGATGCAGAACAACAAAAATACCATATAGATGGCTGGGAGGGAAAAGCCACAACAACAACAACAACACAAAACAGAATCTACCCTTTATCAATCTTAGTCAGTACTGATGTGTATGTATATTTTTCTCTAAATACACATACACCTGTGATAGTTTATAAATTAGCTATAGTATGAGAATAATAACTATTGACTATAAGATTATGATATATACTAAAATAAATTTAAAGTTTATTTATAGAAATTTCCATTTATAATAGACTTATATCTTGGCTCACTGCAGATAATGGAAACCACAAAAAGTGGAAACTTGTGGATAGTAAGGGAAGGCTCTATAATGCAAACATCACATACACAGGCAGTGTGAAAGAAGAATCTGCTGATATTTAGTGATTTAGAGATCCCACTGGCCATTGCCCCAGCTCTAGTCAAAAACTCACCACACAGAGAACAGATCCTCTACACAAGGGAAGAGAGCAATGGGCAAACACAGGAGTATAATCCTTGCAATCTATACAGAACTAAACCTCAACAGACAATAAATAATATGAATACATGGATTATTGACACAGAAGAGATATAGCAGAAACCTAGATCCACAAAACTAAATTATCCATACAGAAATTTATAAATGGCAGGGAGAGACAAAAAGATAGTGAATTTTCTGATATAAAAGTAGAAGAAAACATTATAATCAGGTATTGAAAGGGACCGCTACCAATAATGACAGGGGAAAGGACAGAAATATCACATCACAGAACAGAAAGTGGGACCAACCAGGCTAGTATTCTAAAATATATGCGGAATTAAAGAAAATAAACTATTAGCAAGTATCAACAATTCACAAAGAGTCACTCAGAATCAAACCTGAGGGGCTGAATTACTTCTCCCACTGATATCAGTGAGACAGGGGCTAAGGTCACATATAGGCTTTTAGAAACACTTAGCATCATTTGATTGAAAAAAAAAGTTAAAACAACTGGACGAACATAGATATCAGCTCAGAACAAGTAAGAGAAAGCATGAGGTTATGTTAGTATCAAGCAATGTGGAATTCAATAAGATAAGAAAATGTGTTAAAATGTGAAAAGAAAATGTGAAAGCCTGTAGGACTTTCAAATAGGGAAAGTAATTTAAACACTGAGACTAACAAGAGTCAATAAGATTCAAAATTTAGCATTTGCCAGTTGGTGGGAAGGGGCTTAAAAAAACATGGCAGACCTGGAAGAGGGGTGGCATTTGAGAATAGCAACAGGAGCCTTTCCTTCAGCTACAATCTGAGTGGCCAAAATACAAAAAGAACATGAGAGGTAGGCCTGCCATGAAGGGTTCTACTTGCTTTGACATTTTAATAGTGTTCTACTTTTCAAGTTTAAACTCAATCAGTAGCAAGAACTCTACTGTATAGATATCATGGAAAACAGACAAATCCAGCAAGCCAGCCCTTTCTAAATTTGATCGGGAAAGATGGCAGGCAGTTTTGTAGAATGCCTTAAACCCCTCAATTTCCCTGCATCTGTGAGATCCCCAGGCACTCCAGACATAGCACATCTACAGAAATATGGATGTCAGAACTTTGCACAAGTAACGCAAGCTGCTGCAATCATCGTATTGGTTATCCACGAACCAGCAAGCAACATGAGGAGGAGGAAACGATGATGACTGTCCAGAGACAGAATCTGAATGTGACAAACTCCCCTCAGCTACCTTGACTGAGCTCTGCTATGTCTTCATTATAGCAGCCTGACTTGAGAGTAGCCAGGGAGAATGGCTCTATGTGGAAAGCAAAGAGATGAGAAATTTCAAGAGTCCACCCATCCAAAATGCTTGCTTTAGGAAGATCAAATGGTGGTAATGTGGGAGAGAAGTTAAAGTGGGGAGAGGACAAGGAAAGCCACTCAGAGGACTGTGCTGTGGTCATAGGAGTTGGGGTAGCAGTGGTGACAACTTACTGAACGAGTGCTTATTAGGCCAGCCTGTAAATGGGAAAAATGAGACACAGATACAAATGTACCCAAAGATACACTTATATGCACGCATGCACGCACAACACACACACACACACACACACACACACACACACACACACACACTCTTAATGGTGGAACAAAATTCAAGTCCAAGTAGCAGACTTGAGTGTCTGTAGTCTTGACTCCTCTATTTCCGTGGACCCCAGAATAAATCCATTGATAAAAAACAACACACACACACACACACACACACACATTCCTACCTGTCAGCCTTGACCTGAACAAGGAATATAAGGTTGGGAATAAAGTGCAAGAGCTCAGTGAGTGAAACAATGCTGAACTCCTTGTCATCTCATCAAACATCAAGAAAGCTCCATTTACTTCCAGGAGTGGGGTAGACTGTAGGTGTTTGCTGTTTGTTTGTTTGTTTAGGTAGAGGTAGGTAGACGGCAAATAATTTATTTTGAAATCAGAGACAGTTCCTCTGTATACTTTGAGAATGTTGAATTTGGATCATTTAGTGCCAAGTATTTTGAGGCTAACAGACTCATTATAAGAGGTGTATTTAGGAGGCTTATGTGATACTTCTTGTCTTGCAACTAAATTAAGTACACAATTAAAGCCCTGTAAGTTGGATGAATTAACATTTCATATTACTCAAATCAAATACTAAATAGCCATCTCCAAAAATGTAAGGTAGAGACAGATAACCTGAGAATCCTATAAGATCCCATATAGGAAGTGATTGAATAGATGGGAGTTTGAAAAAGTGAGCTCAAAAGACAAAATAATAGCAATGGGAAATACAAGGAATTTTAAAGCCACAGAAATAAATGCCTGTAAAAATATTTCAAATTGAAAATATTTCATATATTTCAATTATATATATATATATTAGAAAATATTTCAATTTAATGACTAAGTTTAAGATATAAATCTCTCTCTCTTTCTCCGTGTGTGTATGTGTGTGTGTGTGTCTATGTGTGTATGTAAAGGCTTCATAGAAATAATTCCCCCAAATCTTATATCATAAATGGTCCAAAACCAGAAAGGTTTTAACTCCCACATGAGGGAGTTCTGAGCATTAACTTGACACTGCAAGTGGAAGATTCCAAATAAGTTATAGTCACAACTCAAAGTAACTAAAAATATTGTTTAGTGTAAACAAAAAAAAGGTACATTTCAGGGTTTAAGAGATGCCCCAATGCAATAATCAATCATAGAGCCTCAGAATCTAGGTAAAAAGCCAGGTGTGGTGAAGCCTGCCTATAAGCTCAGCACTGGAGACAGAGCCAGGTGGTACCTGGGAGCTCACTGATCACCTAGTAGCTGACATGGTTATCATAGGTTCAGTGAGAAAGTCTGTCTTTAAAACTTAGGTAGAAAGCTATGGAGGAAGATACCTCACATTGGTATCTAGCATGCTGGGGCCAAGGTGGGGGTGGCACATCCTGAGCCTGTAAGAAGTAAGGGAGAACTGTAGGAATCAGGCATCTAGGGAAGAGAGACAGAGCAAGGATGTAAAATGTAAAGTGTGAATCACAACCAAGCCTGAAAAGTGGGAGTCCCCAAGAGCACAACCTTAATTAGGTCTGCATATCTCAGGACCCAACATGGGACCTACAGAAATCTGCTCAAGCCTTTACAAATTTAACAGTGGGAGCATTCCAACAGGCTATCTAAACACAATATGAACACACAGTTTTAAAATACCCTAAGTACAAAACAGTCACCATGATCTGAGATAAAGAGTCATAAGAATTTCAGATATATAACTTTATATAATAAAACTTATAGAATTTTAAGTGCCCAAAAAATAAGAAATAAGTAAAAATTACCCCAAAACAGAAATTAAAAAAAAATTACAGTTGAAAATAGTAACTCATGGCAAACTGTGCACAACTTAACAGGATTAGTAAACTGAAAGACAGATAGGAAAACCTGTCAGAAAATGCACACCGATATACAAAAACTGAAATTATATAAGCTCATAAAATATTTGGAGAATGAAATAAAAGGAACAAGACTCTGATCAAAGACCCAGCAAGAGTAAAAATATAAAAAGTTCCAATGATGAAAGATTTTCCAAAACAATACCACGAATCCACAGAAATAATAATATCAAAACAATGATAGATGCAAAAAGGATTTACTCTTAGGCCCATTCTATTACTATGATTCTGCTAAGGGAACACAGCAATAAATGACTCGTAGGGACATTCTGCTGTACCATACATTAGCGCCTCACCTACTCTTACCAGAGAATCATCTTTTTGCAGTAGATGGAAACAGACACAGAGACCCACAACTGGAGAGTATGCAGAACTGAGAGACTTTGGAGCAATCAATCCCAAATGGGATGTTTTCATAAATACCCCTTACTTCTGCCAGCACCACCCAAGGCTCCAGGATTCATGCAGAAGAGGAGCTAAAAATATTATAAGGGTGAGAGAGCTAAAGCAGATGGACAGAGTCCAAGGAAACGGTCATCCAGACAGAACAGTGCTGACACACAATGAACTCACAGAGACTGCGGCAGCACCACAAGTCCTGTGCCGGTTCAATCCAAACAGGGTCCCAACACCGAGAAGGGAAAGTAGACACCGCATTGAGCCCCTAAAGAAGAGACTATTTGCAATTGATACCTGCAGGGAAAGGTGAAGTAAGTTTTTCCCCAGTGAAGTAGTCACTGATATATCAACTACACTCCAGGGTAGGTGCCATGCCCAGAAGGAGTTGGCAATGCAAAACAAACACAATGGCATTTTGTGTGGAGTTTTTCTTTTGTTTTGCCATATTTTTGTCCTGTTGATCTTTTGCTTGTTTGTTTTCATTTTCATTGTTGTGAGGTTTTGGATTTTTATTTTGAAAGAGAAAAAAAAAGGAGATAAAAATGGAGGGGAGGGAGGTGTGGGGGAACCAGGGGGAGTTGTAGGAGGTAAAAACATAAATTGCTTACAATAACCGAGAAAGACAAAGAGAGCAAATGCAAGTCAGCAACAGCAACTTTACAAAGGACAAATACACCTGAAAACACAACAAGGATAAATCAGGAAAGAATAATTTAATCTTAACAAATTTAAAGGTAAATTTTTAAGGAAGTGTGACTTATCAAAACTGATTCCTATCCACCCTAAAACAGTAATCAGAAATGGAACTTTATTAATAGCAGTGAAGTAGTTTAACCTTCCTACAAAAACAACATTGGGACCAAGGTTTTTAGAACCAACTTCTTGAAAAAAAAATTTGAATTTTACAGAAAGTCTCCCATAAGTAGTGGAAAGAAAACACTATTTGATATAGTTAACATTACCAAAGCAACAATGTAAGCCAAGAGTATAAAATAAACAGACTAATCTAACTCAATAATGAGTTATTGATGACATATCAAGATGAAAAATTAAATACAATAGCACAATCAACTCAACTGCAGTGAGGAAAAATGCTAAAGAGGCAATCTGTGCTAAATTCAAGAACTCAAGAGCAGTTCACCAGGACAAAATGCCTGTGAAGGACTGCAGGAACAGACTGAAGGAGAACAAAAACATCAAGCAATCTTAAGTAATGCTGAAAAGTTGTCTAATAAAATCAAAATCCATCCATGAATTTAAAAAAAAAAGAGTTTCTTAATTTGATATGAACTGACATTCTCTAAAGATTCAGCATTCATATTAAAGTCCTCCAGCTGCTCGATCTCGGCTGACTGAACCACTGTGACTAAGCAGAGATGGAATGTGGTAGAGCCAGAGCCAAAAACCATCCTGGGCTATACTTGACCCTTTAAAAGCCAGATATCCCAACTTTTGTAGCTGACCCAACAGTCTCATTACTAACGGATACACATCTCAGAACGAACCATTAGGATTAGCTGCTCTCTTGCCTCCACCAATCCTAAGGTAAGAATATTAAAAGATCATTCTGGACGCCTATGAAAGAGATTGCCTTGGTTCACCATCTACTATTTACCTCACGCAGCATACGCCCACCAATGCAATTACCAATGTGTTTACTTAATGACTTTCTCTTGTTCTGTGACTATAAAAATTCATGTAACTGCTTGCATGGTGAAACATGTCAAAGTAACTTGAATCTATGTTTTAGGACTAAAGACATTCATATTTGGCTAAGAATGAAAGATTTTATTGACATTAAAATGGAGTCATTACTTTATTCCCATACTGACAAGAGCAGTTACAAAAATCCCATGCAAACAACACTTCCAATGGTAAACCATTAGAACTGGTCCTCTTATACCAGGAACATAAGTCTGTTACTGGTGTTACTACTGACACATGATCAGACAGCATAGAAAACAGCTAACAGAAAGGATAAATATTTATACATGTCTATCTATACAGAAATAGCCATCACCTGCAAAGAAAAAATTACTGGAATTAGTAAGTTTAAAAAGATGACCAGAATATCAGACACAAAGATGGACTGCGTGTTTGTATGTCAGCAGCAATAAACATAGGAAACATGGGAACGGGATTGACCAAACTCGGTAAGGAGTACTCTGAGGCACTGGGTGGTAACCGAGCAACTGCACTCATAAACACATAGCAGGTGGGCCTCACAAGTCCTACACAAGACCAAGCCTGTGGACCTGTCCACATGACAAGGACGGGGCTCTTGAGGCCCCACCAGTCTCTGAGCAGCTACAGATGTTGCTGTGGGTAGGGGGTCGTTGTCTCCAGTGTTGTAACTACTGCCATACTCCAATACATAACCCCTTACCCATGCTCATGGTAGCCATTGTAATTAATCTCGGAGGGGCAGCAAGAGACAGACAGAGAAAGAGAGGGGGAAAGATAGATAGATAGATAGATAGATAGATAGATAGATAGATAGATAGATAGATAGATAGATAGATAGATAGAGATAGATAAGAAGAGAGGGAGAAAGAGAGATAGAGTGACAGAGGTGTGTGTGTGTGTGTGTGTGTGTGTGTGTGTTTGTGTGTGTGTGTGTGTGTATGTGTGTGTGTGACAGACAGACAGATATAACTTTAATCCTAACATTCAGAAGGCAGATCTCTAGTCCAGCCTGGTCTACATAGTGAATTCCAGAACAGCCAAAGCTACACAGTGAGACCCTGTCTAACAATGATTGGAAGGAAGGAAGGGAGGGAGGGAGGGAAGGAGGGAGGAAGAGGAAGGAGGGAAAGGAGGGAGAGAAGGACAGAGGGAATTCCCAGTGACCTCTATGGAAGGAGGGGTCCAAAGCAAGCATACAAGTTAAGAAGGAAACAGGCGTGACCAGGAGCACAGTACATATGCCCATAGAACTGTTAGAAAATAAATGTTTATTTTTGTAAAACAAAGTAACTTCCTCTCCCCTGCCCCCAATTAGTACCTAGAAATAAAACTTACAAGCAGAAAGACCTTTCCCTAAATTTAATTAACACTTTAGATGCACTGAAAAAGACCTAGATAAATGATAGATTAGGTTCATGGCCGAGGATAAACCATCACCTGTGGATTCTGTGCAATTTCAATACAAACCCTACCAGTGTTCCCAAGACTTAAAATGACCCTAAAACTTAAGTATAGAAAACTAATTGTATAGTAAAAATTGTCAGGCCCCATAGTAAGTAGCCTTGTAAACTGTCCCTCTTTCTAACACTGTTGCTAAGTGCTAAAAACACAAACAGACTGACCAATGGGAGGAAACTTTCTCCAAGAGACTTACAATTGCAGGAAAACCAGTGTCTGACAGGGAGATTATTAGGGAAAGTGTAGACAACTCAGGAAAAAATGTAAATTAAATTCTTAGCTCATACCTTTCATGAGATGAATTCTAGATGTTTAAAAGTATTTCAGTATTAGGCAAAAACGCTACTTGGAAAAGAACAGGCTTTTGCAAAAGAACTAAGTTTGACTCCCAGCACCTACAGTACGCAGCTCACAGAAGCCTGTAACTCCAGCTTCGGGAGTCTGCCACCCTCTTCTGGCCTCTGCAGACACTTGTACTCAGGTGCATAAACCCACACTCACGCATGCGCATGTCCATGTAATTCTTTAAAGTGTCCTTTGATATATATGCTAAATGAATATATATATGAATGACAGGAGAGATGGCTCAATTGCTAACAGCACCTGCTACTCTTCCAGAGGACCCAAGTTCGATTTCCAGAATTCATAAAGCATGGTTCATGGTTCTGTGACTCCAGTTCCAGGATCCAATTCTCTTCTGGCTTCCATGGCCAATGTACACACATACACACGCACATGCACACACACAAAGTCATACATGCAAGCACAACACCCATATACATAAAATAAATAAACATTTTAAACATTTATAGCAGAGCCAATCATGGTGATTTAAATGTGTAAAAACAGCACTTGAGACTAAGCCACAAAGACTGTCATGAGTTCTAGGCTAGCTTAGACCTTGTATCAAATAGGTACACACCTGGAATAACAGAAACCACTCAAACTACATTTTCATCTGGAACTATCCTTAATCAAAGATACAGAAACTGATAATCTATAATGTGTTAGGTGATATAAAACACATTGCTAGTGTCTTAGTCAGGGTTTCTATTCCTGTACAAACATCATACCAAGAAGCAAGTTGGGGAGGAAAGGGTTTATTTGCTTACACTTCCACTCTGCTGTTTATCACCAAAGGAAGTCAGGACTGGAACTCAAGCAGGTCAGGAAGCAGGAGCTGATGCAGAGGCCATGGAGGAATGCTGCTTACTGGCTGGCTTACTTGCTTTTCCTGGCTTGCTCAGCTGGCTTTCTTACAGAACCCAAGACTACCAGCCCACAGATGGTACCACCACAAGGGGTCCTCCACCCTTGATCACTAACTGAGAAAATGCCTTACTGCTGTATCTCATGGAGGCATTTCCTCAACTGAAACTCCTTTCTCTGTGATAACTCCAGCTTGTGTCAAGTTGACACAAAACCAGCTGGTACAGCTAGGATTTCTGTTTTGCCCTTCAAAGCGCTAGAGCTATTCCAGTCACCAAATTCTGCAGTGGACAGCAAGCAGAACTGCCATATCTAAAGAAAAAAAATCATTAAAAGAAAAATATGCCCTGATACATTTAGTTTGTACAATCTAATGAAAAATCAGCTTCAAGCTGAGTAGATGGCTCGGTTGGTAAAGTGCTTTCAATGCAAGCATGAGACTCTGAGCATCCCCCAGAACACACATTTAAAATGTCAAGTGAATGCTTGTAATCCAAGCCCTGGGAGGTGGAAACAGGTGGTTCTCTGGGGCTCACTGGCCAGACAGTATAGTTGAATCAGCAAGCCTTAGGTTCTCGGTCTCAAAAAACAAGATAGTAAGTGTTTGAGAATGACATCCAACATTGAACTCAGTCTTCTACACACATATGAACATATATGTGCTCACATATAAATACGTGTACACACACACACACACACACACACACACACACACACACACACCCTATACTTTCAAAGTGCAAAGTACTACCATACACAAGGCCTATTCAGTGAACAGCACAAGAAAGAAAATGCAAAGCCAAATATTTCATCCTTAACCCCACTTTAATGTAAATTAACTGAAATTGCTGCTTTATATAAGTATTTTCATTATTCACAATGAACTATTAACGTCCACAGATCTCCTATAAACACATTTTATTTTTGTAAATTTGATTCATGTCATGTTCACTATTACTTTTTGTTTTCTTTTTGATTTGACTGACTGCTGTATTCTAGCATCTGGAGCAATGACTGAGCCCTAATAGGTTCATAACAGGTATCTATCTTTGAATGACTCCATAACTTATTGAGCATTTATATGTAATAGACTCTGGGGGATGTCACATCGGATAAGTCACAGTTCCCAGCCTCACAGAGCTAGTGCAAGTCATTAAACCAAAATAAACAGTGCCATCCTTATTTCTGAATGATTCCATTCCCAAAAGCTATTATGTAGAGACTAACAGAGTAGACAACAAGGACGGGTGGAAGAACAGTGGGAGGAAGGGCTTCCAAGTAGTGGATGATGGCTACTTGTTCACTGGGAAAATGGCTGGATATAGGACTAAAGCTAGAACATCTTTTTGTAGCAATTAAGTAGGAAGTATATAAACCTGATTAGAGGGCTGGAGAGATGGCTCAGTGGTTAAGAGCACCGACTGCTCTTCCAGAGGTCCTGAGTTCAATTCCCAGCAACCACATGGTGGCTCACAACCATCTGTCATAGGCATCTGATGCCATCTTCTGGTGTGTCTGAAGACAGCCACAGTATACCTACATACATAAAATAAATAGATAAATCTTTAAAGAAAAAGAAATTAACCTGATTAGATATGGAAATTAAAGCACTCTTGCTAGTGAAAAAAGGCAATTTGAATGTGAAAATAAATGTTTATCCTAGTAGCTTGTAGCCCACTTAAGAGATATCTATTCATAGTCACAACATAATGAAAATAAAAATAGTCTCAAGTTTGAGAAATAGTGGAATTTTTTTTTCTCAAAAGCTTCTCAATGAAATAATAAAAGAAAGCAATGTGACAGACAGCATTGAGCCAATTGTAGTCAATGTGAATGTTAAAGGTATAATAAAAAAAAAAAATCACAATTTGTGTGATATTTAAAAAGAGAGCATACCACCAGCTCATGATGTTCAACCAAAGATGCTTACTGAACCTAGTCATAAGGAAGTTATCATATGAGCTCAGGTTGGGTCATCTACTCAATTACTGGCCTGAAGATTTAAAAAGGTTCAAGTTCATGAGTGTGAGAGGAATGGGTCCTACTGGACAAGAGCTAAGACCTGACAGTGAAATGCTATGGACTGATTACACACTGGATCCTTTAACATGAAACTGAAGGACTTCACTGGAACATCCTGAGAAAAGTGAATGGGATCGGAGGGTAGTGGTGTGGGTTCGGACTCCTGACATTGACTGTTGTATTGTGACTTCAGCGAGTGTCCTTGTTTTCAGGAAACAGACCCCAGAGGACTCAGGACAATGGAGCAATGTTACCACGACTCACTCTTCAGGAGAGCAAAGTTCTTTGTATTGAGCTTATGACTTTTTTAAAAATTGAGGATTCTGCCAAAAGTATTTAATTATAAAGTAAGCAATTGATGGTATTTGGGAGTACACCATGCCTCAGTCTATGGACTTTGAGCTAGAGAACAAGGAAAGGGCACTTAAGCCAGAGGCCACGAAGGGTCCTCAAGGCCAGTGAAATTCACTCCATTTGCCGTTGTCTCGGAGAACCATAAACATACTAAGCAATCCTTTTAGTAGGTCATCCTCTTCTAACAAGAATCAAAAGATCCATTCTCCATGGAAAGCAGGCAGGACTTCCTTGGGCAAATCAGACTTACCTATGAAATCAAGGCTTTCTTAACATGAAAAGCCACACTGCGGTTTGCTTCTAAAAAGAAGTCAAGTGAGCTTGCAGTCTCTGTCACACACAGGCAAGCAAACGTCAGATGGGATGCAGGGTCCTCATCCATCTCCTTTAAACTAGAAGGTACTCCTCTGCTACAGAAGAGGACTGTAGAATTACAATATAAATTCAAAGATGTGTGTGATAACTTTCACTTGGCTTATTGGGAAAACTCAGCTCTACTTGGTAGGATTTGTTTCAGAAACATAACAAAATTGTATTTTCACCTTGGCAATTTAGACAAAAGATCAGTTTTACAAAATGAAAGGCACTATTGGTTGTCTGCCTTTGGTCTCTTGGGGGCTCTCAGAGCATCTTGATGAGACAAGGAGTGGGTAGTTTCCCACTAAAAGAGGATGTCTTAAAGTCCCACAGCCTTTAGTCCTTAAAGCATCCCAATGTAACTTGAACTACTGGGCAGGAATATTTCTTTCTAGGAAACTGAGCTGTAATGTTTTAGGGTCCTGGGAGGAAGAGAAGTTACTACTCCCCCAAAACAGAACACGGTGAGGAGCTAACAGAAAGAATAACTCAGTGTTCACTCATATCTAGAGTCTGCCGCTATGTCACACTCATAGGGTGGTGCGCAAACATTTTTCAATGAAAAATACTTAGACTCCCTCAACAAGACAAGATCTGATTCTTTTGTAAAAGGAAACAAAAAACCCTGAAAGACATTTTATTTTGTTATGTTAAAATTTATTGAATACTCAGCTGCCTGCTCAGATGACAGGATGGTTGAAGGATAGATGGTACCGGAAAATAAAAAGGAACAGAAGAACACTGAGAAAGGTCCTCCTCTCAAACTCGACGGTCAGAAGTTGAAGAAAGCAGTTTTATCTAGGGTACTTCAATTAAGCTCAAAACAAAACCAAAAATAAACAAAGCTCACAAAGAAATCTAATGTTCTATCTGAAGCAGGAAAGCATCATGCACCTTCCAAGCCTGTCTGCCCAGTCCTGCGAATATTCCCTACCACTCTCATTCCACATCTAACTTTGGATTGTGTGTGTAAGAAGAAGCGTGACTATAACTATAACGAGACCGAGCTGTGGCAAAGCATCCAGAGGACAGTTAACACAGACTGTATTGCTACCCACGACTACATTATCCACCTACTCTTGAGGGGAAAAGCTAAATCCCTCAGAGAATCATCATCAACTGAAGACTCATCTACAGCTCTCCTTCAAAAATCTGGTGATCACAAAGTCATTTGTTGCCTTTGATAGAGGCCATTCCAAATGGTAGCCAGGGAGAGCTACCTCTAAAGTCAAGCAATACTCGTTGCTCACCTTGTTTTGAAAAAAAAAAATTAAGACATTTCCCCTTTCATGTTTGTCTCTAGATTATAGGGAATGAAACCAGTCCGCAGAAGGTAGGCTGATGGTGGCTTAAGGATGTGTGTGGGTAGAACAGAGAACAGTAGAGAGTGATTAATACAGAGACTCACAACTGGCCAAACTGTAGACATAAGTGCCTGCGGGATGTTCACCCACAAATCACATTCCACCTCCACGCTAGAGCTTAGAGACCAAGGCAGAAGAGGATGGAAAGACTACAAGATCCCGTATTGAGGGACAGAGTGAAGCAGTGTCTTTTGGATATGATAGAACCACTGCATTCACAAACTTACAGCAACTGGTTACCTGCACAAGACTTACACAAGATCAAGCTAGTCAACATTCCATTGTGGAGGGGGAAAGAGGGTACAGATTCCCACCCCCAGCTAAGGAGGGCTTCCAGAGGAGGCAGGGTCTGTTTTCTTTAAGGGTATGACCACTGGATGGCCCTACACCCATGAACAGTATATGCCAGCACAACTGGGTTATTTTTTTAAATTGGCACAGAGTTGCCACAGGGTGGCATTAAGAAGCATTAATGGGGAATATGATGATCAAAGAATGGTATACAGATAAGAACTTTCTTAAAGAATAAAAATTTGGTATTGAAAATGTTGGGAGAAAGTTGCCATTTTTCTCTACCTAAACTGTATTTTGAGAACCAAGAGAAATATAGGGACCCAGAGCACACACAGAGATGTGAGTCTAAAAGAAGAAAACAGAACAAAGGGCTCTGTTGACACCCTGATCTGGCAGTTTATCCCTACGGACTCACATAAGACTGTTGTGTTGGCCAGTGGCCCTGGGAATTGCTTTAGCTCTTTTATGAATTTCTAAAGGAAAGGGAACACTACACTGTGCTGGGCCAAGGCAGTGAAGGTCAGTGAAGGTAAGCCCTGACTAGCATTCCTTGGGCGTGATCATCTCAGACTTGATACCTCAGTTTACTCACCTGTAAGATGGGTTGCTTGGCCCATTGTGTGACACTGTCTATTCTGCTGAGAGTCTGCGTAACTTACTCACTCAAAGCTATGAAAATGAGCACCAACTCACGTGTCTAAGACCTAAACGCATTAACGATGAAGCTGATGATGGGTAGTCGGTGTTAGCCTCTTCTTGTATATCAGCTTGACCCGTCCTCACCATGACTACATCCCAGAAGATTTTGCAGTCAAGTTTGTGTCAGCCTTGGCAAGAAACTAGTAATGTGTCTAAACACCAAACACTAGAGGATCTGTTTTGAGTCTGCCCCTTTCTACATTCGCTGAATCAGCAGAAATGAAGATAGGTGTGCAGGAAACCAACAGAAAGCAACTGTGCATGTCAACAATCCCTGCGGGTTTTATTACCTGTCATGGCTGTGGGGTGAAGCAGAGCACTCCACCCTGCACGTCTGAGACTTTACTTCCTGTGCTGGTTTCAGGACAGAAGTACATATACCTTTGACCTGAATGTATTTTCACTTAAGGAAACATAAATCAGAACAAAGATAGAATTATTGCTCCTTTTTAATTGAATAAAAGAGAACTGAAGGTAAACTTAGAGTGTGTGTATAAATCACAAAGATCTCCTGCAAGGAATGAAAGGAAGCAGCAGAAGAGTTCAGCTATGATATTCCCAGAAAAGACGCACTTGGGAGACCTGGCCATGGCTGAGGAGTAAAGAACAGAAACCAAACATTCCTTACGAAGTCTTAAGAAGGAAATCTGGGAAGAAAAGGCCCAGGAAGAGCATAAGGAAAACGACTCAGAAAGAATAGACCTGGGTCCCAACCCCAAGACCAAGACCCAACCCCCAGCCCCAGCTCTAGTCCCTAGCCCCATTCCTGAGCCCCCAGGCCCCAGCCCCAGAACCTCTGAACAGCTGCATGTTAGCTCCAGTGATGTTCACCTTGCTTATGTATTCAGAGTTTAAAATATCAAAAAGGAAAATTCCATAGTGCTTAATCTTACTTTAAATAAGTAAATAAATAAATAAATAAATAAATAAATAAATAAATAAATAAATAAATAAATAGGTGTGGTGGAATCCGACTTTAATCTCTACAATCAGGAGGCAGAGACTAGCAGGTCTCTATGAATTTGAGGACAGCCTGGACTACATAGCAAGTTTCAGGACAGTCAGGGTTACACAGAGACCCTGTCTCAACTAACAAACAAAATAAGAAATCATAATTTTTGTGTGTGTGACACTCCCTATAGTAAATGATACTTTACTTAATGCCTTCCGGTTTTAGAGCCATAATCTTTTGAAGAGTGAGTCTGGTTTCATATCCTATGCCATTTGAAACCCCTAGCTGCCACAATGGTCCTATCAAAAGATTAAGATTCCTGCACTTAAGTCAGATCTTTATGAGTATCTAGGGATGTAGACAGTGGTTACTCTAAGCTAAGCATCACAAAGCAGAGTGACAGAGTAAAGCCAGATGAAGACCCTGACAGCATGACTATTCAAAATTAGGGGTGGTGGTGGTGTGGTGGCAGTGGTGATGGCAAAGGCAATTGGTGGTGGTGGTGGTGGTGGGCAGCGGTGATGGCGGTGGAGGCTATGACAGTGGTGTGTAGACAAGAGGTCAACATCAGGTGTCTTCCTCAATGACTCTCCACCTTAGTTTTTAGAATAGAGTCTCTAACCGAACCTGGAACTCACCAATTTAGCTAGAATGATGATGGCCAGCAATGCTCAAGGATCCTCTGGCTTCCACATCCCCAGTGCTGGGGTTACAAGCACATGCTGCTTCTGTGCCCAGCATTTTACATGAGTACATGGCAGGCACTTTGCCATCTCCCTAGCCCTGGAGAAAACCTTACCTAATATTATTACAGGTGATTTTCATCTACATTTTCTCAGACAGAATAGTTTTGTTTAATAACAAATCCATCTTTTCCCACAAAATTTTAATCATACCACTCATGTTTCCCAAACTGTCTCTGCACAAGGTGGGACGAGGGCTACTTGAGATTCCTCTGTGATCATCCAGCTATGTCATGGTTCTTGGGCTGGGTTTGTGGAATGGAGATAGTGGGAATAGTTGTGTTTCATTTGCCAAAGATAGCACAGACACCACAGGGAGGTGGACATTCTTCTGCTTTCATTGCTAAAATCCCTATCCTGAGTTACCAAGAGTTGGAGTTCCTAAGGGCAGTTATATTTTCACTAGACCTTCATTTAACTCACACTCTACCAGACCATTTGGTTCTATGGACTGGACTTCTTTACTTTATGCAATCTTTCCATTAAGCAATATTTGATACTTCATCATTCCATAATGTCAAAGGCCTTGAAATAGCCCGTAATGAGAGGAAAGGCAGAAAAGATACTGACAGAAATAAATTATCTTTTAAAAATACACACTACAATAACCTATATTAAAATATAAATCTTTCCAAACAGCTCGTCTTAGCTTATTAATCCATCATCAAACATCCAGAGGTACCCATAAAATGTCTACGACTGGTTTAAGATGCAGAGGCCAGGGTTTAGATGAGAGCACTGCTGCAAGCCAGAGATTTCAAACTCTGGTCGCATACAAGAACTTTATTATGATTCAAAATTAGCAGTCATAATTCTTATTGTCAGAATCATTAAGATAAAATCTCAAGTTCATGCAAAACCAGTTCCCTTATTCTTCATATTACTATCATCATACTCTTAAGTCAGTCATTTTAATTTTAGAAGTAGAGAGCCAAGGGGGAAAGTAAATACAGGATATATTTCTATATCAGCTCTGAAACAAGGTTAAACCAACCTCTAAAAGTGTTAGGTTGTGTGTGTGTGTGTGTGTGTGTGTGTGTGTATGTATGCATGCACACACACAGATGTGTGCTTTAAGCATAGAGCCACATAGTTTAAACATCTTGTGAGACCTCCCCTCCCTTGCAAGCACACGCATACACACGCACACACACACACACACACACACACACACACGTACCCTAGCGCAGAGTGCTGACTGGGGCTACAGTTATAAGCAGTCATAAGCGAGCAGAGAAGTTTATTTCCTTCTCTTTTACAGCTCTAGAAAAGCCGTATTCTCTAAAATTAGTACATATTTATTTTAAAATTGAGGGAAGGTTAAATTCATTCTTTTCTAACTTTTATTTTATTATTACTATTTTAAGATAGGGTCTTAGTGTGTACTTTGTCTTAGCTCAATCTTGAAATTCTCCTACCCCAGTCTCCTGAGAGCTAGAATTGCAGACATATGCCCTCATATACTCCCGGAAGCTCAAGTATGTTCTTTCAAGTAGAACAGTACCATTATGTTAAATATTTTCAGTTAGAAACTTTTTATTTCCCCTTTCTCAGCTAACAAAAACCATGACTTAACCCAAAAAATGGAAGTCATTTCATAAAATAAAACCTTATTTGCTGGCTGTTTATATAACACATTGTGTTTAATAATCTTGAGTGGAAAGTAGAGGACATTATGCTTATTTTTATATGCTTACTTTTATATTTATACCAACCTAAACCCCAGGGCAAATTAGCAGCAGATTCACGAACTACATGTGTGCCTTCAGGTATCAGTTCAAACATTCTATCACCCCAGGTCTGTGTCCTTCATGGTAATAAAGATTATTATATTACATGAAGTATCATCTATCCTCATTTGCCAGAAATAAACCAGAAATGTCTATGTCAAGAATCTCAGAAGTTTATTTCTTTAAACTGTGACCTTCAGGTCCTGATCACTGTCGGGTTTCCTTGTAACTCACGGGATGGTATAAACAGAAAGCAAGACCTCTCTCCTATGTTACCCCTGACTCTCAAATTGCTTTCACCTAATATTACAGAGTATTAACAATGACAAAAAGTCTGCTGAGAACAGTTCAAGCATTAAGCTATTCTCCCTTATCCCTGCAGGAGTGAGGGATGAGACCCAGTCACGCGGGAAACTATGGATGCAGCTCTAAGGTGGAACATACTGAGTCAACCCAGGAGAGGGAAACTGAGGCAATCATTTCAGTTTTAGTATTTCTGTATTTTAAATTTCCCTGTTTTTTAATTTTAAGAAAATCCTCTGAAGTTCATATTAGCTAATTGTTTTTTCTCTTCTGGGCACATTTCTTACTTTTTTAGCTTTTTGTACCCTGGAGGCGGGGGATGGGAAGAGGGCGGGGATGAGTGGCCAGTTCTTCCCTTTGCAGACTTTTCAAGCCCAAATTGAGGCTACAATATTAGGAGGGCCCTACATCTAGTCAGCTGACCTTCTGCTCCTGGGACATCTGACAAAAGAACTAAGAAATACCATTTAAAACCAAGGACTGCATCCTCAACTGCTCATCCCACACGTGGGAACACTTCTCTTATACTTAGTTGAACAGCTGAATTCTGAAGGCCATGAGCAGTCTGTCTCTACTTAAATCCTCTCCACATGTAAAAGGAAGGCACAGAGGCAAGGGGATGGTTCTCTGGGACACTTGTCCTCTGTTGAGTGTGTGTCTGTGTGTGTGTGTGTGTTTCCAAAAGCTTGGAACTAACCTTCAATTTGTGTGACATTCACAAGACACAAAATCAGAAAACCACTAAATATGCTGAATGACATAAGTAACTCTCCTTTAATGACCACGCTTTGAAAAACTCAGGGTGTTACAGCAGAAATTATGGCTCACAACACTGACATCCTACTAATGATTTATATATAGGTACCATTTTCATGATTTAATTCAGAGTTGGGAAAGAGGCAGCCAAACATATAGACGGGGAAAAAAACCTGATATGAGAAAATTAACTTTTGCAAAAACCACCAAATGAAGGAGGCCACCTGTTTAATCTTACATATACATAAGTAAATCACTCTTTATCAGTGCTAGTGAACAACTGCTACATTCCTTTATCCTTTGAGGTAGACAGTTACAGGATGCTATATATTAGAAAATTACAAACACAGCCACATTTGTTCCAAAACAAATAACCAATGTCCAATGGGGCTGTCCAGTGACAGCCACTAAAATAATCTTCTCTGTGTCACTTTCTTTGAATCATTTTCATATGTAGCAGCCAGCCATTCATCTCTGGGGCATGGTGGAGATGACTTTGCCACAAAAGCCACTTATATTTTTAGAAGCCAAAGTCTTGACAAATCAATTCCTAAGAACATAATTTGTTACAAATTGAAGAAAGTCTGAAAACACAGACCTTGGTTAAAAAGGTTTCCGTATCTTCTTGAAGCTTTTCCAAATTTAAGTATGTGGGAAGAATACCCATAAATTTAAGTCAAAACTGAAACACTTAGAATATTCCAATTTAAAATACATTAAAGTGTGGCCTCTGAAAGGAAATGAAAATGGCTTTTTAAGCATATGAAAAGTTGTTCATCGTCACTCACAGGAGCTATGTGAGTTAAAATGCGATACTATTTCCACCCACCGTGGGGGGGGGGGGTAATAAATCACAGCGCAGAAATGAGTAGTCGCTCAGGCTGCTGCTGCGAGCATGGAGAAGCAGAGCCTCTTTAACAAGAGATCTGTACATGGCATCGAAATTTAAATTCCCTTTGTGCTTTGAATCTACAACAGTATTCCTAGGAATTTATCCCACAGGCATAGAAATTTAGTTTCCTCTGTCACTAAGAACTGGGGCATCTGCTTTAGTTTTATTGGTGACCACAAGCAGCCTAGCTCATTGTGTATCATTTTATATGGGGTGTTTGTTTACTTATTCAAAAAAATTATAACCAGGATGGGAGGACAGGACGGATGCAATCTTTATAGTTGAGAAGTCAAAAGAGTTCCTAACACCCTACAAAGAGAATACTGCACGGCTTTGCCTAGGTTAATGCCAGACCTGACACTGCACCGTGTTCAGAAGGCTTGGCACAACTGCAGGAGGGAAAGCTCTGTATCACAGATCCCTCCGGCCCTTTAACACACAAAACCCTTCGTTGGAAGTCTACTTCACGAGAACAGCATTTCAGGATAACAGCATTTCAGAAAAGTTCTAATTTATTTTTTTCATAAACCCAGATCATATAGAAATGTAACTGTCACTGTGAGAACCAGGACTGCATTATGCTGCAGACTTAATACAGACTGGGAGCATGCTCCCCATGTCTTCTCAAACAATTCTTGCCAAATGGGTGCCTGAGATGTTCTATTGAAACAGGTGGTGTCTGAACAGAATTGGATTTCTGCCTATAGAAACCCTGGCTTTAACAACTGCTGTGGTTAGTTTTAATGCTTCAGTCCTCAAGTTAACTGCTTGCCAGTGATTCAGAAATAGCTTGAACAACGTGTTTAGAGTTTGCCCTGTTTAGTTGACAGAGGGAAGGAGAGTGGGAGGGAAGGAGGCTAGCACCCAACCACTAGCCTCTAAAGAATGACATAACGCTTGGTTTCCAGGCCAAAGAATGGAGCAACTAGGAAATAAACTTAATTCTAAGATGCCTGATCACTTTTAGGGTATTTGTCATGCCAACACAAGGATGCTGCCACCTTGCTGGATAGAATACATGTGATCTCCTCTAAGTGAAACAGCTTTCAGAAGGCTTTAAACTGAGAAAAACTGAGAATTCAGAACAGTGGTAAGTCACTAATTTTTCTAAAGAAGACTCAAATTTTTTAAGACTGATATTCTAAATAAATCTGAAATTAAATTTCAGGCAAATAAAATACAGACAGGCAGAGTATAAATTCCTTGAGGAAAAGAACAGCACAGCCCAACCATTACACACAACCAACACATGCCCGTCACTGCTCTACAGCGACGCTCACATACCCTCATGGCAGTACCAAGCCTGTCACTGCTCTACAGCGACGCTCACATACCCTCATGGCAGTACCAAGCCCATCACTGCTCTACGGCGACACTCACATATCCTCATGGCAGTACCAAGTAGCTTACAAAAACAAGCCTTTCCTACAAAATGCTTAAGTGTTTAAGCATAAAAGTGATCTGCAGCTGCGTATCCTCCAATGATATACTCAGAAGAAAAGAACCACAACTCTGGAGTCTCCCGTGCTCTTTAGCATGGTCCCAGATCCCCTACACATCCACTCTACAGCAGAGAAACTGAGATTCCACAAGCAGGCTACATGAGAGCAGAAATAATTCACCTGAACTCAGATTTTGCCTAAATATAAACCTGTACCACCACCTCTTCAAAAAGGACAGCTTCAGTTGTTGACACACAACAGTTGATGAATGCCTGTGCTACGGAAACCCAGAAGGAAAGCTAATCTGCTTTTCCATCCAGTGTTTGACACTGACAGACCACAAACCTTAACACATCACTTTTCAGTATTAAAAAGAAGAAAAGTGAATCAACAGTCATCTCTCATCATCACAAATCCTTTAATCCCAGCATTCGGAGCAACACAATTCTAGGATTGATTCTGGTTACAGGAAGTAACCAGAATACTTCACTGGAATGGGGAGGTTTTGTTCCATGGTGGGTAGAGGGCCTCCCAGTCTTTTTGCATAAAATTCAAAGATTTATTGTGCACCACCCCATCCTTGCCAATCAAAAAGACCCCAAAATAAAGTAATGTCTTCCCTTAATATATTCATGAATATAAATAAAAATAAAATAATAAATATACATTGTAACTCAAGGCTTGACAGGAACTAGGTCTAAACCAAATCCACTGTGCCCAGCAAGTTCTACTTGCTCATTTAGTACCTCATTTAGAGGACATTATCCTCTGGGTCCCAGTTTTAAAAGATTTCAATCGTCTCAGAAGGTGATACCTAAATCCAAATGCACATTTACTCTTTTAAGGCAAAGATACTTCTAATATTAAGGGGTGAAAATTTTCTTTTCAGGGAAATGTACATGAAGATTTCTTTGAGAAAGTTTAGACAATAGTTATGACATTGAAAAAATAAATAAATCTGCTTGTAGAGGGAAATTTAACACAGAACTGTAGGTCTGAAGGTTATTATTTAGAAAATAATCTGCAAGTTTTCAAGATCCTTCTGGCAAAGCGTTTTGTTGGAATCATCTCTTCTGGGAGCTGGGAAGCGTTTTCTAGGAGGCTTCCAGCTCTAACCAGCAGCCTCTCTGATCTCTAGAAAAGCCAAGTTCAACGTCTGAGAGCACTGTGTACTTCTGGCATTAAAGAAAAAATGGGAAAGAGAAACAGAGTCAAACAAGGATTGTTCCCCACCTTCTTAAACCACGGGTGGCAGGCCACACAGGGTCAGGTAACTGAAAGTCTGGGCCATGCATATGTGGCAACTATAAAAAAGTTTTTAAAACTGAGGAGGTGGGACAGTTGGGATTGCTGAACTAATACAAAGATCTGTTCAGGTCCCCAGTAACGATATGAAAACCCAAGCTAGAAACCCCAGTACTAGGGAATCAGGGCAGGAGGGTCCCTGGTGCTTGCTGCCAGCTTGTCTAACAAAATCAGTGAGCCCAAGTTTATTAAAAGCTCTGTCTCAAAAAAAAGGCAGAGAGGCTGGAGACATAGCCAGCGGCTAACACCACTGGGAGGACCTAGATTCGATTTGTAGCCACCATATGGCAGTTCGCAATCTAGGAGATCCAATGTCCTCTTCTGACCTCTAAGGATACCAGGCACGTACATGAAACAAAGGCATATATGTGGGCAAATCACTCATACAACATAAAATAAGTAACCTTAACTTTTAAAAAAAGTGAAGAATTGAGGAAGGTGCCTGGACATTGACCTCTAGGCTTCACATACATGCACACATAGCCACATATAGTTTCTGATGTGCAATGGACAAAAATGACTGCAAAATCAAATACACAGTGAATCCGAGGTGATTCTGGCAGCATTTGCCTGTGTAGTATGTCAAAGCTTCCTGCAGTCCTGAACACAAACATGTGTATTCTGCATTGCATGTACCTTTACTGTACACGACACCAATGATCAAAGCCCGAAACCACCTAGCTCCAGACTGAAATGTTATAAATTGCAACGGTCCCACTGGGCGCACATATTTTCCTGTTGCTATTGCAACATAATGGTTTAGTTAGTAACAAACAAAACAGTATCCTCTGTTCATATCAAATTAATATATCTGATATATTTGTGTTGTGTTGTATTGTAGTGATATGTTGCCAGTTGAGTTACCGACTTGAGTTTCATTTTTAAAAATATAATGGATTTAGGTATGAGATTAGGGCAGAATTGGAATAATTTCTGAAATGGCCTAAACATATTTCTGCAATGTTATAATATTCATAGAAAGCAGCATTCTCAATATACATTACTATAAAATCAAAACACTGGTGAACTCTGAAAAAGGTTGAAGATGCTCTAAGTCCTTTAGTGCACACCATTTGGCCAAGATTCAATTCTTCATGTAAATACATTTGTCTCAATATGCCTTAAATATGCTTCTTTATAACTCGTTATCAGTAAACTTCTCATTTGTTCTCCTATTTTATAGATCTACGTTCCAAGAATCACATAAAAATATCTCGGGTGAAAAGGGATCCCGAGTCGATGAAGTTCAGCAGAGCCAGGAACGGCCGCCGTTCACACTGCAAGCTCTACATAAGGACTGCATAACACACAGGAGGAAGGTCTCAGTTCTCTCCCTTTAAGGGCAGGATGCCCACACACACCTCCCACATATATTAATGTAGTATTTAGGAATAAAGAACATAGCACCTCTGCGCCTGCCAAAACACACCCATTAAAAAAAAAGAAAAGAAACTTATCTGAAGAGAAAGATTTCAATAAAAGCAAAATGGCTCAGGTCTGTAGCTTTAGATTGCACTAACAGTAAGACAACAGTAAATACTGCAAAGCCAGTTAAAAACTAATCCAAGCCAAACTGTTTAATAGTCTATAAATGCTTTGAACATTTTCATAGAAGGCAATGTAATCTGCACAGATAAAATAGAATCTATAGATTACCATAATCTCAAGTGAACTTTTAAGTTTTTACTTTGTAACAAAATTCACTGGAATCAGTTCTTTAACTAAATTATGAAGTATGCCAAATGATCTGTGTGAGGAACATTCCACTTGCACACATTTTGAACTTGTCAAAACACATTTAAAGCCTACGAAGAAAGTATCCATGGGCTTCAAAGGTTACTTGGAGAAGCACAAAGAAGGAAGCTAGAGGTCAAAGGTCACTGGAGGTCACTGGGAAATAAAAACCAGTAGAACATGCTGCCAAAACCAACAGGAGACTTTCCCAGGATATGGCACTGCCTCTCTGACTTCTAATCTTTCCACACTCTGGGATTACGTGTCTGTTTTAAAACATTTTATGTAATATTTACCTTTCCCTATAGCCTTTATCATTAGCCTGATGTCTTCAAGTCCCATAATCTACAAACTTCAGTTATCTATCCAACAGCATATCCAAGAGGCCCAATGCACTACCCTCATAAAAAGAAAACCAGTGACAGCGTTGGATTTAAGATGGACCAGGTCACTGTTAAAATTGATAACTTCTGTACTACACTCTTTATAACTATTAAAACAGCTAAAAGGGTCATTTAAAAAACAACTTGCTTCATAAATATATACCAATTCCTCATTTTTACATTTGATCTTAACCAAAATGCCAAGAAACTATGAAGTCCCAAATTTTAAGATGCTAAAAATCCTGTTCTGTCAGGAGCATACATTTCCTTGTTTCTGAAGGTGGCTCTCCCATACCTATTTAACACATCATCTACAAACATGCTAGTACAGATAAGAACTAAACATGGAAAAAAAATACTTCAGAGCTGCTTCAAACACATGTTCAGCAGGTCAGTGGAAAGGAAGAAAGGAAGGAAGGAAGGAAGGAAGGAAGGAAGGAAGGAAGGAAGGAAGGAAGGAAGGAAGGAAGGAAGGAAGGAAGGAAGGATGTTTGATGTAAGTGGATGGAATCGAATTAATAGGAAAATTCCTGCTACAACTATTGTGCTTGAGTGGAGTAGTGCTGATACTGGAGTTGGACCTTCTATGGCTGAGGGTAGTCATGAGTGAAGTCCAAATTGAGCTGTGGCTGCAATTAAGAGTCCTAGAAGAGGGAGTAGGCTGCTGTTATTAGTTAATAGAATCTGTTGTAGTTCTCAGGAATTAGTGTTAAGACAGAATCATGTTATAGCTAAAATAAGACCAATATCGCCGATTCGGTTATATAAAACTGCTTGAAGGGCTGCGGTGTTTGCGTCTGTGCGTCCGTATCTCATCCAATGAGTAGAAAGGATATAATTCCTACTCCTTCTCATCCAATGAAAAGTTGGAATAAATTGTTTGCTGAGGTTAGAATTAGTATGGTAATTAAGAATAATATAAGGTATTTGATAAATCGGTTAATGTTGATATCTGAGTGTATATATCATGAGGAGAATTGTATGATAGGTCAAGTTACGTATAGGGCTACAGATAGGAACAGGAGTGAAAAAGAATCGATTTTAAAGCTTATTGAGATTTTGATTGAGTTTATAGTAATTCAATGTCAGTTGGTAATTATTCTGTGTTGGAGTGAAGAAATAGTAAAAGTGGTAATAGGCTTAATATAAATGAAAATTTGATTGATGTAGTGGCTAGGAGTGGGAAGTTAATAAATTTAATTAATTTGGTTGTGGTTAGTAGGATTGGAAGTATAAGTACAATGAAGATTGTTAGAATTGAAGATGAAATTATATTGATTACTTTTATTTGGAGTTGCACCAATAATTTTTGGTTCCTAAGACCAATGGATTACTTTTATCCTATAAAAGTAAGAAAGCCATGTGTTTTAAGCATGGGAGCATGAATTAGCAGTTCTTGCATTCTTTCTTGTAAATAAGGAAGGAAAGAAGGAAGGAAGGAAGGGAGAAAAAAATACAGACAGACAGACAGGCAGAAGAAAAAAACAAACTAGTGAAACCGGGCTCAAAGGAAATGAGTGCACACAACCCAAATTGGTCACACAGCTATACAGACGGGCACGCCTTCTCCTTGCAGGGTCCAACGCTTTCCTACAGTTAGCAAAATAATTGTCTATGATCTACAAAGGGAAAGAATATGATACTAAAATAATCTACTGCGTCCTACATGGCCCTATGGCAAAAGTTTACCAGTGATGCGAATTATATTCAGAAGCAGTGAGGTTGTAAATGCTTTATAAAAAAATGTTAAGTTCATGGGTACAAAACTACTCAGAAACCTTCCAGATAAGGAAAATGTAGAAGATCTGAGGTAAAGTACCAAGTTCAAGCCAGCATCTAAACTGGGTCTCATGTGAGTCAGAGTTGAGTAAGAAAGTTCATCTGAAGAAGGGTTGATGGCCTGGGTGATACTGATCTTAAAGGAAATTTTTGTCCATTCATAATCTTTATCTGTGTCACTAAACTGGCTGAAACAATCATCTTCAATGCTCGTGTTAGCAAGACATACAAAATTGTTTTCCACCTTACCAACTATAGGGGCAAAATATCCCACCCTACTACCTTCAACTAAAAGGAGAATGTCTTGTACTTACAATTCAAAAACAAAAGTATGTATTCAAATGACTCAAACACATTAGATGAACAAATTATATTTCCATTCGTTGGGATCAAGAAAACCTGGACAGCAACTCCATGTTGTATGATTTTCACCTAATCTTCAACTTTCCCTCAAACTTTCTATCAGCCAATCTAACCAAGCACAGATCCTAGTCTTCCATGTATGCAGCCCGTTGCTTGTTCAAGGTTTAATATGGATAATTCTCCCAAACTGAAACATACTCCCTCAGGGAGGAAGGAGATGCACAAGACTCAGGACACTCATAAAACACGAGCACCTCAGTAAGGTCCTACCACCAGTTGCAAGCAATTGCTCAGAGGAAGGAGCCTCCTGAAGAGGGGCTCCCAAATTGACCACGGAGTTCAATGGATGCCAAGTTCATGAGTTGTTATCCATGCTTAGCTGGCATTTTTGATGAAGCAGCTGACTTTAACTACATTCATGAAAAGTAACAGCAGTAACTCATGAGTTCTGAGTTAAGCTTGGGCAGGAGCAGTTCTTTGTCCTGTTTTCAGCACCTGCTCAAGGAGGAAGCTGGTTGTTCATATATACCTAGGAGAGGTAGTACAAGCAGCTTTGTCAAAATAAACTTGACCCACTTAGACATTAAGGCCGTTCCAACCAGATATGTCATTTCAGATTTGCACCTACATAAGAGTTTGCCTTCCTCTACCTTCAAAATCCTGAGTCCACAGTTAAACCATTAAAGTGTTTTACTCTTTGGGCTCTTAGAGAATATCAGTTCACATACCAGCAACCAATATTTTTTAGTAGGAAAGGTTGTTTGCTTGCTTTCCTGTTTTACAACAGAGTGCCACTTACCCCTCCTGCCTTCAGCAACTTTCTTCTAAAGTCCTCTGTGGGGTTATTGAAAGTTAGCTTCTCACAGCGGAGGTGATTCACTGGTGGGTGGCCTTCAAGATGCAGGAATAAGTCATAGTCAAAGCGGACTTTCTTAGGTTCTTCCTGGAGGATAAGGAAATTAAGAGGCAAAAATAGAAAATTTAAAAACTAGATTTAATCATCATAAGAAACAGAGAAGACCTAGATACTTAACAATTGTGTCAGAGTAATTCTGACAAAGATAATGCAATCTACAAGTAGGTGGAATTTTCAACTGCATTAGGAGAAAACCGAAAAGAATAAACGTACCATCTCCCTTTGGTTTCTCAAGAGGACGGCATCAAGAACATGGCTACGTAGTGGAAACCTAAAAGATTCCTTCTACTTCCCACCTTGCTCTCAGCATCCAACATCAAGACTTCTGTCCTACTGCCATGCTTACTACCGTCCAAACTATCACAAATCCTACCTCTACTAGGTCTTCCTATGATACGTTTTTTCTCAAATTTTCCATCATTTAGCCTTCAAATTTATCTATATAAATCAAATGTCTACTCATTTTTATTCTTCGGTTAAAATTTCAACAGCTTCCCATGGACATCACCTTAAAATTCTAATGAGATGTGTATGCTACATGAGGGCCTGCATAATCCGGCTCTGGGATTCTTGTCTCAGTATACCACCTTTGCCCAACTCACGGCCAGCGCGTCACAGACGCAGCGTGGATTGCTTGTCAACATTACAGCTCATGAAGCTCATCCTCAGTTCTTTCTCTATCTTCATCATAGTCAATTTTTCTTCCAGTTCTAACTAGGCTTCTTATCAACCCCGACTCTCTAATCACTACACTCCTGCCTTGTTTTGGAG
The DNA here is from genome assembly GCA_028551405.1 of Uromys caudimaculatus. Taxonomy (NCBI): domain Eukaryota; kingdom Metazoa; phylum Chordata; class Mammalia; order Rodentia; family Muridae; genus Uromys; species Uromys caudimaculatus. The sequence continues at coordinate 82,919,233 of CM052702.1, forward strand.
CATCACTACTTCTTATGTAGTCCTCTACTTCCAAACTTACCTCAGTCTAGATTTTATAATGGCAAGTGACTGATTTTTTTCTAATGCAAAAAAAAAAAAAAAATTCACCCCATTACTTATTTAAAACGCCTTTAAAGGCTCATCATTTTCAATGATATAATCTCATTTTTTGAAACAACTAGCACAGTCTTTTACCACCTTCCCTGTATTTTATTTGCATTCTTACAATAGTCTCTCCTTCTTCCACACTTCTGATGGCCTTGAAGTCCCCCCAATGTTTTGTGTTCTTATTGATTTTGGCTTTCTCATGGAATGCCCCATCCCTAAAACTGCCAGTGTATTACCCTACGTGACTAAGCATGTTAAAGTGTGTAAGTATCATTGAGGATCCTTCAAAAGGGCTAGGTCCTCTGTAGAGAGGTCCTAGTCCTCCCAATGAAACCTGAACTAGATCTCTCTCCCTGACTTCTCCACTCATGTAATCATCACACTGAGTTGTGATCAGGTGTGTCCTAGCTCACCTCTAAATTGTTAACTATGCAGGGCAACCTTAGAATTAAGAAGGAAGGCAGAGGTATCTTATAATTGGAAATATAACTGCTAAAGACATTTTAATCAGTTTGGTAACATGTAGCAACACTAAATGCTCATGATATTTGACTCTATTACTAAGAACCCCTTGAATAAAAACAGTCAAATATGGATACAAATATTCATGGTGTCATTGGTTATAATAGAAAAAATTAAGAATGATCTGCATCTTTCCATAGACTATAATTCAAGTATCTTGTATATTTATTCATTTATTTTATTTCATATGTATGTACAGGTATGTGAGTGTACATATGTGTAACACATGTGTGCAGGTGCCCATAAGGCCAGAAGAGAGCCTCAGATCTCCTCAAACTAAAGTTACAGGGAATCTTGAGGCATGTATGGACTGGGAAGGAAATTGAGATCCACTTCAATAGGAGTAAATGCTCTTAACCACTACGCTACCTCTCCAGCTCCTTCATTTAGAGATTTTCAATTATTACTTGGAGAGCTACGTAGGTAAGTGAATTAATTGAAGGCTGTAAAAGATGGCATGGCAGGAATGTGGTAAGCAGACACATACAGTGAGAAAGAAAAAAACATATGAAAAATAAAACATACCCTGTTATCGGTATATTCTTATTTTGTAGGATAGTTTATTGCTGTGTTACATCTCTTGGCCACAAGGAGACTTTCACAAGTTGAAAGGCTAAGCCTTCTAGACACGGAAAGCCACTGATGCTGTGGAAAGTTCTGAGTGCTAAAGAGTGGGTTGCCACGGCTCTGATCCTGTCCTGAGCACACCGAGTCATTCAACGTGATCTGTGAAGTACCTGTGCAGATCCTCGGCTGCACCCCAGGGATGCTGCTTGCATAGCTCTGGTGGGCTGTGAAAACCGCTTTCTAATCTGCACTTGGGAGTTGCTGCTATGTCCAGGACCAGACTTGAATGGAGTGCTGGCTTAGAGAACTAAATTCTCTTTTCTCATTTGATTTTTCTTTTTTTAAAAGTGAACTCTCTCATTTTAGAGCATATTTAGGGCACTATACTTTTGGATTAAAAGAAATAGCATTATTTTAAAAAATTCAGGCAATATTACAGGCCTGCCATGGGATTGAATCCTTTGCTGGGGGTAAGCAAAATCACTGATCCAATGAATACAGAGAAAAAGCAGCAAGCAGTAGATTTGGCAGCTCAGGGCATTGGAACTTGGTGACAAGAGTATTAGCTTTACTACTCAGGCACAGATCACTCCAGTTTATGGTGTCCATTTGATAACTTCTTGTGTCCAAAATGTATAGCACTAAGATAAAAAGACAAGAATCTATCATGTTTATAAACAAAACCCAGAACAGTAATGCTGAAACAGAATCCAGCACTTAAGAACTGTCTACTTAAGAAGGAAATAATGTTCCAAATACTCCACACATCATCAATACACAGAATCCTTCTAAGGATCTTCTGAGAAGGACACTCCTTCCACTCCATGCCGTGAATAAAGGAAGCCCAGGGATGTTCAACGATCATGACCCATGTCCTGTAGTCTCCGTACTCTGCCCCAAACAGTGGTGACACCTTTTCAGTGCAAGAGAATCCAAAATACCTCAGGCTGAAATATCTTTATATATTGGCCACCTATGTTCATCAGCTAAAGATAACACAGGATTTTATTTTTGAAAAACTCTAGAGATAAAGCGAAAATAGAAACATTTACTGGAAAAACTCTGATTTCTCTTTTCTACTTTACAAACTTCTCCATCTTTTTTCAGAACGGCAATCACTCTTCAAGGGAGTATTTAGTGAATTTTATATAAACTGATTCAATATGATTGAAATTAACTTTTTATAGCCACTGTTATTAAATGTTGTGATAACCAAAATGCCAAGAAGTCAAGCTTAGCTTTAGCATTATATAGTGCTAGAATTATTAATGGATTATTTTAAGCATTATTTGGTTAACAGAGGATTCTGAAGGGGTAATGAGTAAAGATTACATACCTTGTTTTTAAAATAAACTTCGATTGGCAATATGAAGCCAGCGTACCCAGATTCTTCTACCTTGTAAGGTGGGTCTTTGCACACTGCAACATTAAAAGAGAAATTAGAAAAGATGAGAATAACAGACAAAAAGATGTTAAACACATAAATATTCTACCATCTAGACCAGGCCCAATTTTCACAGCCATTACCCATTTCACAGTTGAAAGTCTGATTTCTTCTTTATTTCTTCTTCTCTGGGACCCATAACAATATTTTTCTTATCTAAAGCCAAATCTGTATTTTAAAATTAAAATCTGTGTGGAATGTAGCTCATTACAGTCAGTCATGGTCACAGTGAGGGACTTAATTATTATGCTCAGAAATAGAACAAAGCCTGTGATCCAACCTCAAGAGAAGTAAAATGTTGGTTCTCTCTCTGTGGATTATAACCCCTCTGGAGTTGAATGGCCCTGTCACAGGGGTTGCCTAAGACCATCCTGCATAGCAGGTATTTACGTTATAATTCATAACATAATGAGCAAAATTACACTTATGAAGTAGCAATGCAAACCATTTATGGTTGGGAGTCACTACCACATGAGGGAATCACAGCATCAGGAAGGTTGAAAACCACTGAAAGAAAAGAACTACAGTTTCCTAACAAAAGAAACACTCCAAACTGGGAGTTAAGGAAACTTACTCCCTGCCTAGGTCTCTGTCCTGTATGCTTTCTTCCTAAGACCTGAAACCCAGGCTCTGTCACTTCTCGTGCACACTAGGATTCATTGTCTCTAATTTTTGATGCCACAAAAATGAGGTTTAATGAGATCCCAACACAACAACACATTTTTAAAAAAACCAACCAAACAGTTATTATTTCTTAAAATAAAACAAGGTCTTGGAGAATCAGAGTCCTTGGGAATTGAAATTTCATTCTTTAAATCTACTACATTAAAACAATCAACAAGCCAACAGAATCTCACTGGGTCTTGTGGGCTGGAGAGACAGCTGGGAAGGTAAGAGCACTTGCTCTTGCAGGAGATCTAAGCTCCAGAGCCACATGACATCTCATAGCTGCCCTAACCCCAGTTGCAAAGGATCTGCTGCCCTCGTCTAAGCTGGGCGAGCTCCTGCGTGCATGTGGTGCACATATTCTCTCAGGCACACACATAAAATATAGGATGTCTCTTTAAATGGTGGCTTCGTGGTGTAAGAAGGGGGAACTGGGTATGCTGAATGCCAACATGCAAACCCCAGTCCACTGAGTCCTCAGCCCAAGTCACATTTCCAGGCTTCCCCACTGGGTTTCCCACCAGTGCCCCTGTGCTTCATTTGCACTCCAGTTCCCCTCAAACATGCCCAGCCCTACCCACCTATGCTCAGTGCTTCCATTCTCCTTCCTCAGCCAGACCTTGGCTTCTTCACAAAGTCTTTCTGGCCACGAAGTACCTCCTTATACCCACCCAAAGCATTAATTGTCTAAATCACTACTCTGAAACGAGACAGAGTTCTGCTGTCTGACCATATCCTAAAAATCCCACTAATTTATTCCCCTTCCCTCAAGGGCTGGAAACAGACAGACAGACAAACACCCTTTTACCTTGGGAAGTTACAGCGTATGACCGGTGCTTAGGGTGCAACAGCTGGCACACTGGAGCTCAAAGCTACAATGTAACTCACACTCCAGACTATGGTTACAAAGCTGTCTCACTTCTCTGAACCTTGGAACCTGCTTCTGCAGAGTAAACATGGTGACTGCTAGATACTGAATGTTTGTGTTTCCCAAAACTCACGTGTTAGCACTCTAGTCTCTGATGTTAACAGCATCACATGAGTGCTGTGAGGGGTGATTAAGAAGGTAAAACCTTCATGATTGAGTTTATTCTGTATTTCCAACCATCAGAGAAGCAGTAGATGGCAATTAACACAGAGACCCGCAATTGGCCAAGGTGTGGAAAGTTTGAGACTGTGGAATGCTCAGCCCTAAATGAAACATCCATATTCTTTCTTCCCAACGCTTGGGACAACTGCAAAAGATGAGCAAAAGACTGTAAAAGCCAGAGACAGTGTGAATGACAGTGTGAGGACAGAGAATGTCCTCTGACCACAGTGTGCAGCTGCCTGTATGAACTCACAACAGTAGTGGCAAGCCCTGCACAAACTCAAGCCAGACCAAACCACAGTATGGAGAGGGGAGGAGGACATGGAACCTCCCACAGCTGATGCCTGTAAGGGTATTTGTCACTAATAGGTCAATGTTCAGTGTAAGATCCATGGATATCTGGGCAGCACAAACTGGACTTGATAGGTGGGAGTAAAGTGGGGGGACACAAAATTGGGAGGTAAGTGATGTTGGAGCTCAGAGGAATCAGGGGAGGGGATGAAAATGTTCAAAATCCAACTCATTTTGTAAAATTGTAGTAGAAGTAGCAGTGTCCATCGTCATCATCTTCATAGTTATCATTGTCATCCAAAGATCTCTCTGATCTCTTCTATGAGGCCATAGCAAGAAGCCAGTCAACAGGTGTAACTAGGCTCCTCACATCAGAACCTGCACATGATGGCACTCTGGCATCAGACTTCAAGTCACCAGATTGCAAGAAATAAATATCTCCTGTTTCTAAGATACCTGGTCATTGTACTTTGTTACTACAGCTTGAAGGTACCAAGAGGATACATATACACAAGGCAGCAATGTATATATATATCAATGCAACAATGTATAAATCCATCCTCATGCAAGTCAGGAAAGCAGGCCCTAAGACAACCAATCACCTCCCAGCCTCTGAGATGAAAACAACATGGAAATAGCATAAAGAAAGGCTTGGATTTGGACCACAGGACTGCCATCCATGGCCTCAGGCTGTTGATCTCGATAGCTTCTGCTTCCTTTCACTTTAACAGAGAATAAAACACCATTTATACACTTGCATGCATAGCTTCAATGTGAAAGGTGAACACTATAAACAGGATGTATTATATTTAAAAATGTTGGTGGTATACATGAGTGTTGGCTCCATGTGGCACAGATAGGATATGATCACCGAGAAGCACACTAACAGCACAGGTTTGCTTTTGTTTCTACTTGACAGTGTTTCACCACGTAGCTCAGACTGGCCTGGAAATCTCCATCCTCCTGCCTCACTCTCCTGAGTGCAAGGATTAGAGACAGGCATATGCCATCAAACCCAGCTGTAGGCAAGATTTTAATGTCCAACTCTCCTTTAGCCCACCTGATGAAAACTTTCCTCAAACCTGACATCAGAAAAAGTCAAGAAAGAAGCACCTCACTTTATCTTGTATGTTTTTCTAATTTAAATAAAAAGAAAGAGCAAAAGGACCCTGAGTAGTGGCAGTCATTTACCCACTGACCACCTGCCAACCTTCATGAATATTCAAATGACCTGAACACTGGGGTGAACATGTAGCCCCACCCAGCGGGCTGGTGGCTGGCAGCACTATACACTCTTGGCATTCTAAGCTGTGGGGCCCTTACAAAAAGGCAGTTTCATTGTATGAAATCCTTAAAGAATTAATGAAAATATTTTTAGATGACAGTTTGTTGCCCAGGTTGTTTAGAATTAATCATGCCAGTATCATTTGAAGGAAGTTTATTTTGTGGGCTGCTGCACCCGCCAGGGAGTTATAGCTGCTTCTCTCTGCACCCTTTTGTATAATTCATTTTCTCCATTCTGCATGCAAATTGCTCCAATTATAGGAAACAGCTGTTAGTGGGCACATCTTCGAGTTGGAAATCTTGGGATTTTTTTTTCAGCCTCCTAAAGGAAGTGATCTGCTGTGTATTAATATTCGGTACAAGTCTGTTTTCATAAAAAAATATTTATTAACTTATACCTCAATTATTTTTAAATGTAAAATTCTCATTTACAACAAATGATGTCTATACAGTACTCTGAGTTCTTAATTAGAAGTAAATAATAGGGCCAGCAAGGTGGCTTAGTCAGTAAAGACACTTGCCACCAAACCTGAAGATCTAAGTTCAATCCCCAGAACACACACATGGCGGGGGGGGGGGGGACAGGAGAGAGGGAAAACAACCTCCTCAATCTACCCTCTGATTTCCACATGCATGAACACATGCAAATAAATTTAAATGTAATAAAAATGTTTAAAAGACATAAATTAAAACTGTGTGCATGTGTGCCAACGTACACAAGTGGAGGCTCACACAAGTGTGCATACATGTACCTAATGGAAGCCAGAGATCAATTTTGGCTGTCATTTCCCCTCAAACACCATGCACCTGTCTTTGTTTGGTTTTAGTTTTAGATTTTCAAGACAGGATGTCACTACATCAATCTGGCTGTCTTGGAACTCACTACACAGACCAGGCTGGAGTCAAACTCACTTGAGATCCACCTGCCTTTTCTTCACAAGCGCTGGAATTAAGAGTGTGTGCCACAAGGTTTCTCACTGGCCTGGTGATCATGGATTAAGGCTAAGACAACTAGACAGCAAAGCTCAGCGATCGATCTACCTATCTCCCCCCACCAATAGCTGGCACAAGAGCACAGCAATGTGCTAGGCTTTTAACATTGGTTCTAGAGATCAAATGTAGGCACTCGTGCTTGAATAATAAACATTTGTCTGTCAGGACTATCTCCTTAGCCGAAAACATTTAGATATAACCAACATTTTAAATAAGCAATATAAATATATAGTTCTCCTCAGAAACCCTGGGGACTTTCCACATGCTAGCATATTAGAATCCTAAGCATGCGCTTCTGAGCTAGTTCTATAAAAGGAGCAGAACTAGACCTGAAGACATGCAGCCAGTGGGAATAGGACTTTCCTAAAACAACTCTTCACAACAGGAGACACGTTTGGTTGACATCCCTGGGAAGCCTGATCTTGTCTGAAGGGAAATGGAGGAGCAGTGGATCTGGAGGAGAGGAGAAGTGGGGAGGAGGGACTGGGAGGAGAAGGGGAAACTGTGGTCGGGATGTAATATAGGAGAGAAGAGACTTTTAAAAGTAGGTACAATACTGATACTAACAAGCAATGTACAGCATAATGCTGACTGTACACACTCACCATTAGCTTATGTAATTTTGACCTTGATAAAATTATAAGAGGAAGAAAAACACATAGGAAGACAAAAGGCCATGACTTAGTTAACTAACAATAAGTACATCTATACTTATTAATGAGTAAACTCTTAGTCAAAATCTTACTATTCTCATTAAGAACAAAAGTTCTGAAAGGAAGATATACTTGATATACAGAAAAAAGGCTTCATAGATAAAAAATGCGATTTCATACAACAAATTATGTATACATGAAAATAAATTTAATTCACTCAATAAGTGGACTCATTTTTTTATACCAAAAAGTCCCATAGAAATCCTTTTGCAAACCCAAAAGACCTTCATTTAAGCTTTAAAGACACTAGTAGGCAATAGTTTTCTCACTATTCTTAAGAACACAGCTGGTAAATTTCACTCCAGAGCAGTTCTCTAGACTGTCTGCTTAGACAGTATGATTTATGCTGATCTGAATACTTCTATAACAAATATGGCCCAGTTGCTCATTGATAATTATTGGTTTTACTTTATTTACTGCACAGAGCCATTCAGGAAGGAAACACAACACCAGTCTCTTTCTATATAGACTGGCTATTATCACAACTTTGTGCCAATTGTTGTTCCAACTTGAGCCTTTTTGGACCCTTTCCCTTCCCATTTCAGTCCCACCACATCAGAGTCCCCAGCAGTGTAGAACACAGGGTCCTGCACAATCCATCTTATTGTCCCAAATGGTCTCCTACCAGCGTCTGAAAGTCTAGAGCCAACGTCTAAGAGTCTGAGCATCGGGGATAGCTCACCGCACTGTTCCTAAATACGGTCTACGCCTGGACAGTATGACAGTCTAAAAAGAACAAAAATCAACAGTTGGGTTTTGTTTTTGTTTTTATAGGAACACATGGACACATACTCGAGTGCACATGTGTGACACACACACAGATAGACACACATATTCATTACTGCTTCTATTTTGACTGTTTCTAAACAACAAAGAAAAGGGGTTAGAGAATAACATTGGACAAATTTTGAACTGTGTTGTGGAGTTTTTCACCTTGTTCATCTAAAAGCTCAAATGCAGTTCTAAAATATAATCCTTTCCAAATATAACAAATAACTATGTGAACACAAGCACACTTTTTTCATAAAGCTTTAGAAACCGCAACTAAACACAGTTAACTGACTGGGGTAATGCTGGACCACCAGTCTCCTTCCTTCACAGCCACAAGGCCCAACTCAAACACCACTTCCTCCAGAGAACCTTCTACTAATACTCTGAAACTAAATGGCAACTTTCCTTTTATTGATTCTTCTATATTTCTTATTGTACAAAACTAGTGCATCGTGGTGTAACTGCTACCTATCCAAGGGATAATCCCTCATTTATGAAACCAGGTTGAATTAATAAAATGTAACTTTAATGTAAGCTTCAAAGAGTGGGAACTGTATGAACCTGGGAGTTAGGAAGAAGAGAGCCAAGGCTGAGATGGTGAGCAGAGTGTCACAAAAGCAATTATGGAAGTCAGAGCATATGAGCAGACATTTTGAAAATGGCGGCACAAAAATAATAGGAAAGCCTATGGGGTCTAAGTTACACATGTAAAAGAAGGTCATTCATGTCACAGAGCTGCAGGACAGTCCTAGAGTTAAACTAAGGGCTCCCTACCCTAAGCTGGCCAAATGACTCAATAGCCCAAACAATGACCTCACTGGCTGGTAACTGAGAATCTTGATGTACCTGTTCAGAATACTTTTAGCCTCCCTGTGTGTTCTGATTTGTACAGGGAATGTCCCCACAGAATCCTGTACTTGAACACTCGGCTCTCGCCCTGTGGGTGGTTATAGAACCTTTAGGAGGTATAACCTTGATGGAGGAAAGGGGTCACTGATGGCTTTGAGAGTTTATAGCCTCTCACACATCCTGCCCTCTCTGCTTCCTGTGTGTGTGAGATGTGATCTTTCAGCTCCCTGCTCCAGCCACCCACTGTCATAGAATCCACGGTCACTCCCCCTCTGGGATCATGAAGCCCGAATAACCTTTTTCTGCTGCAAGTTGCTTATGGTCAGGATATTTTATCGTGGGCATAATAGTGACTGATATAATCTTGTTATAAACATATACATGCTTTTTGTTTTGCTGTGGTGCTGGGGATCTTACTCTGGGCCTCGTGTATGTTAGTGTATGTTACTTGTAATATGTTACTCTATCAATTGAATGACATCGCCAGCCTTTTATAAAGAATTTTCTCAAAGTGATCCAAACCCAGGTCGCTAAAGTTAAGCCAATATATATCATTTTAAGAAAATACACAGTCTTAAAACAGGACTTCCTTTAAATCCAGTTCCTCAAGGAACTTATTGTTACAAATGAACCAGCAAAACAGAAATTGTCCCAAACTAGAAAACAGTATAAATTGTTAGGAAATAATCAACAATCCTTCAAGCTAATGTTGATCTTTATCCTAGCAACTTGTCCTACATTTCCTTCATAAGCACATGAAATTGCTTTTACAATTTTAAACCATTAACCCAATGGGAATAGACTTCCAGGCTAATTGGATGGGAAAAGGCAAAAAAAAAAAATATGTCTTTATAAAGTTCATACTAGAGACAAACCTAATTTTTATGGAGAGTTATTCAGATAGAAAAATACTGACTGAGTTTTTTATCTCATGGAAGATTGTCTTCCTAGCACTGGAGAGACTGCAGTGGGAGAGCAGGGAGTTAGAGGGCAGGGCGGGCCACCTATGGGGAGCTTCTCTCCCTCCCCCATCCCCTTCTCTCTCTTTCCCTCTCCCTCAAAACAAAAGGATAAGGGGGTGGAGGGAGAAGAAAAAAATCATCAAAATCTCAGACAGAATAGTCACATTTCAGGTCTGTCTGAAAAGGGAGCATCTGCTACATGGAGAATGACCTTCCAGGAAAGCAACTGAGAAATGTTCCCAGTGCTACAACCCCAGAAAAGCTGTCTCTGAAATATAGCTCCTTTCTGTAGCCTTTACATTTTTATTCTAGGATTAATTCATATATGTTTTCTTTATATAAAGGTTTTGTTTGCATGCATGTACGTATGTATTATGTGATCTACATATGTACCTGGTGCCCACCAAGTACAGAAGAGGATGGTAGATCCCTGAAACTGGAGTTAGAGATGATGGTGAGCTCCCTTGTGGATGCTGGGAATGGAACCCAGGTCCTCTGCAAAAACTACTGAGCCATCTCTCCAGTCTTCCTTCTTCATTTTTTTAACCAAGTACATAAGAAGTCAATGAAGAGTCCTATTTTTTTTAATAACACTTCAAGATTTCATTATATGAAAAAGTCCTCTGACACAGTGTTTCACCCAAACCCATGCCCCCACAACTGAGGCTGACTTTTATTCTGAAGGGGAAAATGCTTTTGAGGCTAGGGGAAGACTAGAGAAGGAAGAAAAGAGGCACATAGAAGATACTAAGGGACAGAGTTACCAAGAAAGCAGAGCAACAATAGAACAGGCTGTGGCAAGGAGAATGGGAGTTCACAGAACCACAGTCCTCTCAGGAGAACATGTATAAGATTTAAAAGAAGCAAAGGACACGGGCACTGGCTGGTCTGGCACAAACAGAAGTGGCATTTACATTGATACACAGAAAGAGAACAGCCACCATAGAGAAAGCCCTCCTTACCTGGCCTCTCAGAGCTTCTTCATCTCTTACCTGGCTTTTCCTGTTTCAGGCGAGGCCACTTGCTCTCTCCTGCATCTAACCACATCCTGACGCCACCTTGTACACCTGTACAGGCTATGCAGGTTTGCCTGTCACTTCGCAGTCTCATCTCTCACACCTTACCTTTACCAATGCTACAAATTTCCAAGACAGCAATGATTCCTCCTAGGGTTTGATAACCAGACACAATTCTTAGGAATATGTATAATGAAGTTTTGAATGACAAACTTTAAACAAATATCTGTCCCTTAAAAAGCCTTCAGACTGAGGAATTTTAGGCATGAAAAGTGAGTTTTAAGTGCAATTTAGGAAAACGAAAAAGATCATAATTGCAGAGCTATCTTTTCAGGGCAATCAATGTAAAAAAACAGCATGGTTCACAAGAGAACAAGAGCGATGACTGTTCACAATACCAACAGAGAAAAGTTTAGATTTTCTCAAGCATATGTTCATATTTTAAAAAGGTAGCATTCAACTGAGATGAGTTTTCCCCTTGAATCAGTATACAGTGTCTTCAGAGTTACTTTTAAAAGTGGTACTATAATATTCTCTCCTATAGCACACAATTCAATTTCTTATTCTTACAATTTATTCTTTTCCCAAGGCAGAGGACAATAAAATGGTGTCATACACAAGAGAGCTGCCAGCTGTGCTCCAGTGATAGACATGGCCGTGCATTATGAAGTAATCAAATATAATAAATCAAATATGGAACCCATTTCCAACAAAAATAAACAGCTGAGACCACCATAATCAAACTTCACAGAAACACCAAAAGAGGACAATTCAGCAAGGGCAGTGACTTAACTTCTCACTTCTCAATTAATTTCTGCTTTATTCTCTTTCCAGTGGGGGAGGGGGCTTCTAGGAAAGGGTCAGAACCTGCCCCGAGTTTACAGAAAGGGTGGAAAAGAGCAGGAATTCTTTGTAGCATCTTATGGACTCTGCTTTTTTGGTCTCTGCACACCATTATCATTGAGTAGCTTATCCAAGTGGGAGTGCTTTAGCTCCAAGAACAACCAGAATCAGAGAGCAGGAAAGAAAAATAAAACAACAAAATCCCCAATTCTCTTTTTGCAAAAAGAAACAACAGTATCCAAACAATACACAGGAAAACACCATTGTCCTAAGTAGACAAGGGGTAGGGAGGACAGAAGGCTGGAACAATAGGAAGCAAGTGGAGATGCTGATGGGAATGACTACTGTGCAAACGAGAGCCCACTGCTGAGACTTCTCCACGATCAGGTAAGATCAGGTATTTTGCTCACCTAAATCAAGGGCTCACTGGGAAACTGATTTCAGCAACAGGCTTATAGCAAGGAGGAGATAGAGAAGGTGGGAAAGAGGAAAGAGCCATCGGACAGATGGACAAGAGCATAGTGACCAAGAACCAGAGCTGCTGAAAGGGACTCCCTGGACACAAATCCACCTTGGACATTCACATGATACACGCACTTCCATCATTTATAGAATGAGAGGGATGCTATTTTTCCTACTTCATACAGCTCCTGCACACTTACAGACAACAAAGAGATAATCCTACTAACCCCAAGAACATTCTGGAAACTGAGGTACACCCAGAGATCTAAAAGTATTCAGATACAAACTAAAAAGCATGGAAATGTATTTTGGACTTTCCTAAAATCCTTCTCCAGAGCACCATAAAATACACACATTTGTAGTTAGTTTAATCATTCTCAGCTAATATTTAAAGTATACTGTAAAACTGGAGTGCTGGAATACTGCAACAGAACAGACTAGAAAATGGAAATGCAATCCCAGTTTAAGTCCCACGCTGTAGTAAAGGAAAATTAGCAGGAAATCAAGAGACATGTATCTGCTTCCAAGTCCCTTTTAAACACTGGCCTTGGACTACTGTCATTAAAAAGAAAGCAGCATCCACTGCAGAGGCAGCTTCAGCATCCAAACCTCTACTATTCCAAAGACAGTGTATAGGCGACTTCTAACGTAAAACGGAACGCGGAATGTGTTTTAGGAGCTTCAATTAAGCACAAAAGATCTATCAGCTAATTATCACATCTGTTATAACAAAATTCAGAAAACTGAAATAAAACAAACAAGGATTCAGTATTACACTTGAGTGAGTGTGAGTGTGTGTGTGTGTGTGTGTGTGTGTGTGTGTGTGTGTGTGTGTGTCTATGTCTGTATCTGTGTGTCTGCCTGTCTGTCTACCTGCCTGCTGCCTGCATTTGTTTGCTTATGGAAGATGGAGACTCCGGTCTCAGGTAGCCTAGGCTGGCTTTGAACTACGTAACTAAGAAATACTTTATGTTCCAGATCTTTGTACTTCCACATCCTATATGCTGGGGTTCCAGGTAGGCACCACCATGCCAAGTTTTGTATTTCGTTTTACAGTTCTAGGGGCTGAACCTAGCTGCAGACAAACATGGCAGACAGGTACTGTAGGACTGAGCTACACACTCAGCCCAGCACTTGAACTGTTTCAAGTGTGTTCTGGTAAAGGCTTTTTCATAACCAGAGACAAATTTTGTTTTTATTAAACCATTAAAATAATACTGGTTTTTTAAAACAGAGACTGCCTCATGAAAAATTCTATCAATTAGATTTTCATTCTCTCATTGCCATTCTTACTGTGGAGTCAGATTAAATCTGCCGAACAACACCCCATTTCACATATATAAATCAAAACAGAAATTTCATTCCTTAGGACTTGATATAATTGAGTTATAGTAGCATATCAACTCAAGTATTAAAAAATGAAACAACAGGAAACATTGGTAGCATTTGTGAGAAACGCCAGGCTTTTAGAGGGGTAGAACAGAAAATTAAATCAACTGTCTGCACATTAGGCATAGTGCATTATGTAAAAAGCTCTTCAGCGGTGTGATTTTAGTATATATTGCATTTGCAGTAACCCCTGTTCTTAATCACATTGAAGCCTATTATATTACTTCTTAAATACAAAGCACCCTGCCACAGTGCAGTCAATCTTAATAGTATTCCTGACTGCACATATAAAAGATAGGTTGATGAATAGGTTTATGCCCAATTGAAGGAGATGGGACAGCTCAACAGAGATTAAATAAATCTCCTGCCAGTGGCTGAATCTTAAACCCAAAGAGAAGAACACAACTCAAACCAAATTTCATAGGCAAAGGTCAAAGAAGATACTAATTAAGACTGTAACTTTAAGAGCTGCTGGCATTCACTGAGGGTAATTCTGAAGGGAAAGTCTTCCCTTGCCAGAGAAGCATGGTAGCTTTCACTGAGTGTGTCCCATGATAAAATGTAACTCAGATGGAGGTGATCACCCTAGGAACCTACTCCTGCTACAAAGCTATTAGACCTTTTGTGTAAACCTACACACACACAATTTCTCCTGTTTCATCATACCTTAAAAATAAATCCTAGATTTAAAGAAGTAACATATTAATTGAAATGAATTTTGATAATAGCTGTTATCTATCAACAGTTTTTACAGCTCCTGATCCTTTTGTTTCCTGAATGTCCTGCCAACAGTTCTGATCCACCCTACAGAGGAGGCACAGGGATGGCTGACAGCCTCTCCCTACATCCGGAACCTACAGAACTGAATACAAACTTAGCCATACAAAAATGTGGGGAATACAGAACAAGCTCAAAAGGAAAAAGAATTTTAATGTAAGAATCATTTTTTGAAATACTGTCATCACACAAAGAGAAAAATCCAGGCCTGTTTAAATTTTGTATGGTTCATGTTTTACAGAAATTATTCTTTTGGGAAAAGGGTCAGCTGGGGAGATAAAAATGAGGGTAATGGGGTGAACATGATGGAGTGTATATACACGTGCTCAGGTACGGTAACTATGGATACTGTCTCATCAACTAATATACAGTAACAGATTTTTTTCTTAAATAACCAAGGGTGGGAAACTATTCTCTGTTTTTATGCTGTTTTTCCTATGTTGAAAACCCACTATCAATTTTAGTTTCTCTCCCAAACAGGCACACACTGTACCAGGATACTGATATCACCTAATGAACTAAGTCACATAAAGTACTATACCGTGCACATATAATGGTTATTGTTATTTTTCTAGTTTTATTATCTTATGTATATGAGTATTTTGCCTGCATGTGTATATGTGAAACATGCACATGCCTGGCATCTGCAGAAAACAGAAGCGGGCATCACACAGGATTAGAGTTACAAAGGATTATGAGCTGCCATGTGGGCACTGGGAATCAAACCTGAGTCCTCAATAAGAGTTAGCCAGCGTTATTAACTGCTGTGCCAACTCTCCGATCCTGTTACTTTGTTTTTATGAAAGATGCCGATTGGTAGATAAACCATAATTCCATTGACTGTAATCTGGGGTTCAAAAAGGTAGAGACCAAGCAACAGAACTTGATTTAACAGGAAGGTGTTAATATTTTATAATGATAATTTATTTATAAATAAATGCATTTGCTCTCCCACATACCCTCCCTCTAAATAAGTGCAAATGAAACATTGTCAACATGCTATATTCTTCCCTACTATGGCAAACAGCAGTAAGATACCCAAAGACAGAAAATTTAACATCATTTCTTCCTTGAATATAGTATTACAAGTTTGATTTATTTCACTGAATCCCTGAGAGATCAGTGATGTCACATAGATCCGTAACAAGGAGAGAAGAGCAGAACCTGCCAACCACCCCTTCCTACAGACAGAACATGACAACTTAAGCAATTTACTCCGAAGTTGGAAAGCTAATTCCTGGCATTCAATCAATAAGATATTTATTAATGGCTTCTGTGCCCAACATTCTCTGCTGGATGCTTAGATTTAAAGTATTTTCTTCTTTCTGCTAATTTCTCTCCTTAATTTTTTTTACAAAAATAACTTTTATATAATAAAAGAAAAACTTTATGACACTCACAGGCTCAAGAAGAATTCATACACAAATAGTATGCCTGGAATTTGAATTATTCATGGTGTCAAGAAAGACTGAAATCTAGTAGTACCTCCTGTGTGTACAACCCATACCTTAACAAGACATTAACAGCTCAGTTCTACAGAGAAACCAGGTATACAGCTAGCTAGTTAGTGTTTTCGCTTCTCTGCCACTTCCTACCCCATAGTAACTAACTTTAGACAAGTTCACATAGGCTCGCCCTACATCTGATTCTTCCAACCACATATAGCGAAATACAAGGCTTTGCAGATCCATTGTAAATAAATTATGTATTTTATGACAAAAAAATTTTTTGTGAATATTAAAATCCTACCAGTAGTAGTGTCGTATTTTGGTTGTTTCTTGACACAGGGCCTCTCTATGTAGTCCCAGCTTGCCCAGACTTCACTATGTAACTAAAGGCTGGCCTTGAACAAAGCTCCCTCAGGTTCCAAGTAAGGAAGTCAGAGCCAGGAGTCCACACACCAGGCTGAAATACTTGTCTTAATACAGAAATATTTCATCAACATACTGATACACTTCTACACAAGAACAGAGACATGGTACCATTTAGTCAAACTTTCTAACCAAGAGTTAAAGGTTAGAACTTAATATGTTGCCCGGCATTTTGTGGATATAGAACACTAGTAGGAACAGATATACCAACACAGTAAGGAAAGTGAAGACTTAAAAACCTACGATAAAGATGGCATGATGCTACTAAACTCTAGCATTAAATCAACAATGTTGAACGAAGATGTTTCCTTTCTTATAAATATGGTTCATTTGAAATTCTTACCTTAATTTGCTGTTTTACTTTCTTACGATCTCAGACTTCTCAGGCATAAGCTTCAGCAGTCTGCTGTCCTAAACCCTGAGTGATTCTGACATGCTCAACTTTGAAAGCCAAGAGACTGCTGCAAACGGTCACCATGGTGAGAGAAACAATCCATTCTTGACCTCTGTCCCTGTCTCTGTCTCCCCCACCCTCTTTTTCCTTATCACCTGACTAGCATCACTGTTTGCCCTAACCCTGTAGCTAACATCCCTTTCTCACACATTAACTTTTAGTGACCACAGTGTTCTGTATAAACACCCTGTAAAAAGTCCGTTTCTAATACTACTTCAATGTCAAAATCATAATATCACCAAATGTGATTTTTAAGGAGCAAAATGAAACACTGAAGAGTAAACAGGCCCCTCCTGTGTTAATACTCTCTTTCAACTCTGTAGCTAAGTAGGCCAGCCTGGCCTTAAACTCACAACCTTCCTGTATCACACACTTAGGCATGTGCCACAGTGCCCAGCAAGCTTATGGTTCAATAATACAGTAATTAATATAATACTTAATACAATAACAACACAGGAAGTGCTTGGCTGTTTGAGCTCTCCTGTCAGGAATGGAAGCTCATGTAAGGGTCTTCTAGACCTGAGATGCCAAACTGTTACTTACATTATAGGACGGGGCCTAAAATTCAAACTGAGTTCACCAGACAGGACTCAACTTTTCCCAAAAGGAGTATCAAGATCAGAGTAATTCCATCATATCACTGCTATGAAATCTGCAAGTCTTATTTAAATTAAAAACAACAAAATAAATCAAAAAGAACAAGGGAAAGAAGGATAATGAGAACAATTTAATCAACTGAGAACAAACTGGCTGCCAGCGGCTTCCCAACACTAGCTCAAGCCTGGCCAGCACACAACACTGAAATACAACACATAAATAAGTATTATGCAACTTGCAAATGAGTACTGTTCTTTCTAGTCATTGCACAAATACAATGTGTTTTGCCATACTCTCCACTGATGTCTGTTCCTGGAAGGCCAGAGATGATGCCCAACAGAAGAGTCAAATGCTTAATGACAAGACTAAAGTTGACTTGCCCAAATGGTTACAATGTGGCCAGGCCATCTCCAGACAGGGTGCTGATCTTGCTGCAGCTGCTTCTGGTTACACATGCCATCTAGGAGTTTTTTCTCTTTCCCGTGGATCCTGTATCCCTCCCCCCCAAACACACACACACATGCATGTGCACTAGCTCACTAGCTTGTACACATACACATGTCCACACATATAATTATATAATTCTGAAGATCCCATGCCCATGCCACCAGGGCCAGCTGTACAGGGCTGCCCAGACAAAGTACAGAGCTACTCTCCCAAGCTTCCCTAAGAGCTTGAGAGTGAAAGAGGTAGCTCAGGCCCCAGGTGTGGGAGATCTGGCCCCAATGGCCAGGCCTGCAGGAGCCTGAGAGTGTTAGCTCTGCCTCTAGCCAGCAGATGCTACAAGCAGGAGAGCTGGCCCCAGTGGGAGAGCTGGCCCTGATGGCCCCAGTGCAGGAGAGCTGGTAGGCTGAACTTAACCACCCAGGCCCAGATCCAGAGCTTTGAGTTGGCCCACCCCAACATCTATCCCATCTAGAACTGCTGGATCCAAAGCTGCAGGATATCTATGACACAGGGCAAAAACAGGTTTTCGAGGAGTAGTCCAGGTGGGGGTCCAGTACTGAGAGAGGAGCAGAAGCCCAGAGGCTTCAGAACAGACCAATGACTTGTGAAAATGAACATTTGCAAATACATCTGTTTGGGCAAAAGGGTATACTGTGTGACACACCACAGTTTTCACAGGGAGATGTTTACGTTGTTGTTATATTCTTTATTTTATTGGGGGGCGGAGGTTGCAAGGGCAGAGGGCAGATATGGAGGGATGGGGAAAATGAGTGGGATTTGGGTGTATAAGGTGAAATTCACAAAGAATCAATAAAAAGTTAAAAATTAATAATTTCTGAAGATCTCAACATCATTCCTATGCCTTGTCAATGGCCTGATTGAAGCAAAGGATTGTTCAGCAATTTCACCGTAAGACCACAAAGAAATGTTTATGATAATCTATTTAAATAAATGACTTACTTGAATAAATTGGAGGGGTGCTTGCTATGGTGGTATAGAGTTAGAAGACTACAGTATCTTGGGAGTTAATTACATTAATTTCCAAATAAAGCTGCATGCACATTTTATTTACAATGACTACTTGACCCTCAATTAATATTTATTACATCAACTCAATTACTTTCAAGTTATTACTAAAAAATGAGCCTTCCCTCTGTTCTCGCTTTGCCTCTGAGCATGGATCTCAGGGCTCGCAAACCACAAACCTCACTCTGTCCCCCAAGTCTCTGCCTTAGTTTAGCAGAGGACCACGATACTATGTATTAACTTCGCTTTTTATTACTGTCTTTTCATACAGTATAATTTGATCACATTTCTGTTCCCCAAATCCTCTCAGATCCTCCCCAATTCACTACCTACCCAACTTGATAATCCTCCTTCCCCCTCTTCATCTCCTCCCTCCTTTCTAACAAAAACAGCAAGAAACAAAACCCACAAAAGCTGCTATTTCAGTGTCTGGGAGCTTCGCTGCATTGGCTTGCTGGAGGCCATGCCAGGCATATTCCATCCTGGCTTAGGTAAATATTATAAACAATGCCGTTAAGTCTAGCTACTGGTTCAAAACTGAAGGGGCCAAACTGCAGCTGAATGAGAAAAGAGAGGAAAAGAAACAGACCAGTCTTCTAAGATACTACACGCATGAGGAAAATTTTCTCCTGTAGCTAATGAAATGATTATGAAGGCTAGTTAACTAGTTATGAAGATTAGAAAGCTGATTATGAAGACAGCACCTATGAGTACTTGGAGGAAAACTACACTTATTTATAAGAATATGCACAAAGATCTTTATTCCAAACTCCACCAGAACTTCTTGTCTATTTTTGAGTGGATATACAAGGGTATACAGTGGCTTAATGGCTTCATGTAAGTCCATCTAACACTCAAAACTGATCTAGAGCAACCAGTGCTTTGAATTCACCAAAAGACCATATGCCTGGCATGGCCTCCAATAAGCCAATGCAACAAAGCTACCTGGCCCTGAAATAGCAGCAAGAGAACAGAATGGAAGAACGAGCCGCTGCTTAAGACGTTATCTATATAAATACCAGAATGATGTATATAACCTTAAAGGCTCAAGTTAAAGCCATTCGTATGGAGGAGAGAGCTGATCGCAAAAACAACACGGCAGAAATGCTGAGCACATCATGGCGCATGGTGACGCTCTTTGGCAGTTAACCTTACATAATGCAAAAGAAGACGGCCAAACACATGTCCCTTAATAGTTCACCTAAATGGCCTGTCACATAGTCTTAACAACATCTTACAATGATATGGCATTGATTCTTCTCTCTTTGATCCATAATTAATTTTATTAACCTTAGTGGTATAATTCCAAACTCTGATCTATTATATCAAAAATACGGTAACAAATCACTCTCAGTTAAGTAATAGGTAAGATTATGTGACCTATATTAAAGTTTCATAAAACTGGCCATTTATTATGCTGCTATAGTGAAATGAGTCATATTCACATTAAAGGTAATCCATCAGAATCAGAAATAAATCATTAGTAACTTATTAACTATGATGCTTGAAGCATTAAAAAAGCAAAGCAAAAAAACCAAAGATCTTTGGTTTAAGAATGGATAGACCTCATTTTTATATTGATTTTATGAAGAAAACCTCAACTAACTTTCATTACATCGACCTTAATTTTTCCAGGACTTAGTGTACATTAAATATGGAGACCACTGATGCATCGATATGGTCTTTCTCTAAAATGTATATATTTTATTTTGACAGTTTGAAGACAGCATATCAGTAAAGCTGTGCAACATGGGATATTTTAATTAGTAACAAAATCAACCTACTGGAGCAACCATGTATCTCACTAATACTGAACATATTTTCCTAAGTGGAAAATTTTAGAGTGCTACCTAAAATTTTACCCCCCAGTGATTTCACATTTATTTTGTCAGACCAAAATTTCTATCTCAACATTCCTGCTTCTGTTTACTAAAGACATTTCTGGATGTCACATGATTAACAGAGCTTTTTAAAAAGTAGGGGGAAGGTACTTGAGAAATGTGCACATTATTGATTTGGTACCATCTCTCAACACGTTGTTTATTTGGTTGGTTGGTTTGTCTGTCTAAGACAGGGCCATACTATGTAGCCCTCACTGACCTAGAAATCTGTCTTCCAAGTGCTAGAATTATAGGCATATGCCCCCTTGCCAAGCCTTTCTCTGTGCATCCCGAGCAGGCAAACAAGTTTGACTTTTAAGGGAGCTAAAGACATTCAAATTAGAGAATGCTGTTGAGCAGAATCCCTGACAAAAACATTTCATTCTAGTAAGTAGATGCTGTAATTCACAATAGTCTAGCTTCTCTTGGACTTCAGCAAGCCTTCTATACAGGTTCCTATGTGACATAAATCTAAGTCACATCGTTTATATCTTTCAACCAAAAGAGAGTAACACCTTAGATCAAAAGTTTAGGGAACTGGGGAGTTTAGAAGACCCAAAGTCTTAGGTTCAATGACCTCACTGAAAACAGAAAAGCAGGAACAAGAGGGGGAGTTTGAGAACACCATAACCGTAAACTAGAAATTAAAAGTGTACAGACTCTATAACTAACTGGTCACTCCACTAATCGTACTATATTTGGTTCAAGGTCACCAGAAAATACCAATGAAAACTGATCTGCTATTTAAGATGAAAACTTTACTTTCCAACACACTATATTATCTTGAAGTTCAGATATGCCCAACTAAAGTGGTGCTTTCATCCAAAAGACTGGCATTTCATTGATTTCTCAATATCAAACACAAATTTATTTCTAGGAATGATTATGATAAAAATTATTAATTGATGAAATGCCAAGATTTAAATTCATGTCAAAGCAGCAGAGCATTTTTATGATTCAATTTTCTGTTTTTATTCTATTACTTAAAGGCAATCCTCATCTGTAAGTAAAGGCCAGGCTTCCAAACCAACAAGTATCCGCTGTTGTTTTTAACATGTTATAAACATGCTATAAATAGCCTGTCTGACAATTTCACCTTTAATTGATCAGACATTGACCAGAGCCGGGATACATTTCTGTCTCCTCCCTTCCCTGGGGCCCAGTAGGATGTACTGCTGGAGGGATTTCATACAAGTTTTAAATGTCTTGGTCTTAGATCTGATCTTTTTTTGAAACTGTGGGTTCTTTCTTATTAAATTCTACTTGCCAGAAGAACACTAAACAAGAATAAAAAGTCTAAAATGTTGACTGCAAGACTGCGTCGTGACAGAAAATTTCAAAGCTTTTTTCCTTAGTCAACAAACACTACAAATTACTTGTGCCAGGGTCTTAAAGCAGTATTTTAAAAGAATCAATAAACAACCTGAGGCTCTGCTTTGCCACAACATTTAGTGTTCAAACTCTAATGAAACCTCTCTTTTCCCCAATGAAAGACCTTTGACCATGGACCACCACTTCAAGGAAGCAACTTGCTATAGGAACTGAAGCTGACAGCTGGTCCTGATGAACATATTCTTTCAATGACCCAAAACCAGGCCTGGGTTTCTTGACCCAAGGATGAGCCCTGTAATTTCTTCCTAAGATGAAATGTCTATGAAATAAAGGATATAGCTCGTGTTCCTTCTGTTCCTAGTTTATTTTCCAGTGAACTACTGACAGGTCCCAAGGTGTTTTGGATATGCATCTAATCCTAATAATGGGAAGAGTGTTTACAAGTTCATGCTAGCCTTAAGATGTAATGACCAATCACTACACTATGAAAGCAATGAGAGTTTTCTAGAGGTTTAAATAGTTGGTGTTATTGTTAATTTAGTTGTAGAGGAAGTATGCAGCCCTTGCCAACTTCATTCTGTCTTCTTCACAACTGCAGGAGGAGGAAGTACAATCACTGTCTAGGGTAAATCAAGGAAAATAGTCTCATTCGAACATGACAGGCTCCTCAGGGCTGCCATAGAGCTAACCACAGCTGTGCTTCCAGTGTGAGAGAAAGTGGGCCCTTCTGCAGATCTACAGTCCTAGATTCTTATGTACCAGCAATAGTGGGGGGGGGGGGTGTTAAAAAGAGAATTGTAGCTGATACTGAGACGTTGCACACACTGTAGGATTTCACTACAGAGATGCTGAGGAGAAGGAAGTAAACTCCACAAAAACAGTTGTCTTGCCTATTTATAATGGACCTTATGCCTACAGAACATCTACCATAAAATAAATACAAAATAGCCAATATCGGTTAACTGACAGAGTCTAAACTATAGAGTAGGACCCTGTGCCCTGTCAAAGAACAGTTCAAACAACTGGTCAGAGTCATATAAAGTCCTAAAAGTCAGATCAGGTGACACCTGTAATCTCCTCATTCAGAAGACTGAGGCAAGAGTTGAACCAAGGCCAGTCTGGGCTACAAAGTACAACCTGGGAGAAGGGGGGGTCTCAGCTCAAAGACAGACACAAACAACTTTGTCTTTCTCTCCTAAAAATTATGAAACAGAGCTACAGCAAGGTAGGAGGAGTGCAGAGCTGAAATGGGCACCCTGGTTTCAAACTCTAAATCCATTACTCATTCTATGATTCAAGCAAGTCATGTGTGGCTCTCAATTTTGCTTATAAGTAACAAAGGAATAGCATTCACTCACCCACAGTCTGGCGGTATTCAGAAAGGAGGCTATGCACATGAAAGCTCCTATGGGGACTGATGGCAGCACACTGAGAGAGACAGCACACTGAAAGAGACCTGGAGAACTCTCCATTGTCTCATTTGTCTTGTTTTGTGCCCCCAGTGTTTGGTTGGTTGGTTTTTGGTTTGGTTTGGTTTTGGTGGGGTTGTTTGTTTGTTTGTTTGTTTGTTTTTGTTTTCTGTAGAGCTTGTTTTAAAAACAAAAACAAAACCGGGCCTCGTGAAGCCTAGGCTTCAGCTGAATTGAAGTTCCATCTCTTGGAATTTTCCACAGAGGGCCTGGCTGGGCTCAGCAACTCTAGAGAGACTGACAAGCTATAGGGACAGTTCAGATCAGAAGGCTCTCAATTAAAGAGATCCCACTCTGCCCTCATCTGGCAGGGCCTGAATTCCTTCTCTTATGTTATTACTAACATGATGAATCTCTTTAATTAGCAAGGGCTAGGTAATTTGGAAGGAACTACTTAAACTGGTTTCCTTTACAAGTTTAATGGTTCTAAAACAACTTAATGCTGCTGGCTGAGTGCTAGGGGGAGGGGAGGACTGCCTCTTTTTATGTTCTCAGGCTTCTTATGAAAGTTTTAAACTTCGTACTTATGTTCCAAGGAAATTTCTGTGGAGAGTGTCTTTTAAGCACTAGAATTATTTCACTAATTAATTTACCTTTTGTTGTTGTTATTACTGCTGGTTTCTCTTTACTTTTACACCAAACTATTTGTCTTTTTTTTTTCTTTTCCCCACCCCCAGTTTTTTTGAGACAGGGTCTCATGTAGCCCAGGCTGGCCTCAAAGTTAAGTCATAGCTATCTTTGAACTGATCTACCTTGTCTCTACCTCCCAAGAGCTATGATTACAACCATAAGCCATCACATCTGAATTTTTTTTATATACAGATGGTTGGGGTCTTTCTCTCTCTCTCTCTCTCTCTCTCTCTCTCTCTCTCTCTCTCTCTCTCTCTCTCTCTCTCTCTTTTCTTTTTTTAAACCACAGGAGAGAAAACAAGAAATCTCTCCATTTATATCTCTCCATTTATCTTTGAAAGAGATTAGAAATTTTTCAAATGTCAAGTTCTTACTTGAAACCTTCCTTGGGGAAAAGCTAAATTATTTGACTTAAAGCAAGCAACTTAGGGAGCAGAAAAGCAAAGATAATGAGAGTAAGAGTTCTGCTTCGCCAATAACCATGTAGCTACAAGATGTCCTATGAGTGACTCCAGTCCGTAGTGTTCCTGTGCCTGTTTCTTTAGAAATGACACCAATATCTGGTCTAGGTTTCCTTCCTTGGCTGTGAATAACACTTTTTATATTTTATAAAAAAGTAAAAGTATTTTGGAACAAAAGAATATTTTAAAACATTTAAAGTAACACACAGATCATGCACTTGCTTACGTGTATAACCAACTGGTTAAAGACCTTGAATTCCTTTCCCACCACTAATGACGCTGTCATATATATAACGTAAGAGGCCTGGGCCAGCAAGATGGCTTTAGACAGTACAGGCACCTGTCACAAAGCCAGAGGACCTGAGCTCCCTGAGACCCAACATGGAAGCAAGAAACAACTGACTCCCAAAGGCTGTTCTCTGAACTCCACCTAAGTGCTACAAGCACCTCTCCAAACATGTACACCACATGATAAATATATAAACGAACAGTTTTAAGTAGCAGGGAGTTAGTTAAATGTCCACCAACACTGTCTAATGCCTGTGATCTTTCCAAGCCTCCTCAGTGCAGAACTGCCGAAGGGCCTGAGTTAAGCTTCTGGTGTTACTACAATGGAAATGGGAAGACGCCACAGCCTGTAACAGGGCACAGTCCTTTCTACGAAGGAAATACTTTATCTGTTCTTTACCTCCACCAAATTCTTTCTTCCTCTCACTCTTCTGGTTTTTGCAAAGCAAGTTGAGAATAACAAACACATGGAGGCAACTGTGAGAATTAAGGACAGAGCTACAGCTGCGAATAAACGTGACCTAGCCATGGTGGCTCATACCTTTAGTCTCAGAACTTGGGAGGCAGAGGCTGGAGGATATGTGAGTTTAAGGCCAGCCTGGTTGATAGAGACAGTTTCAGGACATCCAGGGCTATACAGAGAAACCCTGTCTCAAAAAAAGAAGAAAAAAACAGTATCTGCAAATGGGTCAAGATTCTTCCGTGTGTTGGATAGTCAGTGCAGGCCCTTCTAGGAACATCACAGAAATCTTGTTCTTCAGGGCACCATGTGTTCTGTATATAGCTCAACGCTTTCAAGAAGGTAACGGACTGACTGAGAGGACAGTGAAGTACTGTCTGAGTGAACAAGTCCCTGTATTCTTTCCAAGATGACAAAGGTCCTCAGCTAAAGGCCCACTCATCATCTGACTCAGAGTGTGTCATAACAAGGATGCCAGATACTCGGTTCTTTACTGGCCACACAAACAATGCCCACATATAAAAACAGCTGGAACAGAAAGGAAGGTGGCATTCAAAGGATAACCTGTAACTAGTTTAGATGTGAACTGTTCCCTGTAGTCTCATGTACTGATCACCAGGTCTCCAGCTGGGTGGTCCAAGGTGGGTCGTTAATGGTCAGAATTTATTTCAAATCTCATATAAAGAAGTAGTAGTCACAAACTCCTGTCTGTGTGGATGGAGCCATTCCACCTTGATGTCCTGACATAATGAGCATACTCTCCAAAACCATGAGCCAAACTAAACCTGTCCTCCCTTAAGTCTTTTCAGACAGGAAGTCTGTATAGTGAGAGTAAGCACAGTAGCAACTGTGCTGCGAGAGCTTTAGTGCTACACTGGAAAAGTGAGTGGGGCTGGCAAGGTCAGCCCCACAGGAGATATTTCAGCAGTGGTCCCGAAAGGAGGGTACTTTTGGCGTAAGCCTATTTGTATTTCAGGAACCAGAGCAAGAAGAATGAGAACTGAAGGTGACCACACCGAAGCTCTTTGCCTAACAGATGCTCTGAGCACTTTCGGTGACATCAGTAAACTTACATATTTTGGTCTGATGAAAAAGTGGTTCTTTTTTTTTTTTTTTTCTTGGTTTTGAGACAGGGTCTCTTTACTTTGCCCTAGCTCTCCTGGACCTTGAATTCACAGAGATCCTCCTGCCTCTGCCTCCTGAGTGCTGGAATTAAAGGCATATGCCACCACTCCCAGAGACTAAGACGTTTCTTAATGCTCAAGATTTTCAGTCAAATCCAAATTTACTCTTCAATGAATGTCACAATAATCACTACTTTGCTATTTTTCCTTGGGAACCTGGAGCCCTTGCCACAAAATTAATTTCATTTAAGATATCAAAAGGGATCCCTCATGGTCCATAATTTCCTGGTGTTCATGTGAGGTACAAGAAGTTAGGAATCAAATTGTGTCCAATGCCTTCTACCTGGCTACCCTTTCCTACACATGGATCCTTCTCTTGGTAATTCTCAACTTATCCCTTACCCATAATTTTAGTTGTCCATGATAACATTTATTCCCAAAATATTAGATGGAAAACTCTAGAAACAAACATGTAATGAGCTTTAAGCTGTGCATCGCGGTGATGGGCATGAAATCGTGCTCCTTTCTGCTTCCCTCTTCCATTTATCCAGCACATGAACCAACTAGTCGCTTCTTCACCAGACCAACGACATG
Source organism: Uromys caudimaculatus (assembly GCA_028551405.1). NCBI lineage: Eukaryota > Metazoa > Chordata > Mammalia > Rodentia > Muridae > Uromys > Uromys caudimaculatus. The sequence goes on from CM052702.1 coordinate 82,946,613, forward strand.
TGACAGTGTTTGCATTCAGTAACATTTTAACTTAATAATGGCCCTACGCCATGAGGGTGCTGACACCACTAACTTAAAATGCCAAGGGGAGACTACAAAGTACTATCTTTCAAAAAGGTAAAAGTTGAATGAGATATCCCACTTTTAGGTGATTTTGCTCACCATATGTTGTTATAATTTTCCTATTTCAATTTTAGTTATTATTGTTACTTTCTTGTCATTCCTAATTCACAAGTTAAACTTTATTACAGATACTTACATGCAGGGAAAAGGATTATTATGCAGGATCTGTGACTATCTGAGGTTTCAGACATCCACTTGAGTTGCTGGGAAATAATCCACTATAGTAGAAAGGGAACCTACTGTTATCACTAGATTAAAACTCCTTTTATTATGGCTTCTTAGGCATGGGGCACTGGAGATAATTCAGTTACTCCACATCTACTTGAAAGAGGTTATAGGACATTTATCAAAGTCAAGATGGTATCTAAAATGCTTAAATGGTGTTTTTAAAAGGCTAGAATGAAATTTTCTTCCTTAGTACTGAAAAGGTTTCCCACTGAGTCTGGCTAAGACTACACTAGTGACCCCCTTAATGTCAGTTACAGAAAGACCGAGGGATGCACCCTGGAACTGCCAAGGGTGGTGAACAGTTTCCTATCTAATCAGGACATATAAATACAAAAGTACATGACCTCGAGTGTCTATCACCACCTGACAGTGTAATGCAGAACATGCAATGCAAACTACAGAAAAAAAGGAGTGGGAAGAGTCAGCCACCCATTATTGAGGTGGGGCAAACCCACTGGGGTTTTGTTTGTGTGTTTCTTTAATTTTAGCCTCAACTCCACCTGGTTAACTTTCTACCTCAACAAATTTAACTGGAAAATGTCATTTTGACAAATATTTTAATATTAAAGTTACGATCTTAAATCTTCAAGCCTGAAGGGATAATTGGATCGTAGAAAATGTGTCTCTCTAATTCTAGGTGAACATATCTTAAAATCACCCCAAACATATAGGAACTTGGCAGTTTCCTGCAACTACAAAGAATGTCATGTAGAGTTTAGTGCATGGGAAAACATTTACTTCTGAATCTCTCCTGCTGTAGTTTATTCCTGTGTCTGTTCCCTGCTTCAGATCAGTTGTATATTCTATACATCTGCTGGGTACTTCAAGTTCCTTAAGGTCTTTTCCTCTCCAAGCTGAGGCCTATGCTGTGGGTCTATACATCCTCAATTGTGTTGTATGTACTTAGCATGACCATGATCTTTGGCTTACTCCCAAGTCCACAGGGTAAAGAAAAACCTCATATTTTTTGGCAATACACAGATTGTTGCTATTATATGGGTTTTCTTTTCTTTCTTTCTTTTTTTTTTTTTTTTAAAGATTTTTTTTTTGATACTTTATTTACATTTCCAATGTTTCCCCCTTCCCAGGTCTCCTCTTTGGAAACCCCCATCCCCTCCCCCTCCCCCACCTCTATGAGGGTATTCCACCTCCCACCCACCCGCCCACCCACTCCTGTATTCCCACCTTGACATTCCCCTTTACTGAGGCCTCTAACACCCTCAGGCCCAAGGGCCTCTCCTCCCCTGATGGCCAACAAAGCCCTCCTCTGCCACATATGTGGTCCAGCCTCCAGGAGGACCTGGAATCAGGCCAGTTGACACTGTTGCTCCCTCCATGAGGCTGCAAACTCCCTCAGGTCCTTCAGTCCCTTCTCCAACTCCTCCATCTGGGACCTCACTCTCAGTCCAG
>CM052702.1:82948473-82994005 GCA_028551405.1 Uromys caudimaculatus
TTCTGTAAAGCAAAGGACATTGTCAATAGGACAAAACAGCAACCAACAGATTGGGAAAAGATCTTAACCAATCCTACATCCGATAAAGGGCTAATATCCAATATATACAAAGAACTCAAGAAGTTAGACTCCAGAAAACCAAATAACCCTATCAAAAAATGGGGAACCGAGCCAAACAGAGAATTCTCAACTGAGGAAATTCGCAGGGCTGAGAAGCATCTAAAGAAATGCTCAACATCCCTAGTCATCAGGGAAATGCAAATCAAAACAATCCTGAGATTCCACCTCACACCTGTCAGAATGGCTAAGATCAGAAACTCAGGTGACAACAGATGCTGGCGAGGATGTGGAGAAAGAGGAACACTCCTCCATTGCTGGTGGGATTGCAAGCTGAGGACCCAGCTATACCTCTCCTGGGCATATACCCAGAAGATGCTCCAACATGTAATAAAGACACATGCTCCACTATCTTCATAGCAGCCATATTTATAATAGCCAGAAGCTGGAAACAACCCAGATGTCCCTCAACAGAGGAATGGATACAGAAAATGTGGTACATTTACACAATGGAGTACTACTCGGCTATTAAAAACAATGACTTCATGAAATTTGCAGGCAAATGAATGGAACTTGAAAATATCATCCTGAGCGAGGTAACTCAGTTATATGGGTTTTCAAATAGAAACTTACATACTAATATAGAGTTCCACAAGATCCAAATATTAGTACTCTCAGGTTTTTGTACAAGTAAGAAACCAATTTTCTTCCTAGGTACTATGGTACCTGCCTGTAATCAGAGCCCTCTGGAGGTTGAGGCAGAATTGTAATTGACACCTTAGCTTCTTTCCTCAAAGAACAGAAAAAATGCTATTGAATGAGAAAAAAATCATGAATACTACTAAAATTTCATCTCCCAGTTTGGACCACATTGCCAGGCCAAGCCAAGACCTCCTGCAGCTGAATTCCTTAAGCTCTAAAGGAGGCACATGCTGACATCAACTATTAGACAAGAGCGTTTCTTACAGGTCTAATTCTATTTCACCCAGAAGAGTTCAATCGAATATATATTATCACCCCCATAATAAGCCTTTGCTATTAAAGACAACACATGTCAGACCTTGTCATTTACTTGGGTCTATTACTTTTATACAAATCCTGAGTGTCACACATTACCCTATAAGCTATCAGTTCACTGCTCCTATTATAAAGACACATCTTCTGCCTCCTTCCCCAGCCACCCTCAGCTGTCTTTGCCATTTGTAGACTATCTGTCTATCCATCAGACATGACAAGTGACAAGTGATTGGCACTCTCGAGGTTGAATGAAAAGGGGGAAGAAAGAAGCAACTGGAGTGGAACAACTGTGACTTTTCGAATTCCTGTGTGCTAAACAGTAACCCTAGGACCTGGAACCCACACTGAGCCAGCGATCAGAAATGCTCAGTGAGAGCCACAATGGATGCTGCTCCCATCACTAAAACCACTGGAATCAGACAGTCACACATACACAACAGACACGCACGTAATTTTTTAAATAAAAGGGCTAGTATAAAGTTAATGGTATATTCAGGTGTAAAAGTCCCCAATACTGAGGTTCACTGTCACTTCATGGTGTAGTGAGATGGTAACAGATGGAGCGCTGCAGCTCAGGTTCGGTCTGTCCACAAAGGTGCATGAGTAGGAGACAAGGCCCTTAGCCTGGTGCTTCTGGGAACCTCTGCAAGGTAAAGGCCTATAGATGGCTTGGAGTGTCTGGAACTAGGCATACACATGATACACAGATATATACATAGGCAATACACTCATAAAATAAATAAATGGGGTTTTTTTTGTCTTGGAGTTTTGTTCTTTTTTTTTTTTTTTTAAACAAATTAAAAGGAAAGCAGGTAATGGAGGAAACTGAGATTAAATGCCCTCTGCCCCACCATCTTCCATTTAAGCTTACTCAAAATGTCCTGATGCAGGTGCATTTATCTAAGCCTGATGTTCTCCAGGTTATTCCCTCAGCCCTTCCTGTTTCTTTTTCTAACATGAAATACTGGTTCTATCATCACTACCTGTACTGCTGTGTGGTGGGAGCTTCTCTACTAAATTCTCCTGAACTGCCATTGTCAATCGACCACAGTCTCTAGACCCAGAACAGTTTGCTTCATTTCTACCCTCAGCTATGGGACTCTTCTTCTGCCTGCTTCTGAAACCCTGCTTGTCTTTAAAACTCATCTTTCTCATCTTCTTTGCTCACTGAGATTGTTCTGGCATCTCCCTTCAAAGGCTCCTGACAGGACCACTATTCCTATAGAGTTCTGCCACTCTCCCCTATAGAGTTCTACCACTCTCCCCTATGGAGTTCTACCACTCTCCCCTATGGAGTTCTACCACTCTCCCCTATGGAGTTCTACCACTCTCCCCTATGGAGTTCTACCACTCTCCCCTATGGAGTTCTACCACTTTCCCCTATAGAGTTCTACCACTCTCCCCTATAGAGTTCTACCACTCTCCCCTATAGAGTTCTACCACTCTCCCCTATAGAGTTCTACCACTAACCCCTATAGAGTTCTACCACTCTCCCCTATAGAGTTCTACCACTCTCCCCTATAGAGTTCTGCCACTCTCCCCTATAGAGTTCTAACCGAATCCCAGAAACACTCAACACTACACTTCAATGTGTTCCTCTGCCCTCTACTCCCACCCCTCACGACAGTCTGTCACTGACATCTGCTAACAGAACTTTTCCTTGCTCCTTGTTTAGGAGTATTTGTATTTTTGTTGTATTTATTGGGGAGGTTAATTTTTAATTGTTCACTATGTTTTTCTTCTTTGGTATTACTGGTCATTGGTATGGTAGATAACACAAAATATTCAAATAGATGAAATACTGAAGACAAATTATGAACATAAAGCAATATATCTTGTATGCCAGTGATTAATACTCATATGTACATCTTGAGTATAGTGAAATATTTTTAAAGGATAGGAATATGGCAAGCATCTTTGAAGTTAGAGATTAAATTTATATAAGTCCCTTGTTGCAAAATCCATAATTATATTTCTTAATCATATTTTATAGCAAGATTATATTCAAGACTCAGTATTTTTGTTTTACATATGAAATACCTGTTGCATTTAAATCTATTTTAATTGGTGAAAATCTCTAAGGGAACTAGAAATCCCATACATGATTTTAAGACAATTTTCAACTAACTGGCTCCTAGAATAATTAAATATATATTCATGCAAATCTAAATAACATACCTTAGTTTTAAATAATTTTTCAATATAATGTATTGCCACTTATTTATTTTCATATGCTCCAAACACTTTTAAAAACTATGAACTGTCAATGTCATAATATACTGTAGAACATTAGCCCAAGACATTAAAAATCATAAATCACACAGAAAAAATAAAATAGTTGTTTTTAAAACATTACAATATCTTCTGCTTAAAATTATTCTGTTTTTATTTTTTATTTTTTTATTTTTTGGGGTTTTTTTTCGAGACAGGGTTTCTCTGTGTAGCCCTGGCTGTCCTAGAACTCACTCTGTAGACCAGGCTGGCCTCGAACTCAGAAATCCACCTGCCTCTGCCTCCCAAGTGCTGGGATTAAAGGCGTGCACCACCACCGCCCGGTGGAACCTTTTTTTGTTTTGTTTTGTTTTTTGGTATTCTGTTTTTATAAGAACATTACATGCATTCATATATATTCCACGTATGCATACATGGTGTGTATACAATGACTAAACACATATAGAAAACCCCAGAAAGCTATAAAACAGGATTCATTATTATTTCCTACTGGAGAATAAGGAGAAGCTTTTCCATTTTTAAACTGATAAGTGAGGGTCAGTGGGACTGCTCGGATGGGAGAGGCGCGAGCCTCCAAGCCTGACATGGAGTTCCCATGTGGTAGAAGGAAAGGGCAGACTCCCACAAAATTGTCCTCTGTCCTCCACACATGCACCATGACATTCAGAATGGATGTGTGTCAAAATGGCACACTGCACACACACACACACACACACACACACACACACAAACAGACACACACACACACACACACACACATGCATACACAAGTAAATAAATGTGATGATATTTGAATAGTAAGAGAATTTCTCTCAGAGTCCCACTCAGGTGTACTTTCTCATTTTTTTCCTTAATAAATCTACTTTCTCTATCAACATAAATGATAAATAAATCATTATTATTAAGTGTAATAAGGTTGAAGAAACAAGTCTAAAATCATGGGCAGCCCCTTCCAGCCAACTAACTTCAGTTATTACATAGCACTCTCTCACACATAAGTCATGGTCAAGCCATACACTTCATGAAATGCATCTTTATCATTAATTATATCAAGTACAGAGCTCTGCATTTCTGTTTTTACCCAAAATGGTATTACTGAACTCCTGAATGCATCTGTAAGAATTACTACTGTACCATAGTGGTACCTGCTTGCAATTCCCACACTCTAGAGGCCAGCCTGAACTATACAGTAAGTCCCTATCTTCAAAAAAGAAAAAGAATAAAGAATGATGGCTAATTCTACCATAATTTAAAACTGTTTGAAATGATATAGTGATTATAATTTAAAACATCATAAACACTTGCTTGCAGAAATTAAATATCCATAAAGAAAATCACTCCAGTGAAATCTGTTAGAAGCTAAAATACTGGTAAAAATATGATTAATATATAAAAACATAGAACTCTGAAGCTACTAAATACTTTCTGAAAGTTCAAAGCATTATTCTTTGTTTTAGTAGCACAGTTATCTACATGGAAGACAAGATATATTAGTGTTCAAATTCTGCTATGGAAAATAATCATTGTACGCACGGCAGTTACAGGTCATTAATTCCTTAGATGGAGACTTATGTCTAGTAAGTGCAAGTCTAGTACCTTCTCTACCTTTAGGTCTCAATGGGGACCTGGACCTTGCAGGAAAAATGCTTCTTAAGGTAGAGATCACACAAGCAATTCAAGATGGGAGAGCGGTGGCAGGGGATCAGAGGGGAAGGAAATGAGAGACGAGGATTGGTGATGGTTGCCCACAGTGCCAATGCTCTCAACTCCACTGAAAAGTAATGAAGAGAAAGTCTTATTCTATATAATTTACAATAAAAAAGAAATTAGTAACCCAACTGACGACCTAAACTGAATGACAAGTTAAATGCTCTATCCATAGCAGAAGAGAATGAAACTATATCAGTAATTGAAATGAGTGCATATCATTTCCCTAGTGATTAATCAATCAATAAAAATGACGAGTTCATTAATGAACAAATTTGGTACTTTAATTTTGACAATATAAATAACTCTTCAAAAATAGTTAAAGCCAGGAGTGGTGATGCATGCTTGCCTACCCAGAACTCAGGATCAGCCTCTGCTTTACAGCAAGCTGGAGTCTAGACAACACTACACACGACCCTACACCTCAAAAAGTCAATAAAGAGCAGCACAAAGATTCTGAAATTCAGAGTCACTAAGTTATTTGTTCTCTTGAAATGTGATTTGATGAAGTCTCAAAATCAGTTTGAAAAGCGCAAAGGTGCAGTTTCCCATAACAGAAACTGTATGTCAGATTAGTCTACAGGATTATGGGAGGTTTGGGTGGTGAGTGGACACACTGACCCTTGATTTAGACAGAAAGGCATTCTTGGAAGAGCCACCGCAGGACTTCCCAGCCAGCCATGCTGCTGCAGTTCAAAGGCAGTAAGACAAGAAGGCACACAAAAGAGTGCTTTCATTTTATGGTATCTTCTGGGTGACAGAGACAGACACATATTTTGGGACATGATTTATATTTGCAAAAGAACAAGAACGATTTCAAGACATTACTTATGAAAGGAAATGACAAAACAAATGCTATTCTACAAAGAGCATTAAACTCATTTCTCCCAAATTATCATAGAATGGGGTCGGGGGCAGAGAGGTGGCCCCGAGCAAGGCAAGGTAATAGGAAAAAAAAATTCTAGAAAAGTCTTCCAATGAGAGTGTCCCAATCTTGGCTTTTTCATTTAGACGTTTGGGCTTTCGTGATGTGTTTGGGGGGTGGTGGGGGGTTCTTTTTTGTTTAGAGATGGTGCTTCCTATATCCCAGACAGGCCTTGCTATGTACTTGAGGATTGCCTTGAACTTCTGATCCTCAAAGCAGCATAGTTATGCACCACTACACCTGTGCTTCAGATAAACCCCAGGCTACACCCTCTCTCCCCGACACACCCTCCCCACCCCTGATCTTGATTTTTTTCATTCTGGTTCTGTGAGTTTTGTTTTACAGCCCAGTCTGGCTTCACATCTGATGTCTCCCCATCTTCCCATCCTTGGTCCTTTCTTATCTCCCCTTCAGATTACAGCTGCTTGGCCCCGGGCCCAGTAGGATTTAGCATCTTCAAGATGAAGATAACACTCACTTTCTTAGCAGGTCTCTAACAAGTCAAACAAAATCATTAAAGATTTTGTTGATGAGGAAAATGTCCCCAGATGATAAGAACACTGGGATATCATGGCCTTCCGTGGTCTGTGGCCAAGTGGTGCAGGATTAAGGGCCCTACCCTGTAATAGAAGCATCCTTCCCCTGGGTGACAGCCAGCTCTACACTCAACTAGAACAACACATACCACTCACACAAGAAATAACTGAAAGCATATTTTTTTAAAGAGAAAAATCCACTGCAAAACCTGAAAAATGACAAGACAAAGCAATGCAGGGGTCATGTTCCAAGAGGGTCTGTCAGAGCAGCTTCCTGTACAAGCAGTAAAGTACCTTCTTTATGATTAACTCAAAATCAAAAGTAGGAAAATAAAACTAGGGGAAACTAAATGTTGTATATGTAATTCAGCTTTTTAAGACGGTACCATAGATTTAAAGGGTTGGTTGGGTGGGGGATCCTATAGTACTGTTATACTTCCTCAGAGAGAACAAATAAATGTATTATATTTTTAAGTCATCAGTCAATTGAAAGTACTTAAGTAAACAAGAAATTTAAAGGTCCTAAAGATTTAAATAAAAGGGGGGGGGTGGCTGCTGTCAAGCTATCAAGGAATTTATAACTTACAAGTAAAAAACATAATTTCTTTCATCAGTGCGAGTTACCCCATAACCTCCACCTGTCACCAAAATTAATTGAGCACCACAACAAGGAAAATTCTAAGACTCCTGTTCTTGTAGTTTGAGTGTGAAACGCTCCCTATAACTTCATGTGTCCATATCCATCCACAGGTAGGCATGTGTGGCACCTTCGGGATGTTCGTCGGCTGGAAGATGTAAGCCAGTAAGGGCGTGCCTCCAGATGCCCGTGGCACCCATCTCCAGTTCCAGGCAATTCTTTGCTTCCTGACTGACACTAAGATGTGACCAGCAGCCCCAAGCTCTATTAGCATGAAAAGAAAACAAGCTGGGGCCAGGGAGCTCCTCAGTTGGTCAAGTGCTTGTCATGTAAATAAATGCGAGGGCTTGGGAGTGGACCTCCAGCACCAGTGTCAGATCTGAGTGTGGTGATGCACCTCGCAATCCCAGTCTTGGAAAAACAGACAGGTAGGCTACTCAGTCTGTCCAGTTGATAAATGCCAGGTTCAGAGAGAGAGACCCTCACTCAAAAGGTAGAAAGAAAGAAAAAAAGGCATCTCATGTCAACCTCTGACCTCCACATGACAAGCACACATACACACACACAGAGATGTATACACACCTCTGAATACCATATAACAAGCACACATACCCACAGAGATGTATGCACATGCACATGCACACAGACACAGACATGTATATGCAGACACTGTACATACAACAAAGGAAATAGGTTTAAGTGATTACAAGAACTTTATCAAAGTTTTAAAGAGAAAGAGAGGAAGAGCAAGCATTTATTATATCCCCTGGTCAGTCTCAGACATGTCTATCAGGACAGCAGAATTCCAGCTACAGGCAGTGAAAGAGCAGAGACCCCAGGAAGAGCACGCAAACCAAAGCTAAGGTCTAACTACGTACATTGTACAACAGCAAGATGCCCATAATTACTACATTCAGATTCTCAATGGATGAAAAAAACAACCTTGAAGAATTAAAGATTGACACAGGTTTCTCATCTGTAAGAAAGATCCATTTAAAAATATGAACTCAGCGACTAGAATGCATGAGAGCCGAAGCTCAGTCCCCAGCTCTGCAGGATAGAGAGGACTGAGTGGGACGCCATCAACTGTCATAGTACAAACTGGCATTAGCAAAAGTACAAATGACAAAAAATACCAGGAGAAAAATCTTAACTCTCTCATGCATGCACAAACTTATTAACCAATTGCAGTTTTTCTTCAGGGTTAATGTTTTCTTGTCTGAAGTTTAACAATAAAGTTACCAATTCTAAGAATAAGGTGCAGACACAAGGGAGGACTGATGGTATGCTATATGAAAATCCTTTTCAAATGCCCAATCTTAATTGACCACCACATAATTCAACTTGTGCTATTAAATGAGTATGTATGTGATTTTATGTATGAATGATATATACTCATATTTTTTAGTTCAGTGATAAAACATTATAATGATCTGTATTTTAAAAATATACTGTTTTTAGCTCAAAGCAACCCACAAAGTTTAAATCTAGCCAAAATCATTGTTTGTTTGTTTGTTTGTTTGTTTAGAGAGAGAGAAAGAGTGTGTGTGTGTGTGTGTGTGTGTGTGTGTGTGTGTGTGTGTGTGTGTGTGTTTTCATGTGCCACAGTGCACATACAGAGGTCAAAGGCCACCTTGCAGAGTCTGTCCTCTCCTCTGGCCTACAGGCCCTGGGAACTTAACTCGGGCCATCAGGCTTGGTGGCAAACATGTAACTGTTGAGCAGTCACATCAGCCGCAGAATTACTAGCTTCCAATCCTGGCACTCTATTTTAAAACTTCCTACTAAGTTCATCTTAAGGAATGATGGAAATGCACCAGAATCAACCATGGATCTGCAGGTGTCCCAAAGCTAATTGCCCATGCATGTTTTGATTATTTTCAAAGGTCAGCAGCAGCCTGGTTACAATTTAGAACATGTAGGCACTGGGGCACTTTTATAAAAGTAAACCTCACAAGATCCAGCAGGGTTAGAGAGAGAGTTTGGGTTATGTTCTAGTTAACTGGAAGGTAGTTTTTATGGATGCTTTTTTGCACTGCCATTGGTATATAGCACACATTCCTCTATGTAAACCTTGTATTATGTAATTTAATAAAGTGATAAAGATGGTAACTGGTTATAAAGTTTCTACAAAACAGAGTTAGAAATATAAAAATATGAGTATGTCATTATTTCTCACACATTAATTCTATTTAATGAAACTTCTCACATACCTTTCGTGGTATATTAGTGCTTTTGCTCAGAAAAAATAATCTCTAGACATTTTACTTATATAGAGCACAAGAAAGTGACAAGAGAAACTAGATTCTCCCCAAACCCTAAATTTTCAAAAGTAAATTTACTTTAGTAAACTATATAGAAAAAATACAACTGATACAGCCAGTTTTGTCTCTTCTAGTTTCAAATTCATGGCTAGGCAGCTCTGCAAAATCCTGCAGGCTAATGAGAAGTTTATGGACTTTAATTGTATCTCGGAGCATCTAGAGTGACTTTAAAAAAAAAAAAATATGGTGGGGATACACATGGTACAGGAGACAAAGGAGCTCAGAAGAGGGTGTGGTGTTCCCTGAAACTATTTACAAATCATTTTGAGCCACACTAGTAGGGGCTGCAAATGGAATTCGGGTCCAGAACAGCAGCAAGAGCTTTGAACCTGAGCCTTCTCTCCAGTACGAATCTCTAACAAGTCCATCCGATTGGCTGTCTTACCTCTAAACAAAATGAGCATTACAAATCAGTTTGTAGTCTGAATCTTGTAACAATTTTTCTACGACAGATACCATTCTCGCTGCCAATACTTCTGTTTTTGTGTGTGTACGGGTAGTGTGGACACACAACATGTATATACAGGTATGTGCACCTATGCATAGGGCAGAGGTGAGCATGGAGTGTCCTGCTTTAGCACTCTGCGGTGCAACTTGGACAGGGCCTCTGACTGAAAGTGCTAGGCGGGCGAGTTAAGCACTGGCGATCCCTGTTTCCACCCATACAGTACTAGAGGCATCCATGGCCACGCTGAGCTCGTTAAATTGTTATTTAATAACAATAAATAACAATCACTACAACACTTTTTTATAAAGTCCAGAGGGTTACAGGTTAAACCTTGGCTGGAATGGAACTCTCTGTGTAGACCAGGCTAGCCTCCAACTCACCAGAGATCAGTGTGATTCTGTATTCTGAGTGCTGGTAGTACAGCTATGCACCACCACACCTAGCAGTACTAACAATTTTTTAAAAATATTTGCTGAAAGACATCCCTTCACTAAAGTTGGAATGTTTATCATTAAATCAAGAGAGGGTAACAACTGTCAGCATGAGAAACAGGCCTGTACACACTGGTGCTGGGAACATAAATTAGAGACAATATGGACATTCCTAAAAGTATTTAAAATGGGACTTCCAAATGGCCCAACAGCCCTCCTCTGGAATCTATGCAAAGGACGTGGCATCAGTATGCCCAAGAGATCTGTGAACAGCCCTGAGTTGCAGGGTGTAAGGGTCCAGTGATATTCACAGCCTACTGTCCACCAACTAGGAACAAAGAAGATGAGGTTTCTGTACATAGTGGAATATATTCAGTCTTAAAAAAAAAGAATTAAACCAGGTCATTTGTCACAACATGAACTGAGCTAGAGATGATGACATGGTATAAGTCAGATAGAAAGAAGAAAGCACTCCATACCTTGGCTGCAGGTAAATCTTAAAGGTTACCTCATACATGTAGAAAGTATAACAGCAGTCAGCGGAGGCAGAGAGAGGTGAGGGCTGCTGAGGGGAGGGGAGAGCTGGCTGCTCGTACTGAACACAGGAAGAAATGCTTGCAGTGTGCTTATTACACAGATGGATGATGGTAACACCTTGTGAATGCTTTTAAGGCTGAAGCGTTTGCCAAAAAGAAATGGTAAATGTTTGGGTAGATAAGTAGATTTAATCTGATTTAAGCATTATCATACAAAAATTAATTAAAGCATCATATGATATCTATTAACATGTTCAACTTTATACACTGGTATATCAGTTCAAAATAAAAAGAACTTACTACATAAACAGTTCGTGTTTTCCAGAGAATTCCCAGCCTTATTTTGTTGGTGTCTCTCAACTCTTCAAAGAGATGTTAAAAATATTTGATAAAGGTATCAGCAGGTTGACCTGCCCCATCTGACTCCACCTTAGCCTTTAACACCTGCCCATAACATCCTACTTATAACAGTCAAGATTGGTTAATGGGTGCTTGCACACAGTTCCTCAACCTCAAAGATCAGCTTTTCAGGAAAGATTTCCTAGAGTAATACAAATCTCAGTTCTGGCAATCTGACCCGAGGAGACAGTTCCAAGCAGCAAAGGTATCATATGCAGACACACAGAATCTACTCATTCACCTGATATGAAAACATGGATGCTCAAATACCATTTCTTTTCTAGATGAAATATCACATGCACATCAAAATAATATTCTCCAGTTAGGCATGGGGGCTCACAACTCTAATAACACTACAGAGGGAGGCTGAGGCAGAATCATCACAAGTTCAAAGCCGACCTATGATGCACAGTCTAAAAGAACAACAAAACTCTTTACAAAAAGGGGCAGTATAATTAGATGAGAAATGTGTTACAGAATGTGTGAAGAAATGAAATATAATAAATCTCTTAATGATGTAAAAATATTAAAATCCTATTGATATATATATTATTATATATTATAATAGTTATTATATATATATATAATAGATATAGATCATTCCCCAACGGCACATAATACGTATGTATACTGCTTTGCCCAACACCTCAGTTGCTTGCTTAGTGTTCCTATTTTAAATGACTCTATCAAGTTTCTCTCTATGGAATACACACCTCTTAAAATGCATATTTCCAGCATGCCCAATCATCTAGGACAAGCGAAAACTTCTTCCACAGAAACGAACACCTTTGGTCTTTGCAAGGTGCATTTGTCTGCTGAGCCCTCATTTGTTATCCAGATGACAAAGTCAAGTTGAGCACTAAGAAAACGCTGTGGTTGAAAAATGCACTTCACCTTGAATCAGTACTACAGCAGATGAAATAAAACTTGGATTCTAGGACTGCTGTAAATTCTTTTTGCCACCCGTGTCCTAAGCAGCTCGACAGATGCTTGTAGATTTCTGTGGCCCATCATATCCTCCACAGAGATAGCTGCTTGGGTGCATCTTAACCATGTTGCAAGGGGAGTCCAGTTCACGCCCCAACCCAGAAAGCTGTGAGCCTTTCATTTGCTATCTTTTCACTCTCAGAAAGAATTGTGTGTCTAGGCATGAGAGAAACAGAGACAGGGAAAAGACCACTGCAGAGCGTGGATGGAGGTCAGAGGACACCTGCAAGGGTTCTCTTCTTTCTTCACCCAGGTCCTAGGGATCCTACTCAGGTCTTCAGGCCTGGCAAGAGCCACTGTTACCCACTAAGCCATCTGGTCAGTCCGTTTCCTTTGTTTTTTAATCTTTACTTACACTATCCAAATTCAACTAATATGATTAACAAATACTAGGTTATTTTAAGAAATAAGTAGTTACCCAGAGTACTAATATTTTCACTCTCCCTAAATATTTCTTTCTAATTTCAAACATATCCAGTAGCGTCATGTTTTCTTTAAAGATATTAAAAAACAATCAGTCTTCATAGCACTTGGCACAATTTTATCCACATTTCCAGGATGCTGGCAACCCAAAAGCACGCTCAAGGCTGGTGAGATGGCGCTGTGGATCAAAGGCACTTTCCACCAAGCTTAAGAGTCCTCAAATCTACACAATAAAAGGGAGAACCAACCCCTCTAAGTTATCCTCTGACTTCTGCCGGTGTACTCACTATACACACAAGCAACCAACCCACCAGTCGTCAATAAATAAACACAAAAATATGTTGAGTATTTGCAGGGGCCAAGCTCAGTCCATGAAGTACTAGCCGTGGAAGCATGGCCTGAGTTGGGATATCCAGCACCAAAATAAAAGCAAAACAAGGATATCCCAGCAGTGGGGATGGAGGCAAAGGTGCCTGAGGCTGGCTGGCCATCTCTCTGAACCTGTTTGTCAGCCTCAGGTTCCAATGACAGAATTTGCCTTAAAAAGCAAAAGAGAGCTGGCAAAATGGTTCGGCTGTCAGAGTTGCTCGCTGAATAAAGCTAAATGGCTGGAGTTCAGGCCCAAGAACCAACAATAGAGAGCGTTAACTCCCAAGTGTTTTCTGATGTACAAATACCACATCATGAAGGGGCACACACACACACACACACACACACACACACTCTCTCGTGTACACACATATATATGCATGCACACACACAATAAGGATGATGATAATAATAAGTTGTAATAAGTTTTAAAAAGTGGATGACTTCTGAGAAATCATCCATGAATGTGATCTCTCTCTGTCTCTCTTTCTCTCGCTCTCTCTCACACACACACACACACACACACACACACACACACACTCAAACATACACACCCATACACATACATACTCACATTCACATAGTATAATATTTTAAAATTAATTTCCTGTTTCATCCTTGGAGAAGACAAATTTCCCAACACAAACATTTCCCCCATATTGGAATTTTGTGTAAAATTGCAATTTGGCCCTATATTTAGTTTAAAAGCCACAAAGAAGTCATTTAATCTCCCACATGAATGCAAAATTTGTTTTCAGTGCTGAGAAAGAGACCCAGGGCTTTCAAAATGCTAAGTGAGTGTTCTGCTCTTAGCCCTTACTACATTAACTTTACAGTCATTAAATGGATCTTTACAGAGGGAAAACAAAAGTCTATAATTATACTCTACAGATTTGTGAAATTATGTCTGTTTCCGTCCAGAGGAATCTACTTAGATAAGACAGTGGCCTTTAAACTGACTCAGTTTCAGAAATTAAAAATTTTAGCTAACCTGTGGCTCGTTAAGCCGGAAGTATGACCCCTGCCATGCTACATTAAACAAACAAATAAACAAACAAAAACCCACTTTAAAAAAAAAAGATGTTCCTATTGTAGGTATACAAGTGTCTTGCTGGCATTTCGATGCACCTTGTGCATGCTTGGTGCCCATGGAGGTCAGAAGAGGGCACCGAACCCTATGAACTAGGGTTACAGACAGTTCTGAGTTGCCATGTGGTTGCTGAGAATTGAATCCGGGTCCTTTCCAACAATACCAAGTGCTCTTAACCACCCAACCTGTTGTCTCTCCAGCCCCCTACCATGCTACTTAAGGAGTGTCAATCTACTAACAAAAAGTGGGCATATATAAAAATATCTTTTTTTTCTGTGTCTATCATACTTAGAATAAAATACTGAATACTTGTGCAAATATACAAAAATCTACACTCAGGAGAACCCACACCGTTGTGTCCTTGTGATCTAAAAGAAAGAAAAACAAAACAAAACAAAAAACACCTGATGACAGCATCACTTGGAAGCTAATCAGAAACACCACTCTCTGATCCTGCCCTTGACCTCCTGATTCCCAGTCAGCCTGGAAGCAGTGCCCTGAAGCAGGTGTTCAAGGTCATCTGTTTGCACACTCAAGCTTGAGAAGAAGGGCTGGAGAAGGTACATCGGGGACAAAGTGACATGGTCTCCTGCCTCAGGCTGTTGAAAGCCGCAGCAAATTTGCAATCGGCAATGAATAAATCCAGTGCATTCCTGTTAATTGTTAGTAATTTTTTAATTACATTAGACCTTTCGTCAAATATAAAAATGGTCCAAAAAATGCATGTGGCTGACGCGCACATACTACCAACACTTTCACTGTTCTCACAGAACTAGAATTTTTAATTGTGTGCTGAAAACACATACATCTGTCCCCCATTCTTTGTTATGAAAGCAGTCTTCTCAAGGATGCCCTCTCCTTTTCAACTTACAGTGAGTTTATGGATAAAATCTATCTCTAATTATTACAAGTTAGACACTTTAAAGCCTCTTAACAGAACCCTAATTCCAATTCCAGGAATCATTTCTCTCCCTTAGAAATGAATAAAATGTGCTTGTGTAACACAGAGCTATCCCCACCCTGGTTCCTGAGCTCATAGCAGTATGCTGTACCTATAACAGAGGCTCTTCAGAAGGATTATCATAAGAAAAAGTACAATCTCAGGCCCATGGGAATTTGTAATACAATTAGACTCACAACAGTACAACTTTCTGGAGATGTGTCCAATATGGAACATGGTCCACCTGTAGTGGTCTGTGTTAATCCACAGTTGTTTCAACAAGATGCTGTCTATAAGGACTTAACTACAGACTACCCCAAAAGTCCTCTGGGAGTAACTTTACCCTCTACAATCACAGCCTTGTTCTCTGCAGAGCCCTTAAGTAAATTAAGTCTGCAGGAAAACGCGGTTTTTGTTTGTAAAGTAAGACACATTTCCTGAATGCTACAGAATGTTTCCTTGAGAAACTGTTTATGTAACTGTGCTGAAAAGGTGTTTATGCCACTATAAACACCTTGTGAGTTGGAGCGGACGCAGCCTGCCCATTGTTCATACTGTAATCAGCACTGACGGCGAAAAGGCCTGTTCCTATTTTCTGTGTCTGGGCTTGCACTCTATTCTACATACATTCGCCATTTGGTGATTATCGTCCACCTATTACAGAAGAAGCACGAACCTTGGGTTTATAATAGCCCGACAGTAACCAAGCTTATTAACCGACAACTTGTTTTTGCTGTCAATCGAGCTAGAGATTCTTCTCTCAAAATTCACTTTTCTATGTGATTCCAGGATATATCAGCCTAACGAGTAGATTTGAAAGCAGACTAAAGCCATAGTTAGTAGAGTGAGCAGTATGGCTATTCTGGTGGACTTCAACTAATCCTTACTGTTTTCCCATTCCTGGTCACCTTCCACGCTGGCCCTCTCGGTGAACAGAGACTGCAGGTCCAGCAGCAGCAGACATGGTACGGTCACTAAGGCTCAGCTCTCGCAGACCCTTCTTAGAAGCTGCATTCTCATGCTGTGTCTCACATTCACAAAACCAAGGCTCTGTGGATCCTCTAGCCTCTCTCCCGGACCATTACTTCCCCTAAAGCTCAAGGTTTAATTTCTGCCAAGTTCCTTACTTTATAATGTTAGCTCTCGTGATTAAAATCTAATTCTCAACATGCAATCGATTAGCTCTGTACTTAAACAGTTCTTGCCATTAAAGACAGATATCCTCCTCCTGCTGCTATGCTGACAGAGTAGGACCTGGGATTTACCCATCCTTCAACACACATGTAGGCACATATTTAAACCTACATTTTCTCTTAGGCTTAATTTCCTTCTCCTTCTAGCTTTATGGAGAAAGAACTGGCTATTTTTTTTTTCTTAAATCACATATTTAATGTGGAATGCCACATATGTTCTGACATAAATATATTCCACAAAATACCAACAACATGACCAAGAAAATGAAAGTACCCTACCATGAACCAAAATTACTGGTATTCTGTGGTAAACCTTTTTCTGCCCTGTGTGCCTCACCCCGCTAAGACAGTGCACTTTCTGCTGATGTAAATGCCCAGCACTTCCTAGAACGTTTTTTTAATTTTTTTTCTAATTTTTACATGCATGAGTTTTATGCATGCACGTGTCTGTTCCCCACATACACACTTGGTGTCCACAGAGACCAGAAAAGGGCATCAGATTTTCTGAAACTGGAGTTACAGATGATTGTAAGCCCCATATGGGTGCTGGGAATCAAGACCAGATGTACAAATAGAGCAGCAAGTGCTCGTAACTGCTGAGCCATCTCTGCAGCCCGACCTGGAACTTTCTCTAATTTGGAATATTCACAACATGAATTCTCTGGGTTGAGCTCTTGGCTTCTTTCTTCAATGTAATTTAAATACTGGCTATTCACCCACACCAGTGTGTGTGTGTGTGTGTGTGTGTGTGTGTGTGTGTGTGTGTGTGTCATCAGCTTACTCCTTTTTAGATAGACTATTGACTCAGGCACTTGTTGGTAGACATGTGAATTTCTTCTAGCTTGGGCTAATTAGATAAAGCTCTAATAAACAAACACAGATAATATACAGAAGTCCTTAGATGGACATATGCTTTCAATTCTCTTGGATAAAAAAGTATCACCTACAAGTAAAATGACTACACCAGCATATGCTCAGAGCTACAGTTCACAGGTGATATCCACCTCTGCCACCTGGATCATGTGCTTAAATGCTTCAGCCCCAGGTAGCAGTGCTGTTTGTGGAAATTATGGATCCTCTAAGAGGTGAGGTCTGCCTGGCAGAAGAAGCTTACTGAGGACAGGTTTATGAGTTGCAGTGCAGGCTGAGTTCTAGTCCTAGTCTTTCCTTCTGCTTTGTGATCAGATAAGGTACAAGCAAGCCACCTCACCCCCACCACCACCACCACCACCAGAGCTACAAGCCTCTCCTTCCACCACAGCTACAAGCCTCTCCTTCCACCACAGCTACAAGCCTCTCCTTCCACCACAGCTACAAGCCACTCCTACCACCAGAGCTACAAGCCTCTCCTACCACCAGAGCTACAAGCCTCTCCTACCACCAGAGCTACAAGCCTCTCCTACCACCAGAGCTACAAGTCACTCCTACCACCAGAGCTACAAGCCTTTCCTGCCACCAGAGCTACAAGCCTCTCCTACCACCAGAGCTACAAGCCTCTCCTGCCACCATGCCTCTGTTGCCTTCCTCCTTTAAGTTGCTTCTTGTCAGGGATTTACTCACAGTGGCAATAAAGATATCTACTTCACTTGGCATATTAAGAAACTGAAAAGCTTTTCCAAAGACAGCAAAGCATTTTATGTATCTATGAGCAATCAGAGAAAGTTCCAGCTGTTGCTCCTTCTCCCCAGTACTGGAATCCCACACATATCAGCCATCCCCCCATGGGTATGTAATGGTAACTCATTGTCTTAATTTTGATTTCGCTAATAACAGTGAACATTAGGCTTATTCTTTGATGGAGTCTTTGCCAGCCTGAATGCTGAAAACAACAGAAAATTTTCCATCAGTCCTGCAAGTCCTGAGTCAATGTGGTGCCCCTCTGAAAGCTCTGAGAGAGGAATCCTTCCCTCTGTCTAGCTTCTGGTGTTTGCTGGTAACCCCTGGTATTCCTCAGCTGTGGCAGTATATCCTAGTCTCTACTTATCCATTTTCATGGCCCTCTCCCCTCTGCCTCTGAGTCTCTACTGTAGACTCCAGATAGAGGTGACACTGGCCCATAGCAGCTTTATCTTGACGTGATTACACCTGCAACAGACTCTATTTCCAGATAAAGTCATACAAATTCAAATTATCAGGGGGTAGATATTTCAGATATACTCCAGAGGACACAATTCCTAATAGGCAGAAGATCTGAGCATTTTCTTTAAGAGTATATTGTTGTTACTGCCAGAGTTATGAAAGCATGGCAGAATGGGAGATAGAGATGTTTCTCAACCTTCTTCTCAGTTTTGCAGTGAACATAAAATCACTCCTTAAAAAGGTCTTTTTATCTTTTTTTTTTTTTTTTAAACTAAACTTAAAATTATCTTAGTGTTGGGAAGGGTGAGCATTCCCATGCACATCTGTCCTAGTCAGGGTTTCTATTCCTGCACAAACATCAGGACCAAGATGCAAGTTGGGGAGTAAAGGGTTTATTGAGCTTACACTTCCACACTGCTGTTCATCACCAAAGGAAGTCAGGACTGGAACTCAAGCAGGTCAAGGAGCAGGAGCTGATGCAGAGGCCATGGACGGATGCTGCTTACTGGCTTGCTCAGCTGGCTTTCTTATAGAGCCCAAGACTACCAGTCCACAGATGGTACCACTCACAAGGGGCCCTCTACCCTTGATCACTAACTGAGAAAATGCCTTACCGGTGGATCTCATGGAGGCATTTTCTCAACTGAAACTCCTTTCTCAGTGAGAACTCCAGCTTGTGTCAAGTTGACACACAAAACTAGCCAGTACAACATCCTAGCCTCTGCCTATTGAGATAACTCTGTAGAGATGGTCTCTCCTTGCATCTTTATGTGAGCCCTGTGTCTTCAGGCTGTGTGGTGAGTGGCTTTTACCTGCAGAGCCATCTCACAGCTCTACAAACTCAGTTTAAAACAGCAGCAGTGTTTTTACTGCATGCCACGGTTTGCGTCAGGAACTAAGGAATAGTGCCATTCTGGATCAGTGGTTTTCACATGGTTCTAGTCAGGTAGCTGGAGCAGAGGGGATGGAGAACAGACTCAAGGGCATCTCTCTAGTGCTGATCATCCCAGGCTCTTTTCCACATGGTCTGTCCTACAACAAAATGAGTCCTGGACAGCTACAGGCTTCATAATACAGTGCTGCGTTCCAATGAGCTTCACAGCTTGCTATAATTCAGCATCAGAAATGTCAGAGCCTCATTCCTCTGCTTCTGTCACCTGGCTTAGAAAGAGCCAAAGCCTGGGCTGGAGAGATGGCTCAGTGGTTAAGAGCACTGACTACTCTTCCAGAAGTCCTGAGTTCAATTCCCAGCAACCACCTGGTGGCTCACAACCATCTGTAATGGGATCCGATGATTTCTTCTGATGTGTCTGAAGACAGCTACAGTACATTCAAATATATAATATATAAATAATCTTTAAAAATAAATAAAAGAGTCAACACCACCACGGCCTATCCCCAGTCACACACTGTCACAATCAGGCAGGTGAGACAGAATGCTGGAATGCCACAGAAGTATTTTGAAAATGCATTTTGCCTCAGATCCCCCCCCCACACACACACACACACAGGGTTTCTCTCAGCTCCCACCTCCTTCAGTTTCCTGCTTAGTTAAATTAAAGGCAAAGGACAAGCTATGGACAGAGGTGTTTTCTGTCCTCTTGTTTCTGCCAATACTGTGTTCCTGCCTGTCTCCTACAGTCTAATATAAAATACAGACTTAGGTCAGGCAGTGTTCTGTGTTGTGGAAAGTAGGTTCAGAAACATTACTTAACTCAGACAGGACGGAAAAGGTAATGACAACTCCCGAGTTCACACATGCATCATCTATTCCAGCCCGACATTCTCCGAGTGATGAGGGCCCCTAACACAGGTTTCACTTTGATCCTCCCAATAAATTTTTTCTTTTTTTAGTTTGTTTGTGGTTTCTTGCTTTGTTCTTTTTCATCCTGATGTGTGTGTGTGTGCGTGTGTGTGTGTGTGTGTGTACAGGCAGCATGTGTGTGGTATAAGCATGTGTGTGTGAATGCCAGTGTGCAGTGTGAGGCCACAGCTCATTTACTGCTCTCCACATTATCCCCTGAGACAAAGGCTCTCTCACGGAGCCTCAGGTCTGTCATTTTCTATAGGCCGGTTGGCCAGCAAGTGTCCTAATGCTGAGATTACAGACATACACAGCCATATCACTTATGTGGTGCTGGTAATTCAAACTCAGGTGTTCGTGCTTGCTCAACAAGCACTCTCGCCCACTGAGAAATCTCCCCTAGTATTCCTCCCAATAATTTTTAACAACAGTTTAAAATAAGGAGTTTCAAATAACTCTTTAGTTTGAAATAATTTCTCATCACATATCACACACATAGTGTTAATCCCCTCTTCCTAACAAAATGTGAATTTTTCTTTTGATTACTCAAAAATTGTGCTCCTTGAAATCTGTTCACAAGTTTAAATACCAAGAAATTATGATATATACTTCTATATCCACAAATCAAGAGATATCTCAAGTCTTTACTCAAAAACATGGCTTATATATTTCACTTTCTATAGGAGGAAATGGGAAATAGACCAAGCTCCACAAAATAAACGGATGGTGTACTGAGCACACCAACATTCTCCCCTGTGCCGATTCACAGGCAGATAAGACAGTCACACTCTCCTCACATTGTAAGCATCAGGTTATGAGGGTAAATTTATCAACCGCTATGACCAGGACTTGTTACAGATCCTCATTAAGACCCAGGAGACAGGAACTCAGTTACCACATACAAAAACAGATTGCGGTTATCAAAAAGTTAGCAGTAATAAAAAATGAAGGTAACACTTTGAAAGCAAAGGAAAACTCAGAAAACAAAAACTTATGGGACACAGGACAGAACCAACAACTGTAACAGCCATGGACATAGTTCAGTGGTTTAGGAGTATGTGTTGCTCTTGCAGAGGACCAGAGTTTGGTGCCCGGCACCCACAACTGCCTTGGGTCTAGATTTGGGGCCTCTGAAGGCCTCTTCTGGCTTACACGGGTGCTTGCACTTGTATGTTCCCACATAGACACACATGTAATTAAACATGAGTTAAAACTTAAAAATGAATCTTTTATAATTAAAAGGACACAAAAAAAAGATTCAAAGAGAAGGAAATGTCACTTACCCTAATCTGGTCATTACCTGCAGCATACATATACCCAATTATCATATTGTAATATACCCCAGAAATTTATATATAGTCATATCAATTAAAATGTTCAAAATTAGGGACGTGCATAAGGCCCTAGATTTGATCTTAGCACCACAGAAAAACAGGTGTGGTGGCACCCCTGTAACCCAGCATTCAAGAGGTAGAAGTTCAAGGTGATCCTTAGTTATGTAGAAAATCCAAGGCTAGCCTAAGTTAAATACAATTCTGTCTCCAAATTTCTTTTCCAAAACAGAGTCAGCTTTAAATGTTCCCCAGGGTGCACAGTATGTGTGTTCTGCCTATGGGAAAGCACAGGAGACTCTGACAGGAGCAGACAAAGGCAGAGGGCTCATGACATTAGCCTGAGTGATGAGTCCATGGAATTGAGCTCAAAAGCTCAGGCCACAGCAGTGAAAACAGACACATCGGACTGTATTCAACAGAGGGAAGAGGGGACTGGTGGTACAGGCCACGGATCCCACAAGGGGCTAGCCTCCAAACCCTGTATAAATCTCCAACAACTCAACAGCAGAAAAAGGAAAAAACCTTCATTTAAAATGTGCAAAGGACCTAAATAAATATCTCTTTTTAAAAAAATAAAAATGTAAAAGTTCAATATCAGTAATCATGAAGGAGAGACAAATTAATACTACCATGAGTGCCCATTGCATGCCATTCAGAATGGCTATTAGCAAAAGATGGAAAAAGCATTGTTAAGGGCAAAGAGAAGGTGAATTATTACACACCTGTAGTGGGATACAGATTAGAGCAGCCCTATGAAAACAGTGTGTAGGTTCCTAAAAAATAAATTACTAATCCAGAAAACCCCACTGTGTCTCCATGGGCGGATAAATGGATAAGAAAACTGTGTCTCTCACACACACACATACACACACACACACACACACACACACACACACACACACACGTTATATATACTTGACAGAATATCACCCAGCCTTTAAAAGAAGGAATTTCTATCACTTGTAACAACTTGATTGAACTTGTAGGACATTATGTTATTGGAATATGTCAGACACAAAAAGATACACCACATGATCTCACATATATGTGAAAATTCAGTAAGGTGAATTTGTAGAAAAAAATAGTACAATGGTGGTTACTGGGCACTAGAGGAAGGAAGGAGACAGCGGGCGAAATAATGTCCAGAGGATATGGAACTGCAGTTAAAGAAGAATTATATCAAGAGAAATACTCTACAGAACAGTGGTTAGAGTTAATGACAATGTATTATATTTTGAAAATTGCTGACAATAAATTTTAAGAGTGCTTGTCACAAAATGATATGTTAAGTGATACGTATGTTTAATCATTTCACAATACATTACACATATTATAAAATATGTTGTATTCTATAAATATATACAATTTTTATGTCAAATAAAAGAGCCAGGCATGATGCGTATGCCTGTAATCTCAGCACTGGAGAGAGACAAACAATAGGATCAGAAATTCAAGATAATCCTCAGCTTACAGCAAATCTAAGGCCAGCCCAGGCTATATACAGAGACAAAGAAGAGAACCCCTAAAAATATATAAATAAATAAAGTTTTAAGAAAGCAGAAAACGTTGATGGGAGACCCATTTTCAGAATAATAACTGGCTATGCTGTAGAGCATTCTCTACAGGAAGGAGGAAACACTACAAATTCAAGTCCAGAAGAGAAAAGCCCCAAACAGTGGGGTGGGACCATGGAAACCAAATGTGAGAACATCCAGCTTAGTGATTCCAAGCTCGAACTCAGCTGGGGAACAGGGAGGATAATCAAAGCATCCTGTCAGAATGAGACTCTACAGAAGTTAGTGAGAAGCATGTATCACAGTCAAATAGATCAAAGGCTAAGAGAGGAAATAAGCCAAGACGACAGTGATTATAAACTTACGTCCTGCAGGATCTTGGCTAATTATAAACATTATCCATAAAAAGCACACTATGTGGCAGAGCAGGCTGAACACAATCATGAACACAAGTTCAAGGAGCATAGTGGGCTATGCTGGTGACCCCCTTCTTTGTCCTACTATGGGGCTCTACTGACCTTTTCTCCTCTCTGATAAATTAAGAATGTAGAAACTAGAGAATCCACAATGTCACAATAAAAAACTCTAAAACGAAACTCATAGCAAGGGGGCTGAGAAGATGGCTCATGAAAAGCACTGCCTGCTTTTCTAGAAGACCTGGATTCCATTCTCAGCACCCACATAGCAGCTCACAACCATCAGTAACTCCAGCTCCAAAGTATCAGATACCGTCTTCTGGCCTCCGTGGGCACTATGCAAACACAAGGCACACAAAGGCATATACAGACAAAACAACTACATGCTTGAAGTAAAACATTAATAAAAGGATAATAACAAAACTGGAATCTGTACAAAATACACATACATAACAGCAAAAATAAACCTTGGCAGGGGATGAAGGTAAAATTTTGAGGAGATCTAAGCTTTAAATACAAGCATTCCCATGCTGGCTAAGTCCTCACCACTCACTCTTCCCCTGCCTACTATGTGCCTCTCATGCAGATCTCTGAATGGACTGTGGGAAGTACTTTCATGTTACCACAGAAGAAATGGACCCATCTGAACCTACAGCTTGTGGGGTTCTCCTCTGTGCCTCTGCATTTGCTGCCTTACCTTGAAAGCCTTGTGTTACAGGCTAGCAGCAGACCAGGCATGTCCCATTAGAATCCATAAGCATTAACTGTTCACACTAACTACTAGTACTAGATACCACCTAGTCTCAGCCCACAAGAGCCATCTTTATGGTGTTCTTATGAGCACTGACTTCAGGGTCAACCTTATCATTCTCAAAGTAAATAGTGAAGATGCATTTCAGTTTGTCCCTAAAAGCAGAGGGCCAGTCCTTACTGTGAAGAAGTCACAAGGCTCATTATGCAAAATGGCTGGAGAGTGTTCTGAATGGCAAGTACCCCCTTGCCTTCACTGCCTCTCCATCCTGAGGCCTTTCCAGAGTCATTACCATCAAGTAAATACTATTTTTTTAACCTTTTAAATATTAAACAACCACACAAAGCCAGTCTTCAGTGAAACATGCTGTTGGTATAAGGATACAGATTTCTGGCTTTGACTCATTTCCAGTTATTATGCATTCTAAATCACATGCCAAAATTTTAATGAACTTTCAAATTTACATTTATGAAAACAGACCTTGGCACTCATAAATGGGCTCTTTTTCCATATCACTTTTCAAAGGTGCCTCGCAGCTGAAATGATCCTGAGCTGTCTTCTGTCACTCAAGATGAACTCTACAAAAGCACTGAGTGTTCTTACTTTTACACTAATTTATTCTCCTTTGGTTTTACTCAGCATATGGGAAGCATATGGGAAAGAGAAGACTGTCTGGAAGCTGTTAGAACTGCATGTAATCAAAATCTACCAGGAGAAACCTAATTTGATTAATTGAAAATTAAAGTAGTGGTTAATCACTTGCTTTGTAGGGAGAAAGATGGATACTACATGAAAGGAATCTGTCTCAAACATATAAAATGAATTCTCTTTGTCCCAAATCAATACTTACCAAGTACTTCAGTTGGCAGTAGTAAGACTGCAAAGTACCCCTAAACTTTCACTGTCAAGATGGGGCCTGGTTTAACACTTGAGTGAAGAGGCAAAAAAGCATTTATTTTTGTAAAGATTTCTGATCCCTAAAACTTAAACTTTAGCAGCGAATCCATCTTTGACAAGGGGGAGGGGATAAACCGAGTCCAGATCTACAAGTTCCTATGTATACTCTTATTAGTTGGCATCGTCAGCAAGCTGGGTTTTTTTTTTTTTTTTTTTTTTTTTTTTTTGTCGTCCCCCCCCCCCCCCATTTAGTTTTAAGTTTAGTTTAAGTTATCTAAAACAGGGTCTTACTGTGTAGCCAAGCTGGCCTCAAAATCATGATCCTCCTGCTGCCTCAGCTTTGGAGGGCTGGGATTCAGGAACAATCTACTTCTTACCTTGGAAGCACTGAAAGAATATCACTGGCTGAGGGAAGAGCTCAGCAAATACTTCTTAAGGCTACAGTTGCCTACTTTGTAGCCCATGTCTAACTTCTAACACTTTTAAAAACATAACAATGGTATCCCTTCTAAGTATTTACAGGGCCAGGAAGACAGCTCAGCAGGTAAAGTCTCTTGCCATCAAGCCTGGTGACATGAACTCAACCCCCAAGACCCATGGCACAGAAGTAGAGGACCAGCTCTCACAAGTTGTTCCCTGCTCTCCACACACACACCACGGCACACACGTATATGTACACACATGCACATAAAGAAATAAATGTTCTTTAATTTTTCAATTAGCATTATATTAGTATATTAGTACAATAGTTTAAAAGATACATAGCAAGATCAGATTTTATACACTTCGCTTCAGTGTCCCAGCTCCCTCCCAAGCCTGATATAATACAATACCACAAGCAAAGTTAACCAAGCAAAATTTCCAAAGTTATCAGGTAAATTCTCAAGACTGTACACTTTTCTCCTCCCTGGGCACACAGGATTTTGCCTACTAATGAAATCAACTTCCCTACCTTCCTTAAGACAGCAGTGTTAAAACAAAGTTAACCAACCATATAACGCCCTGTAGCACTTACTAAATGTAAAAATCAAAACAAAAAAAGAACCACAACTCCCTAGGCTAAAAATAGATGTCGATTGGTCTGACACTTTTAAATGTTAAAATTATAATTTAAAAGAAAAGTATATTCTACAATAAAAATATACTATCTTTATGGCATTAAAATATAATACATAAAATAAAAGAGAATGAAAAACCAGGCATGGTGGTTCTCACCTATATTCCTAAGGCTTGGAAGGCTGAGTCAGGCACATTCCATGCCAGCTTGGACTACAGTATGACTAGGGATGGGAAATAGAGATATAAAAGAAAACCGTTTAAATAGGAAAGAGAGGCATGCTATACTGGGAAATAAGGTTAGACTAAGATAGTCAAATTTAGGTACGGGAGAAATGTTGTAATTACACTACTTATAAAAAAGAAAAGGAAAAAAGATATTCCCATTTACATTCTCTGTCACTGAATACCAATGATCAGCTGTATGTCAATGCACCATGGTAGTAAAGTTTAGTTTTTTATCACCAGCCACAACCACAGTACCATGATCCTGAGACTGCCCGGAATTCAAAATATCTGTAACTTCCCTGTCATAAAATTCATGTATTGGCCTCACAAAACTGTGGGTAAATGAAAACTCCACAGAACAGTGAGAGCACATGCAGTGGGGACAACCACATTATCCCCTCTCCTCTCCCACAGTCCCCTTCTTCTCCACTAAAGGAAAATGTCTCCAGTCTTATCAGTTGCCTCTCACAAACACTCTGCATCATGTATCCTCAGGAGGCCAATCCACTAAAGGCAGAATGAAAGTGTTTACAGATGGCAGAGGGAGATAGGTGAGCACAGTACCCTAGTGCCAACACTATCACCCCAGGATCTAGAGACCTAAAGAAAAGAAATTCTACTCAACAAAACCCCAGTCATAGCTTTCAGGAGGAGCTGAAAGTGAATCTTGGAGGTCTGGGATAAAGAAGACAAAGGATCAGTAAGAGATTCAGGCTACGAGATAGGACTAGACACACAGAGGCACTTGGGCTGCTTCACAAAGTCAGGACTTATACAACTGAAGCTTGTACAGACTAGCTTCTCCTAAAACCAGAACAAAACAATCTGAGAGCTAAAGGCTATAATTTTAAAATTAATATTTTAAAATTTAAAATTAATTATAAGTATTCTTAAAGTCAGTTGGCAAACTGCGTTTGGTAAGCAGGGAGAACTACAGACCAATCTTACAGATACGTGGAAAGTGTCAGAAAGGACCCCAACTCTCATGTACTAAACAGTTTCAGTTTTATATCACCATGATTCAAATGGCTGCCAGCTCTATATATACTCAAGACAAAAAGAACATAATTCCATTAAAGACAAAAAAAATGACAACAACAACTAACACTTCTTAAAATTCTGGTAATTTCTTGGGGAGAGGTAGTGAAGACTCAAGAATTTAGAAGTCAAAACCAATGGGAATAAGGAGGAGGCTCTTCCTGCAAGAGCAAGGCTGAGTGTACCAGACTCTCAACATTCTTCCAAGAATATGTGTAAGAGTCCTAACACCTATGTCCCTTGAAGACCCCAGTGAGTATCATCTCTGACTGGACTCTTCAAACCAGGACAGAGGGGCCTGTAACACCTAGCGCATAGTTACATACCATGGAGGCCTGACTGCCTGCCTGTCCACCTGCTAATCTTACTGTCTTCCTTTTTTTTTTTTTTTAATTTAATTTGGGTTTGTGGGAGGTTTTTTCTACCATGGACAGTAGACACATTAAAATACATGCTGACATGTTTTGAATATCAGGTGAGATATATAGTAAGAGAAGGTGTTTTATTTATACTTCTCCTTTATCTCAGGTAAATATGCTTACTGAGTTCTAGTCATGCCTATGTGTGGTCCTGTGTAAAACAGCCTGGCACTGTACCACATACATGTAGCCACATCATACATAACCTCTAAAAGTTACGTTTCATTAACACCGCACACTTTTGTTTTGAATCCCAATGAATGATTTGTGTAATAATTTGTAAATGGATCTATGACCAGGTTACTAATCTTTTTTTAATTTACTTTAAATTTGTTCTCTACTGCTGGAGTTCTGGAGTCGCATCAAAGACTAAGAATATTAACACTATTCCTTATTTATGTCAAATTAACGATGAGGGCAAATAACCTTCAAATTCTATAAAAACCATAAAGAGGAAGCTTTACAACATAAGGCAAAGGATTACTATCTTTAAAGAACTCCAACAATTTTATATGAAATATAACTCAAGAAATGTAAACAAAAACACATGAAAAGATATTCAACCTGACTAAATCATAGTTGAGTCTCTACAGGATATTAGTCAGATTTTTTGGAAAAAATTAGAGGATTGGAGAGCCAGCTCAGCAATAAAAAGTACTTGCTGGTCTTCCAGTAGACGTACCTCATTTTGGTTCCCAGGACCCACATCAGGTGGTTCACAGCTATCTGTAACTCCAGCTCTGTGGCATCCAATGCCCTCTTCGGGCACCCACACTATTCACAGCATATACACACAAAAATATACATACACAAAATAAATCATAAAAGTATTCTAAGTTCAAGGCCAGCCTGGTCTACATAGCCGATTCCAGGCCAATAAAAGATACATAGTGAGACCCTGTCTTAAAAAAAAAAAATCAAAATGAACCATATCTTTATATCTCTGCTTGTGTTGACTTCAAACTAGATCTAAGCTATAGTAAAAAATTAAACTTGGAGGATATGAATGTCATTATACAATTTTTAAAGTCCATTTAAAAACATTAAAATGAAGTGTATGAAAAAGAAACAACAGGAGCACGTTAACATTACTTGCCATAACTAGATTCTTGAGAGGGGGGGCTGTTTATTTCTTTCTGAGGTGATTCACACGTAAAATTAAATGTATTATTTTTATAATTAAAAAAAACTTCAAACAAGTAATTAAGATAAAAATCAAACTGATAACATCCAGTACTAGAAAGACTATTCACAAATATACAAAAAAAAAAAAAAAAAGAGTCAATTACAGTTATCTTTTTTTTTCCAAATGAGTGAGGGGCTCAAAAAATTAAATTTCATTTTTAATACAATACAGGTCCTAATACAATAAGGTCCATGAGGATGCTTTACAGTCCATCATCTCCAAATTCCATGTCCCAAGCTATTACCAATAAGAGAAGCAAAAATCAAGCAGAAGTGTGTTACATGGTGAGATCACAGAGCACGGACTAAACCATCGTCATAATCGTTGAATTTATCACATACAGAAACACAGACATCACAGAATCCTACATCCATGTAACAGCTACTGAACAGCCTCTAAGGGCGCTCATGCTGAAGACAGAGGACAGGAGCAACCGCCACAGCAAATATTAGACACAAATCACTGTACTCTTCTCTTTCAGCACTACCTCAGGGTGGTAAAGCAGGAGAATCCCCCTGTCATCCCTGGCTCAGACAGGCAGAAAGTACAGCTGAAAATGCCACAGGAAAAAAGACCTCAAGTCCAAGCTGAAGAGAAGACATGTCTCTTGTCTACCCTTTCTTACCTTAGCACAGCTCATAAGCAATTCCTCTAACAACTGCTAACCTAAAAGTCTCTGTTATCCTCTCAAACACACCCCCTTCTCAATTTATTCCATTTCTCTCAGGAGAAAACACTCATACTTGGCTTGCTTCCAAAAAGGGCTGCAAGGATGTTATTTTAAGGGGCTGTGGAGCAATAGATGTCTCCCTATCTGGCTCCCAGTCTGAAATTCCATTAGCCAATATGTTTTCATTCCATGCTAGGCTTTTCTTAGAAGTTTAAACAACAACAGCATACCAGTGTGGGCTGGTCATATCAGACACTTGCCTATTTGTATGTCCTTACCGTAAACCTGTGGTCCTCAAACCATGGCACCAGGACTATCCACATCAGCAACAGCTGTAACTTATAATTGCACATTCTCACACCCACCTCAAGATGAGCAAATCAAAGTCTTGAGGGAGGAGTCCAGCTAGTAGTGGGGAGTACAGTAAAAACAATCTTTCCAGCTTGTTCTCATTCTGATACCCACTAAAGTTTCAAAGCACTGCTTCGAGCTATCATCAATAAAAAGTATTTCTATGTAGGAATGTTTTTACCCTGCACGCATGTGAAGTTTAACAGTTAACAATGCTGTTTCCATAACATAGCGTGTAATAATATCATTAAGCCAGGTTCATGTGTGAGTTTGTTTTTTCAATGCAGCTGATTGTGTTTTCAACAAACTGTTCCCAGAGGCCAGGAACCATTGTTTACCAAAATAGATATAACCATCACCATAACAGCCTCCAACTCCACCACTACCAACAAAGTTCAATATATAACCGACCTCCTCTCCATGCTAAGTATGAGGTTTGCAGAGCTGATCTTCTGACTGTGTATAGGCTTCACCCTTCTGTGTCAACTGCGTTGTGTAAATAAGTGCATGCACAGCTGTCTGCTGTGTAGACTAACTCAGCGAGGGAGGAAGTCAACAAACATCGTCAAGTGTGTACTGTGCTCCTCCAGGAGGAATGGGGGCTGCTGATCAGACATCTACTCAACACTTGCTGCTGACATAAGAGTGAGCTGGACTCTTGTATTTCTCTGTAATTCAGCATTCAGGTCTTTCTCTGAACAATGGCTCCACATTCTAGCTCTGTGCTTATGGTGCTCAGGGAGACGCAGGTGCAGATGTTTTTAAGGTGCTTTCTTCATGAGATACCTCTTTATCCTGGCAGATAGCCTAATGTCTGTCTGACCTTTGTTTAGGTGTCCCTATTTTAAAAAAAAGTTTTTATTGGCAGACAACCTATGGCTCTTGTCTGACCCATAGCCAACTTATTCATGCCATGACAGAAACTTTCTGAGGAGTATCTGACTGGGAGAAAAGTCAGGTGTGAGCACACTGATCAAATGAAACACTGGAGGGACAAGACAACAGAAACACACGAAATAAGAGCAGTAGGTTATTCTGCACAGATCCACGAGAGCGAGCGAGTAAGGGTAGTGATGGCCGCTGATGCAAAGGTCACAGGCCAATAAGCTTGACCAACAGGTGAGAAGTAAGAGAGAGACGGGGACTAGGGCTTTTATTGAAGTCTAGGGCATCACCCCAGCTTCCTGTGGTGGATACAGAGCTATCAAACACAAGTTCCAAGAGTGCACACTACAACTCAGACAAGTTACTGTAGCATATGTGCATGGTCCAGGCAGTGGGTAAGAGTCAGTTAAGCAAATCCAATATGTATATCCCAGATACAGGTGGCCATCAGGTGGTGGCTGTATAAGGCAAATATCTGCATGGACCTCTCTGGCAAACCAGGAAGAAATGACGACAGAGAAATATGCAGAGGTCAAAGAAGCCCTGAATCTGGTGCAAGAAAGTTAAGCCTAGATTCAGAAGATTCCAAAGCAATAGAAAACCAGTAGCTCACTAGAGGAGCTGAAGGAATAGTTCAGCAGCTAACAGCACACACTGCTCTCTCAGAGAAACTGAGCTCAATTCCCAGCACCCACACCGGATCGGTGCACTAAAGAATCTAAGGTAACTCTATCTCCAGGGGTTCCAATACCTTTGGCTTCTGTAGTACACAGACACATGCGCAGAATTTTTAAAAAAGAAAATAAAATATTTTAACAGTCTCTATAACTATTCACTCCAGAGGTCCTGAGTATCAAGATAAATGTTAGGTCTGAGTGGTAGAGACACTGGTGGCAAGGGAATGGGGTGGCTTTGGTAATCATGTTCCTGGCAAAGGACTGTGGTAGCAAACTAGAAGAAAATTGTGGGAAAAGACATTAGGGAATGGGTCATCCTCAGATGACAAGAGGATGACCCATAAGTGACAGGGCCTTCTGGAGAAAGCAATGTCTTCATTATTTTACAGCCTGAACTTGATTTTCCTCTAGGTATAGAAATTTAGGGTACACGGTGGAGCAACCAGCAAGCAGTATCAACAGATAAGGAGCTAGGCAGGCAGGGGGTCCAGCAAGAAGAGTAGAAAAGGGGCCTGCGTTGGCTGTACTTTGGAAGACACCATCCATTGGTGCTGCTGGGTAGAACCTTGTCTCTGGCATAGAGGAGAAAGTTGCGTTCTCTTGGGAGATGTTATGGTAGGTGACATCCTCTGAGATTGAGGACTTTGATTGGGGTGTCCTTTTCAAGTGGCTACCCATTCAAATGTGTTCCATAGATCATGAACCAATACAACAGTCAAGTCACTTAAAAGCCAAGAATTCACAGAACAGTGAGTGTAGCCACAGGAAGAAAGTTCCTATTTTGGTTTTTGTGGGGGAATTAATGTTCAAACCGCTCCCATATCAAATGGGCAGCTGCTTAGGCCATAGGACAATCTACCGGGCATGAGTCCCAGAAGAATGGGACATCTGGGCTGGCTGCTAGCCACCAAGGAATGGAGGGGAGAGAGACAAAAGGGGCAAGAGACTGGGCAAGACAGAGATCTTGAGAGTTTGTTGGACTGCAACATGAAAGGAGTTGTTTGACCTCATTATATATTCCAAGATGTTATTTGGACCCATCAGCAACATCAAAGTGGTTAGTGTGGCTCTTTCAAGAACCCTAACATGAGCGTTCTAAAAAGTAAAAGATGCATCCTTGTTACTGAGAGAAGAATCTGTGAGGTGAGAGACTCCCAGACGTCTTGTCTTAAGAGAGACAATTTTTAAGCAACAATTGTCTATAATAAAGATGTTTGTTTATAATAAAGATGAAGGTCTGACTAGTTGTTTACTGGAGACTTCCACTGTGTTTTTAAATTAGTAGGTAAAGTAAGGTTACCACCATACTCTCTGTGTATGAAAAGGTACACAAAGCCACAGTTCCTTTGGTCCTTCCTTGGGCCGTAGCCATATACAGTCAGTTTTTGGTTTCTGGATCTGGTTCAGAAGGGTGAGGAAGACGGGACCTGGTCTCTCTAGGCAGTAGGCTTTGCTTAGGAAAGCAAATAATCATAATGTAATATAATGTTTTACATTATACATTATAGGGTCACAATGTGCCCCACTCGCATACTTTTTCAGATTGGAGTTGGGGGGGTGTTTTTAATGCCCCCCCTTTGGATAGCAGGCTTTTCTAAGTGGCCCCTGCTAGGTCAGGCCACCTCTACCTTTGGCTCCTGTTAGCTGGACTCACAGGCAATCAGCTTTCTATTGGAAATGAACGCACTCTCATCATCTCAGTGCCTGAGAACTCCCATCAGGCTCCGGGACAGTTCTCTGATGTAAAGGTTCTATACTTTAGGCATATGTCTGAAAAAAATGAACTGATGCACATTCTATATCAAAACAATGTACACTTGCTTCACACAAGAAACAATGCACAAGCAACACCACTAGATATGCTACGTATACCCCATACATTATAAACCTGAGGAAGACCATCTACACTGACAGGGAAGGAAACACAGCACCAGAAACAAACCAGTAAGAAACAATCAGAGATGTCAGTCAAAACCCCAAGCCCCATTCCAGGACACTGCAGCTGTAAGCACAAGCCCCGCCAGACACCATCTTTTGACTCCCACAAGGCCACACCTGTCCCACCTGTGACTCACCATTTCCTTACCCCCATCACATCAGCTTGGGAAACAGCTATGAGCTGCCCAGCTCTTCTACCACAGTCAGTACAAGCTTTAGAAACTTTAAAACATAAAATCACACTGACCCAGTTTATACAGGTAAAAACAGGTACAAACTACATTGCATACAGTACATCTTAGGTACTTTAAATTACAGTAAACAAGGTGCTTCAACAGTTTCTATCTCCCTTCCCACTCTCCCCCCCCCCCTTCTCAGCTTCCTTCCAAAACTTCCACTACTGGGAACCCCCCCTCCCGCTAGTTCTTATTTTCTGTCATGACAAAAAGGCACATTCTACCACTAAAGTTTATTTGCTAGGCTGAGTCGAAACTACTACTACTTTTTTACATCCAAGCCTATAAAAATGTTCTTCTTCTTTTTTTTTTTTTTTTTTTGGTTTTTTGAGACAGGATTTCTCTGGCTGTCCTGGAACTCACTCTGTAGACCAGGCTGGCCTCGAACTCAGAAATCCACCTGCCTCTGCCTCCCAAGTGCTGGGATTAAAGGCGTGCACCACCATTGCCTGGCTATAAAAATGTTCTTTTACCTAAAGAATGTCTACTAGAATAATTTTCAGACACACTTGAATCAAAATACAATGTTTCTTTTAATGGTGAAGCAAGTAGCTACATTAATAGAAAAGATTGGTGAGATACTTGAGTCAATAACAGATTGTACATAAACTCTCAGTACATTCAGTAGGTAAACTAAAAGGTAAAATCTATCCCAAGAAAGATATATTAGCTTTAAAATAGCATCACAAAATATATAATTATAAATTCAATCCATACATTTTAAGCATCCAGCAAATTTTCAATTAATATGATAGAAACTACAATCCAGTTTAAAGATAAATGTTCCATTTTATTAACTAAGGAAAATAATTATACTCAGGTACTTTTCCTATCTATTTAAACTAGTCTTATTTCATTTTGTCCAATAAACATTTATGTACTATTCACTTGCCATCATGAGCACATTATTCAGACTTTAAGGAGCTACAAGCCAGTGTTATATAATATTTAATGAGTATTATGTCATTACACTGTGCACAAATTTCCTGAAAGAAAACAAAACAAAAAACGAAAAGAAAAAACAAAAAGAAAAATGAGAAACTAATTCATAGTGCAATCTTAAAAAATGGTAAAGTCAAAAGCAGATCAAAGTGGTGGGGCTTGCGTTGAGGCACGGCCACTAGAAGGAGGACTCTGGATCCGCTTGACATGGAGAAGACCGAGCTGATCCAGAAGGCCAAGCTGGCCGAGCAGGCTGAGCGCTACGACAACATGGCCGCCTGCATGAAAGCCGTGACAGAGCAGGGCGCCGAGCTGTCCAAAGAGGAGCACAACCTGCTGTTGGGCCTACAAGAATGTAGTGGGGGGGCAGCAGGTCCACCTGGAGAGTCATCTCGAGCCTTGAGCAGAAGACCGACATCTTCGACAAGAAGTCGCAGCTGATCAAGGACTATCGGGAGAAAGTGCAGTCTGAGCTGAGGTCCATCTGCACCATGGTCCTGGAATTGTTGGATACGTATTTAATAGCCAATGCAACTGATCCAGAGAGTAATATCTTCTATCTGAAAATGAAGGGAGATTATTTCTGATGTCTTGCTAAAGTAGCTTGTGGCGATGATCGAAAGAAAGAGAAAAAACATAGGACTTTCCATTCTTCCAATAATTATTGGATCTTGGATTTACTGAAAAGAAATTCTTTATTCTTTGTGATGCCATGAGAAAACACTAATTATTAAAAAGTTAGTATAATATTTTCGTGATATTTATTTCATAGAGTATTCAAGCTTAGCAGCCAGCGGTCTAAAGAAGTGACGCAAACAGTGAAGTAGAAGAAAACAAGAAATACTGCAGGAGGGAAGGGAAAGAAGGCCTATTTCAAGAGGGATTGGAAGTCAGCTCTGGGTTACAGAGCTTTGTGTCTAAGACACAGCTGTCTCCTCAACACACAGAGCACAGAAATGTAGAGACATATTATGTCTAGAACCCAGAATCAGGATTTGATGCTTTTTTTTTTTTTTTTTTTTTCACAAAGAAAGATTCCACCATGGAATGGGCCAACTTTTCAAAGTATCACCAGAGTACAGAGACAATTTCTGTACACAAGACCCTCTGATAACTTATATTTCAATCACATAAAATAACCAAAGACATCTAGACTTTGAAAATGCTCCCAAAGAAGAATATATTTTAAAATTACTGGTGATATGGCACACTAGATAAAGATACTTGCCACCCAGCCAAAAGACCTGAGTTCCAGCCCCAGGTTTCACATGGTGGAAGAACAAAGCAGATCTCCACATTGTCCTCTGACCTCCCCATGCATGACCTGACACATGTGCACAGAAATACACATGCCAGCACTGCATAAATAATATGTGGTTTCAACATGTGTTAAACAATTCTGTTGTGTACTTAGTAATAGATAACAGGGACATTAACTCTCGTAATTAATTCACACCAGTAGTGATGGCACAAGCCTTTAATTTCAGCACTCTGGAGGAAAAGGTAAGTGGATATCTTTGAGTTCAAGGCCAGAGACAGCAAAAAAGATCAACAGCTGTCAAGAACTAGCAATAATGGAGGGGAAAGCACCACAGAGAGTAATTTTACATCAGTGAAATTTCACCACATACCATTACAATAGTGGACACATGATGCTATAAATATGTTTAAATCCACAGAACACATAACTAAGAGTTAGCACTCCAATCAGGTGGAGGCTCTAGGGTGATGCACATGTAAGCCTGAGAAATCTCTCTGTCTTCTGTTTAATCTTGGTGGAAACCCAAAAATGCTCCTTTAAAAAAAAAAAAGAAAGAAAAGGGAAAAACCTAAAAACTTCAGAAATACAAATGTTTCTCTCTCCTGAAACTTTGTGTAAAGACAGAAAAATAAGGTCCTCATTTTTCTTATTACATAACACTGTGAGAACTTCTATAAACTATTCCACAGTAACATGAAATAATGAAATCTCTTTGCCAGAAACTAATTTTTTAAAAATCTTCCATTTTTTTTAAACAGAGGGAATAAATGTATGAGACTAACTAGAACTAACATTTTTTAAATTAAAATATTTTAATTAAATATTAATTAAAATTAAGAAATTAATGAAATGTACTGTGGCCCTGAGGAGCTGATACAAATAACAAACCAGAAGTTTTCAGTGATGGTTAGCTCTAATTTTCTCCCAAATTGCTTGAATTCAATTCACCCTGACACAGCTAATCTCTACATGAGGCTCCTACTAAGCGCTTCAATTAAGTTGCCTCGGCTCTACACTCAACTCTCCCTACTCATTTTCTTAAACATGTTCCCCAAAAGAGACAGGAAGACTTATTTTCCAAAATGGGAACTAAAAGCTAATAATAATCCCTTACAAGCCTCTTCAGTTAGAAGGGACTGGACCTCAGCTGAGGCTAAGGCATCCTCAACATTCAAGGCTACCTACTGGCCTGGCCAGAGAGGAAAGGACTTAGAAGGGAAGAGACAGAGGTGTAAGATCAGTGGGAGAGGTTCTGAACAAGACAACAGCGTCTCAAGTGGGGCTAAAGGGAAAAGGGCACCAAGAAAAGTTCTCAGCTCCTTAACATTTACAAGTTCTACTCACAGAAAGATAAACTCCTTCGTGTCTTCTTGTTATTTTGACTGGGTTTTTTGTTTTGTTTTGTTCTGTTTTTTAATGAAATGTAAAGCTGTGTCCATTCTTCTATCAAATGTAACAGTATCCCCACTACACATGCTTCTTATTTCATTCATCTGCAAACTATTCCTGTCAACTCTCAAATGCAAGCTTGTCAGTCCAAGGTCACTGGGCACACATGCTCCTCCATTTAATAGGTTTGGGGAACAACCTCATTGCGGTGAGATTTTTTTTTAAATCCTTTTAATGTGTCAGTTCAGGCTTTCAATGCCTTTCATCAAACTATTACTTGTAACTGGTCTCACAAGACCCATAGGAGTTTCGTGTGAAGCCTGACCCTCGAAATTTACATGTTGTGACATTCTTTAAAGGCATTTGTGAAAATCACAGCAAGCACATTTGTACCAAGACCAAAATGGCAGTGTCATTTGTAAGTTTGGTCACGGTTTGGAGGTTGGCAAGTGGAGGAGGTGATAGGGAATGCCGTACCGGAGAACATGAGTGTGTTCACAATTAGAGAACATTGTCATATGTCATGGGGAGGAAATCTGTAAAACATTACAAGGAAGGAGATCAGGTAAAGCCATACGCTTATTTGGTACCCACAAGCACCACAAACTCTGCTAGCTGGCAACAGTGAACATTTTTAAAGGAAGGTCAACTGAAGATCAGTCCACTTACATCCAGAGGAGTGCAACAAAGCAAGATCTCCTCCACCCTGCAAAGAAACAAACATTTCCCAAAAGCTTACCTCAGTGCCCACTCCCAGCTCCGGGTTTCACAAACTCAACCTGCCCAAAGGGAATGCCAGCCTGGTCTTGAAACTTTGTATTAACAGAGGCACAGAATACAAATTCTTTGGGGTCTGGGTTCCTAAGCTAATAGGACAATTGTGAAATTCACTCATAAAGTTGAGTTAGTTCATCCCCACCGGTACTCTGTCACTCCATTACAGGTAAATTCTACAACGATGGGCAGCTTTATCACTAGTGTAGCTATGGACATCTTGTACATGCCCAATACATATACACATGCACACGCACAAAGACCCATAGACACAGACACAGTCTGAGGTGTTTGGAGACTAGCTGGACCAGTGGGTGTATCTGTGTTTAACTTACTAACAGCTTGCCAGCATGCTTGCACCAATTAGCTTCCCTACCTGCAGAATGTGAGAGCTTCAACTGGTCTGTGTGGCTGCCAACACTTCTGCCTTTCTTAATTTTAGGAAGTGAAACCACACTGTAGCTTAAGTTTCAATTGCCTCATGGATAATGAGGTTATGGCACCTTACCTAGGTTTAAGGTACATATAGAACATGGTAAGAAGGGTCTGTTAAGTCTTTCATTCACTTTTTTGACTGAATTGGTTATCGTTTCTGCAATTATTTGGCAAAGTTCTATACATGTTCTGCACACAAATACTTGGTCAGAAGCTCTGAATCTGTTTGGGACAAACATAAAATGCATATAGATGGAAAAGTCTAAGAACAATGTAAGATTATTTTATCGTCCAGAGCAAAGAATGGTCGATTTAAGGTTGCTGTTGACACATTATTATATTGAAGAAAAACTGAGGTAGACCATCAAGAAAGTGACAGATGTAAAAGGAACAGCAGAGGGATTGTAGCAAGAGCATAAAGAGACATCAGTAGCAGATTCCAAATTTCTCTGAGCTTTCTTCCTAGGCAGATACTTCTTTCCTGAAGGTCAAGTCTTTACTAGGTATCAAGTAATGAAGCTGGATAAAAGCAAGGCAGATAACAATAAGCTCTGGAGTTCTAGACACTCTATACACTTCATCTTAGTCATCACACGAGTCTGAGATACAGATAGTCTCTCCCACTCAGCAAGGGAGCTAATTAAATGACTCACCTGATATTAAAGCTAATCAGCAGAGAAAAAACCTAAGAACTGAAATCTGCCTACATTGAAAAGCCATAATTTTTGAAAAAAATTTTAATAATTCTGCATCTCAACAAGCAAAATTATCGTAAGACTTAGTTTCTGCTATAGTAGTTCCTAGGAACTGAATTCAAAAATAATACTAAATAGAGGAGACCAGCACCTTCAGAGTCTCATGAAGCAAGTGCTTGTCTCTGACAATGTTGTCCAGAAGTATGCAAAGAGAGCGCCTAAAAGTCCAACATAAGTCAAGCAGCAGACAAGTCTAGACCATCTCAATGTCAGAATGACACCATTAACTCTCAGACACCTTGAGGTAGAGGAAAATATGTCAACACAGTGACTAAGATACCCTGATTTCTGAGAGAAGGAAAGTAGTGCACCTTAGAATCAAGGAACACAGGAAATGTTGGAAGAGATGAGCTATTCCCACTGTACCAGACATTTATTAAAATTCCTAATTATCTCTCACGGTTTTAGAAACAATTTTCAATAAAATAGTTCTAGCCTTTGGTACATGCTCATTAATTGTGTCCTTTTGCTTGATCGTTAAACACATCTTAAGTATAATGAGCATCTAATTTAGGTTAAAAAGCCACCCTAATGATTTCCATTTTCGTTTCAATCATGCTAAGACTATAGTTCATGCTGTGTAGGAGGCGGGAGGTATAAACTATGTGTGTGCGCACACACATGCTCACACATGCTCACACACTTCTTGTGCAAACTTTCCCTGACTTTGACCTCTCTCATAAGATGTAGCAATGCAAAAAGAAAGTTTTTGCTAACTGTAGACATTTAAAACTGTGCAAAGACAACCCTAACAAACCCCATTGTACTTGAAAGGCAATCATATTTCTATACCTTATATCATTATATTTATTTCCTGTGGCTACTGAAACAAACTACCTAAACTTGGTTTCTTAAAACTGATTCAGCTATTTCTCTCAGTGTTTGAGTTCAAAATTGGCTTTGCCACACTTAGGTGAAAGTCACTGGGGTTGTGCCTCGCCAAAGACTCTATGAAAAACTGTTGCTGGCCTCTTATAACTTTAAGGGGCCACAGATATGTCCTGACTTGTGTCCTTAACACTTTAATCTGTGCTTCATCTTCTCTCTGTCTTCGCTTCTGTCTGCCATGTCTTGCTCTCCATTTTCTTAGTGGGATGTGTTGGAAACAGCCATGCAACCTTGGATGGCCTCCTGATCTTAAAAACTTGTTTCAAGATAAGGTAAGATTGACAGGTTACAGGAATCAGAACATGGACTGAACTTTAGGCCAATGTTAACTCAGGACAATAGCCTGAGTGTTCAATTAAAGCTTGTGAGTACGTGAGAGGAAATTTATGAAGGTATTAATGGTTACTGTAGGAAAGGCCAGGGCACACTGAAGTCTCTGATCCAGAAAAGTCTGAGACTGCTGGTGTTTGTCATGACAGTCTACTGCAGCAAGAGTCTACCCTGGTATTTCCAACTCCAGCAGAACATTAAATTCACCTTGGTACATTTTATCTGATGATAGGGGTCTGATGATAGGACCCCGTCTGAGACCACTAACCTGATATGCAGGCCACAGATATGGGGAGGAGATATAGCCCAGATGATCTAAATGTGCAACCACCAAATCAGGCAGAAAACACACTATGCATGAAAGGGAGACAGTAGCCACATGGTGAAAGACTCTGTGGTAAAGAGAACATCACCTGACGAAAGACACCATCAGTGGAACGCAATCACTCT
Organism: Uromys caudimaculatus; assembly: GCA_028551405.1. Classification (NCBI taxonomy): domain Eukaryota; kingdom Metazoa; phylum Chordata; class Mammalia; order Rodentia; family Muridae; genus Uromys; species Uromys caudimaculatus. The sequence goes on from CM052702.1 coordinate 82,989,428, forward strand.
TTCATTGAGGAGAAAAGAATCTCTGTAAAACTCATGTCCTTTATCTAATTTGAAAATGTTAACGCAAGTCGTAATAACTGACCTGGGGCTGACGAAATGGTTCAGTGGATAGTGGTGCTTACCAGCAAGCCTAGTGACCTAAATTCAATCTCTAGGACCTACGTAGTGGAAAGAGAAAACTGACTTCAGCAGGATGTCTTCTGCCCTCCATACTCATGCTGTGGCATGACCACACACACGCATGCACATGCTCGAACACGCACATGCATGATAAATAAATCTTAAAGTTGCTTTGTAAGAGCTATTAATGTATTATAGCTCTCACATGTATTATATTCAGAAGCACTGAATTAACAAATGCATAACCAGTAGGAAAAACACACTTCAGAGGTCCTTTAAGAAGGAACCACAACCTGAGCAACTAGCAGGAGAACGTAATTAAGGACATCAAATAGAAAAGGAAAAAGTCTGATCACTCCTATGTGCTGACAGCATGGTCTTATGTAGGGGAAAAAAAATCTGAAAACCCCCAACCCAAAAAGAAGACTTTTAAATATATGAAGACATTGTAGGTTGGTCAAGGCTACACACAAACACACAAAAATCAGTAGTGTTTCTTAGTAAACTAGCTGAAGGAAGTCAAGAAAATACCATTTATAATGATTACCAAAATATTTATACAAGGCCCTCTGGACACAGGGACTGAGGAAAAGCCTGGGAATGGAGCCGTCCAGGTTCCATCTGTGGCTGGGGACTTCAGGATGTGCCACAGGGCTCCACAGCCAAATAGTGCCAGGAGAAAGCTAGACTCCCAGGAGTGTGGACAAGCCTGTCTGCTCAGAGGGACCCACCTGGAATCCCAGTACACAGTGACTGAGGAGTGCTCTTCTTATTCCTTTCGGTGGTTGGTGAGCTGATCCTGTAACACAGGGCTCCATACTAAAATAGTGCCAGGAGAGAGCAGGTATCCCAGGAGTGCTGACACACCTTCGAGCACAGGCAAGACCACCACTTCTGTTCAAATTCACTGGATCAAGAGGAACCCTTGCAGAGCCATCAGGACACAGGAACCAAGGGACATCTGGGGACAAGAGACTTCTGCTTTCTGTCTGCACCCCAGAGTTGACAGTGTACCACAGCTCTCCAAACCCAAATTCCTCTCAGAGAGAGGTTGTCTTCAAAGACTACTGACACAGAGGCTTGCAGAAGGGACAAGCCACAGCCAGAAAGAGTAAGACCAGCTAACATCAGAGATACCCAGATGGCGAAAAGCAAGGGCAAGAACATAAGGAACAGAAACCAAGGCTATTTGGCATCAACAAAACCCAGCTCTCCCACTACAGCAAGCCCTGGATACCCCAACACACCAGAAAAGTAAGACTCAGATTTAAAATCATTTCTCATGATGATGATAGAAGACTTTCAGAAGGAAATAAATAACTCCCTTAAAGAAATACAAGAGAACACAGGTAAACAACAAGAAATCCTTAAGGAAGAAACAGAAAAATCCCTTAAAGAATTGCAGGAAAACACAATCAAACAGATGAAGGAAATGAACAAAACCATCCAGGAACTAAAAATAGAATAGAAACAATGAAGATATCACAAAGGGAGACAACCCTGGAGTTAGAAAACCTAGGAAAGAGATCAGGAGTTATTGGCGCAAGCATCACTAACAGAATACAAGAAATAGAAGAGAGAATCTCAGGTGCAGAAGATACCATACAAAACATTGACAGTCAAAGAAAATGCAAAATGCAAAAAGCTCCTAACCCAAAACATTTATGAAATCCAGGACATAATGAGAAGACAGAACCTAAGGATAATAGGTATAGAAGAGAATGAAGATTCCCAACTTAAAGGACCAGTAATATCTTCAACATAATTGTAGAAGAAAACTTCCCTAACCTAAAGAAAGAGATAAACATAAATATACAAGAAGCCTACAAAATTCCAAATGGATTGGACCAGAAAAGAAATTCCTCCTGTCACATTATAGTGAAAACACCAAATACACAAAACAATGAAACAATATTAAAAGCAGTAAGGGAAAAAGGTCAAGTAACATATAAAGGCACACCTATCAGAATTACACCAGACTTCTCACCAGAGACTAAGAAAACTTGAAGATCCTGGGCAGAACTCATACAGACCCTAAGAGAACATAACTGCCAACCCAGGCTGCTATGCACAGCAAAACTCTCAATTACCATAGATGGTGAAACCAAAATATTCTATGACAAAACCAAATTTACACAGTATGTTTCCATAAACCCAGCCCTACAAAGGATAATAGATGGAAAACGTCAACTCAAGGAGGGAAACTACACCCTAAAAAAGCAACAAACTCAAAAGAAGATGGCCACACAAACATAAAAATAACATCGAAAATAACAGGAACCAAAAATCACTATTCCTTCATATCTCTTAACATCAATGGATTCAATTCCCCCCAAAAAAGACACAGACTGACAGACTGAATCCATAAAGAGGACCCAGCATTTTGCTGCATTCAGGAAACACACCTCCATGATAAAGACAAACACTACCACAGAGTAAAGGGCTGGAAAACAATTTTCTAGGCAAATGGTCCCAAGAAACAGGCTGGAGTAGACATTCTAATATTGGATAAAATTTACTTTCACCCAAAAGTCATCAAAAAAGATAAGGAAGGACACTTCATACTTATCAAACGAAAAATCTAACAAGAAGAACTCTCAATCTGGAACATCTAATGCTCCACATGCAAGAGCACCCACATTCGTAAAAGAAACTTTACTAAAGCTCAAAGCACACATTGCACCTCACACAATTCTAGTAGGAGACTTCAACACCCCATTATCATCAATGGACAGACATTGGAAACACAAACTAAACAGAGACACAGTAAAACTAACAGATGTTATGAACCAAATGGATTTAACAGATATCTATAGAACATTTCATCCTAAATCAAAAGAATAAACCTTCTTCTCAGCACCTCATGGTACCTTCTCCAAAACTGACCATATAATCAGTCACAAAACAAACCTCAACAGATATAAGAAGATTGAAATAATCCCATGCCTCTTATCATATCACTACAGATTAAGGTTGGTCTTCAATGGCAACAACAACAACAGAAAGCACACATACACATGGAAGCTGAACTATGCTCTACTCAATGACAACTTGGTCAAGGAAGAAATAAAGAAAGAAATTAAAGACTTCCTAGGATATAATGAAAATGAAAGTACAACATACCCAAACATATGGGACACAATGAAAGCAGTGCTAAGAGGAAAACTCATAGCTGTGAGGGCCTCCAAAAAGAAACTGGAGAGAGCATACACTAGCAGCTTAACAGCACACCTGAAAGCTCTAGAACAAAAAGAAGCTAATAAGTCCAAGAGTAGAAGGCAGGAAATAATCAAACTCAGGGCTGAAATTAACTAAGTAGAAACTAAAAGAACTATACAAAGAATCAACAAAACCAGGAGCTGGTTCTTTGAGAAAATCAACAAGATAGATAAATCCTTAGCCAGACTAACCAGAGGGTACAGAGACAGGATCCAGATTAACAAAATTAGAAATGAAAAGGGAGACATAACAACGGATATTGAGGAAATTCAAAAAATCATCAGATCCTACTACAAAAGTCTATACTCAAAAAAACCTGGAAAATCTGGATGAAATGGACAATTTTCTAGAAAGATACCAAATACCAAAGTTAAGTCAGGATCAGATAAACCATCTAAACAGGCCCATAACCCCTAAAGAAATAGAAGCAGTCATTAAAAGTCTCCCAACCAAAAAAAGCCCAGGACCAGATGGGTTCAGTACAGCATTCTATCAGACCTTGAAAGAAGACCTAATACCAATACTCTTCAATCTATTCCTTGAAATAGAAACAGAAGGAACACTACCCAATTCCTTCTATCAGGCCAAAGTTACACTGATACCAAAACCTCACAAAGACTCAAGAAAGAAAGAAAACTTCAGACCAATTTCCCTTATGAATTTCGATGCAAAAATACTCAATAAAATTCTCGCAAACCGAATCCAAGAACACATCAAAACGATCATTCATCATGATGAAGTAGGCTTCATTCCAGGGATGCAGGGATGGTTCAATACCCTGAAATCCATCAATGTAATCCACTACATAAACAAACTCAAATTTAAAAACCACATGATCATTTCATTAGATGCTGAAAAAGCATTTGACAAAATTCAACATCTCTTCATGATAAAAGTTTTGGAAATATCAGGAAGTCAAAGCCTATAGCTAAACATAGTAAAAGCAATAAACAGCAAACCAGTAGCCAACATCAAACTAAATGGAGAGAAACTCGAAGCAATCCCACTAAAATCAGGGACTAGACAAGGTTGCCCTCTCTCTCCCTATCTATTCAATACAGTAATTGAAGTTCTAGCTAGAGCAATCAGACAACAAAAGGAGGTCAAAGGGATACAAATTGGAAAGGAAGAAATCAAAATATCACTATTTGCAGATGATATGATCGTATACTTAAGTGACCTGAAAAACTCCACCAGAGAACTGCTGCAGCTGATAAACAACTTCAGCAAAGTGGCTGG
>CM052702.1:82994505-83032005 GCA_028551405.1 Uromys caudimaculatus
TGCAATAAGGACACATGCTCCACTATGTTCATAGCAGCCATATTTATAATAGCCAGAAGCTGGAAACAACACAGATGTCCCTCAACAGAGGAATGGATACAGAAAATGTGGTACATTTACACAATGGAATACTACTCAGCTATTAAAAACAATGACTTCATGAAATTTGCAGGCAAATGGATGGAACTTGAAAATATCATACTGAGTGAGGTAACTCAGTCACAAAAGAACAAACATGGTATGTACTCACTGATAAGTGGATATTAGCCCAAAAGTTCGGAAAACCCAAGTTTCACTTTACAGTAACCGCTGGACTGAGAGTGAGGTCCCAGATGGAGGAGTTGGAGAAGGGACTGAAGGAGCTGAGGGAGTTTGCAGCCCCATGGAGGGAGCAACAGTGTCAACTAGCCTGACCCACTGGTGCTCCTGGAGACTGGACCACCAACTAAAGAATACCCATGGAGGGACCCATGGCTTGGACCACATACGTGGCCCCCTTGTTGGCCATCAGGGGAAGGAGAGGCACTTGGACCTGAGGGTATTAGAGGCCCCAGTATAGGGGAATGCCAAGGTGGGAAGACAAGAGTGGGTGGGCGGGTGGGTGGGTGGGGGAATACCCTCATAGAGGCAGTGGAGGGGGAGGGGATAGGGGGTTTCCAAAGTGGAGACCTGGAAAGGGGGAAACATTGGAAATGTAAATAAAGTATCAAAAAATAAAAATTTAGCTGGGCAGTGGTGGTGCATGCCTTTAATCCCAGCACTTGGGAGGCAGAAGCAGGTGGATTTCTGAGTTCAAAGCCAGCCTGGTCTACAAAGTGAGTTCCAGGACAGCCAGTGCTACACAGAGAAATCCTGTCTCGAAAAACCAAAAAAAAAAAAAAAAATTATACAAAGAAAATACCAATTACATTCTCTACAAGGGAAAACTGGGGGGCGGGGCGGAGGGAGAAATCCTAAAATTTATTGGGTGCCATAAATGAACTTCAAGAACCGTGGCAATTCTGGGGTACAAACAGAAGACATCATAGCAGCTGACTTAGAAGAACAGGGCACTTGCACCAAAACTTAGAGAATAGAATCCAACAGGAAATGCAGATGCAGACCCATGTATTTACAGATAGCTGTCTCTCAAAATCACTAGGAACAACGCGGTCCAGTGAGTAAATGGTGCTGAGGACACTGGATATTCATAAGCTGGAGAGAGAAACTAAGTCCTTCCCTCTCATCGAATTAACAAGACAGCTCAAAACCGAGTGGCAGTGTTTCTAGTATTCTAGGCAAACACTACACAGGGAGCTACATCCCCAGTCTCAATTTCTTTGCCAATTGAAACTGAATTCGGATTTCATCCTCCTGGAGACCACCCTAATCACATGGCTACCATACTAAAAGTCAACTTCCAAGTCACCTTTATCTTCCTGAACTTTTTTCCTTACTTTCACTAGAATTAAATTCAAATGAGGCAGAATAGATGCCACTACATGTATGATTGCACTTCAGATCCACGAACTCTGGCTTCCCTATCATGTTCAAAGTATCAGACATTCAAAGCAGTAACTTTAAGTGAATTTTTGGATGGGTGGGGTGGCGCATACCCTAAATCCCAATACTTAGAGGCAAAGGCAAGGAGATCTCTGTGAGTTACAGACTTGCTAGCACCACATAGTGAGGCACGAACTTTAAACTTAAGTAATTAATAATTTTAAAAATTGTTTTTCAGGATGGTTTGAAGATTCCTTTGCAATTCACAATAAGGTTTCTTGTTATTGTCTTTGTAAATTCCTGATTCTCTGGAAAGCTGAAAAGCATAATTGTTTATCCACTCTAACTAAACATACAAAGGATCCCCATTGAGGGACGGCAATGGTAGCACTATTCAAATTGCCATAAAACAGACTAAATTAATTTAATCCCACAGCTGTATTCAAGTACAGATTTGGTGCTGGCCCCAATATGTCATGACTTCAAGCAATATGTTAAACATGACCAGTCATCATATTATTTGTAAAAATAAGATATACAACTACATGATAAAAGTCTTTGAAAAAATAGAGCCACTGAAAAAATAGAGCCGCGACTGCTCAAACTGGCTCTTGCCAAGATTCTCAGGAGTGTTTAAAATGGTGATTTTTGCTCCATTGGTAGAAATGCAACATTGTAACCTAAAACTACTCATGAAATACTCATTGGCCTAGGAGTAAACAATATTAACCCTTTTGTTTTATTTTTAATTTATTTATTTTATATGTGTGAGTGTTTTGCTTACATGTGTGTCTGTGCAGCATGCATGTGCCTGATGCCAAGGAGGTCAAAAGAGGGTACTGAATCCCCCGAAACTAGCAACATGAATGGTTGTGAGCCACCAAGTGGGTGCTGGGAATGAAACCTGGGTCCTCCATAAAAGTGCTCTTAACCTCTAAGCCATCCCTCCAGACCCACTAATGACCCTTATAAAAGAGGACAAGGAAGTATCAAACTGTAATATGTAAAAAATTAGCATATTTGCAGTAATGTGGTGTTTAATTCGGACCTACTTTATGAACTTACATCATGACCTCTGTTCTGTCATTATAACATTTAAGACAAATGTCATTTTAACCGATGTTTATGAATCTACTACCAGAATATACACTAGTAAGCCATTATAGAAAACTGTGTTCCAATGGTATGTACTCACTGATAAGTGGATATTAGCCCAAAAGTTCAGAATAACCAAGTTTCACTTTACAGTAACTGCTGGACTGAGAGTGAGGTCCCAGATGGAGGAGTTGGAGAAGGGACTGAAGAAGTTGAGGGAGTCTGCAGCCCCATGGAGGGAGCAACAGTGTCAACTGGCCTGACCTTCCCCCCCACCCCCCAGTCCTCCTGGAGGCTGGACCACCAACCAAAGAATACACATCGAGGGAACCATGGTTCGGACCACATATGTGGCAGAGGAGGGCCCTATTGGCCATCAGGGGGAGGAGAGGCCCCAGTAAAGGGGAATGTCAAGGTGGGAATATGGGAGTGGGTGGGTGGGTGGGAGGTGGAATTCCCTCATAGAGGTGGGGGAGGGGGAGGGGATAGGCGGTTTCCAAAGAGGAGACCTGGGAAGGAGGAAACATTAGAAATGTAAATAAAGTATCAAAAAAAAATAAAAAAAAAATTAAAGAAACAAAAAAAAAAAAGAAAAAAGAAAACTGTGTTCTCTTTTTAAAAAGTAAAAATAGCACAAGGTGTCACGAGGTGTGGCAGCACTCACTTTATCACAGAACTAGAGGCAGAGATGGAGGGTAGTCTGGTCTATAGTAGTGCGATCCAGGCCAGCAAGGGATACATAGTAAGAGTCTACCTCAAAAACAAAATCAATTAATAGAAATTTCAATAAATAGTAATAGGCTGAGCATAGTGGTACACACCTTTAATCCTATACTTGGGAGGCAGAGGCATAGGCAGATGAATGTCTATGAATCTGGGGCCAGCCTGGTCTATAAAGTGAGCTCAGGGAAAACCAGAGCTATATAATAGAGAGAATCTGTGGAAGGAAGGAAGGAATTAAGGGAGGGAGGGAGGGAGGGAAAGGGAGGAGAGAGGAGAGAGGAGAGAGGAGAGAAGAGAGAGGAGAGAAGAGAAAAAAGATTTTGTTTTTTTGTTTGTTTGTTTTTGGTTTTTAAGTAGATTTCCCTAAGATCTACATATCTCAGTTCTGGGTACCAGTCCCGGACCTGAAAGACATCTCTACTCCTCTATTCACTGCAACATTCTTCTTAGCAGCCAGATGTGGAAGCAGCCTAAGTGGCCATCCACAGATGGAGAAACAAACTTTGGTACTTCCATGCAATGGAGTATTATTCAGCCACAAAAGAAGGAAATCCCTGCAACCAGTATCAAAAGGTCAACCTGGGAGGCACCACACTGAGCAAAATAAACCCAACTCAGAAAAAATAGTGGAAAAATCTCTACCACCTTGAAACAGAAAAGGCTTTGCCGGCAGAGGCAGGGTGCAGCAGTGGTTGCCCAGATGTGCTAACTTCACTGCAGGAACCCCTGCAGGACATACACACAGAGCACATCATCACGCTGCACCCTGGAAGTGTGCTGAATCCTAATTTATCACAAATAGTTTTCAATAACTAAAATAAAATCCTCCATCCCAAAATATATGAATATATGTGGATATATATATTATATATGTGGATATATAATAATATTCATATGGATATGTATAGATATACAATTACAGAAGATTCAAGCAGCTGTACAAAGTGCAGACTTGTCAAAGAAAACATTCAGCGTATCTGCCTTCATTCTGTGTCCTTACAAAATAGCCGTTACGAGAGAATGGATCCTAACCTTCAAAAACCAATGTGGGAAAGTAGAGGCTGGAGAGGGCCTGGGTCCAATTTCGAGTACCTACATAGTGGACCACAATTGGCTGTAATTCCTGTCCCAAGGACCCAATGCCCTTTTCTGACCTCTGTAGGCAATGAGCACACACGTGATGCACAGATACACATGTAGGCAAAATAATCACATGCATAAAACAAGATGTTAATATATTTAAAACATTTAAATAATGAGAAACTAGTTTCACTGTAAACTCATTCTTCAGAGTTTTCTACCTCCAAAAGGCTTTGGGAAGGTGTCATTTGAAATAGGGGTCCTAAGTGTCTCCTTCTGCTATGTACTAAGTCAAACAGTTTCAGCAGTGTAATGTTGAAGTGTAGTTATGAACTGACAGAACTAGTCCCATCCTGGGCTTTGATATCACTGTTTTCCGACCTTCCCTCCCCAGATTAGTAGAGATGAGTTTGATGTTAAAGTACAGCTTTCTAATGATCCTTCAGTAATGCTGTGGGCATTTAACAGTGGAACTGGGGAGGAAACCAAAGCTAGTGACCAGAGAAACCAATCAAGCCCTGTACAATCGAGAATGAGCACTGAGAAGCCCATGGAGGACGCTGTTCTCAGCCACAGGCATACAAGGAAAGAACAGGCCCACAGCACAGGGTAACCGGGGCTACCTCAGAACAACTCTGATGCCACTGGCCAGAGCCTAAAAGGCTTTTGCAGACACAGTATACTTTTAATAGAAACAAAGAGGAAGGAAATGCAGATCTGAATGCAATCAATCATAGAATATTTGAGCAATGACAGACACAACAGTCACTAAAAGAAAACCACCTTCAGTCTGCAGGAGCAAGACTGCACGGATCAGAGCTGATACTACAGCATTACTGCCGGCGCGGACCCTCAATGGGGCAGATGTGCTCAACACCCTTATGGTCCGTCCGGAGAGATCAGGGAATTGATCACCCAGTTTCTGAACATTCCACACCCTCAATGACACCACACAAACTGTTTGATCCTGGAACTGTTTTCAAAAGGAAATGGTAAAATATTTGTCCATTCTTCCTAGAAAAACTCAAGCAAGCCGTAAGTTAGAACCAGTGAGGTTGCTTTGCCTTTAATTCATGAAGAGGCCAGCGAGCATCTGATTCTATTAGGAAACAAAGAGCCGGGGCAATGAAGGGAGGACTTCAAACTTATGAGGACCTCCTACGCTTATTAAATATAAAAGAGCTTTTAAAAGTCCATCACAGGTATAATTTTGGACTGTAATTTTTAGAGGGATTTTTTTCCATTGTGCAGTCTAGCAGGCAGAGAGCCAATCAATCCATTAGAAAAAAATCAAAGAGCCAGAAATCTGCACTTTGTCATTAATTCAGCCATGCGAGGAACCCTGCCACAAGCGTCTTTTTTTAAAGCTGGACAGCAAAGAATAACATGTAGCAGACTAGATGTCCATCTTACAGCCAGAGCAGCGAGCTCACTCGTCTCTCCAGCTCCTGCAATGTCCTTGGGGATGAGTTGGTGTCTCGGGTGTGGGTGGTGCACCCAGTGATAAAAGAATATCTGATAGAGACATTTTTGGCTTTCTCCTACCTCCTTTAGGAGTAAGCATGGCCTAAAACTCACTGTGCAGTGCTGGGTGTTGGTAAACACAGATGCTATAGTCTTGTGGCTATATTTTACTCCACCTAACGTACGGACTTGAGTTTAGAGAGAGAATGCAGGGAAGAGCGGTGCTCAGACAACAGATACCCTGGACTTCCTGCTTACACAGCACCTTCATCAGGTCTTCTCAATCTAAATTCGCTCTGCAATAATCACGGCTCTTCCTGAAGGGGAACTGTTTGCAGAGGAACTGTTTTCTTTTCATAAAATCCACTGTGTGAACCTTTTTATTGTCAACTTCTTACAAACTATTCACCTGAGACTATGCCTTCCCTGCCCAGTATGTGACTGCCACTGGATGAGACCGCTCCCTCCCATATGTGCGTGCTCCTGCAGGTAGTGGCTGTTTAACCACATAAGGAGAAGCAGTGCCACAGGCACATGGTACACAGAAAAGTAAGCACTGCATTTACAGACAGGTGCAGCTTTGTAGAACATGGATGGTCAGCAGCCTAAGCAAAGAGCAACCGTCTGGTTCTCCTCTTAGAATGAGGATTTGAGTCACATAAACATCCAGGCCCATGGAACATGAGTGCCCTGCACTGCCAGCTGTAAAACTATAGCTTGGGAGTCTCAAAGGAGCCAGTTATTTAAGGCCCCAACATGAGCCACTTCAACATACGCATTCACACACACTTACCTTGTGCCTATCTACAATACCGAAGACACTGCACACTCTGAAACAGTTTGGAAAAGCAAACAAGATCTCAAGTATTATAGCTGGCAAGAAAATCCTAAGAAAAAAAATTAACATATACCACCAAAGGGGATTGGCACTGCCAAACAGTATCCAAAACACTCCTTTCTTCTCAGAGATATACTGCACAAAAATGAGTGTATTCTAGGCTGTTAAGAACTGGAATATGATTACTTTAGTCAGTGACAGAAAAGGAGCTTGGAGGAAAAATATGTACATTAGATTCCTTCTGTACTAAGAGAGATGGCTTATTTTCTATTCTTGGTTGGTTGGTGTTTGTTTTTTCAAGACAGGATTTCTCTGTGTACCCCTGGCTGTCCTGGAACTTGCTCTGTAGACCAGGATGGCTTCAGAATCTCAGAGATCCGATTGCCTCTGCCTCCTGAGTGCAGGGATTAAAGGTGTGAGTCACCCCCACCCGACTATTTTCTATTCTTAAAAATGGTATTTAATTGTGTGCGCATATGTGCATTTCTGTCTGGGTGTGAGCACTTGAGTGCAGTTGCACAGGAAACCAGAGAAAGGTATTAGATACCCTGGAAGTGGGGTCACAGGTGACTGTGAGCCACTCTAGGTGAGCCATCAGATGTGGGTGCTAGGAAACAAGCCTGGGTCCTCTAGAACCATATGTGCTCTTAATCACTGAAACCATAACCCAAGCCCTAAATGAGTATTTAAGATGCTTTATTATTTAAAGCATGATTTTGCCTCCCTGGGTATATGACTGCTCACCATTCACCTACACCAGAATCAAAAGTTTCAGTGTGTAATTTTCCTAATAAAAATATCTGGGAGTTCTCATTCATTTACACATGAAAAGGGGAGAAAGTATATTCTGGCACTTGATAGAATATATAATGTATACATCTTAGACAAATCCTTGTCTTCAATGTGAAATTTTGTGTGCTCATATTTGAAATAATTTAAATAGAAAGCAATACAAACTATAAAAGTTAAATGTAATTAAAACACCAAGAAAATGGATTTTAAAAGCACTACCGTTAAACTTATAACCTTCAGAGTGATTTATTAGACTGTGAAAATAAAGTCAGAGTTGCAAAATTTATTTGACAGCCATGGCATATTATAAGCATGGTAATATGAAAATCTCATCATGGTTTATGCTGTTCAGATACATTAATCTTCCTCTTACCTAGTTTTTATACATACATTAACAAAACTAATTACACACCTGAAGACAAGTGATAAACTACATGGCAGTGTTTATAATATTCCTTGAATTAAATGCAATGCTCATTTAATCATTAAAAGATTTGGAGACCTCCACTGACTAAAGACATTGTAACCTCCTATTACTCTTTCCAGGTCTTAGAATTTTTACAGACAGAAATCAGTCGTGAACCATGTTCTCATTATTATTTAAGACAAAACTAAAAGGTTATCCACTGCAGAGCCTAAGAATTTAGCCAGAGTTCACATTCTGATTTGTAGTACTCAAAGTAATAGAACATTAGAACTGATATCGCTCTTGGGGCTGGGAATGTGGCTCCGTGGTCATATACTCACCTCGCAAGTAGGAGGGCTAGGTTCATGCGTGGGGGTGAATGTACTACCCTTACGTAGAATTTGATGATCCATGCCAAGGACTGTTTTAATCCATTAACCTCCAAGATATTGTGAGTTAAGTTTTAACAGTAACTTCATTTTACAGAGAGAAAAAACTTTAAACAGAGAAATCAAATTACTTGTACAATTACTTGTACAGCAGTGTGTCCTACCTGAGATCCAAACCCAGGCCATCTTTTACCTCCTAACCATCACTGTGGAGTAGACCATGTCAAACATCACATCTTCCATTCTGACTCCCTACCTCTGTGAAGACATAGAAGACCAGAGGGGAGACCGGATGTAACTCAGTGGGTGAGCGCTTGTCCATCAGGATAAGCCCTGAGTTGAACGACACTAACATTACATAAAAATCGAGCATGGTGGCACAGGCTTGAAAGTCTAGCACTGGGGAGGTAGAAGGCAGGGGGAGCAAAAGTTCAAGGTCATTCCTACCTACACAGTGAGTTCAACACCAGCTTGGGTGACATGAGACACTGCCTGGGGCGGGGCATGAGGAATACCTGAGATTCACTACCACCCCCTTTAAAAAGGTAGATACACAGCCTCAAGTCATTCCAAACATGCTTGAGATTAAAGATTCCAGGATAGAGAAAATGGATATAAAATAGCAAGAGCTATAAAGAGTTAGACAAGTAAAGTATTACCTGAGTTTTTCTAAGCATTCTTACTGTGGTCAATGCCTACCACCGTGGATAAAACTGACGGTTTTTACATGTAATACAATGGCAAGGAATGGAGAGCTAGGAATGCCCATGCGTAGAGCACTTACCTAGCATGTAGGAGGCTGCAGGTTAGATTCTCTTCATACACACACATACACACACACACACACACAAGCACACGCACACGCACACACACATGGGGTGGGGAGAGGGAGAGAAGATGGAGAGAATGAGAATATATCACAGTGTGGTTTGTGTCTGTGTCTGGATGCACACGCACCATTGTCCACAGGTAGAGGTCAGAATATAATCCCTTCAACCTTATTTGATCCAGGGTCTCACTTCTGGTTCTCTGCTGTATACACCTGACTCACCAGCTAAGAAGCCTCAAGGCTTCTCTTGGCTCCACCCCCACCTCCCAGAGAAACATCAAGGATAACAGACACAGTTGACTGCATCTGAACTCAGGTTCTCAGGCTTACTCAGCAATGTTTTACCCACTCAGCTATCTCCCCAGCCCTACACATGCAAACTTTTATGAAACAAAAGAAGCAATCAATGGGAGTAAAAAGGCAACAGAATAAGTATGCTCACGACACAGCGTCTAAGGGGTAATATCCAGCTTATATAATAAAGAGTGCTGACAGTTCAGCAACAACAAAAGTAATGCAAGTAAGGCTGGGCAAAGGTCTTGAACAGACATTATCCCAAGAAGTTAAAAAAACCGCCAACAAGCATAGGCAGCATGGTTTGATGTGGGCTTACTAGGCTAGCAGTGTGGTCCCCAGAGTAATGTTACTGAAAGAAAGATGGTAGACCCTTTAAGAAATGGGACCTGACAGCAGTTATTAGGTGATGGGAACACTAAGACCCTTAGGAGGGATTAGGGACAGGATTACTTCTCAGCACCAAGAATGGGTTAGATCTTGTGGGACTTTGAGAGAAGTGGGCTGTTACAAAGCAAGCCACTCTGTGTGTGTGACTATGCATGCTGCTAGCTGCTCTCACACACTTCTGCCCACTGATGATATCTGCCACATTATCAAACGGTGTGAGGCCCTTGCCAGGAGTTATTGCCTCAACTTTTGAGTTTTTAGCCTCTAGAGCAGTGGTTCTCAAATTTCCTAATGCTTTGAACCTTTAATACAGTCCCTTGTGTTGTGGTGAGCCCCAACCATGAAATTATTTCATTGCTGCTTCATAATATAATTTTGCTACTGCTACAATCGTAATGTAAGTATCTGATACTCGGAATATCTGATATGTGACTCCCAAAGGGATAGTGACCCACAGGTTGAGAACCACTGCTCTAGGAACAAAACCAAAATAAGCCTCTTTCCTTAAAAGTTAATGTCCATGGTCTCCTGAGAGGAACACAGAATAGGGTAAGATGATCGCAAGTCATCAGACAAACACACTAGTCAAAGCAAATGTTATACCAGTTAGGGCAGACACCATTTCTCCACCTCTAACCCCCCTCCAAAAAAAGAACCATAGTACTTTGTAAAAATTATCAAGGACATAAAGAAAATGGATACCTTGTAAAGTGTCAGTGGGGATATAAAAAACACTTTCTCTACCAGGAAAAAGTTTCCTCAAAAAATAAACTATGGCAATATGCAACAATCTTAATTCTTAATAAGTATTCAGAAGAACTGAAAACAGAATCTGAATGTTCAGGTTCACACAAGCATTATTCAAAATAGCCAAGAGGTGGAAGCAACCAATTTGCCATTAAAGGTCAAAGGACAAGCAAACATGGTAGGCAGACAATGGAAGATTATTCATCCTTAAAAGGAAAAGTCCTGGCATATGCTACCTCACAGGTAAACTATAAAGACAATATAGTAAGTGAGATAAAGCAGCCAACAGGTATACTTCATGATTCCACTTACATGGGGTATCCAAAGGTCAAATCCCACACACAGAAGAGTGAATGAGGACTACCAAGCACAGCCACCGAAGGCCAGGTCTGGAGCCATAGGTAACAGTAGAGTTTGGGTTCTCCAGATTACACAGCACTCTGAGGCTCTGGGGTTTACAGTCAACACTTCTCTAATGTCTACTTGGCAATTGCTGTATGGGTTTGAGTTTTTCTAATCACTATTTTTTTAAAAATTGACACAGTATATTGCATGAGCAAAAGTGATTCTAGGTGATGCAATGCTTTGGCCTTTTAACCTTCCTAGATCTAACCTGAGAGTCGAATCTACACGGAAAATACTTCAGGTTCTGTAAGGTTAATATTGAGATGTTCATGTCAACACTACAGTAAACTGTGATGGCTACTCTTGGTTATCAACTTTACAACTAGAACCAACTAAAAACCAAGCAGCTGGGAAGGGCTGGGAGGGATTTCCTTATTGGATCATTTAGGGTGGAAAGAGCCCACTTTAAATCTGGTCCACATCTCATGGTGACAGCTTACATGACAGGACATGGGATAAGGAAGCCTCTGCTTTTTGCCTGCTTACCCTCACTCTCACTGGCAAATTCATCTACACTGTTCTAGAAGCATCCCTTCCGGGTCAGAACCTACTTCTTCAAGATTGCAGTGTGGACTGCAGCCCAGCAGCTTTCTAGAAATCCTCCAGGACTCCAGCACCAGACTCGGGCTCCTTGAGGTATTCAGTTTTATGAATTGAACAACTATCAGGTTTTTTGTTTGCCATCGGGAGACAGCCATTGCTGGACTACAAACCACAGCAAATAGGTTTCTGGTGACCACATTTTAAAAAGTGATACTAATAAAATTAATACTGTGTTTTATTTAGCTTAATTTATAGAAATTATTTTCAAATATCATTTTTTTAAACTAGTGTATAGCTGAGGATGTGTGTTTAAGATAGATGAGGAGCTGGGTGCAATTCTTAGCACCAGAATACTAAGTAACTAAAAGTTAAGATTTTGTAAATTCTTTTAAGCATGCCAAGCCCTGGTTAGACCCTGATGTTTCTGCTTGCAGCAGAGATTCGATGGAATGCTGTTTGATCTGGAACTACTTTACTTACATCCAGAACCCCAAACAATCACAGTTCCTATATTCAAAATGTAGGATCACATATCCAACTTGTTTATTTATGATTTTTAAATAACTGAATCAATTCTCCTATTTAAACTGAATTAAAATTAAAATTTAGAATTTAGGTAACTGCCACATCTTGACTACTGCCATGTCAGAAGTGCCCAACAGTTGCCCAGTGCACACAGAGGCATCTACCTTGTCTTACTTCTGACTCTCACAGAATCTAAGCAAGACAACCTGAGACCAGCCTCCTCCCCAAGGAAGACATCTTTGTACTCTACAATGCAGTCAGTATTACAAATTTGAATAATAGTGAAAATATGTTAAATTATCCAAGAAGGTATAAACACAGATGAGATTTGAGATCCCACTGGAGTACACACACAGCAAAGGGACTATAATTAAAGTATTCGGAAACACCAGAGATAAAGCTTCTATGTCCTAATTATGTAAACTGAATTCGTATCCACTTGGCAAGCTCTAACAAGTCATCCCTTGCCGTTGGTGTGGCCTCTCCTACCTGCTTTGGCCAGCAGGCTGGTCAAAGGGCAGCAGGGAGGTGCAGAGGGAGCCAACATTCACCTGCACACATCTGAAGGTCATCTGTGGCCAACATTTTTACCCTTTCTGGGAACGCTAATCTGCTCAGGTGTACCAACGCACACATTTTTCGGTGTGGAGGCAGGTGTCCCAGGTGTTAAGAAGCTGAAGGGAATCACAAATCCAAGGACGGCCTACATAATATATAGATACGTCCTCAAAAGAAACAAAACAAAACTATATATAACACAATTTATATAATTAAAATAACAAAATAAAACAAGATACTGTGACTATTAATCACCTTCATTTGATCAAGCCTAGACCATTTAAATTATCAGCAAATTAGGAGATCCCTTGGAAACATCAAAATAGAAGAAAAGGAGAACACATGTACCGAAACACTGATGCAAAGATACAAAGGACATGGCCTAGCTTTCTCTACAAGGAAGCTCATCTGTCAGCTGCCCGGAGGGTAAGAGCTACGAACAAGCAGCTCTTCCCTAGGACTTGCAGTAACGGCTGTAACACTAAAGCATCTGTCACCTATTCCATGGCAGAGGTTGTTCTCAGCATGGTCATCTCCTTGTTTAATTTGAACAATTGCCTTATCAAGTATATATCTCAGCTCTAAGGTTCGGATTTAAAATGTCCTAGAATGGCTTAAGTGTTACAAGCGTGGTCCCAGCTGGTGGACTCTACGGAGAGTCAATTGAACCATGAGGATGTCCATTTCATCGGGCAACCCACTGCTGTGTTTATAGGAACAGGGTATTAGGAATTAATATGGAAAAGTGGGTCACTGGAGGATGTCTCTGATGTAACCTTACCCTGCTGCCCCTTCCTATCTCTGCTTCCTGGCACCGTGAAGTGAGCAGCTCTCCCCTGCCACCTACTATGCCAGCCTCAGAAGCAGCAGAGTCACATGACTTCAGACTAAAGATGCTCAGATTTGGAGCCAAGAATCAATACTACTTCACTCATTTGTTTACTTCAAGAATTCTATCCAAGCAGCAAAAGTCTGACTAGCACACACAGGGAGCCCATTTTGAAGCTGCTGAGAGAACAAAGGTCACGGATGACTGGAACAATAGGATCTGAGATTTGAACCCTTTACTGTCATTCAACATGGTCCATTTCCACACCACTCTAGACCCCAAAAGCTACTGGATTGACTACTGGTTTAAGAACAGAAATATCACTAATGACTTGGACCTTCTAATCCCAGTCTGACGGAAAATGAATAGACAAAACTGTCTCCCCAACCTACACACTAAAGATACCCCAGGAATCTGTAGATTCACTCTGATCACACTGCTTCTTAGAGCACACATGTAAGAAATATTTCCAGAATAGGAACAATACAACCAAATTAGAAAGTTTTTATACCACTATCCTCCCAAGGATTTCATGCAATTGATTCCAACAGAAACCCCATGATTTACCAGTAATCTGCAGGAATTGTCAACCAAAAAATTGCTTCCAATGTCCCAAACTCCAAACAACTTTTAGTAACAGAGCACAGGAGCATGCAAAGAAATAGTGGCTGCAATTCAAACCTCACATTCCTACCTTATATAGTAGCCCTGATCCCTTCACAGGGGCTGTTAAGGAGCTGCCTACTGGCTATTTCAGGTACTGTCACTTGCCCTAAAGCTCCAAACACCTCCTGAGAGCAGTGGTGTACAAATAATAACACCAGGATGCCCCAACTGAAGAACAGACAACAGGACCTCACTCCATACAAAGCGCCTACTTTGTGACTGCTTCTCACCCTGCCCATTTTCATTGCCCTGCCTTTCTACACTGATTTCTCTCTTGATACATGTATGAGTGCTGAAACTTGTTTATACACTGTAGCCTCCTCTGTAAATGACCAATACCACTGAAGAAGGGGGTAATCTTGACATGAAAGTTTAAGGGTCAATTTCTTAGTTAAAATTCCCAAGTGACTTTAGCAGTCATCAGATCTGTGGATTAAAAGGAGTAATAACCCTTGGTTTTATTTTATAGCTTCTCAAGAAAAGAATAATCTCTCTGCCTATTTTTAAGGTACTTCATATATGGTAACTCTCTCAGCATCTTACTGTATCCCATACAACTTTTTATGTGTATGAGTATTTTGTCTGCATGCATACACACACACACACACACACACACACACACACACACACACACACACACACACACACACCATCTATGTTTGCAGGACCTGTGAAGGGCAGAAGAGGGCACTGGATCCCTCAGAGCCGAAGATCAAGATGGCTGTGGCTACCAAATGGGTGCTAGCAATGGAGCCTGGGTCTTCTGGGACAGCAGCTAGTGCTCCTAAGCAGTGTGCCAGCTCACCAGCCCTCACAGAACACTTCATCCTACACAGCAAAGACCATTCTAAAGCATCATGTATACCCACCCCAAAGGGTCACTTTCTTAACCTCTTTGGAAAATTATAACATAGAATTGCATTCCTCAGGGAAAGATCCAGAAGACATGTCTGATAATGAAGGGAATTTACCAAACATTCTGAGTACCATAAACTCAGTTAATCATGAATGTACCAATCAGCTTTCCCTGTGCCATTTTCTATTCAAAGACAAACCCAAAGCATTCATCAAAGCTGTAAGTGCTGAAATACAAGAATCAGACCAAAAAAAAAAAAAAAAAAAAAAAGGCTTGCTGTATGATCAATATAACAGAGTTTATGATTTCAGTATTCAACTAGAAGCTAATTCAAATAAAATTAGCTATTGTAAACTACCAGTGATGATACTCCTAGAGGTCTTAGAACACAAACTCCAGGAACAGAGGAAACTGCCTCTGTGCTTACTACAGTCTGCATATCCCACAGACACAAGTGTGCTTATTACAGCCGTCATACCCACAGACAGAGAAAAGGATTCATGTAGCAGGCAACATTTATAACCTCTCCAAATCCATGTTAATCGTTAAGTCTATATTCAATCCCCACCCCATACGTCCATACTCAGCCTGCTCTGATAAAATCAACAATTATATGTGCTTCCCTCTCTCGTTTGCCAAGTCATCAGATCCACCCACCCGGATACCCGATAACTATAAAGTTTATGGATTACTTATTCCTCAAGTCCACCCCACCCCCATGCACTGCAGCCTTGTTCCTTTTATAGAGCTGCAGTCAGTTCTCAGAAGCATACTGGGGGATGCTAGTGAGCAAGAGCAGCAAAGGATGTTTCAAATCGTTTATTACATGGAGGCTTATGTGCAAAGAACTTCACAGTCACCTCAGAGCCTTCCTACACGGTGCAAAAAGGGCACATCCATAATAAGGGGGAACCAGTTACAGACAACTACTCGACTGCTATCTAAGGAACTCGGCTATATGATAGCCAGTGCCATCCCTGTGCTTCTAAATTCCGGAGCTGCCAAACTCTAAACTTCCTTTTCCTGAAGGCTAGTGTCACCCTGGTGAGGCAGAGCAGCCTTGACTTCACACCTGCTTCCCCATCTTTAGCAGCCCTGCTGATGGCCAGACTGTAGGTGCTGGAACATGCTCCGCCCCAGGTTGTATAATAGCTGGAAAGGGAGGGTAGACACAGAAAAGCAAAGGGGATGAAAAGACTGGCAAGCCCCATGGCTTATGCAGAACTGACATAAAGCTCTGTGCTTCTATGTCTTGTCTATGTGGACCCCTAGAGCCCACTGGAACACTCTCTAACTACTGTTCCTACCTGTTCCTAATTTCCTTGGTAGCCATGTGGTTCTCATCCAATAAACCTCAGGTTTACGTAGAAAAGGTTTTAATAAAAACTTTACAAAACCAAATGGAAGACAATTACCAGCCAATACAGACCCCAGACTCTACATTTTCATTTTCACACCTAGTGTGTCCCAAACACAAGTTTGTAAGGTGAGTCTTGTAAACAGACATCCCAAATGTCACTATCAGTTCACCAAAGACTATAAGGTAACTAATAATTTTTTTCAATTTAAGTACAAAATATTTTTCTAGTAGACGGTCTCTGTACTAGACCTCCAGGAAGTATCATAAAACATCCAAAATCGTGACCCCACTATAAGCGACAACTGGATTCTTTTTTTTTCCACTGGCAAATGTCAGAACCATAAAGTCCCTGTTTTATGGTGGCAGTTTTATACTTTAACTTTAGGAATCCTAGACTAGCTTTAAAATGACACTTAAACAAATCCCTTAGCCCACAGAGTGGCTTCATGCCTTTAATCCTCTGTCTTGAGAGACAGAGACAGGAGGATCACTGTGATTTTAAAGACAGTGTGGTCTTCATAGTAAGTTCCAGGACAGCCACAGCCATGTAGTAAGACCCTATCTCAAACAAAACAAAACGAAAAATGTACAAATAACCCTCACCCCAAAATCCCTCGATTCTCAACATTAAGTGACTCAGAAAAATGTTTCACAGTATGGGGAGGGGGGACTATCCTTCTAGCTATTTCTTCCTTCAAAATATAAGCATTTATATAAACATTCATATTCGAAGGCAGTATTGGTGGTCCTTCCCCGGGAATTTGTACTCATCTCAGCATCCACAAAAGGTGATAGAGTGACTTGAGCCAGGCCAGGTATGACTCTGGGCGCTCAGGACTGCAGAGAAGCGCAGGAGTCAAGTGTCACGTTGGCCAAGCACCCATGCATCACTTCACCTGGCCTCAACTCATCCATCACTCTCATTAAACAGTATTCACTGAGTAACTCCTAAACAAGATCCTTCTCATCTTCCTGCCTCCCCACATCAGAGGTTCACCTCACACCCCTGGAGATTCATCACTAAATATTAATGCTGGTGCCCTTCAGACATCCTCAATAAAGCTAGTCAAACTATCAGACCTTTTAAACATTTGCATCTCACAGATAGAGAAGATAGGAAATAAACAAGACAGTGAATATGTAAAAACTTTCCTAGCTTAGATAAAAAAAGGGGGACATACACCAGGAACATTTCCAGCAAAAGAAAATGCTCCCAGGACACAAAATATGAAGTATAGGGAAAGTCCTTGAACTAAAATCACTCATCTCTCAGTCAGGCTTTGCTCCTTAGAGAAAAGCAAGTCTAGTATTATGGGCCACTTGCTTTCTTCACCTTGAAAACTGATAACCAGTTCCTTGCATATAAGACATCCCCTCGCCCTCTTCAGTTCTAAGCCCTGTGTGTTCAAGCTGAGTCAATATCACTGGTGACTTTTATATCTCACATCGGGGAGATTTTAACAGATCTCAGACTCTGTCCCTAGTGCTTTTCATCTAACTCCTCATTACATGAACATTAATGGTTTAAGTCAGACCAATTGATTCCACTTCCTCACCCCAAAACTTAATTTCCTGTACAGAGCTGCTTTCATTTCATCTTTGGGAAGAAAAAATATCTCAGTTCTCAATTTTTAAAGACCTGTGTTCCTTATTACTTAAGATATTCAAAACCTGACCGAATACACTGCAGGACACACACAAGTCCTGTGACTCTCAACAGGGAATTGTGTCTATAACCACCACAAGGAGCAAGTTCCACATGCAGGCTCTGTCCCATCGGAACACCTGCAGACTAGCCAGGACTACAATGTTACGACCCTATCTGCAGGGGTGGGGATCTGAACACCAAAAATGTGTGAAAAGGATACAATGCATTGACACAGTGTTTCCTCAGTTAATAGTGTGTGCAACAGAAAAAAAAAAAAAGTAGTCGATGGAAGACTCCTATTTAGTAGAGAAAACTCTCTGCAAAACAGATTTCAGCAAAACAAAGCCAACTACATGTATTTTAAACTCTTACCTAACTTTCCCTCTTTAAGATAATGTGGTGACCCCCCTCAGAGTGGACATGTAGAGCTAAGGACACTCTTCTGTGATGGCTATTCTTAGCTGTCAACTTGACTACATCTGGAATTAACTAAAGCTTCAAATGCCTGGGCACACCTGTGAGATTTTTTTTTTTCCTTAATAAGTCATTTGAAGTGGGAAGGCCATCTCTGATATGGATCTTTGAGGTGAAAAAAGGTCCACCTCTGACATTCTTGGCCACCTTCTGCTGGCAGCCTATATATAAAGGACATGGAAAAGGAAGCTTGCTCTCTTTGGCTGCTTTTTCGCATTCTCACTAGCAAGATCTTTCCTTCACTGACATTATAGCCTACTTTTGGGGGATTCCAGTGTATATTTAAGACCAGCTAAGACATTCAACCTCATGGACTGAATAACTACTGGATTCTTAGAACTTCTGTTGGTAGACAGCCATTGTTAGGCTAGCTGGACCACAACCTATAACCATTCTAATAAATACACTTGATTGATAGATAGATAGGTAGATAGATCAATCGATCAATAGATAGATAGATGGATGATGGATGGGTGGATGAGTGGATAGATGGATAGACATGTGGATGGATGGATGGATGGATGGTAGGTAGGTGGGTAGGTGGGTGGGGTAGGTGGGTGGATGGGTGGATGAATGGACAGATGGACGGACCAATCAATCAATCAACAAATTGATAGACAGATTCTAGGTTCTGTTCCTCTAAAGATCCCTGCCTAATATACTCTGCCAATAATATTCTTACCACAGAAAGGCACTGTTTATTCCCACACCTAGATTTTTGCTTTTGCTCTGAGCCACTGGCTCTTGTAATCATGTTATTTACTATTTCATAAGCTACTGAAATAAGGGTAAATAATGACTGCTTTCCAAAACTTAAATTAAGTGCTTTGCAAATAGTAGAAATAAGCAGACGTATTAATATCTACTCAATGAACTGTGAAAACAATCTGAGACTGGAAGAAACAATAATCTTCATCATTTATTTTAATTCTTCTATTCTAACTAGTTCAATCCAACCAGAACTAGGGTAAGCAGTGGGGTCATAGAACACTAACAGGGGTGTTGTGAAGCTGAAGAAGCTGCATTATGGCAGTAACCATTCTCTACCAGCCGCCTTCCCTGTGCAGCCAGGGGCATCTTTGTGGCCCTCTAATGGACCCCACAAATCACCGTTGGAGTCTAAACTGAGGCCAGCTTCTCCTAATGTCAGAAATAGCTTCCTCTAGGAGTTCAGACATGGATCAGCCCGCTTTAAATCTTTGGAAGCAGAACTTGAGGCTAGTTCCCAGGGCCCAGCATTTTATTCACGTTATCCTCACAACAATGGTGTGAGCTGTCTTAGTGCAGGCTTCGCAGTAGAGAAGTTGAGGCCCTTGGACATTCAGGGAGTTGACTCTGCCAGAATACATACTGCAGTTCTTGGCTCCATGGTACTTCAGGGTGCTTCTTTTTGGTGTTGCTGTTATTGCTGTTAGGTTTCATTGTGACATTTACACACACAACATACACACACCCCAGTATATTTTGTTCTTATTCATTAACCTTTGAATTCTTGAACACATAAATTGTTCAACATATTTGGAGATAAATTTAAAAATCTTAAATTGAATCTTGTGTCTTTGTCTTTGTGTGTGTGTGCGCGTGTGCACGTGCGCGTGTGCGCATGTGCGTGTGTGCCGTGTGTGTATGTGTATGCATGCCTGAGAATGTGATCTCTTTCCTAAAACTTTCCCTTACATTCTAAACTGAGCATGCCCACTGGCCACCCCACACAGCCACTCCCCACTCCTAGTACCACTTACCCATGAGCATGAAACTTTGCTGAGGTTGCACATGCCTGAAGTTGAAGTTCAAGGCTTGGCTATGTAGAGAGTTTGATGCCAGTGTGGGTTATAACATAGCCCTGTCTCAGAATAACTCCATAGCAGCATTGAAGGGATCCAATGGAAAGAAACCGTTTGGGCATCAAGGAATGAATAAGAATATCACTGAAACGCAGAAAAGCAAGCATTTTTGTGATCTCACAATTGCTTCAAGCAAAAGCAGAGGAGATCCCATCTCTGCACTGTCAGCCAATAGATCATTAAAAGTAATTTCTGATGCCAGATCACTGTGTGGGTTTTTCCCATTAACTTCAGAGAGAACCCAGAGCCTGAGAGGACACTCCTCCCTTTTCACTTTGGTAACAAGTTTTTTTCAGTGCCTTTATCTACAGAAAAGACAAACAGAGAAATGACATCACATCTCTTGTCATCTAATAAGAGATAAAAATGGTAACAGAAGCACCCACATAGATGTAAGAGATAAATATTCAGAGATATACTTCAATATTTTATTTTTATTAATTGTTTATCAGCATTTGGAAAATAACTGTATTATTTTGATCAACTTTGTTCTACTAAAATGGAAACAGTCACCCAATAGTAACTTTTGCTCTGAGAAATCCGAGTAGGTACAGAGAGCATTTTCAATTGTTATTTTTGTTTCGATTACACTTATTTAATGTGTACACATAAGTGCAGAGGTACACATGTGCTGTGGAGGTCAGGGGATCACTTGCAAGAGCTGCCCCCCTTTACCATGTAGGACCAGGAAACTGAAATCATGCCATCAGGTGTGTCAGCAAGTCCCCTTACCTGCTGAGCCATTTTACCAGCATAAAGTTTAAGTTCTTACACAATTTATTGTACAAATATGACATGATATTTGAAAAAATTTTGAAACATAAACATGTATAAGAAAATCCAGGGAAAAGTTCAAATAAACACAGAAACTTTGTAATTAAAGAGCTCATTTGCCCTTTCTAACTGGCAGCTGATGTGAAAATACTACATTTTTATCAGGTATACTAAATGCATCGTGTCAAACATTTTATTGTTAAAATGGCAATTTTTGCAGTATTCTCAAAAGTATTTCTTTTGAAGTAGCCTAAAAGATAAAACTAGCTACCAATGTGATATCTGAAGATCACACGGCCATGGGCAGCAGCCCCATCTGCCTCCAGTGACCCTCTTTCTGAGGAAAGCTTTCTCCTGCCTTTCCGGTTCTGGGGTTTACACCTGCAATTAGGAGTCTCAGCATATTAATATCCCGCCACTTTGCTTTTCCAACCCCTAAGCCCGTTTACACTACCAAAACACACCCGACCCGCTGCCTCCAAATCCAGTTTCTCCCCAAGTGAACCAGCTCCATGCTGTACACCTATTCTCCAGTAAGAACCAGTTAGAGTCAGGTACTATTAATTGCCAGTTTTGAAAGATGACAAATAGGTAGCATAGAGAATACGGTTGACAAGTTCTGAGTTTAAAGTCTGACTCCCTGATTTAAGCCAGGTAGGTCATCCTTTTGTGGTCTCAGCTACAAGTGTAGGTGACACCCATGGTGTCTGACTAGGATTTTATTAAAATGGAATGAGCTAATGTTCTTTCAATTAGCAACAATAGTGTCTCAGGTAAACCTCATTGGCCACGATACTGCCACTGTGCAAAGCTGTAAATGTTCTTAATCTCTAAAGGAGTTGCTTGGCGTGTGGCGTCTCTACAACAGTGGCAGCAGCACTGCACAGTTGCTGCAGCTACTGGAACCTAGGCCCACCCCGCGGTCCATGTCTCTCATCCTGTATGCTCCAGTACATACCTTTACCTGAGCTCTGTCCGCCCCCTAACCTAATTCAGGCCATATCTTATTTAAAGGAACAAGCAAGACTATCTGGGTTCCATATTTGTCCCAGCATAGAGAAAAACAGCTATGGAAATCAGAGAAGAGTCCATGAGCATCTATGGAAAATAACCACTGTTTAGACAGAGAAACATGGGCAAGAGGATTTTAACCAGGAAGTAACGATACCTCAGCATTTGTACGAGCTTCTGCTTGGTGCTTCAAAGAGAGAAGGGCAGGGGCCAAAGGAAAGGAAAGAATCAGTGGGAAGCAACACAGCTGCAAGGTCTTACTGTGTGGTGTCCGGCTTCTTCCCATTCCTTATGGGAATCAAGTGGCAATGCATAGAAAACAATTGGGAGCAAAATGGCTTGGGTTGGGGGCCAAGGAAAACACCAGAAACTGGAGAGGTCATACTTTTTGAAACAGATAGATATGGGCACTGCTGCTTGGCCCTCTTTAGATATTCAGGCCACAGCCTGCAGTAGGCTGTCATAGCAAAGGCCCTGGAAAGGGGGCTTGGGGGTGGGGGTGAGGTGGGTGGAAATATGATCACAGTCCTTCGATGGTCACTGTACTGGCTAGTTTTGTGTATCAACTTGACACAAGCTGGAGTTATCACTGAGAAAGGAGTTTCAGTTGAGAAAATGCCTCCATGAGATCCAGTGGTAAGGCACTTTCTCAATTAGTGATCAAGGGGGGAGGGCCCCTTGTGGGTGGTGCCATCTGTGGGTTGGTAGCTATGGGTTCTGTAAGAAAGTCAGCTGAGCAAGCCAGGAGAAGCAAGCAAGCCAGTAAGCAGCATTCCTCCATGGCCTCTGCATCAGCTTCTGCTCCTTGACCTGCCTGAATTCCAGTCCTGACTTCCTTTCGTGATGAACAGCAATTGGAACTGTAAGCCGAATAAACCCTTTCCTCCCCAACTTGCATCTTGGTCCTGATGTTTGTGCAGGAATAGAAACCCTGACTAAGACAAATTGATATCAGCGTAGTAGGGTATTCCTGTGACAACCTGACCATGTTTTGGGGAGGACTGTGGAAGGACTTTGGAACTTTATGCTAGAAGATTCATTCAGTGTAAGAGCTTTGTGGGATGTTGTGTGGGAGCTTGGAAGATAATGTTGAGAAGAGTGCAGAAGATGGAGGCCTGGCTTGTGAAATTTCAGAGGGAAGATTCAAGACTCTTATCAGAGCCATTGCTAGTTTGATTTAAGATTCTGTGGTTTTGGTTAGCTGGGCTGAAGAAATCAACTGTGATTAACAAGATACTAGAACTACTAAAGCAAAACCATTGTATTGCTGGGACTATTGATGCTGGTTAGCTGGAGCTAAGAAATTAGTGGTGTGGCTGGACTTGGTAATGTGTAAGAGTCACCCAGGTGGTACTGGTTTTGAAGGCATGAAGGAGTCATGAAGAGCAGCTGAGGCCTGGGCACTGTGAGAAGTTGTGGAGGGCCATTGGTGAAGGTGCAGCCTGTTGCAATTGATGGCCCAGGACTGAAGGGGTCATGCAAAGGAGGTGAGGCTTGGCACCATGAAGAGAGCCTATGAGAGGCTGATGGTAAAGCCTAGTTGCAGTGGAAGACAGCAGTGTTTTGGAGCTGCCAGTACCATGAGATGACCACCAAGAACAGCAGCACCAGTGGAGTACAGGCATCCGGAGCCTAGAAGACAAGGTGTATGCTCCAAAGGGCAGAGCTGGAGAAGTGACTCAAGCCCATGGAGGACTCCAGAAGATCATGAGTGGATCCCAGCCATTGGATGCTTAGAGTTTGGTTTTGCTTTTGATTGTGACTGTGCCCTGATATATTTTCTCTCCTGAAGTAAGAAGGTATTCTAGTGGAGCCCGCAGTTAAAAGACTTTGAATTTTAAGAGATTAGATGTTTAAAAGGGACTGAAATGTTAATATGTAAGAATTTGCAAAGACTGTGGGACTTTTAAAGGCTTATTGGTGATGTGTTTGTGTGTCGAGTTGACAAGGGGTCAATTGTACTGGCTAGTTTTGTGTCAACTTGACACAAGCTGGAGAAACTCTGACTAAGACAGTCACTGCAATGTTCCTGGCCATCTCCAAAAGCACATGTTTGGGAAACAAAGTGGTTACTGTAAACTAATAAACTGCTGTCATATGTAACCACGTAATTGGTCCTGAGGAAGGACCTTTTCAAATCTAACATTGGTCTATAACATTCTAATTGCAGTAAGTCTCAACCTCACTTGCACCATATATGTAAATCAGCACTGCCACCTCAAAGCAGGGTCTTACCCATTGCAACAGCACCCAGACACATCAGGATCACATGCTTGTATGAAACACAGTGTTCTGGATCCTCAGAGTCTGACTCAGTCAGAGGTAGAGATCAGCAATCTGCCTTTTAAAACAAATTCTCAGAGAATTTTTAAGTACAGGGTAGTTTTACAACCTCTGCCTGAAAGACAGCCCTGGAAAATCACTTGGCAAATTCAATTTACATTCATTTTACCCACTCTGAGGACTCTATCTGTTGGCCTCATTTTCATTGGCAGGCTGTACCTCCACAAGACTGGAATCATGACTGAAAACATCTCTGGATTTGAAGCTTGCAGCCACTGCACACAGGGTGAAAAGAATGTCTTTCCAAGAATCTGCACTCTCCTGCGGGGTCCCATTAGCCTAACTGGGAGAAGGTAAACACCAGTTCTCCTTATTGCTGTCAATCTGTCCCTCAATGGGCTAGAGGGTAACTGGTTTATCCCGCTCCCATCCACTCTAGGGTCAGGGACAACAGTTGGCAAGGAGGCTGCATGGGACACGATCCCTGGAGAGCTCTCTTTCTCTGCCAGCTTCCCCAATGCATTGATTATAGGCAACTGTGTGCAAAAAATACAGTTCTTGTACATTATAATATGATTTGATTTTTAAATACTGGTATTAGTATTTTGGTTTGGGAAATATTTGTGTTCCTAAAATAACAAGAGAATAAAAGATACTCCTTTGGAAAACATGGTTTTACTTCTTTTAAAAGATGAGATGAGAAAAAGGAGAGATGGTTCAGACATTAAGCACAGGCTGCTCTCCCAGAAAACACAGGTGCTATACCCAACACCCACATGGAGGCTGACAACTGTCTGTAACTCCAGTTCAGGGGAGCCAAGGCCTGATGCACAGACATACACAGAAGCAAAAAAATACACATAAAATACTAAAATCATAATTTTAAAAGATGGGACATATTTACAATCTGTTACTAAAATGCAACATAAAACCAACAAAGCTCCATTTGCCTGGGTGAAGCCTGTTTATTCAAGGAACATTCTTCTTCCCAAGCTTCATATATGGAGGGGCTGAAGAAATGGTTTCCTCTTGTGAATGAAAGGTAAGAAAAGCACCTCAGTACGATCAAATTCCTTTTCATTTTTTTGAAGTGGAGTGCAGCATCCCACTTTAACTTACCCGAATCCCCTGCCCACAAATGCGTTACTGAGTTTACTGAATGATGATATTTGTTCCAAAGTTCGACACAGAGCATGTGGCCAAGGCACTAAGTCTTACACTGAATCCTTCAATATGGATACCACATCCACTTGAGTTACACAGATAGAATATTCATGCTATCAGTGCTAATATCCGTTATTGCTGTTACCTGGGGGAGCATAAAAGTCACGTGTGTGCAACAGTCATTCGTGAATATTTGATATGCACAAAAAATTTTCGTAAACAAAACAACTGAGTTTCTGCCAAACACAAAAGTTCTACAGCAGAAAGAGAACAAGTGAGGAACAAGTGACTGGGTCTACTAACCAAACTTGAATTTCACCTCAGACAAAGCCAAGTGACACCCCATGCCCCGGCCTCCTCAGATATAAAATGAGCAAAGTTGAATGGTATGGGTGCTAGAGGTTGCCGTGGGTTCTGGACTCTCCATACGGTCATGAGCATATGGTTGGAGCATTGCTCCAACCCAGCCAAGGTGAGCCATACTGAAAGGCCTATGGAGAAATTCATCAGTATCTGCTTCCTCCCGAGGGGTGCTATGGAATTATAAGCCTTGGAAATAGCAAAAGAATAGCTGGCATACACAAGCTGAAAAAAAGAAAAGAAAATCAGAAATAATCTGGATACCAAGACGCAGATCTGAAATCAGGAAAGCAGAAGGTATGGAATGATTTTAAAACAGAGAGAGAGAGAGAGAGAGAGAGAGAGAGAGAGAGAGAGAGAGAGAGAAAACCCACAATTGATCTTTTGGAAGACTCTCTATAGAAAAACTATCAAAAGAAGTTATATTTATATATATTACATAAATATGATTTACAGTAATGATACTGTCATGTATTCAACAAATACTGAGCACCCACTGTGTTCCTAGGACTGGGAAAAGTACAAAAATGAGACAAACAATTTCTATACATTGAAGACAGATAAATAGGAGAAAAGCCCAGTAAATTCAAATTGAAGAATTAATTACCACAAATGTGGTGGCTACTGCACAAAATATATACAAGGCATTCCCAGAACACTTCAGCAGATGAGAAGCTGGAAATGAGGGTCCTGGAGGTCTCCCTGACTCTATCTTTACCTAAGCTTGAGGGGCTGTAGCCCGGATGCAGTGCATGCTCTGATGGTCAACTCCATGGGAATTTAGAACCACCTAGGAGATAAACTTTTGAGTGTGTTAATGAAGGAGTTTCCAAGAAACTCTAACTGAGGTGAGAAATCCAAGTTTGGATGTGGATGGCATCATCCACATGCTCTGAGGTCCCAGATGAATAAAGAAGAAAGTGACCATGAGCCTATAAATACAATGTGAGCCAATCTTGCTGCTGTGCTCTCCTGGCCGTGAAAGACTGCATTCCTTCCTAGCCTTCATGACTGCATTTCCTTCCTGGTCTTGATGACTGTATTTCCTTCCTGGTCTTTTTGTTGTTGTTGTTGTTGTTGTTGTTGTTGTTTTGGTTTTTTCGAGACAGGGTTTCTCTGTATAGCCCTGGCCATCCTGGAACTCACTCTGTAGACCAGGCTGGCCTCGAACTCGGAAATCCACCTGTCTCTGCCTCCCAAGTGCTGGGATTAAAGGCATGCGCCACCACCACCGGGCTTCCTTCCTGGTCTTGGTGACTGTATTTCCTTCCTGGTCTTGATGACTGTATTTCCTTCCTGGTCTTGGTGACTGTATTTCCTTCCTGGCCTTGATGACTGTGTTTCCTTCCTGGTCTTAATGACTGTGTTTCCTTCTTGGTCTTGATGATTGTATTTCCCTCCTAACCTTGATGACTGTATTTCCTTCCTGGTGTTGATGACTGTGTTTCCTTCCTGGTGTTGATGACTGTATTTCCTTCCTGGCCCTGATGACTTATTTCCTTCCTAGTACTGGTGACTGTATTACTTTCCAGGTCTTATTGCACTGTATTTTCTGCTTTATTTTGCTTTTATCAGATGTTCTGTCACAACAGCAGGAAGAATAATAAAAGAGCTACCTATTAATATCTATAACTGAAAGCCAGGCTTGTTGGCAAACATCTGCAAATGATCACTCCCAGCTTAGAGGCAGGAGGCTCAGAAGTTCAAGGCCAGCCTCCACTACATAGCAAGTCTGAGGTCAGACTGTATCTCATGTGACCTTCTTGCAAATATAGGGGAAAAATCCTTCCTGAAAACCAGGGGCACAGGAACCATGTAACTCTGTGACATAGAGAGAGTGCCGTGTGAGGGGTCTGAACACTGACCAGAAGTTCAGAACGCTCGTTTGGAGAAGTAGAAGTGAGGGAAACCACTGGCACGCTTAATATTCCTTTCCCCTTTAAAAAATAGCAATCAAAAAAAAAAAAGTCTCATCCTTAGCTCTGAAGACTATCCCCCAAATAATTAATCCCCCAAATAAATTAGTGTAATTAATACTTCTTTAAGAGAAAATGTTAAGGCTTTCCAGAGACCACCTGGGCAGACTCAGAACTATTCTATGCTAACGATGGCTGGTTTTAATCATCTACTTTATTTAAAAAAAAAAAAAAAAAACCACTGCATTCTAGTTGACAATTTGTGTTCCAATTTTCCTTTCCAAAGCTGTCTTTAAAAGTCCAAGGCAAATAAAACCACCATCCATAGTTGCTTACAGAACCTACAAGGGATCCTTGACGCTAACAGACCTGGCTGGCATTAGTGATCCAAGCACTTTATGAAAATCCCCACACAACTCGAATTGTTAAGCACAGAACTGAAGTTTACATCCACAAATCTGTTTGATCTCTGCAGTTGAAAATCCATATGGTACACAGAGAAAAACAAATCATTTTCGCTTATGAAATAAGAACCTTCTGTAGGCTTCAGGACAGGCCAACAGCTACAAGTGTCCCCCTGCTGCATATCACTATAATTAACTGTCTCTGAACCTTTGGAAGAATGTTGTTTTGGTTTGAAGATTGTTTGCTTTTTGTGCTGGGGAGGCGGGTAGGTTAGAGCAAACAAGAACAGGGGATCCGGGTTAGGTGATAAGAGAATTCTAAGCACAAATTCAGATGGAAGAATTTCAATATTCTTCCTATGACTATTTTACATGTGATATTTTTCCATGTGTTATTTAATTACATTTACTGTTGAGAAGACATACAAAGCCATGAATGTCAATATTTACAATATAGCACAGAGTAACACTTGTAAAAAGGGGGTTTGTCCTTATACTAACTAAATGGTTCTGCACCATCCAGAAAAAGTTTAATAATCTGTGAAACTTTCCAGTGACTGGCTACACAGAAACAACAAAAATACAGCTTAGCCACAGAAATGAAGTGTTATCACATGGTTGAATTCTGCCACCCCTGCTCTCCCGCCTGGCACTGTTCCCACTGATGCCATCCTCCTGCAGTCCTCACACGTGCACAGTTCCTGGGAAATCTGCACTTTTCAGAACTGTAGGATAAAGCTTTACCCAACCTGGCACAAAAAAGAGATATACGATTTTACTTGTAAATCCAAATTAGCAGCAAAGATGGCTCCCGAGAAGATATGGTCAAACACAGGTGCTGCAGAAGGCACAGCCAAGGAAACTGCAGAGTCCCAGTGTCTGTCTACCCGCGCTCCCTCCACCACGGGCTCTTCTGGGGATGGACCTCAGTGTCACACAAGGGGATCTGCCTACTGAGTCATCTCACCAGCCCAGCACTTCTAACATTCAAAGAATCCCTTCTTGCCTTAACATGTAATGTTACTCACTGATGGTATATAGCTTTGATAGAGAGAATTTTTCATTTATATTTACTATGATAATAGTCTTAAGAATAACAGCTTCAGTGGTCTATCTTTCCATTGTATAAATAGAAAATAGTAAGTGCTCCCCTAAAACTCATCAGGTGGTACAATAGGTTATTTTCTGAAGAAACATTTTAGATGATAACTCACACGAGGCCCCATATTGCAGGAATACTGCAGCACAGAAGAGTTCTGTCTCCACTGTACTTACACTGTGCTTGAACCAACACCTTCCAGCCAATGCCACTCCACACCTACCCAGTGAAGCTGAGATCCTAGAAGCCAAACCTGGGAAGTACAGTGACCTCAGAGCCCTCAGACAGTCTGGGGAAAGTTCCCAAGAGCTCAAGAGAGGAAACTGACCCTCCAGCTATGATCAACTATACACTTAAACACCCTTTAAACATACAGATCGCACATGCAGTCTGAGGAAACAAGTTACTGAGGAGCAATGTTGCAGGTCTGCCTGGAATTCTGTATGTGTAGATTTCTAGACATTGCTTTTCCTAGGATCATGTACTATATATCCAGGCAAGCTGCAATGGAGAATACTCTGACTCTCCAACCTGCTGTCAGTCAGCAAGACCCCTAAGTGAGGAAGGTGTGGCATTATATGGTTGGCAAATAAGAGCTGAAGACAGCCTTTTCATGACTTTGGGTTGACAGTCTATTCAGATAAGTCAACTGAAATATAGTTCTGGATTCTTTGAGTTTTCTGAGAGAGAGGTAGATCAACAAATGTCCAAAGGGGCATCAGGAATAGCAGTATCTTTAGGTGCTAAGATTAACATGTAGCTGTCACTAAAGGTTTTGTTTTGTTTGAGATGGTCTCATTATGAAACCCTGGCTGGCCTAGAACTCCTGCCATACAGACCAGGCTGGTCTCGAACTCACAGAAATTTACTTCTGCCTACCCTCGATCCAGTGCTGTGATTACAGTTATGAGCCACCATGTCCAACCAGGCACTTCTTTTATTCCTCTTATAATCAAAACAATCAGTTGAGTTTGCCTTTGTTTTCTCAGCTTTCCCCTCCCAGTGACGCTATCTCTCTAGGCTACTGATAGGTCAGACCAGACCTACAGACTTTTGTATTTGACCTCCTATCCAGGTTGATAACCAATACCATGAGAAAAGGTATCCCAGTTGCAAGTATGACAAAAGGAACTTGCAAAATAACCACTCCAAATTCTCATTACCGAAGTCAGGATACAACTTAGGAATGAACGAATGAACATAGTCAGGGCAGAAACTTAGCAAGCAAAATCTATCTTCAGCACAGCATTTGTAACAGCAACATGTTGGAATTTTCCTGCTTTGAAAAATGAGACACTGACTGATACATTTAGCCAAATATTCTGATCTGTCATCATTCGAAATATATGGGCCCATCTTTCAGCAAACAAATTAGCAGGTAATATATCTTCCCTGGGAGTGCGCCCTTCCCTGGAAGCTGTATAAATACAGCAGAATCAAGCCCAGCAGTTACTGAGAGTAAAATGTTAAACACTACTCACTTCACGTGAGCAAAAGCCTCCTGCATCAATCAAAAAAGTAGAGTGTCATAAAAATCATTCCATTCTCAAATTCTTTCCGGGGAGGAAAAACAAGGAGGCAGAAAATAAATCATCCTCACCCTCCCTTTATTTGATCACAGAGAGAAGAGTGGAGGGACCGTGGACAATGAATGGCGCCAGTGTTTTTCAAGTGTGTCTGAGAAACAGTGTGCAAGTTCTAAGTGTGAGACCACCAGCTGGAAGGGGGAAAGTGGCCCCTTCTCTAGCTTTACCTACACACAGTCTCAGAGCACACAGTTCTCCCAGCAGAGTAAGGGCTGCAAAAGCTAGCTTGGTCTTAGGTCCTCAGAACAAGCCCAGTCACCTCTTAGATTCTGATTTAAACAATCACCAACTCTTTCCTGAGAGCAAAGGGGGAGTAAAGTTCTTAAATCATTTAATTCTGCCAATTAGTTCTGCAACTATGGCATTAAAGAACTATGGACATTTATCCACTGGAAGTGGATCAAAAAGTGGGCTCTTTTAATGGCTATTAAACAGTACTGAATTTCAGGCATTGCTGACCAAGGTCAAATCTGAACCCCTGTGAAAACCTCCACTTCCTATCACTAATCCCTTGAGCCATCTATTCTCCCAACAGGCGGGGGGGGGGGGGGGTTACCACACAGCACTGGTGGCTTCTAATGTGGCTGCTTTCTACACACACTTCATCTTACATGCCCACCATTCGTCTGTGAAAAGTTACAGATATACAGATATACATATATACATACATATATATATATCATCTGGTAAATTTTGGAAATGCTATCGCCACAATATTACTACCTAGAGAAACAAACTCAGTAGTTTATTTCACATAAACAAGGTAAAGTGTCTGTTTATTGGTCAATCTTACTCTTTTTTCCCTGGCACAGAGTTTTCTTCCATTAACTGGGAGAATGCACAGGAAGCTCACTTAGCAATCATTTACTGTTGACAGTTTCCAGTTGCTGGTCAATCAGCACAGTAATCCATCAGGACTCAACACACTTTGAGACAACTGGGCTCTGAAGTTGGGAGGGATGAAGACGACACAGTAACATGCTATGCAGCTGTGCTCTCAACAGAACATACACACTACGAAAAACCCAAAAAGGAAGGTTTTTGGTACCCCTTACACTATGTAACCTAACCATTCACTTTATAGGATGCTGCTACAGATACCAGCCAGGCTCCCACATCATCTAATGATCCTGCTAGGTGGTGTTCCACATAACAGAGATGTGAGAGGCAGCTTACCACAGTTCATCTGCTATGTACCCATGCCAAGAATGTTTTAATTTTCCCACACTCACTGGAAATCAATCCATCTATTATAGCAACTTTATAAAAAGTTCACGTGCATTACCTCTATTACAGCCAATGTATCACAATTGAACATATGTCCACATGTGACCTTTTTACTCCCAAGGATAAAAAGCTGTGTTGGGGCCAGCAATATAACTCAGCCTGTAAAGAAGCTTTCCGCAAAGCCTAAAACCAACCTGAGTTCAATCCCCAGAACCTGCATGGTGGAAGGAGAAAAACCAACTCCCACCAATTCCTAAGACTTCCTGCACTCATGTTAAATAAATAAATATGTTTTAAGGAAAAGAAAGTACTCCCTTGATCTGGGGAAGTAGCGCTGTGGTTGAGCATTTGTCTAGCATATGCAAGGGCCTGGGTTCAGTTTCCATCACTGGTAGAAGGTACGTTTTGTACCTCTTTTTCCCCATAGAATTAACCACTTTCCTGATTTTCACACGCTTCTTGAAACTATCACAAGACATCTTCTCTTTGTTTTAACAGTATGAGTAATATATGACCACAAACTCAAATAATAACTAGCATGTCCAGTAAAAACAATCCTCTCACCTCCCTCTAAGCCCCATTAAATATGTGGTCCCTGTAAGTAAGACACACACACTCCTAACAGACTTCACACTCCTTGTGAGCAACATTTTCCTTATGTGCCTGGCACACTGCAGGAAAAAACAGTTCCTCAACAAAACATTCAATCAATGACGAAAGGATTGAAGCAATAAAGGAGCAGGTGTCTATAGGAGTACTCATGGTGACTCTGGACATGGGAGAAAATAAATGGCTGTGTTTTAAGTATGTCAGAATGTATGCCTATCAGAGATCTAAAGCAGTGAACAGCCAGAGAGCATCTGACTACAGGGAGCCAGGTGACACAAAAATAACCAAATGGCCAATGACTGGTCAACAGTTCGATACTGAGCACAACAGCACATCCATCTTATCTTTAAAAAAAAAAGACAAGCATGGTCGTGCAGGCCTTTAATCTCAGCGCTCAGAAGTCAGAGGCAGGTAGATTCCTGAGTTCAACACCATCCTAGTCTACAGAATAAGTTCTAGGACAGACAGGGCTACACAGAGAAACTCTGTCTCAAAAAAGTAGGAAGGAAGAAAGGAAGAAAAGGAGGAGGAGGAAGGAAGGAAAGAAGGGAAGAGGAAGAGGAGGCCCTAAACAATAGGCTAGATCCACTCAGGATCATGGTAGGCTACTGCTATATTCCTAATCTCAAAGGCAGTCCTGTCAATTATCTCCAAAATACACCCTAGCAATTGCCTCTAGGGCTGGAAAGGCATCAACACCTTCTTGAAATAAGTCACTCATAGGTTCACACTATGTTAGAAGTACTGTGGAAAAAGTGTGAACTTAGTTTAGAAAAAAAAAAAAAAGTTGCAATTTCAGAATAGAACCAAAAGAGAATGAATATTATCATCCAAAGGTTCAAAAACTTTTAAGAAAATAGATAGTAAGACAAGGGGCTAAAAAGATTCAAACTAGGGTAAGTCTTTTTCTTCAAGCATCTAAACTATAAATATTTCTAAAGTCAAAAGAACTGAAAGTGGTACTTTTGTCCATAAGATTTTTTGACATAAGTTATTTAGCCAATTAGCAAATAACTCAACTATGAAGTACAAATTCTTCACCATTTCTAACTTTTTAAAAAGGTTAGTAGTTGGCTGCATTGTAATCTCCAAACTACTAACTTAATTCATAGCTGAGTATTCGCTGTGTGAGTAACTCGGGGCTTCGATGTGAAACTTGGAATTGAGTCAGTCATCATTACTAGTTTGCCTTTTCTTTTCCAGGACTCCAAGAAAGTGTAAGTTCAAGATTTGGCTCAAGAAGCATTGTACAATGTGGTCAATAAAATATCCCTGACCACATTATCATCATTAACCATATTTACAGAAAGAGGAATAGCAAGACTATGGGAGCGTACCCAATAATTACACACGGCTTTAAATGAACACGTCAACTGATATGTAATTCAGTCTGTCTGCAGCCCAGTATATGGCATCCAGCCTGGAAAGCTAACAGCTCTTCAGGCTGCGGTGGTGGAGGACAGGTTTTATTAACTTTTACTACCCACCTCCCAATTCCCAAACCACCCACAAATATTCTTACTTCCATTCCTCATCTAGAGTTGCCTTCATGGATACACTCAAGGTGGCGACCTGCAGCCCTGACTCTACGCAGCTCACTGACATTCACAAAGTAAGGAATCGTAGCTAACAAGAATTAAATGTGGTCCCCAGAAATATAAGCGTAATAGAACCTGAAGTGACAGAGGATGTGGATGATAGAAACTGTGATAAACAGCACTGAGATACCATATGCAACTGAGTCCCTTCTGTGGATTAAATGGTAAGATCCTAGGAATGATTTCAAACTTAATTTAGCTGGAAAGAGAAAAATGAGTTCTGAATGAGGTATTAATGACAAGATGATGAGTTAGTAATTCCTAAAACTGAAAACTGATGCAAAAGATTTATTATAATATTCTACTTTTCTGAATATTTTCATTTCCATGATAATGTGGGGGAAAGTATATGTAACAAAGTGTAAATATTAATGGCTTCTTGGTACTAGAAATCAAGGAATTTTTTATTTTCTTCTTTTAGCTTTTTCTCATACCATTTTGGTGTTTAAAAATAAATAAAGGCTGGGATGTAGCACAAATGATAGTGTGCGTGCCTAACGTGCACAAATCCTTAGGTTTGAGCCACGGCTCCAAATAAAACCAAGTGTGGTAGTGTGGGCCTATCATCCCAGAGGATCCAGAGTTCAAATTCAAGGTCACTCTCAAACCCGGGTTTTGAAACCAAATTGAGGCCAACCCGGGTAGCTTACATGAGATCCTGTCTTAAAAACAAAGGGGAAAAAATAATATGTGTGGGTGCGTGTGCATGTGTGTGTGTGTGTGTGTGTGTGTGTGTGTGTGTGCATGTGTGTGTGCATGTATTTACCATGGTAGTGCTTCAGAACATTTCTGGTGAGCCCCTCCTTTCCAGACAGCTGTGTCAATCCCACCAAACCAAGCTGCAAGATCCATACTTCAAACCAGTGTGCCCCAGGGCACACACACCAGAACCTACATCCTTTCAAATGAGGATACAAGTATAGAATGAAAAGAATGTGCCAAAGCCGTCCTGACAGAAATTAAAACAAATAATAAATTCCTTTACCTGGGGGGAAATAGCCTCTGTTTTAAAAAGGGTCATTTTCCCTTTTGTTAAAGCTGACTGAGCCCGTGCTATGTACAAATAACTTGTCTGTATTTCCATCTAATCCTCTCGATGGTCCTGACAGGAAGTACAGTATTAACTTCTGAAATGAGGAAACTAAGGTTCAGAGAGTTTAATCACACAGTGAGACGAGCTGGAGTACAGATTCCATCCAAGGATCTAAGAATCCCATCTTGGGCTTAAGATGCAAATGAGAAAAATACAAAAACTAGTGCTTACCTGAAAAGGGGAGGGAATCATCTATTTAAAATTTTTAAAATCCCACAAAAAAAGGTATCTGTGGCCTTAGGTTTACTCTAACCCAGTGTGAGAACAGTATTAAAAGTTCTCCAGCCCGCTCTAGAATCAATGAGGAAATTATAGATGGATCATACCAGCAAGAGCTAAAAACTCCACAAACCCTACTAAGATCAGTAATATCAACACTGTATTATTAACAAATTCTATAAAGAAATAGTATTTCCATTTTATGAACAGTGAGCCTCGGAGAACCAGAGAACGTACTTAGCGTACCTGCTAATTAGATCCACTAAGCTGTTCCTTGAAAATGTGGCTCACTGCTCTGTAAACGGAGTTATGGCCACTCTGAACTACACACACCCAATCAGGACACTGATGAAGATGTCTCCAGGCTTCCCAAAGGCTCAGAGTTGTCCCGACAATTATGCAAGGGATTCTTTGCAACATATCTGGAACTATGCTTGACATTACAAAAAGTATGCAAGCTGATGACATCCAGCTACAACAAATTCCAGAGAAAGGTACTAAGCAAAAATGTGGTGGAGCCCTCAGCCCTCAGAACTGCAACTGTAGAAAGATACAGGGAGTGAGGAGCCCGCCGCCAGTCAACTCTCCTTTCTGTGGCTCTAAGAACACCTACTCATAGGTAAGGCACACGGAGTGCCTAGGTCCCTGCTCAGCCCTCAACAAAGATCAGAAGTTCAACCAAGCTTCTTCCCATGAAGCAACAGCTCTCTACCAGAAAGCAAGTACCCTTCCTCCTTCACAGAAACATAAACCCTGGCTGCTCATCTGGGGATCACAGTAATGCCCCAGCTAGCCCCAACTCCCTTCCTCCCCTCTTCCCACACAATAACATCTTTATAGAGAAGATCCCCAAATTTGGGGGATTTAGTTCCATAACTCTCTTACTCTGCAATGCTGTAATTTCACTTTATTGGACTTTCAGATGAGCTTTGTTCGGCATTTTATTATTCTAGTGCCAACTTCCCACTTAAAATTCTAGACCTTGGCTTTGATAATAGAATATGAAAAATGCCAGGACACTATATCTGTCCCAGAGACAAAAACTCTGTGAGCAGTCAGCAGTTGCTTTATTTATTTAAACAGTGACAACAGAATTCCAAAGCATTAAGTCAGAGAGTCTCAATTTTCTCCCATCAACCTTACTAGCCTGGCAGTAATAAAATGTAACTGAAGACGAACAGGATTTTGTGTTTTCAGTGTTGGTCACTAATGTCAACGAAAGTAAAAGAAAATCAGTAAGGCTAAAGGTAAACGTCATACTTTGAAACATGAAAATTATTTCTCCTGCACCCAGCACAAATTTTTACATTTTTCAAGCTAATTACTTACAAAGTACTTTTGCCTAAGTAAGACACTTAGCATGTCTATAACAACACAGATTTACACACATGAACATTTATGGCATGAATGGGAAAAGGCATTCTAAACATTAAAGAACTCTCAGTTTGCTATTGGTGGTGTGATAAAGAAATGAAACGTTTAAACAAAATTAAAACTTCAAAAGCCCAACTTCCATGAACAGCATTGTCAAATACAGAAAGTTAGCAATTCTGGGAAATCATAGCAATACTGATTGTTCTCTGAAAAGCAACCCTTTAAAGGAAAAAGCTACTGGCCCAGATCCAGCCCCCTCCCAAATTCCTTTCTCCCCCCCCCCCCCATTTCAAACTCCTTTTGATTCTCCCTCCCCACTCTGAACGGGGTTAAGGACTAAGGACTCTGACCTTTAATTCTAACTTGAAAAAAGCCACTGCCTGAAGATGAGTCACAGGCATACATGTAAACTAACTCCACAAGCGCCCGACTGTATTTCCACAAAGTTAAGAAAGGCTGAGAACAGCTTCTTACTCACTGCAAACAGAAGGTCTGCCACTGCCGCCGAGAAAGACAGTCACAGGAGCACGGAGCAAAACAGGGACC
>CM052702.1:83037005-83110710 GCA_028551405.1 Uromys caudimaculatus
GGGCTATAGAATGCAACACTGACTCAAAAGAATACATCAATGGGGCTGAAGACCACTCAGAAGTTAGCACTTGGCTGCTCTTCCAGAGGACCCAAGTTCAGTTCCCAGCACCCACAGCGGGTGGTCCACAGCCCCTCTAACTCCAGCCCAAGGGTATCAGACACTCTGGCCTCCATTAGCACCCAAATATATGAGCAAATGCACACACACAGACATGTGCACATAAATAGCTAAATCAACGACACAAACTTTAACTGTTTCTTTTTATGTATTTACATATAGCTACTAGGCAACTTAAAGTTACAACAGACCTGCACTGTGTTTATTACACTTCTACTTACAGTATGCACCTAACAGGGCAGCTCGCTTCTCATCATAATCCTGACAAATAGGAAATCCTTAGAACAAACGGGAAGCTGATTAGAGTCCTTATAAGGACATGTTTTAATTTCTATGACACTGCAAAGTAGGAAAATTGTGTGTTAGGCAAGGCCAGTCTCCTCTTTAACCCTACCTTGTATCAGGCCCAGTAGAAGACAATGGAAAGAGCAGGACATGAGAGGAAATGTTGGAAAAGCCTCCATCCTGCTGAGCCACTGAGGGAACAAGGACCATGGGCAGGTCCCTCTCCCCAACACTCCAAGGTGAGGAAAGTGAAGGAACTACCTTTCATTAGGTTATTGGGATTTTTTTAATTTTCTGGTTTTTTTCTTTGTTTGTTAGCTGGTAGGGGGATTGGTTGGTTGATTGTCTTGTTGCTGTTGTTTATTTTGGGTTTTTCTCATTATGTAGCTGTGGTTAACCCTGAAATTTACTATCAAGACTAGGCTAGCCTTGAATTCAGAGATCTACCTGCCTCTCCCTCCAAAATGTTGGAGTTAAAGGCAGGAGTCACCATGCCTTTCCTTTCCCCTGTCTCCCATTCTTTCATAAGTCTGGCAGAG
This sequence comes from Uromys caudimaculatus, assembly GCA_028551405.1. Lineage (NCBI taxonomy): Eukaryota > Metazoa > Chordata > Mammalia > Rodentia > Muridae > Uromys > Uromys caudimaculatus. The sequence goes on from CM052702.1 coordinate 83,037,950, forward strand.
AAAAGTGACTACAGATTACATTTAGATGTCAGTCCGGATAGCCTTATGTAAATAGAACTAATTAAATCTCACTAGACTTGCATGAGGTGAACAATGAACACCAGGTCCCATTCCAGTTAAGCTAATGAAGCCCATTAAATAGAGAGCCCTGGCTTGTCGCCTGAGCAAGACCCTAGGGCTCTGGCATAACTCAGCCTATCATTACATACACCTTACCTGTCCCATTCATTCACAGGAATGCATGCCCACCACACAGTCACCAGGCCATTCATTTCTGTCTCCTTGCCCTTTACTATGAGCATAGAATAAGTATTAATTCACCAAGACAAAAAAGAATAAAATTCCTTCTTTCCATTTATGGAGACACTGCTATAAGTAGACAGTCATGAGTTACATTAACCCTTGCCTGCTAATTAACATAACTTTTTATTACTCTCAGTTTGAACCTCAGAACAAATCTTTTTGGAAGCTACTCTTCAATGGAATCCCTCCAAATCTCCCCCACCACCATGCACTTCCAAATGGGAATGACCACTGAAGATCTGAGACTCTCGAGGGAACAAGTTCTCAGGACACTTTTGGACAGCTTCTTTTACTTCTCCGACAATGTATATTGTATATATATACAGAGTTTGTCTTTTCCACCCCCACTGCCTTTTCTTATCCCCCTCCCATGTCTTGCCAGCATGTCCCTCTCTGTGTTTTCTTCCTGTTGCTGCTCACCTTTTCTGTGTCTGAGTTTAATTAGGTTCCTGGGTCAAGCACAGGGTGTGAATTAATGGCTGGAGCATAGGCAAGTTATCAGTGGCTGCGCCATCAAAGAAAATTATTAACCTACACTCCCACCACACCCTCACCCCAGCTCCTCAGGAAGCAGTGAGGCCTCATGAGCCCTTCTGCCATCCATGATGAACTATCCTGAACAATTTTTCTAATGGTTTTGCTTTGAACTACTTGACCAGGACCCTGCCCACTACATATGTAATGGTGAGTCCTTGATTACTAATCAGTGCTAAAATTACTTGAAACACAGTTTTCAAGGTAATGGCTTGCACATGTGTGCATGTATGTGTGTACATAATTACATACACACACACACACACACACACTAAATAAAATGCAGTAAGTAAAACTTTAGCTGGTAAGATAGCTCAATGAGCAGAGCAGCTCATGCACAGGTCTAACAATCTGAGTCTGGTCTCCAGGTTTTACAGGGTAGCAAGAGAGAACTGACTCCCAAGAGCTGTTCTCTGATTTACACACATTCAAACAAACATAATAACTGGCATGTGCAAACAAGCAACCATACATGTAAACATATATAATAATCAGTAAATACTTGCTTTAAAAAAGACAAAGAAAATTTAATGAAGTATTGTCCTTAACATATAAACTTCTGTCATTATTCCTTAAACAATACAATTTAACAACTATTTATATAGCATTTATATTGTATGTGGTGATTTGAATGAGAATGACCTCCGCCCATAGACTCATATTTGAATGTTTGGGTCTCAGTTGGTGGAACTGTTTGAGAAACATTAGGAGGTGTAGCTTTGTTGGAGGAAGTATGTCACGGGGGGGGGGGGGGGACTTTCAAGGTTTTAAAAACCCATACCAGTCCACATTAGCTATCTGCCTCCTGTTACGGATTAGATGTAAGCTCTCAGCTACTCTACTGCACCAGCAATCATAATGGTCATAAACTCTTAACTTTATGGAACCATGAGCTCCAAATATCATGCTTTCTTTTATAAGTTGCCTTGGGCATGGTGTTTTGTCAAGGCAGTAGAGAAGTAACTAAGACATCATATTAGGTACAAGTAATTTAGAGATTTTTTTTTTAAATAGGAGAGGGTATGTGCAAGTTATGTGAAAATTCGACATCACTTTATACAGACAATATAAGCATCCTCAGAATTTGGGATGGAGATTCTGGAACCAATCCTTCACAAACACTGTGAATTCCAAAGAAGTTAAGCAAGCTAAGCCACACTGCACTTGTTAAATTATACAGAATATGCCCAAATCCTGGTGTAAGATTACAATGGATACACCCAATTCTTTTGATGCTTCTTTAATATTAATCAATAGATCTGTTTATATCTTAAGAGTTGGTGAGCCAACCTATCAAGATCATGCCATTTTTTTTTAAGTATGGGTAAAAATATGACTCAAATATGGTAAAACTCCAAAATTAACACTGCAAAGTTTGCCCGATACAAGGGAGAGTGGTAACTTAACGTTTACCTTAGAACTGTCAGTGCAAAGAGCAGGAGGAGAGAGATTTTTTAAGCAAAGGAATTACATAAACAAAATTAAAGAGGTATTAAACAAATTCTTTTCAGTCCCTTTAGAAGTTTCATTTACATACTGACAATGTAAACACCAGCCCCAGCAGTGCTTTGATCTGCTAATTACAAAACATTTTTATCTTTTCATTAAATCAGGAGTTCTAAGAGGCCACTTTAATGATTAAAAAGGCAGGCTAAGTAAGTCTCCTTAATTCACACTAGAAATTCACTTGAAACTTTTTTTTTTTTTTAACTAAAGAAGACCACGCACTTCTTTTAACTCTTGGAGTGGTTGGCTCTCATTCCAAACACGTCTAAAAGGCAGGTCTCAAGATGCAGAACAAGGACTGATTAAAACGCTCAAGCTGTCAGGGCTGGCAGCTAGCAAAGTGGACTGCACAGAACCCCATGGCAGCTGCAGAAACACTACTGATCTTCCAGAATCCATGGGAAACCACACACCATTCCAACAGGTACCAGGGAGCAGGGCATAGTCAACATCCATCACAGATGCTGATTTCCATCTACGCATAAAAATACCACTGCCTTTCATCCTTCCTGTAAATGATAATCAACAATAAAAAGACTTCATCATTGTTCCTTCTGCCTCCTCCTCCATCTTGCTTTCCTGCTGCTCTCTAATCTGGTCTCTCCATGCTGCCCAAGCTGAGTCTGAGCTCTGGAACTCACCAGGTCCTCCTGTCTCTTGCTTCTTGAGTGCAGGGATTAAAGGCATGCTCCAAGATTGTGTGTGTGTGTGTGCGTGTATATGTGTGTGTGTATATATATATATGTGTATATGTACATATGTATATATTTATATGTATACATATGTATATAGGTATAACTATATCTGATTTCCAACCCAACTGCCATGAAAATTTCAATGTCTAGTTTATTTCCAATTTTTTTTTAAAACAAACCAAACATGAACACAAAATCTTCCCTTTGATATCAATATGTATATTTCAGAACATTTGAGAGTTCGAGGAATGTTAAAGATTTGTTTTTATTTTTACCTATTTTATTTTTATTTTATGTATAGGTGTGTTTTGCCTGCATATATATATATATATATATATATATATATATATATATATATACACACACACGTAAATATATATATAATTATATATAAATATATATATTTATTGCATATATACATACATATGCAATAAAAGGGTGACTGATACCCAAAGAGGCCAAATGACGGCATCCCCTGGGATTGTAGGGCCCCCCGGGACTGGAGTTACAGACAGTTGAGAGCTATCATTGCTGGAATTTGAGACTGGGATCCTCTGGGAGGGCAGACAACTGAGCCATCTCTCCAGCCTGTTTCAGAAAATTTGACCAAAAGCACAGGGTTCCCCATATGTTCTATCTTTCCCTCCACGACAACTCTTGTGTTTTCCCTATTATAGTTCTGCATTGTGAGAATATATTTGCTACAGTCAACGATGGTACATTACAAACCCGTGAATACCATTTCTCACACTGCAGCTCCTCACAGGAGTGTAATGGCATTATCCCACAGACAGTTTACCTACCCAACACCGCGCGCCCCATCACACTCCCCGTGCTCAGCAAGCCCCACAGTCGTGGACTTTCTCATTGTCTTCAGCTTTATCTCCTCTGAAGGTAAGGTTTCTTTCACTCACCAACACACATTATGGTTCTTCCATGCGATTCCACAGCACGGCAGCCTGTTTCTTTTTGTTGCTGAATGATAATTCTATTGCCTGGGTTACCACACTTGATTACTTTTGTTTATCTGGTCCCAACTTTGGGATAATGATGAATATAGGTGTCACAAGCACTCATGTACTTTCATTGGAAAGACAGAGGTTCCCAACTTAACTGGGTAATAACTTGAAATCAACCAGGTGGCAGTAGCTCATGTCTTCAATCCTAGCTGGGGAGGCAGAGGCAGGTGGATCTCTATGAATTAGAGGCCAGACTGGTCTACAGATTGAGTTCTAGGGCAGCCAAGTGACTGAAAAACCCTATCTCAAAAAGCCAAAAAAAAAAAAAAAAAAGGATTTGGGATCAAGATTTCTGAGCCAGTTGATATATTAACCTTCCATGACAAAACCCCTAAACTGGGTTTTATTTTTTTATTTTATTTGAGACAGGGTCTCTCTATTGTATAGCTCTGGCTGTCCTTTAACTCAATAGGTAAACTAAGCTGATCTTGAACTCACAGAGATCCACCTGCCTCTGCCTCGAGTGCTGGGATTAAAGGTGTGCACCACCATGCCAGGCCTAGACTGGGTATTTTAAACAAATAACATTAATTTTAATTTTTCCAGACTTGGATGCTAAGATGTCGAAGATACTGTGCTACCTGACCGGTCATTGGGCGAAGGCTAGCTTCCTGTAGATGCCCACTCTGTCCTCAAACGGCAGCGACAGAAGGTCTCTTGGCCACTCCCTTCCATCCTTTCTTCCATGTGTGTGCACATGTGTGTGTTTCTGAATTTATTTGTAGTTGACAACAAAGCATTGGCTATATGCATGGTACACTGCATCCTGGTTTTTCTCACAAGGATCCTGATGTGTCAGATCAGGACCCTACCCATACGACTTTATTTAACCTTAATTACCTCCAGAAGTTCTACATACAAACATCACTATTCTGTGGGTTAAAGCTTCACCATAGGATTCAGGAAAGAATGGAAACATTTACCCCATAACATATGGTAAAAATATGCCTATCTTCTTATGATATCGCCTAAGTGCCTGTATCATTTTGCATTCCCATCAGCAATGCATGAGGGCTGCTGTCAACCTCCAACACTCCTAGTATTCAATGTCGCAGTACCTCAGTGTTTGTTGTTCTGTTTTTTAATATATGTTTGGTTTTTATCTTATGTAGATGAGTCTTTTGCTTGCATGTATGTCTCTATCCATGCGTACGCCTTGTGCTTGAGTAGGTCCTCAGATCCCCTGGAAGTGGAATTATGGATGATTTGTGAGCTGCCATGTGGGTGCTGGATATTGAACCTGCAAGAGCAACCAGTGTTCTTAACTCCCGAGCCTCTGTCCGTCGTCTCCATCTGCAGTTCTCTGCTGCTGACAGGTGTACTGAGCATTCCATAGGCTCACTGCCACATGTATCTTTGGTGATGACATGTCAGCAGATGTCCTTCTCAGTGTTTTCAAATGTGTTTCCCAAAGTGTAGCACCATGTCCATTCGTGATTTAGCTCATCTGTGTAGCTTACTAGGAATGCAGAAGACTAGGTCCTGTCCAGGACCAAAGATGAGCAGAAGATAAAATGTCTGACATCATCAGTATGTGGCCACACTCTCAGTGCAACTCTGGGAGAAACTTGAAACCAGCACCTTTTTATCACTGGATATCAGTTTTCTAATTAAAGTATTCAAAAAATATATGGGGCTGGAGAGAGGGTTCAATGGTTAAGAGTTTGCTTGCTGCCCTTTCAAAGGACCTAGGTTCAGTTCCCAGCACCCATAGGGTGGCTCACAACCATCTACAACTCCAGTTCCTGGACTTGATACTCTCTTCATACCTCCACAGGCACTGAGCACATATGTGGCATACATACATACATACATGCAGGCAAACACTCATACACATAAAATAAAAAAATAAATCTTTTCAAAATATTATACAGATGGATGCTACTAAAATCAAGGTCAAGGTCACTTGGTAAGGTAAAGGGGCCAGGGGTGGGAATGCAGACATCTGACCCAAATCCAAACTTCCTATCAGCAACATTCTGTAACACCCACAGAATATTACTGGGGAGAGGGAATAAAAGGATTAATTAACTCCCTAAAATAAGCTACAGTAACCTATTGAGAAAAGGTGTGAGTTAGGTGTGCAGCTGGAAGTTAAGCTAAGCGAAGAAAATTGGAAGAAAGTTACTCAGAGTACGGCAGGACACAAATCAAACTCAGACTCGGAGCCCTTAATTAATCTCAAAGAGGAATTGTTTCTTTCCCTAAGGAGAGGGAAACCAGGAGGAAAGTTAGAGAAATGCTGGGCTTTCTTCCTAGAAGAGGATTATCGTTCATGTGCGTGGGGTCAGGCATCGAGAGTAGGGGGAAGAAGAGAGCAATTGTCAAAAACCATCAACAACAGCCAGGCACAGCAGTGCGTGCCTGTAACCCCACTGGGTGTCTGCACAGTGAGTCCATGACCAGCTAGGGGACACGGGAGAAACCCTGCTTTTAGGAGGGAACTGGTCTTAAAAGTATTTCTGAATAATATTCTCTTTCATTACTTATCTTCTACATTTTTCATGTTTAAAAATGGCTTAAAATAAAACATACAATCTCTAAATGCTAATCTTTCCGAAGTAAAAGATCTGATAAACTAATTTCCTTCAAATTTTCCAGGTGGTAACCAGATAATTTTTTAGCAAATTATCAAGTACAAGATAAATGGAATGGATGGTTCTATAGTTTGAAATAAAATGTTAACACACTAACTTCCCATACATTTTACAACACAGTTGATATTTTAATTATTGCATTGTGTCAACATATAGGCAAGCTGAGAACATGATTTCCCAGTAACTGCATAACTACAAGGATAACATTTGAGAACAGCAATAAGACCAAAACATATTTCCTTCACGTTTACAATATTCAGCTATAATCAGCTCTAGAGTACTTGGTCAAAACTCCATTCTTTTGGAGATAAACATACAGTAAGAAACTTGTAAGCCGCTGATTTACTAACATCTTATCATTTATGATGCTTCACACAATCTCTTTTTAATTCCCTTCTGCTAGCACCATTCTGCAAGGCAACTGGTCGAAGCTAGCCGATCTCTCTCTACTTGCCGTTCGAAAGCATCATCTCCTGGAGGCCAGGGAAATCTTAGCATGAGGTCATTAGCAGACTGGAGAACCAGCATTCAGACCTCGAGTTTCCATCTCCAAGACAAAGAAGGTCCCTATTCTTTCCAGCTGATGAGGAATTACAAGGCGTGCAGGAAGGGGTGACTACTTTCTTTCCAAACATTAAGAGAAAACCATTCCCCGACCTAGTTTTAGAGCACACCACAATGTCTTCTTATTTAAAAGGTTTAAGGATTGGGTGGCTCACAGGCTTGTGTTTTCTGTGTTCCTTCTATGATAGCAACCCTGTCCCAGACATGGTGTTAACTTGATTTCCAGGGAACCCGACACTGTGCAATGACACCTGCCTGGGCCTGCCACTTTGTAGATAACAAATAGCCCGTTTACAAAATCACCTATGACAGCTGTAAGAAACTTTCTCGACTTTTTCTCCCCCCCCCCCCCCCCCGGCCTCTCTTACTTACTAACAAGCCTCCACAGTACGTCCATCTCAATGGGCACCAACTTTCCAACCCTGTAAGTATCCAAGACACCAGGGTAAATGAAAACATCAGTCCTGCCTTCCCAGGAGGCACAAGACCCTTTTAGACTAGTATTAAGCACAGAGGACCTCTGCACTTTAGTGTTATACTGACATTTCCTAGTGAACAAAGGGGATCTAAACATACCAGCCCCCTGCACACACACACACACACACACACACACACACACACACAAAAATACTTCAGAGTAATATATCATAATTCTAACATTTTTAGGTTAATTACAGTTCCTTAAATCATGGTCTTCAAATACAAATACCTTTTAAAAGTGTTGATGCTTTAACAACAAAAATAGCCTTTTCTTTTTTAAAATCTAGTTCACTGTTTTTCCTGACCTATTCGTTGTGTTTTCTTCTGGCCATAGGCCTCAGACAGAGAAGACAACTATTGCTGTCCAATTCAAGCATCTTCAGACCCATCAGGGCACTCCAAGCCGTCACTCTGAAGACATTAGTGGATAGGTCCCTTTAGCCTGCATCGTGCAGTGTTTTTAATAAAAGATGGCTGACTGCACACTAGGAGGTAATCTGCTGAGAGCTGTGTATGCAAATACTTCCACAGAACTCAGCCAAGACCACAAGACAAATGTGTAGATAGACATTTACAAAGTCATCTGTGAAGGCTCAGTTGGTATAACATGCACACCTAAGGACCTGGGTTCAACCCTCAATACTAAAAAAACCAAAGTGACAGACGAGTGTTTGAATGGGGAAAATGAGGTGGGGGGGAATCTAGACCAAGAGGAAAACTTACTCAAAAGGCTTAGAATATTTGAAAACAAAGAATCATCTGGTACAATGGTGCACACCATTAATCTCCATGAGTTCAAGAACTCTGCCTACAGAGTGAGTGCCAGGAGAGAGCCAGGGCTACATAGAGAGACCCTGTCTAGATAGATAGATAGATGATTGATAGATACATAGATAGATAGATAGATAGATAGATAGATAGATAGATAGATAGATAGATAGATAGATAGATAGATAGACCTACTGACCTACTGTGTGTTGAGTCTTATAGGCTCTTCCTTGCAGGAGTAGCATGCACTTGAGTTCTTCCCCTACAGAGAAAACATTTTCACAGACAGATGCATAAGCAAAGGAATGAATGGTTACATGTGGGCTTTTAAAAAATGTTCTGTGGTAACAATGTGAAGGGTAGCTTGTCTAAGGAAGATGGAACTAAAAAACCAAAAATGAGTGCCCAAACGGAAAAAGAACACAAAACCCATCAAGCAAGCACATGAGCAGAAATTGGTGAGCCACTAATCCCTATTAAGTGTCATTCCAAGGTGACACTAAGATTTATATCAAGAACAAAACTGTAGTGAGACTGCCTACTCTCAATGTCTACCCATTCCAGTAATATAAAATAGAAGATGAGCAAATGACTTTTAACCTTACAATCCACCCTAACTTGAAACTCTATCCTTCTGTTATTTCTGATCCATACCCCCACCCACCCATCCATCCCCGCCTTTTCTGAGAGTGGGGACATAAGGTTTTCCTATGTTGCCCTGGCAGACATTGGACTTCACTATACAAATCAGGCTGGTCCCAAACTTGCAACAATTGTCCTTCCTCTGCCTCCCCAGGGCCAGGATTACAGGTGTGCATTGATAGGAACTCAATGGAGTCTGGGCTGGCCTCAAGCCTGACACCATTTACCCACCACTTCCTGAGTGCTAGGATCACAGGTATACACCCATACTTTTAAAATAGAAGAGGGAGTGCATGCCTGTGCGTGCATGTGTGCATGCGTGTGTGTGTGTGTGTGTGTGTGTGTGTGTGTGTGTGTGTGTGTGTGTGTATGTGTAACAAGAAAGTCTTTAAAATGCCTTAATAAATACTATAAGCAATTTGTACAAAAATAAACGTACACTGGAGACTAGCCAGGCCTCTCCTGGAATTAAAATTCACTTCTGTAAGATTCATACATCTGTTCTACCATTCTAAGATTAAGAATCAGCTCTGACCTGACTGCACTGCAGTTGTGGCTGTTGTGTCACACGTGTAGGTGGCAGAGAGGAAGAGAGGCTGTGTCTACACCGCGTTCTGACCTATGAACATCTGAATTACTGGTAACCTAACACTCTCTGAAACAAAGTGAGCCTGAGACAACCACCAATCCAGCACTGCACAGGCTTGGCAGGCAGACCATGCCCAAGATTCCCCCTGTCTGGCACCATAATGCACAAGCAGGGCACAGCACTCCTGAGACCACTTCTGAGAAGACCCCGGGAGCCACCAAGAGGAACAAGTAAGTGGTGAACAAACGGAAGAGAAAGAGAACCAGAAGGATGAAGAGAAGCAGAACTGGATGGTGCTGAGGAACAGCCTGATGTGAGTAGTCAGTGATGCCACCTGGGACTATGGTGGGGTCCTGGTCTGTGCTGCCACCAGGAGTTACATCTGGATCCATGGCCCTGCAACAGTGGGGGTCTGCTACCACCAAAGGCCAGGCAGAGATCCCTAGTGTGGGCTGCCACCAGGGTACATGCTAATACCTGAGGACTGTGCAGATGTGGGGTAGATGTGGGGGGTAGAGGTGAGCCAGCCCAAGGGCATGAGCTTGGGAGAGCTGGCCCTGTCTCTTATATGCAGAGTGGTGACTTGGTTGAGGGAGAGACTCCCTCCTCCTTCCCTCAACATTTATGACAGGCAGGAGAGCTGGCCCCGGGGGTCATGAGAATGGGAGAACTGGACATGGTCCTCACCAGCTGCAACACTCGAGACAGCAGGTGCTGCACCTCACCTGAGCAGCAGGGCAGAGCTGGCCCTGGTGGTAGGGGTTTTGGATGAGCGGGCCTAGAGGGCATGAGAACAGGAAAGCCAACAGGCTAACCACCTTAGATACCTCTCAGGCCCAGATCCAAGGCTTTGAATTGGATCATCCCAACATCTACCCATCAGTGAACTGCTGAGTGTATCAAGGGGCTGGTCCTACAGATCCAAAACAGAATCTTCATGACACAGGGAACAACAGGATATCTGAGAGGAATCCTAGTGAGGTTCCAGTATTGATAGGGTAGCAGAAGCCAAAGGCCTCATACCAGACCAATGAGTCATTGCAATGGACATTTGCAAGCAAAGAAATGTGGACAAAAGAGTATAGTGTGGGACACACTGGGGCACACTATGGCTTCCACAGTGAGATTTCATTTTCTCTGTTGAGGCAGGGGAGGGGGTGGCAGGGTGGTGGGCGGGTAGGAGGGGATAGGGAGATGAGTGGGAATAGGGTGCATGGTGCAAAATTCACAAAGAAACAATGAAATGTTGAGAGAGAGAGAGAGAGAGAGAGAGAGAGAGAGAGAGAGAGAGAGAGATTGAGACTCAGCTCTAAAACGGTCCTGAGGCTGTTGGTCTTATGCCCATCTTCCTTGATAAGTGCTGCCCTTACCCTTTGTTGGAGAAGCTGCTTTCTGCAGTGAGCAGAGATGGACGCAGAGTCTCCTACCTGGTCAAAGAGCGCAGTTCTAGATGCACAGCACCAATATCAACCCCTTCTCTCTCTGCCCAAGGCTCAGGGAACATCACAAAGGATTCGACAGAAAGAATGAACGAGCCAGACTACGGGCTGAAACACTGTGCGTGCCGCCTTCTAGTCCTGCGACTGCGCTCAGGAACACATCCACAGTTAACCTGCTCATGGCCAAGCCAGTAAACACTCCAGCAGGGGTTCCAGGAGGGGTTCCCAAGCCCCCACCTCTGCTGAAGAGCTTTTAACTGCTACAGGAGAGGGGGAGTCCACTTTCTTCAGGGGTATGGCTGCTAGTAAGTGGACCACACTGCAGTGGAAGGTCTCACAGCCATGCACATAAGGACAACAGTCATTGGATTTAGAAAAAAAAGAGAGAGAGACATGAAGGGGGGAGGGGGGTATGTTGTGTGGGCTCTTGGGAGAGAAAGCAGGCAAGAAGGGGAGATATGATCAAGACATATCGTATGCATGTATGAAACTGTGAAACAATAAAATTATCCTGGGAATTTTAAGTCACTTCTTAATGGCAATAAAATCTCAGACACGTAGCCTTCACATCCACTCCTTGTGACAAAACCAAAGAAGCAGTGAAGGCTGAGGCCACACGGAGGGGAGTTTTTACAGCTACATTCCAACACTTGCTTCCAACGCTGTTAGGACTAAGATGGCATTCCTTCCATCCATGCCCAGAACTTAGTAAAAGTTCACAAATGTTCCTGTATTCCAGCTACATTGACAGGAGTAGAAATATCTTCAGAGGCAGCATGACTCTTCAGAAGCCACAAACATAAAATGAGAAAACAATGGTGTCAATATTATAAATTTAAATGGTCATAAACGTTTGTTGAAAACCAATTTCCAAGCCTGGAATCTCCCATGCACCCGGTCCCAGATCTCAGCATTTATAGATCACTAGAGGGCAGGTGAGATGGTGCCGCAGTTAAAAGTACTTACTGCTTTTCCAGTGAACCAGCGTTTGGTTCCTACCAACCACATCAGGAGGCTCTCATCTACCTGTAACTCCAGCTGCAGGGGATCTGAGCCTCTGATGTGGCTTCCTTGGAGACCTGTATACACATAACATCTGCTCACAGACATGCACACATACACATAAATAAAAATAAATATCTGAGAAAAATTAAGGTAACGACAGAATTTATGGACAGAATTTTATATTACATAGATTGACTATAACATTACAAACAAGAAAACTCTGCCATTCTATAAACTGTCAATAATGACACTTACATGAGGAAAAATGAAGAGAAAATGGAATAGATGTGGTATCCATTCTTTTGAAGACATTGGCTACTGAATCAGGAAAATCGCCAGTGTCCAGTCCCAGAGAAATATAAATTCATGTTCATTAACGCATCATCATTAACAGATGCTTTTAACAAAGTAGGTGAAAGGCTTGTAGAACCTGACATCTGAAAGATACAAATATCACCCCAGTCACCTTGTAACCGCAACAAGAAAACTATCTTTAAAATGGCTTTTGCCACTTTTAGTGGAGTGATAAAGCTAATATTGGAGTAATCACCACTAGGTGCTCTGTGACAGGAAGTGACACAGAGAACGCCCACAGATCTTTCCTGCTATAAATATTTGGCTTCAGCTGAGCAAAGCTTGTGGGTCTAACTCCAATTCTCGAGGAAAGAAATGGGCAGGGAAAATTAAGTTAAAGCAGTCTATGACTTCCCAATCCCAGAGATGAAAATGATCTGTGAACCAAGGAGCCTACCCTCTTAAAAGATGTCAAAGACAAGACGGAAACAATAAGAGGAGGCAGGGAAACAGCCTAGATAAAAGGGCACTAAAACGATAGAACACTTAAGGGCTAATGTTAAACTCTGGGCTGATTGCTGCTTAGAGGGCTCTTTAGGAAAACACTGTTCTTAGGAGAAATATTGTAAATGGTTAGGGGTGAGAGGTCGTGGTATGTGCAACTTACTTCTAAAGGTCTGGAGGATAGGAATATAAACTGAGATAAAGCCCAGCCAGCAGAGGACTAACAGTGACTCTAAAATCCCTGCAGCACTTCTCTTCCACTTTACCATCCACTTGAAATTCTTCAACATGAAGGGGATAGGGTGGCTATGTATGTGTGGGTTCTATCGAAGGGGATCCGCAGGGTTAGAGACTCGCGTGAGATTATACGGAATTCTTACTTCAGGGGAGAGAATAATCAAACCACCTGTCTGAAGGGTGAGAGGACAGTTAAATAAGCCAGGCATTACTAGACAGTATTAGAGAGCAATTGATTCTTCCTCTCTCATGTGAGGGTGGTCGTGTTGCTTTATAAAACAAACCCAATTCTTGACGGATTTGTCCCTAAGTACTAAGACTTTCAGGATAGTGAATGGAGTCACTGTTATGTGACATACATGTGCCTCAAACATGACTACATGTTTATAAATGGGAGCCTAATGCATCCAATAATTCCCTAAACATACATATACATCTACACAGATTCTCATATATACTGATTGCAATTAGATGCTCATTTTATTCAAAAAGTCTTATCAGATTTTTACCTATTTTTCACCTCCTGCACAACCATGCAAACCATTTAATTCCACTGTAAAGAGAAGTTTTCAAATACAGCCATTTCTCTATCCAGCTCCAGCCACAGTGGCAACCACCAACTACATGTAACTGTTAATCCTTGAAATTTGGCCAAGGCTGAGAAACTTGAGTTTTAATTTTTAATTAATTTGCATTTAAATTTAAATAGTCATGAGTGCTTAGCGGCTATTATTCTGGACACTGCAACAGTACGGTACATGCAGAACCAGATATAAAAGATGTCGTAGTTCATAAGCTTAAATAAAGAGCAAAACCAAGGGAAACGGTTTAAAATAACCAAAAGTCCTTAATAAACGTTGCAGAATGAAATTCAGTTTTAAACCTACTCCAAACCAATGAAACTATCAGAAAGCCAGAGCACTCAATCAATTGCACTGAACTAGCGTGGTTTAGAGGCCACAACGGTCGAGACTGATAAAAAGGAGTTAACTGCTATAATGTGTACGTGAAATAAATTCTATCAAAACTGCGGCTGCACTCACAAAGGTGGCTTTATATTTTAAATGTGTGTGTGTGTGTGTGTGTGTGTGTGAGAGAGAGAGAGAGACAGACAGACAGACAGAGAGACAGCACACCCTGTAGAGTTTAGAGAACAACTTGTGGAAGCGGGTTCTCTCCTTATTCCACGCAGATTTTGGAAACCAAACTCAGCTCACCAAGCTTAGCAGCAAGGACCCTTCCACTGAGCCACCTGGCTGCCACTCACAATCTTATTTTAAACACATGCTACCAGTGACATTCTTTGTATAAGACAGGCTATGCCTAGCCAGTACTGCCACTAAGCTTTGCTCCTCTCTAGTACCACAGTCAGCCTATAGCCTACTACTGGAGTTATACTACTGCCAACTTGGAATGCATGTCCATACTTTACAGAATTATTTTAAACTCTACTGAGTAAGATGGAAATGTCTTAGAATAGTGCCTGCACATAAACATTCGCTGAATTATTCTCATTGCTATTTCCTCCCCACCTGGAACTTTTCCTGATTGCTTTCTCTCTCTTTGTCAGTACTAGGGATTTAGACCTGACTGACCCTAAGCAACCACTCAAACATGCTTTTTTCAATGGGTAGAAACAAAGCACACACACAAAATTTTACAGAGTTAAAGTTACAGAAACAGCTGAATACATAATTATGTTTTGTTCAACTTAGAATGCTTTCATGTACCAAAATACAACCAAGCTATCAAAGTAATTTATTTCAAGTACAAAACTATGGTGAAACTGTTTGGATTCAATATTTTAATTAATGAAATTAGGCAAATGTTTTTATAAGAAAAAAACTTGTTTCACTGAAATATAATTCACAAACCATATTCAAAGTATGCAGTACAAGCCAGGTGTGATGGTGCACACCTTTAATCTCAGCACTCAGAAAGCAGAGCAGTGACAGGTGAATCTGTGAGTTCAAGGCCAGCCTGATCTACATAGCAAGTTCCAGGACAGCCAGGGGTACATAATGAAACCCTGTATCAAAAAAACAAACAAACAAAAAGTACTACACAGTACAGTAAGTTTACTCCTGGCAAGTCTGTACACCCACTAACACAGTCAACTTCAGAATATATTACCTCAGAAAGGAGTCCTGCACAGTCTACAACCACCCCCATACGGCCACTGGGTGGCTGTCTGTCAACTTCCCTATTCTGAATATCCACATAAACAGAATGACATAGTGTCTTTTCTTGTGACTAGCTTTTCTCTTCTCTCTCCCTTTGTTGACAACAAACATATGGCTTGCTTTTGCCATTTTTACTAAAAAACAATACTACCATAAACACTCATGTTCGAGCTTATGCATAGGCCTTTGTGTATCTGAAGAAAACGAGATACCAAGGAATAAAACTGCCAGGTAATACAAGAACTCTACACTAACCTTTTAAGGACCTGCCCGACTACAGTTTTCCACAGGGCCTGCATGCAGCATTTTATACTCTCCTCAGCAGCCGGCAAGGTTTCTGATTTCTCCATGTCCTCACCAATACAATACCATGTCTGGTATTCTATGACAGCCATCCAGCTAGATAGGATATGGTTAGAGTCTCACTGTGGTGTGGATTTCCATTCCTTATTGGCCAATGGTACTCTTTGCACACAATTATTAGCCATTTGTTTAGCAACTTAAAGTCTTCTCAGGTCCTATGCCAATTTTTAGTTGGTTGGTTGGTCTGAAGAGTCATAAAACGGAATGTGATTTTTAGATGCTTTCAATCTTTGGTTAGTTTTTTCAATCGCTGTCCTTTGGAACACAAGTTTTCCATGTTTCTATAGAATGTGCCATGTGTTACCCCTGTTGCTTCTGGTGGTTTTACTCCTGATCAAGAGCACACCTGAGGTCATGAACATGAACCCCTGTGTTTTCTTCTAAAAGTTCTATAATCATAGCTCTTCTACATAGGTCTTTTTGAAGTAAAACTTTTCACTTCAGTTCGAGATAAATTTTATGTATAATGTCAGATAGGATTGCAACAATTGTTTACATATAGATCCATTTCTGTCAGCACAATCTGTTTAAAAGACAGCTATTCCCGTGAAGCCTGGATTACCTGAGAGTATTCAGGTTTAGCTTTGGACTTTCGATTTTGCTGCACAGGTGTCTGTCCATCCTTGTATCATCAGTACCACACTGTTTAGATTGCCGATGCTCTGAAGTAAGTTTTAATATTAGAAAGTATGAGTTCCTCTATACTTTTTGCTCTTTTCCAATAGTATTTTGGATGTTCTGGGTCCTTTGTAATTACATCTGAACTTTAAGTCAGTTCAACAGTTTGTAAAAGACGCCGTGTGAGTGAGATACTGAGGAGATCTACTGAGACTGTTCCACCTTGGGAATATCAGCATCTTAATACAGTCTCTCAACCCAAGAGCACAGGCATTTTATTTTTCATTCATTTCTCTCTCTTTAGTTTTCCCAATAATATGTTATAATTTGAGAATAAATTTATAGTTATTTTGTTAAGTATATTCCTAGGTTTCTCTGATATTCTAAGTACAATTTACTTAACTAATTTCACCTTCATATTGTTCACTACAAACGTATATAAACTACTATTAATTTATATGTACTGATCCTGTAGCCTAATAAAGTGAACCATGCAGAATATTCAGTCCTCAGCCAGATACACAGATATTAAATACTAGTTTCTATTACTGACACATGTTTATGCTTCAAGTATCTTATAATAAAGATATATTACTATAAAACATTTCCTCAATGCCTATGTGTAAAATTGTGATATATTTTTTGTAATTGTTCACAAGAAACTGACAACCCTAGAACAAGAAAGAAACACTATGTATTCATCAAATGATGTGTAGACCCTCGATAATAAGTTTGTTTTGTTTATAACAAAGGATGTCCACTCATCCTTTAAGAGCCTCAGGAAACCACTTGCTTTTAAGCTGAGCAATGAAGTTCACCTTTCCTGATTTTTAACTTTTGTGTTTCTAACCTGAATTTATATATCTCTTTGAATTTGGCATTATTGCAGGATGGTGCTGGTGCCCAGAACTGACCAGTATGACAGGAATATCTGAATGTGTTGTACTCCCTAGCTCTGATTATGCTTTCTCTGAAACCTATTTCATGCTTTTGACTTCCCTAAGAAAACTAAGAAGAACGAGGAATGAGAAGAGAGAAGGCGACAGTGAGACAAACCCCAGCAGTTCTTCAGTCGCCCAGCTTCTAGCTGATAGCACTTGGTGAGCGCTTTTAGCCACAACATTCTCACCCCGAACAATCCTTAACCTCAGACCTCTGGTGGCATTCTCACATAAACTTTAAAAGCAACCAGGTCCTTTTTCTATCCAAGCAACATTTACTTTGCTTCTAAATAATTTTTAAATTACAGTTATTTGTTGGAAAAATAACAGCCACAACCTACGAAACCACAATTTGTCCCACAAAGTCCAATCGTAGCCCAGATCAATTTTTGGCTTCATAACAACTTGAGCTAAAGAATCTCAGTGTATTGTTCAAGTTGCATTATAAACAGTGTTCGGAAAGAAAAGTAAAACATCAAATGCTGCACAAACCAAAAATGGTACAGAGCATGAGAAGGTTTGAGTTCCCACATCTGCCGTAGAAGGGCCAGCAACACTCTGCTCCCCCACCCCTCACACCTTTCTCAGTAACTGTAATCCCCTGCTGAATGACTAGCTCATCTCCCTGTCCTTGTCTCAGCTTTATACAAGGAAGAAGCCATACTAGTGAGGAGATGTGTAAATCTGGAAGAGAATTAATGCCTGCAGCATGAAACACATCAGCTCAGCCCATCCTTAAACCTCTTCACAGTGCCCTTGGTTTGCCTCTACCTCTCTACTTCATTCCATAAGTTAGGTTAAGGTTAGACTAGGACAGTGACCTTTCAGCATTTTCCTTCCCCTCCCCCCCTTTAAAAATGGGTATGGATATTTTGTCTGTATGAATGTGTACACACCACTTGCATGTAGTACCCATGGAGGCCAGAAGAGAGAATCAGATTCCCCTAGTACTTGAGTTACAGAGTATTATGAGCTGCCATGTGGGTACTGGGAGTTGAACCTGGGTCCTCTGCAACAGCAGCCAGTGCTCTAATCACTGATCCGTTTCTCCAATCTCCCTGAGCCCCACCTTCATCATTCTTAAAATGAGCATGTCTACAGCCTTTGCTCAGATGCTATCCCTTCCAATGGAAGACTACACAGAACAGGAGAGTCACACTAAGTAAAGTACCATCACTAAATCAAATCCATTCATATTTCAGTTACTGTGCCATGTGCCAGTAAATCCACACTTTCATGAGAAATGCTACATAAAAAGGAACACTGTGACAAACTTAGTCTTTGTCCAACAAGCCTGGTGGTACACTCAAGCACAAATCACAACAGAAGTTTCTGATTTTCTTCCCCAAATTACAATCTCTGCCCTCAAACCCCTTCTTTTGCTGTAGCTCCTGCTTAGGTGGGAAAGAAAGTCGGGCGGGGGTTATTAAAGGGAAAGAATCACATTCAAGGATCAAAAAAACCCACTCCAAATTCCCACCTGTCTGCCACACTCAAGTAGTGTGAGATAGTTCAGTACTTCAGTAGGTAGCACTCACTGCACAAGCCAGATGGCCTGAGCTCAGAACCCCAGAAGCCACAGACAAGCTAGACACAATAGTGAGCATGCCTGTAATCCCAGTGTCCCTGTGAAGAGACAGGAGACAGAGACAGGGAGCTCACTGGCCAGCTAGCCTGGCACACACACAAAAGCCACAAGACAGACCCGTCCTCAAACACGGTAAAAGGAAAGGTTGTCCTCTGACCTCCATATGAGCCACAGGACACCATGTTCATATTTAAAAACATACACACAAGACATCAGTGACCACAGGGCTGGTGACCCAGCACAGTTGGTAAAGTGCTTAACGAACATGCATGAAGCCCTGGGTTCGATCCCAGCACCATGTAAAACTGGGAGTACTGGCTGGCAAACACTGTAATTCCAGCAACTGGGAAGCAGCCATGGCCACATAGAGAGTTAGGAGCTGGGGACTATAGAGATGGCTCTGTGGTTAAGAACACTGACTACTCTCCCAGAGAATGTGGGTCCAATTCCCAGCATCCACATGGTGGCTCAGAACTGTCTGTAACTCCAGGTTCAGGGGATCTGACACATCCTTCTGAACTCTGGGATAGTAACATGGTACACTTACATACAAACAAGCAAACACTCAAACACATAAAATTAAAATAAGTCAAATCTTGTTATACAAAGTTCGTTTTTAATTTTAAGCCAGACCACTCATCTTCAATCCCAACAGTAGGGAGTTAGAAGTAGGTGAATCTTTGTGAGTTTGAGGCCATCTTGGTCTACATTGAGTCACAGGAAAGATCATATCTCAAAATAAACATATTACTTTTTTAAATAGTGGCTAATCATGGTGTCTCGTGGCTTTAATCCCAGCACTAGGGTGTAGAAGCAGGCAGATCTCTTTGAGTTCAAAGTTACCTGATATAAATACAGAGTTCAAGGCCAGTCAAGGCTATATAGTGAGACATTGTCTCAAAATATAAGTAAATAAAAAGTAATTAATTACTTAAGAGGCCAATCTGAGCTACATGGGAACCTGCCCCGACCCACCCAAACCAATCAGAAGAGGAACAGTTTTGATGGTGATACCAACAACGACCGTTCCCAGCAACATAGGACGTTTGGCGGCTGGCTATACAGATAAACTCCGTGGACTTAATCTTAGATCTTGGTCGACCACATCTGCCTTAGGTGAGATTCACACGTCTGAGCTAACAGAAACGGCTCTCAGCTCTTTCAGCTAGGAATAACTACATCCTACCATGCAGGTCCAGTGAGTTCAGAGGCATCATGAAAGGGAAACACCGGAGATAAAAACGTACCCTTAGCAGATTTAAGGGAACTGCTAATCTAAGCTAACTGTCCTTTATCGGTCAGTTCAGCTGCGATTTGCTGGAGTACTTTGCTCAAATTCCCTTACCTGAGCAGAACCCACTCAGCTCCTTCCCTGTAGGATTTTTCCAACTTTACAACAGCTCTCATGTTGTACTGCAGCTTTTTCTTTAACATGTTTGATGCCAGTAAGTCTTACAGGTGACAAAAATACCACCCTTCCTACTTTAACCTTCGCTGTTCAGCGCAGTCCCTGACACATCACTGGTACACAGAGGTGGTTAAGGACCAACACTTCAAAAATGCAACCTTCACGAGCTAGCCTAGCCCTCTGGAGCGTCAAACCCAGCACTCAGGAGACTGAGGAAGGCTGAGCCAGAGTTTACAAGTAGGCTAGCCTGGGCTGCAAAGTAAGTTCCAAGACTGACAAACCTTGTCTCAAGTAAACCTCTCTAACTACGGACCTGTTTTTTATTATTACATGTATACTTACAGATGTGTTACAATGTGTGTGTACTTGTGGTTGTGTGTGTGTGCCACACTGCACCTGTGGAGGTCAGAGGAGTCTGTTCTCACCTTTCATTATGTGGGACCCCAGAGGATTGAACTCAGGTCATCAGGCTTTGCAGCAGCAAGCGCCTTTACCCATGGAGCTATCCCCCAGCCAATGATGAATGTCTCTACCTGTTCCCTCTGAGCATTCACAGTCTACAGAATGAAGGGATCCCCAAATGCCCTTCTCTCATGGTGGCTGCAACTGTCTCCCTAGTGGGGGCCTATCGTGACATCCAGCTAGATTTTCAGCTTTGGGGAAACTCATATTTGCAAAGCTGTGATCTTTCACATACAAAAGTCTCAAACTTTCATCTCTGATTCAGAGAGAGAAGCCAACACCTACTACTCAGCCATCTCCACTCTGTCCAAGCTGCAGCATAAAGCAGGGAAATCAAGACAGCTAGCAAATGCTAATCCTGCTTATTACGGGAGAATTAGAATCCAGTGAGAATAAAACTTAGATGCAAGCAAATTAACAGTCCAGATTCAACAGCACTGAAATGTCTTTATGGGTCACCAAAAACATTTTTTCTTTAAAAAAAAAATTGTTTTAATTTGTGGCAAAGACCTGAGGGTCCCTTAAGAATTTTAGGGTTTCTTTTATCTTTTCTTTCTTTTCTTTTCTTTTCTTTTCTAAGTACAGTCAATCAACTGGCATGTTTGCTTTTTCTCTGCTCTGCTGCCCCCAGACTCAGACTGCTCTAGGGGAGGAGACTTCAAGACAACAATGAACCATTTACAGCCGACTCCCTAACTCTGAAAGACATTCTGGGAACAGTCAAACTTCACTGTGGGCTGCTCTGAAGTACAGACATACCTGATATTCTGCCTACCCTGAGTTCAAATACACTTTAGACAAGAGGAACAATTAATTCGGGCATTTTGTATTCCAAATGACTACTCCAGCTGGCTGTCAGGTCAAGAAAGTCATAAATGTTTTCTCCTGCTTCCCAAGAGCCTTGAAAACTTACCTGTCAAATGCACCCCGCGCATTTGACACCTACGCCGGCACAGCACAGTGACATAAGGATCTGAAAGTGTGTTCTGAAAGTACAGTTTTCATGAGCATGAGCCTGGAAAGACTCACTTCATGCAACAATGTGTTCTCTCCCTAGCTAACTGACCAACATGAGATGAACTGTAAATGTCTACTGGAAAGTCTCTGGCTCCACCCACCCTCTCCCCCAGAGTTTCTTTTGCTGCAATGAAAATAACCTTAGACAGACAGCAATAGAAAAAGAAGAAAGAAAGAGAAAACTGCCAACAAAAGGAGGTACAGCTTTAGGGAGCACAGCACTAAACACCGGAGTAGACAGACCCTGGGTGACACACCTTCAATAAAAACTTCCAAACCCCGTTCCCTTTTTGTTCCTCTGAGAAAATGGTGAAGTAATTTGCATTTATAGCCTACTTCCTGTTTCCAAAATACCCCTTTAACTTTTTCTTTTCTTTTTTTATGGTCAGCATAAATAGAACCAAATTGTCAAATCACAGCTATTCTGTGTGCAGCTGATACAAATAGGTCTGATTTCTAGCCAGCCATAAAACAATTACTGCTAAATTCCTATTGCTCTTTGATACCAGGTTATCCAGAGCTTCAAAGCCAGTCTCTATGACTGTTCTCAGGGTACTGCTGAGAAACAACAGAAACCCAGAAGACAGATTGGTCTCAGCTCCTATAAGCACACAAAGACAGGGCTACACAAGTAAAGCAATTCTGCAGCTTTGAGTTGGAGAATTCGAGTTGGGGAACTGATTGTGTGTGGTGTGGATCCACTAGAATTTCCTGGAAATCATAGAGGCTATTCTGCCCATTTCCAAACTTCAAAAAAATTAATAATCATCACTTTGGTTTCAGAGAGATTTTCTGATTTCCTAAAATAACTTATCCCAGGGGAACTTACAGGGTCTTAAGCACATAAATAATCCCACAGCACAATATTTATGTGATGTAGCAAAATTCATTAAAGCTGCATGTTTTGAATAAGGTCAAATTTGGTCAGAATATCAATAGAGGAAGTTTTTGAGCAACTGAATGTTTTGCCTATAAACTAATAGACGGCATTCTCTGAGGGCTTATAAAACATTACCACAGTGTGGGATGACATAAACACCTGAGGCATACAGCACACACACGGACTACGAGCAGCAGCGAGGAGGCAGCCAACTAAGTTGCAGCCTTAGCAACACATCCTTCAGAAGAAAGACGGGAAGTGCAGGAAGTTACTATTGGGCATCTTGGGTGAATGGCAAATACAACATGATTGTGAAATCTCCCATTGCCTGAATTCTTAAAGCAAAAGTTCTGGTGGGCTGGCAAGACAGTTCTGAGGTTGGAGGCACTTGCAGCCTTATCTGATAAAGTGCCTTTGATTCTGGAATCCCCGTGGCAGAATGAGAGAACAGACCCCATCAGTTGTCCTCTGGCCTTCACATTCATGCCAATGGTATACATAAAGTACAGACAGAAGGTAAATGTAAGGAAATCATTACAGCTCACACATGCAAATATATACATTTTTAATCTATACAGATTTAATTCTATATATCCACACAGAAAAAGATTGTTAAAATGTCTCTTTTTTAAAAAATTCTTTCCACCAAAGACACCAAGCCAACGGGCTTTTCCTTAACTCAAAACTTTGGGCTGCTCCATTATGATATGCCAGGATTTCAAATTAAGTAGCTGCCAAAGATGTCTGTGAATGGAAAATACAGTTGGAATGGCCTTCCTGTACAGAGCAGCTCTCTAGACACAAGCATAAAAAGGAAAGGGCATCTGTTACCAAGCTCTGCCTCTAACTCTGCCTTGCCTAGTCTCAAGACTTCATTTAAAACATCGCTCCAGAGCTAAGTTGGCCATCTTCAGTAATCAGACCAAGGACCCACACATGCACACACAGCCAAAGACATGCACTGCATTATTTTATAAAATCTGGACAAGTTGGCACTTAGAATCCCACGCAGCACTTGTCGTTGAAACCCGAAATCTTTCCACTCCCAGAGCCACCTGTTTACAGCATCGACCTCAAGAGCAGCTTTTCTCTTACCCTGGCATCTAGAACTGGTACTAAATTTCTTTATAACAACGTGATTGTGTAATCTCTCAAATTTAATTATGTTTTCCCCCTCTGGAGCTTTTTAACCAAGGCTAAATGTATTAACATACTACAAAATTCTCAATGTGTGGACAAAGATGCATAAAAAGTAACCTTTAATCCATGCTATGTAACTGATTTTTTTCTCTTTTGGCACGTTTGAAGTAACTCATCTAAGGATTAGTTAGGCTTTTCCACACTTCTTTTTATCAGGACTCTACCATTCTTGATTTAG
This sequence comes from Uromys caudimaculatus, assembly GCA_028551405.1. NCBI lineage: Eukaryota > Metazoa > Chordata > Mammalia > Rodentia > Muridae > Uromys > Uromys caudimaculatus. Next base: position 83,061,964 of record CM052702.1, read on the forward strand.
TTTTGAGAGAAAAGGGTTTGCAAAAACTGTAATAATCTCCCAGCTGGAGATGGCTGGAAAGTCTGCCAGTCCACATTGTCCCCTTAATTTGCGGGAAGGCTTTGCTGTTCTCATTTTATATGTGAAGCAGTTTGCACTGATAAGGTACTTATAGACTAGTTATTTTAGATTAATGAGAAGCTCAGTAAAATTTTATGTTAAATGGCTATAAACTTTCTCTTTAAAATACACAACTGTATTCAGTTTTGATTCCATTAAAATCTTAACTCTCATAATCTGTCTTGATATTTTTCATGCTAGTGGCAAAGGCAGTCTTAAAATGTTTAAGAAGTATTATTTTCAAATAGAGAAGGAATCCAAAATCTTAGGCTCTGAATTCAGATGGACTGGCTGGAGCCTCAGGGCAAACACACGGGTTTAATCACATAGCTGTGGTTTCCAAATCTTGCCCTTCTCAGTCTTAGCAGTGAAGGACTTCCCTGCCCTCCAAACCCACAGCAATAATGCAAAGGTATGATATAGAGAATCGTGGTGCTTCTGGGACTTTAAACATTATGACATTGATGTTAGTGGTACTTGGCACTGTTCTAGTTACACACTTAACCCAAAATGAGTTTAAAGTCAATGACTTGGTATTTCCTCTCCCTCTAAACTTCACACCAAAAAGTACACCAAAATGCCTGAGTACCAAGGAGTATAACTCAACTTCCTCAATTCCTTTTGATATCCACATCCAGAAGCATAAGTCAGACTCTGGAAAGTATGAGTTGATGTTCTTAGATCTGTCCAAATGGAAGCAGAAAAGGCAGAGATGTGTCATACTCCAAGTGCTAAAATTACACATTCTCTGCTATACTGCACCCCAGTGCAGCAGAAGCTCATATCATAAGCCCAGAAGTTATATCCCACACCAAAAGTTTATCTGCAGAGCAGGAATGACAGCACCGGAAACTAATGGGTGTTAAACAATTTCTTCTTTGGTGAAGCTATGCAAAACCTACAGCAGCTGCCTAACTGTGCTTCTACGGCCCAAGGAAGCCTTCCAAGGTAGCACTGGCCTGGTAACCAGATCAGCGATTTCATCTCCAGCCAAAGAAAGGGATAGTGAAAACAACATTATTGCTCAGTCAGTACGTTTTCTTGACAAGCTAATTTTTACCAACCTTTAACGTCTTCCGTCCTGTGCGTCCATGAGACCTGTGTCTTTCTGTGTGTGTAGACAACCTTAATAACTTCTAAGTGCTGGCTGCACGAGATAAACTTCAGATAGCTATCACTTCTTTAAAACCACTTACAAAAACTACCAAGATGAGTTTTAGCTATTCAAGGGCAGAACTGAGCTAAAAGGGAAAAGGGAAACATTTAGCCGATACTGCTGTAAAGTGTTTGGCCACAAATCTCTGATTGTATCAGTTTAAAAAACTGTAGACTTTGTGCCATTTCTTTATGACATAATACACTGCAACGATTCTAATGGAGAAACAAACTCAGTTCCTTGAGGCCTAGAATTTTCCATCTATAAGCACTTACACCATTTAAAATAAATACAAAACCCATCTTATTACAGACAGTCACCCACCAGTCTTGCCAGTACATCTGAGATGCGTGATCCCTCAAGTCTTTTCTACCTAGTCTGTGAAAAACAAGTATTTCACACCTAATCAGAAAGAATAGACATTTATTTAAACAGAAATCCAACACTCTTCATAAATCAAGTCTTTGAAGTAAGTGAAGAAGGAAAGAAAAGAAGTCAGTGATCTAACAAAGTTATGTTCCACTATGGCTAGCAATCGCAGGTTCACCCAGGAAAAAGGAGTCAAAATGACTTAAAGTTAGGTGGAAATACAAGTGACTTAGCATTCCCACTTCAATAGTTACACTTAGGTTATATATTAGGTTAAGAACATAACTTCATTCATGTTTGTGTGCCTAAGGAGAGCCTTCTTTTCTAAAAGCTAACTTGAATCCAGTATTAGTTTATAATAATTCTATTTTTTTTTTCTTTTTTTTTTCCGAGACAGGGTTTCTCTGTGTAGCTCTGGCTGTCCTGGAACTCACTCTGTAGACCAGGCTGGCCTCAAACTCAGAAATCCACCTGCCTCTGCCTCCCAAGTGCTGGGATTAAAGGCGTGTGCCACCACTGCCCGGCCATATAATAATTCTAATAATGCTTACTTCATCAAAGGTTTGTGCCAGAGCATGAGCTAGGTTTTAGGCTGTTGTGCATCCCCGCTACACACCAAAGATAAGAAATGCTTACTGATACAAGTCAGATACACTGTCTACTCTGGAGACCCCACCACTGTACAATGCTACCTCGTATAGGAGAAATGGGGCCCCGAAGGTTTTTCTACAGGACTAAGAATTGCTTAAAAACTATGAATTAAAATACATGTATTGATGGACAGTCCTCAATTCACATATTACAGCTTGTTTTAAAAAGCAAATCCCAAATACTAGGTTAATATGCTCCCCTTTTGTAAACTTAAGCCATAAATTCTTCAAACACAATTAAACAAATTGGTTTTTCTCCTAATCACCGGCGGGAACTCAGCAGCGTAAAGCTATCTCTGCATTCTCTATAGCTTGGGAATTTAACTGGCCATGTTCACTATAATACACTCAGAGGATCTCAGAGCCCACTGCCTGTAAAATCTCCCATGGAGACTCAAGACCACCCATTGAAAACCAGTACATTACTGCCCCAAGCAAGAAGCTAGTACACAGGACTGGTCACTCAAGTCTTTCAAATACTATTTTATTGAAGGATTGTGGGAGGTGGTGGAGGGGGAAGAGGGGGATGCATGAGTGGAGGGGGGAGGAAAACTCAGAAAAAAACAGAAAATGCTAAAGCCCGGGTCTCTAGGGCACCCCCATTCCTCACTCCACCCCCACCGTTTAAAAGGCTACATAAACAAAATATTAAGTGCTCAGTTTCAGAGAGAATTATATTATACTCCATCTGAACAGTCTGCAAAGTACTTTTATTTGAAAAGCTGCTTCTCTCCTGTTATAAACAATTTTACTCCACACTAATTTTCAGACGAGACTGGGGAGTGTGGGAGGCGGCGCTAGGAAAAATTCACTTCGTGTCTTTCAAAGCCTTAAAGAGTTGATCCAATAAAGATCCTTTAGAGAAAACTTTAAGTCTATTTTTTTCTCCAAGTAAGCGAATCATACATGAGGGCTTTTCTTTTCTGGAGGACTGCGCCCTGTCCCTTTAAATGCCAGGCCTGCCCCATTTCCCACGCATTCAATGAAAGCCCCACGTTGGCTGGCCTGCGGCCCACAATGTCAAGTAGTTTTCTTGCTATTGAATTTCAAGATTATTCTTTTGGATCATTTGCCCTTTAGTTTTAAGCACGCCACAGCAAAAATAATGTCATTCTACAATAACATAAAGAAAACTCTGAGCCCTTTACAAGCCCACAAGTAGAGAACACCTTGCCCTCTGGTTCCTCTTTACTACAAAATATGCTCTGCTGCATAAGCTGCAAATAAAGGCTATTATCCACTATCTGGAGCTGCCATGGCCTTGCCCATCCAGTAACAAGACAGACAAGTATACTCATTTAACAGAGTCTGCAGTCTCCAACAATCCACAGCGTCTCTAGACCGTTCCAACTCTCAGTCCTTAACCCACTCCACTGGGTACGCGGCTGGAATAAATCTTAAAATAGTGACTTTATTTAAAAACAATTATTTTATTGCCTGCTGTTTCCAGCTACACAGCTCTGTAAGTTAATGATTAGAACAGCAGTAGTCTCAGGCCAGTCCTACCTCCCTTGTTCACACACATACCTTAGTCCTAAGGGAAGGAATCCAGCCACCACAAAGGCCATTAAGAACTCTCTCAAAAGAAACAGAAATAGTTAAGTAAAACATTAATCCACAGAACTAAATGAAATCCACGGAAAATGATGTCACTGCAACGTGAGTATATAGAGCTTGAAGTGCCAACGTCACACGAGCAGCTCATTGGAAACACCCACGTCACAAACTTGAGTTTTTATATGCAGTAAAAATCCTAAGGTGGAGTTAATCTAACCAAGATTGGTAAATTTTGTAAAAAGCACATAATGCCGATAGTTATTTGTGCTTGGCCTACATTTGCTATGCATTAGTGCCCATTATAGTGAGAAGTCTTTGTGATAAAAAGGAAAGGTACTTCCTAAGAGATTGTAAGTTAAAGTCAGCATTTATAATAAAGGCACCCTTAAAGAAAACCGAAATTAAGCCTCTTAGTTTGGAAATTTTTCTTTTGTTTTTTTTAGTACTGTCATACCAATCATCTATATTATAAATGAAGCATGTAGCTTTATTTTCATTTTTCAAAACATGGTTATTTTCATAGCTTACATGTGAAATTCAATTAAAACTACATTAGTGGCACTGGAGACATGCCTCAGCAGTTGAATACTTGGTGCTTGTGCAAAGGGCTCAGGTTTCCAGCATCCATAGCTCCCAATATCTGTAATTCCAGTTCCAGGGCATATGACATTCTCCTATGGCCTCCTCGTGCACCAGGCTCATATATGGTACACAGACATATATGCAGGCAAAACACTTATACATGTAAAATAAAAATAAAACTATTTTAAAAAGCAGATCACTTTTTAAAGACTTATTATTTTAATTGTGCGTCCACGCATGTGTGTAGGCCAGAGGTATCAGATCCCCAGGAGCTGGTGTTACACGTGGCTGTAAAGCACCCGAAGAGCGCTGGGAACTCTGATCATCTGCCCTAGCAGTCAGTATAGGCTCTAAATACTGAACCAACTCTCTCGCCCTCCTAAAATTGTTTTTGTGCAATATAAACCAACTTTCCACCCAAAAAGAACTTTTTTCCCTATCCTGAGTGTATTATTCCTGCCTGACTTATTATTATTTCATGATCAACTTTAAACCACATACAAAGATCAACAACCTGGAAGTGGGCCTCTCCTTCCAGGCATAGACTTTATTGATTACTAATACTGTCACTATAAATCTGAGCAACTTCATGAGTATCGTTTCATTTGTAGTCAATTTTTAAAGGCGGATATAGGCTTTGGAAATGTTTCTAACACTACACATCAAGAAGATAAAATAACAAAGTCATCAAAAAATAAAAAGCCAAGCATTTGAAACTTCCCTATGTTCTCCCACAATGTAATTCTCCCTCATCAGCTTCAGCTTCCACATCCGAAGAAGACCCAACCAGGCATGGACAGAAAAGAAAACCTTTGTATCTAAGATGTACAGACTATGGGTTGGGGACTTAACTCACAGAACAATAGTACACAGGGCCCTGGATAGCTTCCTCAGCTCCAAAACCAAAAAACAACAAAAGTACAGACATAGCACATCGACATTTATTTGCATGGCATTTACATTTTATTAGGCATTGTAAGTAATCAAGAAATGGCTCACAGAAATCTACAGACCACAGCCAGTGCTAAGCCAGTTCATATAAGGAACTTCAGCACCCACAGATCATGATATTTAAAGCAGTTCTGATGCCCACCTCCTGCAGTGAGAGCCAATGGTACCAAGCAAAACATAAAATATGACTGTGTCTGCTACAAAAATGCCTTAAATGATATATAAGTTAAAGTATTTTCATATTTTTACAACTATGAATTAAGAAAGATTTAAAACATGCTATATGTGTGTCTCTTTAAAGTTTAAGGTTAGGTAACATGTATGTTCATATTTATAGTGATATTAAAGAAAAGGATTTAATAAAACACAGTGGCAAATTTTTATATAATGAGACATGAAATTGTTCCTTGGGGGGTGGGGGAGTCCTGCTTATGTTCCACATGGCACCACTACTTTTAAAGAAACAGAGAGCTTACTATAAATGTGTCCACGCATTTACATGTCTAGTTTTAATTTCATATAGGTAATATGTACAATCAAGGAAGCTTGACAGAAAGGCCTTGACTCAACTTAATTTTTACAGCTTGAAGCTGGTCGTGGTGTTCCACATTTGTAATCTTGCCATTCGGGAGATGGAGGCAGGAGAATCCTTTTTAAAAGCTCAAGGCCAGCCCGGGTACAAACAGTCTAGGGACATACTGAGTTCTAGTTCAGCCAGAGCTACACAGTGAGTTCATCTCAGAAAACAATGGCTAGAAGCTAGCTCAGTGGGCACACCGTTACTTTACAAGCGCAAGATTCTAAGATTAACTCTCCAGAGATCACACTAAACAAGAATTGTTTCAAGCCAGATGTGATGCTCCAGAGGTAAGCACAGCTGCATCCTTGGAGCTCCTTGGCCAGGGGGCCGGCCAGCCTACCCTAGACTATCTAGAAAGTTCTAAGACAGTGAAAGACATTATCAAAAACAAACAAAAGTAGTGGCTCATACCTTTCATCCCAAAATTCTGGAGGCAGAAGTAGGCAGATCTCTGTGAGTTGAAGGCCTGCCTAATCTACATAATGAGTTCCAGGAAAGCAAGAGCTAAGAGCTATGTAGGAAGACCCTGTATTTTTAAAAGAAAGAGAGAGAGACAGAGACAGAGAGAGGGAGGGAGGGGGAGAGAGAAAAGTGGTCCTCAGGCCTCATGAAAGTGTATACACAACATACACCCATAGGAAGAAAAATAAGAAAAAACCTTGTAAAAATCCAACAGACTTCACTAGCGACAGACAGTAGATCCTGGTCTCCTGCTCCCAGGGTGCATTAGTATTTTGCTGGGTTCGTGCATGAGGTCCAGCTTCAGATCCCAGCACTGGAACATGCATACCACACACACACACACACACACACACACACACACACACACACACACACACACACACACTTTCCTGTAGCATTTCCTTCCATTCTTTTCATTGATATAATTATACCTGTCACAAAAATACTCAAAATGTGTGTAAAGATTAACAATCATGATCATTCTGATACAAAAAAAAAAAAATCAAAACTAAATCAAGTAGTAACATCAGTGATGACGGAAACGTCAGGAAAGAGCCCCTGCTGAAGAATGCAAGTAGCACTGACCCCAGCTAACACGTCTTCTTCCCAACACATCTCATTCTTGTGCTGCTCTGCTGACAATGTCTCAATTTGTACATCTATACACACGTTAAGTCTTGGGCTCTGTTTAGTCATTGGACAGTTTCCCTTAACAAGAATAGTAACCAGATTCATTTTCTCCTTGCCCAAAAAGGTACCTCGCATGTTACAACCAAGAAATGAGGAGAAACTTTGATTAAGATTCAATTAATAGCATTTTATAATACTGCCCAAATTGTTAAATGGACAACTTTCAAAATATGCTGAATGACCAAATGCTGGGTAGACTTTGTTCCATCCTGCTTGCATAGGATACAGATCCAATTTGTCAATTATTACTCACGTAGTAGAAACAAGCAGATGCATGTTAAATTACACCTCAGAAAAGCAAACCAAGTGACAGCATCTCAAATCGAATGAAGACATGAAAAACCCAAGGGTCTATGGACACAATCAAAACTTGCACTTTAAGAAGCAGGGTGTCAGCCGGGTGGTGGTGGCGTACACCTTTAATCCCAGCACTTGGGAGGCAGAGGCAGGTGGATTTCTGAGTTCGAGGCCAGCCTGGTCTACACAGTGAGTTCCAGGACAGCCAGGGCTACACAGAGAAACCCTGTCTCCCCCCCCCCCCAAAAAAAAAAAGAAGAAGAAGAAGGGTGTCTTTAGACCCTGGAAATAATACAGGGTTTCGGTAAGTAGTTACTGATGTTACTTGTAAGTAGCTGCTCATGGTTGATGTAGATGGTATTAATCCATTTAGAAACATAGCCAAAACCTATCATATGATTCTAAAATGCTGACACTCTTCTAGCGATTTAGAAAACAGTGATCCTCTAGACTGGGGGTGTATCTCAATGGAAGGTCACTTAATGGCCTGACACACAGGAGACATAGGTGAGCCCTCCAGCCTCCAAAAAAGAAAAAAAGGGGGGTGGTGCCGTTTTCCAAATAATTTTCCTTAGGAAAAAAAAAGGAAATATTAAATATGATAGCACAGGTACGCTTCATGGCAATTAAACAATGGGTATTTAACAAACAGATGTTAGTAAGTTGCTGTTACAAAGCACTAGAGCAATTACAAACCTGGGTTTGCCCTTCTTAAACTTTAAGAACAGTACGTCCAAGCTGGAAAGGTACAGTTTGTTGTTCAGACATCCCCTGTCTCAGGCCAGACAGGCTTTTCCTGCAGCTCTGGAGACACTGCTTCCCAGTGACTGAGACACGTTTGGTCCAATTCTGAACCTCAAAGTCTGGTTGTGTTTCATGAAGTAAAAAATTTGACAGAGATAGCCAACTCTTTCAAATTTGTCTAGCTTTTTAAAACACAGCAAAAATAGATGAAGACAGAGCTGAGAAGACGGCTCAGTAGTTAAGAGTACTTAATGCTCTTTCAGGGGACATAAGTTTGAGTCCCAGCTCCTACATCTGGTGGCTCCCAACCTCCTGTAACTCCAGCTCTAGGGAATCTGACACCCTCTTCTGGCCTTTGTAGGTACTACACTCAAGTGAACATTGACACAAACATCTGATTTTTTTTTTTTTTTTTTTTTTTTTTTAGATGGGGGTGGGGGAAATCAGGGTTAAAAAAATAAGGACAAGATGGCTTTGCCATGCAAGCCTGGTAGCCTAAGTTCAACCTGTGGGTAAACCAGGATCCCACATGGTGGAAGGAGAGAATGGACCTTCAAAAGTTGTCTAACGAATATACACATGCCAAGGCACGCGCATGCATGCACGCACACACACATGCACACATGTCCACTCTTACACACAAAAATATCCCACACAGATCCACATACAATTTTAATTTAATAATAATAATAATAATAATAATAATAAAGAAAAGGGGGGCTGCATGTGCTGGTGAATGCCTTTAATCCACGCAAAAGCAGACAGATATGTCAAACAGGTTGTTTGAGGTCAACCTAGTCTAGATAGTGATTTTGGTCAGCCAGGATTACACAGTAAGAACCTGTTTTAAGGAAGAAAATTTATTTTAGCCTATTAACAAAGAAAGCTAGTCTAGAAAAGAAGTAGCTCAATGTATACAATGTTTCAAGGGATGGTATTGTTTACACCATCAGCTCTTGAGCTACAAAAAAAAGTATGTTTTAGAAATGAGAAACAATTTATACTTTAGTGAGGTGGAAACCAAGGTCCGGTGTCTAAAACCTTCTTCTTATTTGTATTATCTACCTTTGTTACAAAATAAAAAAATCCAAAACTTGCAGTATCCAGAAAGTGTATGATAAAGGCACGTCACAGGATCTAGTGACACAGAAGCGCAGCACTGTCCCATGCCTAACTCTGAGGCCGTCTAAGGGAAGCCAGACAGATACTCAGATAAGGACAGGAAAGTGCAGCACAGATGAGCATGTGACACGTGACATCGTACAAAAAGTCATACCAGAAGCATGTTGTGACAATTCTATGCCATGTACACACTAAATGACACACCTCTGACAGCAAGCAAATCCCAACAGCCCAAACTCTCCATCTCTTACTGAGTTGCTTCAATTCAAATAGTACAAGAATTGGAAGAGAAAACAAAAGAGGGAAGGGTTTCTCTGTTGCCTTTTGTTTCGTTTTGTTGTTGCTACTGTTAAAGAGAATGTTCTTCCACACTAAGAAAACTTTCACTAGTCATCAGTGCACAGAGTGGAGAGTATAAACGATACAAGGACTCCGGCCTTGCCTTTTACTGTTCAAAGTATCTTAGCCACTCACCAAAACGCACTGACACCTAAAAGAATCAGATAGCCCCTCCTCCTGGTACCCTTAGAAGGAAACGGAAATGGACACAAACCTAGCTGCACAAACTAAAAGGTATCCAGCAACTAAATCTATGCCCAGAAACAGGACAAACATCCTGCTCTCTAGTATTTTTTATAATAGAACTTTTTTTATATTGAGGGGAGGGAGGTCCATGCTGGCTGTGAGTGCAGGTGTCTGCAGAGGTGTCAGATTCCTGGAGCTGGAGTCAGAGGCACTCATGAACCACCCAACATGGGTGCTAGGGCCAGACAGGCCCTCTGCAAGAGTGTTACATGCTCTTAACGGCTGTGCCGTATTCCAGCTCATACTGAAAGATTGTTAATATTTAAGGAAATTGTTAAAATATATTTTGCTTTTTAAGAGTAACATATATGCACCAAACATTTGGCCTGCTATAGATGATGGCATAACTTATGGATTCTATGAAAAGAAAGAAACAAGCAAACAAACAACAAAACAGCTTTAACAAAATTAATATTTTCAAATAAAAAAGAAAACCATGTGGCTCTGACAATGTCAACCTTCAAACATAATAACTAGGTTCAACATCTTAAATCAATCCATAAAAGGAATGTGATTTTATATAAAAGTAGCCACAGGAATTTTTTGTTTAAAGTATTATCTACCATGGTCACTACCACTTAATTAACTCCTAAGTCATGCCTATAAAGGCAGATAGTATTGAACATTTCTCTGCTGGTATAGGTGAACAGTTACTCAATGCTTTAAAAGTAAACACTGACCACCATTTATTAGCAGTTATCTTTGTACTGGTACATTCATGACTCTGTGTCTACAACCATGATCACTGTACATTTCTAAGAGTCTGATTAAAAGGAAAAAGAGGGCTGGGGCTGTACAATATATACACAATTATTACATTATTTTATTATATATTATACATTAATCAAAAATAGAATAATTAAAATATATTAATGGTTAAACCATATACTATAGATAGATGTGTACCAAAATATTAACTGGTTATCTATGAAAATTTCAAATAACTTCTGTGTATTCATTAGGTTTTTCTATAAATGCATATATATCCATACCTTAGTAAAAACATGATTTTCATTTACATATGAAATGATATGAACACTTCATAAAGGCAACACTGTCCTACTTTTTAAAAAGATTTATGTTCTACTTTTTGAAAGGATTTATATACATGTGCATGCATAGATCTGTGTGGTACACACTATGTCTGTGCAGGTTTGCCTGCAGAGGCCATAACAGGCACTGAATCCTCAGAGCTGGAGTGATTTATAGGTAGCTGGAAACCACCCACGTGGCACTGGGAACTGAACCAGGGTCCTCTGGAAAAGCCACCAGAACTCTTAACCTTGAGCCCAATTCCAGCCCAATAATTTCCTATCTCCTATACACACCTCTTTGGGTGACCAAAATCACCAATAGAAGAGAAAGGGGGGTGGAGAGGAAAGAGGGAAATAAGGAGAGAAGATGAGGGAGAAAGAGAAGGGAAGAGGAAAAGGAGAGAGACGAGAACAGAGGGACAAAAAAAGAGACAGCCATGACATCTTTAAGGCAAAATTATAAAATCAATTGGTGGCTCACCATTCTCAGCTAAGAGGTAGTTCTACAGGGGTCCCCTAAAATAATTACTGTGGAAACTTCTGCATAACACGCATAATATATCATCAGACAGACTGTAAAATCAGCTACCAATTATATCCAGTGGAATTTCAGTTTAGAGTATCCTCTTGTGAAGACACACAGTGACATAACTGTTGATCCCTTGGCATCTGAGCAGGAAAATCCTTGAAACTCCTACCTTTTCTTTTTCCAGAGCATGAGTAGTAGTTGTATTGGCAACAACAGGGATGGCTACAAAGAGAACTTACTTTGCACTTGATAGGTACTTTATCCCAGTCAGACTGTACGCTGAATGCCTAGATTCTATGAGCCATTTCCAGAGTGTAGTCTAACTGTTCCTCCGATCTGGTTCTCAGAATACTGACACTACAGATCTTTGTACAATAGCTTCATGTTTCTTTGTCTCATTCTCAGTGGTACACAGTCTGTCTGGGGCTGCCTGACAATACAACTAACTGGGTTTAACTGTGGATACAGTAGCCATGAGTCATATTGATGAAACTAGACATTAAAGACATTTGTACAGTGAAACATACACTACTTCTCATTAAGTTTTGCTGTTTTAAAAATATTTTTCATTAAAACAATATATACTGACAGGTCACAGTTTGGTGATTTTTACATAGAAAGGCCCTTTGAAGTCTGGCTCTGAGCCTGAAGTTTCATAAGTTTGAGAATAATGACATATTTAACCTTGGATTTACAAGTTGTGCTTCTACAACTATTCTCATAACTCAAATGAAAAAACAGACAGTGACCAAAGGTATCTCCTAACCCGGCTTTGGGGACCAATATGTACCTCCTGACCCTAATTCTCCCTCACCATGAAGAACAGAACCTCTCCATAGTTAAAGGTCACTCTTACGATGATATATTTATCCGTTTAAAAGGAAATGTTGGATTTGTATTCCTTCTACAGACTTACAGACTAATGTGTGGTCATCATGATCTTTTAAATATATGGGACTTTTTTTTTTTCAAATAAAATCCCATCACCACTAACACAAAAAGCACGTGCTCAAGGCAACTATTGCCAAGACGGATGCACAGTGCACACAATCTGAGAGGAACTTCCTTAATGGAATCACACATACTTAACAACCTGCCTCACCAGTTATAGATCTTCAAGATGTCCCTACATTTACATAAAGATCTGTCACTTTTTACAGGTTATCACCACTTAAGCACACCCATTTGAAGTCCCTTATGTGGCTTCCTTCCTAATTTTTGCTATTAAAAGAACAGTTACAAGAAATATTTGATGTTTGTATGCTAGGGAAGCCATAGGTACTAGAAAATCCCTAGTAAATCTGCTGAGTTCAATGACATAAACATTTAAAATCTTAATAGATTTTAGCCAGATGCCTTCCAACTTCCAGTGCCCAGCTGACATTTTCACCAGCAGAGGACATTCCCCCAGCAATTCACCCGTCAAGTGTTCAGGAAGTTGCTTCGTCCTTATAAGGCCTAAGGCTGTTGGCTGGTCAGCGCACCTCTCCTCACAACTGCATGCAGCTGAGATCCACCCTCCTTATCCTTCTCATTTGTACATTTTTAAATGTCTCCAGAGACAAAATATACAAGATAGACACAAAGTCCTCAACTAAGAAATCTTCACATATTAGGTACCTTGATAAAGAAAGCTATCCAAATTCCTTTGAAAGATACAAATCAGAGCTATATAATAAAGCTAATCGCACAGGCCTAAACCAAAGGAGATCTGGAAGAGTGTGCTGATTTTATCTGCCCACTGGGAGGACTAGAGGCGACAAATACAAAGCTATCAATTCATACCAGAGGCCAAATTAGCTTTCATAAAATAATAAGCAAGAGCTTTCACATCATAAATATCAATAGAACAGATTGCAATAGTAAAGATGGCTATAATCGGAAGGAAAGTTCACCAAAATTCAGATCATCATAAATCTTTGGTAATAATACGTAAGATATGCTCTTCTCCTGCAAACAGATAGTCTGAAAATGCATCAGCCCTAACCTGCCTATTCTTCATTAGCTAATGGATATTCTAGGCTTCACTATTTCATCAAAATCTCTTTTTCTAGGACTGTGTGCCAGTAGTTTTAAATTAAAGGTCTCCCACATGTCTCTGTGACAGAGTAAAACCTCATTAATTCAAATCCAATTAGCTCAGTTCTGAAATGGTATATATAATTCTCATTTGGCAACAAGTTGAAAATACTATTTCTTCCTCTACAAGTTCTTATAATATTATTGTGAAGTAAAGGAAATCAACCTGAAAATCAATTTGCTTTTCTAAGCCAAGGATTACAAAGCTAAGGACTTATGTATCTTCATGGCTGAGCAATGCATACTCAGACCTAGGCTTCCTTGGCTTATTAGTGACTGTATATAATGCTCAAGAGTTCACTTGTCACTAATAGTTTAGAGTAGAAGCATTTCTTCAAACACACTGTATTCAGATCTTCCTCAAATTCCCGTTTGCAGTCCCTCCCATTTCCAATTAGGTAACCCTTGTCCTATCAATTATATCAATTATATAGCAAGATGCAGCACCTTAAAAGGTGCTAGAAGCAGCCTGAGAAATTCCTGGCAATCTTATTTTCCCATTGTTCTTATCATTTTCAGAGATTTGATAAGTCAAAAAATACATCCCAGGATTAAATAGCAGGCTTGGTGTTCCTTGAGTTTACAGCTGCTACTACCAACAAGCAGTGAAACCTCTCACAATCTGAATCATGTGCAATTACAGTATGACAAGGTCTCTCCTGGGCGATATAAGTTGGCGTTTTTCCCAGGACTTGTCACATCATGGGAACCACACAACACAAATAAAAATCCAAAAATAAACATTTTAAAACAATGGCTTATAGACTGTGTAAAGAAGAAACTCCGCAGTTGAGAACTGCAATTGTAAAGTCCAATCAACAGACATCCCTCGCCGGAGAGATGTGAGAAGACACTGCCATCATCAAGGCCTCAACCCACCCTGCAGGTGTGTGCTGTGAACAGCGGCCCCTCCTCTCAGGCTGGAAAGTCAGTAACTATAGGATATACAGGGCAACATCACCACAGACACCCAGGGAAGCAGAGAAACGGTGGTAAATACAACAGAGGGATTGGATGATCATCAAGGTGCCCAAATAAAGTTACCTTAAGAGCAACATTTTCTAACAACTGAGTGATTTCCCTGACACAATGAATATTGCTTTGTAGAGTCTATTTTGCCTGAATGAATGACAGCCAAGTGGCTGTAACAGAGGACCAAGGAGCCCAGGAGGTGCTTTCTTTTGTTTAAACTCCTCTGCAATGGCTCTACAGACTCATGGGAAGAGAAGATTCCTTCAAGCACTTTCCTCAATCACCTGCAGACAGTAATGACATGCTTACCATGGCTCTGATGAAATACAAAATATAGTATCTGTCTATATGTTCATATAAAGTGCTAACAGATGCTACATATTGCCTCCTATAGGCCATGCAAATCCCTTCCCTCTGTTAGAAGCTGGACGTATTTATTAACCATTCAACAAAGCCCATCAAAATTTCAACTGTTCAAGTTTTGAAAAGGAACTCTAAACCTAACCACTAAAGGCGCAAAAAATAAAATCCTACTTCCCACCATACAAGCATTAAAAATAAAAATAAACCCACACTCTGCCACCTCAAAGACACACATCCTTTCTCCTTTCTTTATCCAGCCCTGAATGTTCAATAATTTCCCCATCACTCTAAGCAGAATGGATTTATTATGATGTTAATCTAAGAAACTGCAGGAGTTCTAGATGCCAATAAAGATTACGGATCAAATGGAAGATAACTACTAACCATTGTGTCGACTTAGATAAATAAAGCTGCTCACAAACAAAGCACCTGATTGTATTTGTACTGTTACCTCCAGTAATCCAACTAAAACAACCAGACAGTAGCTTTCCAGAAGCAGGGGGAATAAAAACCAGTATTTTTCAGAACCTCTTCAAACATCTTTTTAAATGACACACCCACCCCCGCCCCCAAACTGTTCTGCTCTGTTTAATTGAAGATGTTTGGAACCACAGAACCTCAGCAAGAATATGCAAGCCAGACTTTATGACTGAGGATCAAGGTGTAGAAAGAACTAAAGAAATAAGCAAAACAGCATCTTTGCCTGAAACTTAGCTTTCAACCTTAAAGGAAACTCCCTCCCCTTGTGGGTCCCAAGGAGAAGACAGTTCAGAAGGTAGTTCAAAATCTACTAGAGCAGTAAAA
Organism: Uromys caudimaculatus; assembly: GCA_028551405.1. Taxonomy (NCBI): domain Eukaryota; kingdom Metazoa; phylum Chordata; class Mammalia; order Rodentia; family Muridae; genus Uromys; species Uromys caudimaculatus. The sequence continues at coordinate 83,077,589 of CM052702.1, forward strand.
TGCCCCCCCCCCCCCGGAGGGTGCAGGATAAGTCACTCAACTAGTAAAATCCAGGCTGTGAGGTGGAGGCTAACTCCCAAAGGGACACTCTACAGCAACTGGCACCTAGTTTCTCAAACACAGAGAAGGACAGAATTGCCTAGAGAGCCGACTTCTCTAAATGGAACAATAACTACCGCCAATGCATTCTTGGCTAGTAACACAGGTAAAGCTCGATTTCTCCAGGAGGGGGAAAAAAGGTGCAAACTGTTTATTCCCTCCAGCTACAGCTACGCTCTCCAAACCCAGCAACTAATTACACCTTCCCCAAAGGACCTGCAGCAACCCAAGAGGGCTGGGAGGAATAAACACGCGACACCTGAAGGTTCTTTCTCTGTGCTGACTTTCCCCGAGCCCAAGTCGAACACTCACGCGCGCACTCGCCCGCGGGGAGCAGAGACCTGGCCAGCACGGCGCCGCGCCCCCGGGTCCCAGGCTAGACCGGCAAGCGCGGCGCTGGGGGCGGGGAACCGCCGGGGGAGCGCCGGGGCCCCGCGATTGTTTCCTCTGGAGCAAAGACATTTTTTATCAAGTCTCTTTTGTATTCGAGCCCTACCTCTTTTTGGCCTAGGGAAGCTTTCGTGCAAGTGGAAGACGACTTTCTCCACAAAGTGCTGAATGTTACTGTGCTCCGGGCCGCGCACGAACACCATCCAGTCGTGGGTGAAGCCCTCCACTGTGGGTTTCTTCCTCACCTGGGCGCGGTGCCCCAGCTCCAGCTTCACCTGCACGGCACACTGCAGGCAGGGGGAGGAGAGACAGCCGTGAACAACAGGAAGGCGACCGTTCGCTGCTCAACATTGCGCCTGACATTTTTTTCCCTCCTCCTTGAAACGCACATAAAAGGAAACGGCAGTGCCCTCTCCATCCACGTTTCACGCGCGTGGGCGCGCACACCCCACACCCCCAGATACACCGGGCCGGGCCGCAAGGGCCCCCGGGCGTCGCTGCACAGTGGCCGGGATTGTAACGGAATGTTACCCCTAGTCGCGAAGGGGGTCGGGGAAAGGAGAGAACACGACCACCACCGCAAGCACGACAACAAACGCGTCGGTAACAAATTAGGAGACAATCGGGAGGGGATGCTGAGGCGCTTTCCCGGCGTGGGAGGGGAGGTGGCTGAGATGGGGGACCGAGGGTTCTAGCGAGCCCCCTCCCTGAAAGTACCGCGGCGACAGGCACACGCCGAGCAAGTCTTTGTGTACGTGTATGTGTGCGTGCGTGTGGAGCGCGGTGCCAGGCGGAATGGAAACTACAGGCAGCCTCTGCTAATGGGCACAAACTCCCATGTTCTTTCTTACCACGGGGTTCATGCACAAGAATGAGACGTCGTCACACATACACACACACACACTTACGCCCGCACGAAAACACGCCAAGGCATCCACAACTCAAAGCACCCCGCACCCCTCGGCGAACAGCCCCCCACGACCGGCAAGGCCAGCCCCACAGAGCCAACGCTGCACACTTTCAAGAGCCAAAGTGGTCGCAAACTCCCTCCAGCCTCCCCCCCAGCGAAAGCCACGAAAGGCAGAAAGGCAGGGCTACTGGCGGACCGCCGCCGAGCCCCGGTCGCGCACACCGGCCGCTGGGGCAAAGTTGCGAGCAGCCCCGCCGCTGTCAGCCCGCACACTCGGGCTCACGCGCGCGCCGCGGAGAACGCACCATCGTGGCGGCCGCGGCGCTCGGCGGAGGTGCGGCCGCAGAGGCTGCTCGCCGCGTCCCCGGACCGTGCCCGCAGCTCCCGGCGGCGGCGGCGGCTGAAATATGGCTGAGTTATTATTCGCCTCCTTCCACCCGGTGTGAGTGTGTGTGTGCGCGTGTGTGAGCCAGAGGGAGTGTGAGTGCGCTTCTTGCGATTGCAAAGAGGCGAGGCGGGCGGGAGGCGCGGGGGGGGGGGGCGGCGGCGGCGGCGAGTGTGTGCGCGTGTGTGCGCGCGCGCCGGGGGGGGTGGGGAGGAGGGAGAGGCGGCAGCTCCCCGCGAGCAAAACCAACCTTTCTCTAATTGGAACCGCGGAGCGCTGGCGCTGTCTGGGCTGCGGCGGCGCGGGGCGGAGGAGAGGGAGGGGGGCTTTTATTATTATTTTTGCATGTACTTACCGAGCTAGCCATGCCTGGGGGCCCGGAGGTTTGCCGGGGTGTTGTGTGGTACCCCCCTCCCCCGCCCCCTTCAGCTGTAATTCATGAAGAGGCTGCTATGAATGAGAGCGCGCCCGGGAGCTGAGGGTAGATGGCGGACATGCTCTGCCTTTGCCCCCACCCCACCCCGTGCTCGCTCTCTGGCTCGCTTATTAAACTCAGCCCCAAAAGCAAAAGCAGCAGCAGCAGCAGCAGCAGCAGCAGCAGCTCCGGGGCCAGAGGATGAGTCCGGAGCATGCGCCGTGGCGACTGACACCCGGGCTTCGAGCCTCTCGGGGCGGAGGGAGGGCGTGCGGGAGGGGCGGAGCGCGCGGGGAGGCCGAGCGACCGAGCCAGGGGGAGCTCGAAAGAGCCAATCAGCGGCCACCTCCCGAAACCCCGGCGGCCCGCAGCGCCACACTGGAACGCCTCGCTTAAAGTAACAGGTTCCTGATGGGGGAGGGGGGAGGAAATGGAGGGAGGGGGCCTGGCACTGGGAGAGCGGCCAGCTGGGGAACCATCCCGGCCCCTGTGCAAACTCCGTTCGCCCTACAATAAAAAACGGATTAAAACTGTTGGAATGTGGCCACTGCCCGGAGCCCCCAGCCGCAGGAGAAGGGGGTTGTTAAATCAAGTCTTTGGTGGTAGCGAGCACGTTTGGGAAGGGGGAGCGGGCTTGTTTTTACTTCCCACCATGGATTTTTGTGGGTTTGTGCTGAAATCGCAAGAACGCACACCCAAACAAACTTACTTAAACAGAGAGCGAGAGAAATCCACTCTACCAAAGAAAAAAGAAGAGAAGAAAAGCCTCCTAATAGCAATCTCTGAGACTGAACAGCCCGCAGCAACCTTAAATCCCTTTCCCTATCCACTCAGAGGCACCAGCCCACCCCGCCCTCCTGCAGCCGCCACTGAAAACTTAAAAAAAGAAATGAACATGAAACAAGAATGCCATTTCCTTCCTAGGAAACGCCTCCCGCCTCGGTGTTCCCGGGCTGAGAACCGTGCCCAGGTGGAGGCGGGACACCTGGGAGTGCCCTGCGCAGAGCCTTTGGGAACCAGCTTTCCAGTTGTTTGCTTCGTGAGGCTTCCCCCACTCCCGACAACCTGCTAGGTTGCATCAGGGTCTGCCCTCTCTCTAAGGGCGCACCAGGCTACTGGGAGTCTTAAAATAGATAAAGTTAATACTGACTGTAATGTGCATAAATTGGATTATAATCTTTAGGCATATTGGTGACAGCCAACATAATCCATCTCTGGGTATTAATCCATTTAGGTTCCCGGGTGACAACCCCTCGCAGAAGTGTTCTAGAGTCGCTCTTCTACAAATGCGCCAGCTCCGACTGTTTGTCTCAGTGGCCATGGGTAGAATATCAAGCCGTACGTGAGGCAAAAGAGGAAAAAAAAGAGTTACTAGCTTCCTCTAGAAACACAGACAACCTTTTAAAAGGAAACAGATAAGATCTAGACGAGATACGAAAATGAAACATGGGTGTGACTTTGTTTCGTTAAATAAAGTTCTTGTACCTCTCTGGCCCTTAGCTCCTTTCTTGAATCGGTTTGGGGTGGTGGCTGTTTTCCAGACTTTATCTTTTGTTCACCACCTTTTTTCTCCGGATTGCCAATTTCTTTCTTTCTTTTTTCCCTGTGTCTTTTGTCTCTCTTCCTCTCTTGTCTCTCTGATTCAACTTTATTGCTTTCCTCTTTTCCTCTCGCCCAGAGACCAGTGAAAGCACAACTCAGCCCTTACATTAAAGACTTGAGAATAGCGGAAAGGAGGTTGCCTAGGGCGTCCCAAGTTCTCCATGACCATGTTCAGTTCTTCCCATTGCTCACAAAGTAGAAGATGGGGATGATTAGATAAGACCAGGTCCAGCCAAGTTCAAAGCAGCAAGTTTCCAACTCAAGTAGTGTGATTCTCCTAAAACTGATACACCCATCTTCCAGGATTCAGCACAGAGGTGGGGAAACTTGAACAGAAGTCCAAGGACATATTTTTCAACCAAGTCTGTAAGTGTATGTCATCTTGTATGCAATGTGTGTTTGTGTAAGCGCTAAGTTAAACAGAGCTGCTGTGTGGGATATAAGCAAGGAATGGCTATTCTTACACCATTTATCAAATAACCAAATAGCAGAGAACTATTTGGGAATGAAAAGTTGAAAACTGAACATTAAATGAATGTTTTTAGTAACTGAAAGGTGACCATTCAGCGTTTGCACTGATTCCAGAGTTGGACTCTTGGTATTCTCTCCAGAAACTGGACCTTGTATTTTAAGAGGGATTCCCTGCCCCACCCCCTCGACCATGGGCTTGCTTGTGTGTGTGTGTGTGTGTGTGTGTGTGTGTGTGTGTGTACGTGAGTATAATATTTGCTGGATTCTCATTTATTCCAGCAATCACAAATAAATCATAGAATCTGACAGAGTTTTCCCCCCAACACCCTTCCTTTCTCAAATGAGTTAAACCCTCCTCCCCAATGTAAAGTAATTCCCCCGTCTGCAGATGCTGGAGATTTAAAATATGCCAGTAGATGGCGCACAGAGCCCTTCCACCAGCGTCCTTACATGACCCTCCTTACAACAAAAAGACTTCTCTACCAGGAAAGAGAAAAAGAAAACAAAACCCGGAATACTCCAGGTTCAACTTTGAACAAAGGAATTTAAACCAGTCTTTCCATTTGTTGCTGTTTTAATAAGTTCGCTGTTAGCAACAATAAAACTGTGAGATCAAATGCATTTCCTGTCCATTTATTCTGAAATAACAATGTAAGTGTAGAAAATGCATTCAAAACAGAGTAGTGGATCACACTTGGGAGGCTGAAGCAGGAGCCTCTGGGTTTCAGAGCTAATCACAGCTACACAGCAGTCCTGGACACCATGGAGGCATTGTCTCAGTGTACTGAAGAGAAATTCTAAGATAGACATCTATGCGAGGTAGCAAATAATAGGAATAATTAAAATAAAATGATCAATGATAAAAGCATTTCCTTGTTCAAATAGAAATTATCCCATGGAAATTCGTAATGTGATGTATAGTACAGTATGAAATTGGGTTACTCTAATGAACAGAAAAGTGATTAACATCAAGTTAACTAACAGAGATGGTGAATGGAAAGGGCCTCGGTGTCTGAGCGGGAGTCCTCGAAGGCCCACCACATCACCACTGGTTTGGCGCCAACCTTCTCATCTCAGCAGTTTGCTTCAGACTGGTTCAGATGTTTCTGCAAGAACAAAAGGAAAAAATAGCCTTTCCTGTGTAATTAGGGTATTAATTAGCACCCTAAAGTAGATTTTACCCATTCACCATGACAGGTTATTGGTATACACACTCAACAAATCAAATCAACAAAAATTAGCCAGTATCCATCCTTTGCTATATGGGTCTGTCAGGAAAGGGGAAGGCCCAGGGAAAAACTACTAGATACGAGGACAGTAGACACTTTGCTAGCTGCAGATCAGAACAACTAAGGCACATCCCTCCATGGTTGGGTGTTTGTTTGTTTTATGAAATACATCCATATATCTGTTTACCAAAACTGGACCACATGTCAAGAACAAGACTGTAAGAATGATAAGAGTCAGCGTGTAATTCAGCCTGTAGAGTGCTTGCCCCGCACGCCAGAAGCCTTAGGTTTGCCTCTCTATACTCGCATTAACTGGTCATGGTGGACACAGGAATAATCCCTATACTCAGTGGGAGGTAAAAGCAGGAGAATTTAGAAATTCAAGGCTACACGGAGAATTTGAAGCTAGCCTAGTATGTATGAGACCTTATCTTTAAAATAATTAATAAAAATAAAATAAGAATGAATGCTAGTTCCTGCACTCGTACAGTACGTGGCTCCATGACTCAGAGGAGAAACTTCACCCAAATCATTTCTTCTTTCTTTGAATTTCATTATACCTAAGGTTGGGATAGTTTTATGTGTCGCACATAAGGAAGCATCATAGAAATCCAACACAAACAGTCAAAGGACAAGAAAAAGCAATGGCAGGGGATTAGAAGCTATGACTGTTGCCCTCAGTTTCACCTTTTAATACCTGAAAAGGGAGGATACGGCAGCAAATTCCTAATTTCTGTGGCCTTGAACTTTAGTCTTTCTATGTTCATTTCCTTGGAGTTCTTTTAGGGAAAAACAAATCCCACAATTAAAAAAAAAAAAAAAAAGCTAAGTCTTTTTTCAAGATCAGAAGCTGAAAAACACTGCTTCTAGTGGAAGTATGCCTTTGGAACATTACATGCTTAGTGTTATATCTAACTTATGGTTCTAGGGCAGTGTGTTTAGAACTAACTGAATATACTTTGATATCCACCCAACCACCTAGTGTAAGGCTAGTTCCAGATATAATCAAAGCACCGGGCTTGTTTAACCCACAGAGCCTCTTCGTGTGTAAATTATTCCCCAAGAGTCATTTAAGCAACACATTTATACATTCAGAACATGAGTGTCTCCGAAGTAATAATTTATTAATTTGGTAGGCTGTACCCCTAATTTAATCCACCTCAAGGCCTGAAAATTAATCGAGGATGTTTTGTAAGATGAGCAACATGAAGCCCTGTAAATATTGAGATCCACTGATAGAGTGTGAACGAACATGTCTCCCTAGCCCACTGAAACTTTGGTGAAATAGCTGTAGCTAAGTAAACAACTTTCAGGGAAAAAATAGCTCAAAGCTAGGATGCTTTATAATATCTTGATTCTTTCTTCATCTCTTCACAGACTAATAGGCAGTTTTCCATAACTCTGGTTGTGGGGTGTGTGTGTGTGTGTGTGTGTGTGTGTGTGTGTGTGTTGATGTTTTGGGGACAAAATCTCATGTCTCCCAAACTAACTCTACTCTTCGGCTCTTGATCTTCTGCCTGCTAGCTCCCAAATGCAGGGATGAAAGGCATAAGCCACTTTATCAAGCATTCCATATATGTGTGTATTCATACATCTATTTGGATATATATGTGGGTGTAGGGCCACAGGTCAACATTATGTGTCTTTCTCTGTCTTGTTTTGTCAGAAAGGGCTTGTTCATAATCCTAGAGCTTATCAATTCTGCTAGGCTGGCCAGCCAATAATCTCCAGGGATCCAGTTGTCTCTATCCCAGTCCCCACCAGTGGGGGATAGGTTTTACAGAGAAGCACACCATATCTAGCCTTTATGTAGAACCTCAGGCTAGTGCAGCAGACATTTTGCTGACTAGGCCATCTCCCCAGCCTCCTGACATTTGTTTTTATTTTATTGTTGTGTGTATGGATGTGTGACTGCATGTATGTCTGTGTACCACCAGTATGTCTGGTGTCTGTGGTAGCCATAAGATCTCCTGAAACTGAAGTTACATATACTTGTGAGGTGCCCTGTGTGGCTGTGGGGGTCTCACTTGGGTCCTCTGAAGGAGCAGCCAGCGCTCTTACCTGCTGTGCCATCTCTCCAGCCCTTTCTATCCTTCTTTAGGATTGATCTCTGTGATTTTTAGTGAGAATTTTGCTTATCTTTATATACCAGCTCACCTCTTCCATTCATACTGGGAGTCAAAGTAAGCATTTTATCTTAACCATGAACTTATATTTGGGATTATTGGGAAAAACGAAAAAATCAGGCCTAAGAATTAATGCAGACGCTGAATATTCAATTAAAGAACAGAAAAGGGAGGAAAGAAGGAAGGAAGGGAAGGAGGGAGGGAAAGAGGGAGGGAGGGAGGGAGGAAAGGACAGGAAAGGGGGCAAGTCCTCTGTATACTAAATACTGCGACACTGACTTGGAAATAACATAAAACCTCTAAGGGAGAGGTTTACAGCCTCGAAGTAGGATCATGTATTTTGGTTGGGTTGAGCAATTTGCCATCAGCCCTGAATGATCCATGGGTCTACTGCCCACTTTGTAGATAATCCGCAATGGAAAGGTTTATGTGGATGGGTTTTTTTCCATGTAAATCTGTGTTAACAGTGGAGGGTTTTTGTTTTTTTGACTATACAAAATACATCTGACTACATTTATCTGTTAGTTTCCATTTATAATTTTCAACACAGAAAAAAGGTTATTTATTAATCTCTTCTTTCTCTTTTGAAACTTTTTCTATATTTTATCATTTATTTTTAGACAGGGTCTATACATTTAGTTTTGGTTGACCCAGAACTCTCTACATAGATCAGGCTGGCCTCAAACTCACAGAGAGATCCATGTGCCTCTGCCTCCCTGGTAGTGTCATTAAAGGTGTATGCCATCATGCTTGGCCCTACATTTTTTAAATATGGTTAAAGGTTTGGGATATACCCCTGTTGATACAATGTTTATGGATTCCATGTCTAGCCCTGCACAGAGCCAGGCATGGTGTTACACACCGGTGATCCTAGCACTAGTGGTAAGAAAGAAGAACCCAGTTCAAGGTCACCTTCAAATAAATACCAAGTTTAAGTCCAGCCTCAGCTACATAAAAGATGCTCTCTTAAAAAAAAAAAAAAAAAAAAAAAAGGAAAAGGAATTTTTTTTAGTTATCTTCCCACCTACTTGCTGGTCTCTTCCTCTTCCTTAACAGTCCCTGTTTGTTGTGTCTTGTTTTGTTTTCGGGTGGGGTGGGTTGGAGTGGCTGTCCTGGAACTTTCTCAGTAGACCAGGCTGTTCCTTGAACTCACAGAGATCTGCCTGCCTCTGTCTCCGAAGTGCTGGGATTAAAGGTTTGTGCCACCACTTCCCAGCCAGTCCCAGGGGGTAAGGGCATGTTCTGGTCTTGAAGACCAAGTTCTGTTCCCAGCACCCATCCCTGGTGGCTCCTACCCACCTGTAACCTCAGATCCAGGGAGATCTGATGCCTCCGGCCTTTGAGGGCATCCACACTTAAATGCAGATACCCACACACAGACAGTCAGTGCACATATAATTTTAAAAAATATTCAATCTAAAAAAGAAAATTTTTCTAACAAAATATTCTAAGTTGTATTAATCAGAGTGTCATTCTACAAATAGCCCTCCTTCACAAAGAACTATTGATCTAGGAAACAGTAGACACTATTTGATGGGAAAGAAGGAATATACATTACCAGTGTGCTGAATCAAGAGAACCACTGGAGGCTGTTACCCATTATAGCTATGTTATACATCTGTGAAATCAGGTAGGAGTGAGTTAATGATGTCCTCCGTATACAGCAGCAATTTGGGGGAAATTTCAAGTTGTAACCAGGAGATAAAAATTACTAATGAATAGCAAAAGAACTGTATTTGTTTCTAGACTGTTGAACCTCTAATATTTATTGTTTCAGTCTTTTGTCCTGTATTTCATGACTTTTGATATTTTGAGCAGAGTGTGCTTCGTGATATAATGCAATGAAAGGCAAACAGTGTCACCTGTATGGTACTCCTGCCCAAAAGTTTCATCTTGAACCTAATCACAAGGACGAAATTAGCCAAATCGAGAGCAAATGAGAGCATTTACCAATATAAGTGGCTTAATCTCTCCTTAAAATAGCAATGTTGTAAAGGAAAAAGAAAGGAGCAGTAGAAATGCTTTATATTACATTTCACTAAGACAACATGGCAGCCACATAAAATGAATGCTTAATAGTTGCCTGGATTCCAAAGCGGAATCAAACACAAACACAAAGCAGCCTAAAGAAGCTGGAGAAAATTCAATAGCTGCTGGATGTGAGACGATGCACTTTTAATAAGGATTCATTTCCGGGTGTGCTAATGGTGTTCTAGTTACAGGGGCATCTCCTGTGGCCTAAGAATTATGTATGTAACTGTTTTGGGCAAAGTTGTCTGTCATGATATCTACCACTTACTCTAGGGCAGCCTGTTAAAACAAGCAAATAGCAAGGAGAGAGAAACCAGCAAGGATATACTTGTAAATCGAGATTTAAAGGAGAGAGGCATATGAAGAATAGAGGTGGCCATTGTGCTGCCTTTTCTATGATTTGTCTTTTATCCAAATATACATTTCAGAAGGATTTAATACGCAAAAGTCAAGACTCATTTTTTTTTCTTTTTTGAGACAGGGTGTCTCTGTGTGGCCCTGGCTGGCCTGGAACTCACCATGTAGACCAGGCTGGCCTTGAACTCTCAGATATCTCCTTCCTCTGTCTCCAGAGTGCTGGAGTTAAAAGTGTACACCAGCTTGGTCCCGCTGACCTGGAATTTAGGATTCTCGCGCCTTCAGCTCCAAAGAGCTTGCACTGTCACATCTGTGCCATGGGGTCCTGGGGATGGAGTCCAGGCCTAGCACATGCTAGACCAGTGCTTTACCAACAGATCTACCTCCCACCTTCTTTTCTCTTTCCTTCTCCTTTTCCTCCTTTTTTTCTTGCTTTCTCATATTAAGTCTTTATCTACTTTATGTTTTCTCCTTTTTGCCTATCATTAAATTTCTATTTGATTGACATGTTTGAGGTCAGCATCTTTGGTGCTCTCAGCTTTTCTCTGGTAACAAAGGACACCAAAAGGGAGCAGGACATATGACATGGGTTTAGCCTGGGCTGCTGAATGAGTGACAATATTTTCATTGCATGTTCTTTCAAAAGTAGATGCTGTGTATGAAAGGTTTTCCTCATGAAATTACAGCAATTTAAAGGTCATTCAATTCTACAGACCACTTAATTGTGCTCCATTAAGCATTTCTCATAAAAGAAGTGTGTGTGTGTGTGTGTGTGTGTGTGTGTGTGTGTGTGTGTGTTTAATAGCATTCAAGGACTGCCAATATCAGCATTGTCTAACAGATTTTCTTCCTGCCTTCCCTCACTGACCTGATGTATAACACACTGACTTTTCTTTTTTATTGTTCAAGGGCAGCTGGATGAGTGGCCTTGGCTCATTTAGAAGCCATCTAATGCTTTTGTTCTCAGTTAATATTTTCCTTAAAGGTCACCTACCTCTGACACCTGTCAGGTTGTGGTTCTCATAATCAGGAATAGGACCTTCACATAATAAAACACAGTAAATGCACTGTCTGACGACTGGCCAGCATAGCAGACTGATCACAGCCCACTAACAGATTGCTCTGTGAGCTCACATTTTAGCCCCAGGTTTCTTGTGGGCACTTTTTGCTAAGGTACCAGAGGGAGAAATGTAGATAGAGAAATAAGAACAGAGTTGAGAGCTCCATGTTGGAAAGCACAAAGGCAGCCCTTACTCCAATGCCCACTGAAGGGTAGTAAAGGCCACTGAATTAAAACTGGGAGCTAAACAAAAGCAAATAAAATAAATCCAAACCACAATGCAAAATTATGAGAAATCTGAATATAATTAGAATATTAAGGGAAAATTCTTTGAGTCCAAGAAAAATGTTTAGAGAATGCTTTTGAGTTTTATTTAGTGGCCTCAGTTCACAAGCTATGGTTGTATATAGCTAGTCCATACCATCTGGAAAGGAATTAGTTCTGATATTATGGGTTTTGCTTCAGCTGTGGGTAACCTATAAACAAAAGGCACCAGAAAGTGTCTTTGAGATTTTCAGACCTCTTAAGTTTTTCTTCAATTAGACCCTCAATCCCCCCATTATGTTTAAAAACATTTGATTAAGGAGGTTACTCTATGGTCTGACTTGGAACTAAACCAAAGTTGAGCCTTAAGGGCAGCAGTCATGTGCACATAGCAAGGGAAGGATGCAAACACACTTTACAGGCCATGATGCAAAATATTCTAGATAGTTTTGTCTTCCTTGGCTTAACATCTTAGTACAAATTTTTTAGCTAGACACTCAAAAGTGTTGACTTTTGTTGTTTTGTTTGGGAAGAAAGTATGGGAAAGCTGAGGTCCCTCCAATCCTAGTTACTGTAAAAGAACAATTACCGTAATCATAACAAAATTATCTTTCCTTCTACTCACCTGTTTGTAAAACTATTGATTGACTGTGGTAGAGCATTACAAAACAGAAAAGCATCTTCTCAGCCTCCCTAACACTACAGATTAAGATAACAAATATTTATCGTGCACCTGTGATGAGTGTGTACAGCACACAGAACTGAAGTTTGTGACTTTAAATAGAATTCAGTGGAAGTCTAATTGGTGAGAGGGGTATGTGTGACTGTGAATAAAAGACATACTCCAGCTCTCTGCTCCTCCCTGTTCCAGAGACAGCCACATCTTCTTGTGCAGCTTTGTCCCATAGACAAGATGGTGAAGGTCAATGTGAACAGATTTGGCCATATTGGGTGCCCGGTTACCAGGGCTGCCTTCTGCTCTGTGCTTGGCAAAGTGGAAATCAACGACCCCTTCATTGACCTCAACTGCATGGTCTACATGTTCCAGTACGACTCTACCCACGGCAAATTCAACAACACAGTCAAGGCTGAGAATGGGAAGTTTGTCATCAAGGGGAAGCCCATTACCATCTTCCAGGAGCGAGATCCAGCTAACTTCAAATGGGCTGGTGCTGGTGCTGAGTATGTCATGGAGTCTACTGGCATCTTCACCACCATGGAGAAGGCCCAGGCTCACTTGAAGGGTGGGGCCAAAAGAGTCATCATCTCTGCTCCTTCTGCCGATGCCCCCATGTTTGTGGTGGATGGGAACCATGAGAAATATGACAACTCAGTCAAGATTGCCAGCAATGCATCCTGCACCACCAACTGCTTAGCCCCCCTGGCCAAGGTCATCCATGACAACTTTGGCATCGTGGAAGGACTCATGACCACGGTCCACACCATCACTGCCACTCAGAAGACTGTGAGTGGCCCCTCTGGAAAGCTGTGGCATGATGGCCGTGGGACTGCCTAGAACATCATCCTTGCATCCACTGGTGCTGCCAAGGCTGTGGGCAAGGTCATCCCAGAGCTGAACGGGAAGCTCACTGGCATGGCCTTCCATGTCCTACCCCCAGTGTATCTATTGTGGATCTGACCTACCGCCTGGAGAAACCTGCCAAGTATGATGACATCGAGAAGGTGGCTGAGCAGAAACACTAGTTTTCCTAGTCCCATAGCAACGGATAAACTGAGACTTGTTTGCATTCTGTCCCAGTCATACTGTGTGACAAGATGGTTATCAGTCCTCATCTTGGATGTTAGAATGAAGAAGTGGAGATCACTAGGAATAATACTGCATGCTCTTATCTCCTCTTCACCCCACCCATCTTATAACTCACCCACATTTGTGTAGAGCCTTAGCAGCAGACGTTGTGTCTTGGCCCTTAATGATAAACACAATCATCCCTCTATCCTTTTGTTGAAAATAACTTATTACATAGGAAAAGGGGGATATATAAAAAAAAAGAGAGAGATGGAAAGGGGGATAGGAACTAGAATTTAAACAACAGAAAAACAACAAAAACAAACAAACATACAAAAAGTGCAGGAGTGGAGAGATGGCTCTGTGGTTAAGAGGACTCATTACTCTGGTAGAAGACCTGGGTTCCATTCCCAGCACCACAGCGTGGCTCACACTACTTGTAACTCCAGTTCCAGGGGATCCAAAGGCATGCACGTGGTGCATATACATGCATGCATGCTAGACATCAATGTACACCGAAGTGAGTAGACATAACGATTTGTTTGAAAACTTGGAAATACTTTTCACTGTGCATGCCTTGAACAGAGACTAGTGACTGTGTTGATCCATATCGATCGTCAGATTGACCAGCTCTACTAACAGCTAGGAGAGAAGCTTCCTGGCCGACTGTGGAGGATTACAGGAATCAGGTGAATTGAGGTGTGAAATCTACTGGAAGTTGAGTTTCCAGTGCTTAGGATCTACCATGCGCATGCTGGAAACTGAACCCAGGTGCTCCACAAGAGCAGCCAGTGCTCTCATCCTCGGAGTCATCCCTGCAGCCCCTGCCTCAGAACATTCTTAGCCCTAGTTTTGCTCTGGCAGTAGTCACTAACCTCACGTCTCCACTCTGCTACAGCGTCTTTAAAAAAAAAAAAAAAGTGTGTGTGTGTGTGTGAGAGAGAGGAGAGAGAGAGAGAGAGAGAGAGAGAGAGAGAGAGAGAGAGAGAGAGAGAGAGAGAGAGATTTATACCACATTGGTCATTTTGGTCATTTCAAAAGCTGCTTTGTGTTTTATGAGTAGAAACCTTGGCAGATAAGATCTAAAGGTAACTGTTGAGACTCCTTTACTGAACTGTACTTGTTTGGAGTCAAGAGTTCATTGAGCTCATGCACAAACATGTGAAAATGCAAAGAAATGATTGTAAATCAGTCTTAGCAGGTTTGTATCCTGATAAAAGCATTGATTCAGATATAACTCCACTAACCTACTCCTCAATGTCAAAGATAAAATGCTTTAACGTTTTGGTATAAGGAGCATTTGGCAAATCCATGGAGCAGCAGCAATTCTGAGCCAACCATGCTTCAAAAAGGAAGCTCTTTGACATGAGAGGCTGTCTCCAACTGGCAGGGTTTAGGAGCAGACATTCTGAAAATAACAAATTTTAGACATCTTATTTTATTATAAAAATAGAAAAATGTTTCCAGGGCTTGTTTTTGCTGCGTGTGTGCGCGCGCGCGAGTGTGTGTGTGTCTGTGTGTGTGTGTGTGTATGTGTGTGTGCGCGCGCGCGCGAACCCACAGAGCAATGAAAAGACTCTACCCCCACCAACTCTACTTCTAGAATGCAGAATAATTTTCAATTAATTTGGGGAATTAAGAAATAAAGATATCAAAGTACCATTCGACCATAGGTAAAAGTTGTATTTTCTTTTCTTCTCTCTCTCTCTCTCTCTCTCTCTCTCTCTCTCTCTCTCTCTCTTGTTTTTTTGTTTTGTTTTGTTTTTTTGGAAAGCAAGCACTGTACCACTGAACTAACTATGTTCCCAGCCCAAACTGATTTTTTTAAAAATGTAAAAATGTGTGTGTGGGTGTGTGGGTGGGTGTGTGTGTTTACCCCATGACTTCCTTTATTGGTTCCCACCTTAACGCCCTGAATCAGAGTCCTTTACTTGAACTTCAGCTAGGCTAACTGATAGCATGCTCCCAGGAACCCCCTACCTTTGCCACACCCTTCCCCATGCCACTCCCAATGCTAGCATTACAGACATGCCCATAGTTTATATGAGAGTTCTGGGGTTTGAACGCAGATCCTGTCTTAGTTTGCACTCCATTGGTGTAGGAATACACTGAGAAAGAGACCAAAAGCGACTTGGGGGAGGAAAACTTGGGCTTAAACTTCCACATCACAGTCCATCATGAATGAAGTCAGGCCAGCAACTCCAGCCAGGAAGAGAAGAAGAGACCATGGAGGAACGCTGCTGTTTACTCAACCTGCACAAGGGGGCACCACCCACACTGGGTTGGGCCCTCCCACATCAATCATTAATGAAGAAAATTCCCCCACAGCCTTTTGTCCTGGCTAATGTAATGGGGCCCCTTTCCAGGTGCCCCAGCCTGCATCAGGTTGACAAACACCAAGCCACACAGATTCTCACTACTGCACAGGAAGTGCTTTTACCCACAGAGCCATCTGCCCAGCCCCAAAGTAGTATCTTTTAAAACCACATGTCAGTTTCTATGTTTATTTGCTTTCCTTCTATGGATACACATAATTTTCTAAGTCCTAATTCTCTCTTGAGAAATAAAGCTAGGGCTGAAGAGACAGCTGCTTTTTCAGAGAACCAGAGTTCAGTTCCCAGCTCCAGATCAGAAGGCTAAGAAGTCTGCCTCCAGTTCCAGGGCATAGGACATCCCACACTTTCTTCAGGCCTCTGCAACCCCTACATACAGGTGTCACACACATTCATATACATGCATATCTTTTTTAAAAAAAGAAAGCAAAGTTTGGCCTTCTGAGTTGTGACAGCTTTCATTTACTAGTCACTGAAAAGCCATTTTCAGGAGGGAGGGGGGAAACTTTTCACAATAATCTCCACACCTGGGAGGCAGAGTCGGGGGATTGCGGTTCTGAGGACAATCCATGTTACACACTGATGTTAGTCTAGCAAGGGTGAAGCCCTAGGGTCAACCAGTCCCTCAAAGAAAGCAAAAGCAAAAGTATGTGAATTTGGAGAAGTTTTATATAAAAATGTGAGTCCCCTACTTCTGAGGGGGAAAACAGTCACAAGATCTAACCACTTGAAGCTGACTCAGATGGTCGTCTGAAGCCTTGTGCAGCACCCTATGAGGCCAGGCACTTCTGTTAACTCTAAATATGTTAGCAGGGTTTGGAGTCAGCATCTGGGCTGGGTGTTTACAGGTTCTTGGCCTCTTAGCCAAAGAATTGAAAATAAGGGTTCACCCAGGATTTCTAGAATAAGCAAAGTAGTTTAGAACAAATCAACAGTGCATATTATAGAGGAATATGCTGTCAAGACAGACAACAACAGGCCGCACAGGTGAGAACACTCAATAGAGGACTTTGGGTTCCTTTTATGGAGTTCAGGAGGAAGAAGAGTTTGGTTACTAAGGGGGTTTACCTGACCAGTTCTCTATTTTGATTAATTTGTTAGATTTTACATTAATTTGCCCTGCTGCACATGTTCCTTCCTAACATAATACATCTGATTTTACTCCTATGAATGCATAGGCAGGCATAAATCAATAAATGAGTCTCTCTAAAACTTTGCTAGAGAGGGGGCTAGAGAAATGGCTCTGCAGTTAAGAGTGCATAAAACTTTTGCAGAAGTCCCAAATTTAGTTCCCAACACCCACAACTGGCTGTTAATTGCAGTTCAAGAGGGGATCTGATGCTTCTGACCCCCACAGCATCTGCACTCATGTGCACATACACACATGCAGACAAACACACACACACACACACACACACACACACACACACACACACACACACATTTTAAGCTAAAATAAGTCTTTAAAAAGAAGTTTACTAGAGGAATGACCTTTGCTTTGGTGCAATACACCCCACACCAAGTTCAGATTAGCCCTTCTATTTTTCACAGCTGATATGTCAGGAATACACTGTCTAAATTTGGTTATTACTATGAATGGGGAAGCATAGACTATTGTTCAGAGATGAGAATACATATAGCTTGACACAGGTAAGGAGCTGAGGGGGTTCTGTGGTAGCTGAGTACATTGTGTAGAGAGGGTTGTGTGTGCACAGTAAATGTAGGTGAAAGAACTAGGCTACTAAATGAATCTGTCTGCATAGTCTCAGGACAGTAAAAACTGTCTCCTATGCTTGCCTGTTTCAGATCCACTAAGCCATTTCACTTGGTCTACTGGCTGAAGCTGTGAGCCCTTTAGGCATGATAAAGAATATGGCTCAGATATATGAATGCTTAATCACCAGGTAGTGGAACTGTTTGAGAAGGATTAGGAGGTGTGGTCTTAGCACCATGCCTGTCTGATTCCCTCCATGATGGTAATGGACTGTCTGAAACTGAAGGCAAGCCCCCAATTAAGTGCTTTCTTTTATAAGAGATGCCTTTGTCATGGTGTTTCTTCATAGCAATAGAACAGTAACTAAGACACCAACTTGTTGCTAGAATCATATCTCTGACATGAGGGGAACCTCTAACTAGCCAAATGGGCACAAAACCAATTTGGGTTTAAGGAAACATTTTGTATATTTTGTTTCTTTTGTCAGGGCTTCACTATGTAGACTTGGCTAGCCTGGTATTAGAAGAGACTGGCATTGAATTCAGGTAGAACAGGTTGCCTCTGCCTTCTGAGTGCAGGGATTAAAGGCTCAGGTCTCTATTTGCATGGCTTTTGTTAAATTTCAAACCCAGGAGGAGCAGCTGAGGTGCCTATGTGACATATCAAAGAGGACCTGACCTCTTAAGTTATCCTAGCATCCCTCAGTTCCTACCTGTTTTTTTGTATTGCTGGTATACCTGGCCCTCTACCATGAACTCTACAGCCTAGAGGCTGAGCTTCCTCTCCCCTCAAAGGTTCTTCCCTATATAATCCAGACATTTTGGTTACCCACTTCCCTGTTCTCCTTCTGTACCTTTGGCCTCCTAGCTGCTGTACTTGGCTCTCTCTCTTTATCCCTCTCCCCTTCTCCCCTCATGCTTCAGGGTCATGTCCACTCTGGACACTCAGAGATGTGTCTGCCTTTGACTATGCTCCCCCACATATCTATAATGACCTTTCTTTTCCACCATACCTAGAACTAGTCATGGCCTTTCCTTATCCTTCCTTCCTTCCTTCCTTCCTTCCTTCCTTCCTTCCTTCCTTCCTTCCTCCTTCCTTCCTTCCTTCCTTCCTTCCTTCCTTCCTTCCTTCCTTCCTCCTTTTTCTTCCTTCCTTCCTCCCTTCCTTTTCTTCTCCTTCTCCTCCTCCTCCTCCTCTTCCTCCTCCTCCTCCTCCTCCTCCTCCTCCTCCTCCTCCTCCTTCTTCTTCTTCTTCTTCTTCTTCTTCTTTATTTAGCCTTCAATGATTATTTTCTAAAATTCTGTTTGGAAGAACTATTCAGGATCACCACAAAAGATACAGGGACTATTACAATGGAGTCAGCTAAGAGGACCACTTGGGCTAGTGTGGAGCTCAGTCCAAACCATAGCATGGCAAGAACAAATATGTAATCTAGGAGCAGTGGAGGGGTCAGTGGATGGATAAATCCTGAGTAGACACATATAAGTGAACAGTATTCTGGCTGACCAACCCAGCAGGATACAGACTTTTATGGATTCATTCCATTTTCTCTTCCTACACCTTCTTGGAAGTTCAGTGTGTGTGCAGCTGTAACCCATCTCAGACAAGATTGTCCCATTTCAAACTTCCAGTATTCTAAGTGCTGTATTGCTGTATTTTAAGGTCAAAGAGAAGAGTTCAGATAATAAATATTAAGTAAAGTGGCACAGGCCTTTAGTCCCAGCACTTGGGAGGCAGAGGTTGGCAGATGTCTGAGTTCCAGGCCAGCCTGGCATGCAGAACAAATTCCAGAACAGTCAGGGCTATGTAGCCAGACCCAGGCTCAAACAAACAAACAAAAACCAACCAAACAAACAAACAAAAAAACTATTAAGAGAGCTACTTGGGATCATAGCTTTATAGTAGAGCATGAATTTAGCCTATGAGAGGGTGGAGAGGGCCCTATTTTCAATCCCAACACCAAAAGACTATTTACACAACACAGCAATTTAGCTAAGACATTAAGTCCATTTACATAACAGAGACATCAAGTAAAGGTTGGGGAATTGGGTGGGGTCCAGGAGAACTAAAGCAGTCAATGAGGAAAAGAAGGGGTTTTAAAGATGATATTGGAATTTGTGGGTCTCTTGTAGGGTTCAAGAAAAATGTAGAGATTTCATTATTTGCATAATGTTTATGTTTCCCTGGATTCATCCTGATGAAGACTACTGCTGTAGACTTTGGGTTCAGTTCCAACCAGCTAGGCGTAGTGATACACACCTTTAATGCCAGCACTTGAGAGGAAGAGGCAGGCAGATCTCTGTGATTTTGAGTCTACCTGGTAAGTTCTAGAATGTTGACGGCTACATAGACCCTGTCTCAAAAAAAAAAAAAAAAAAAAAAAAAAAAAAAAAAATATATATATATATATATATATATATATATATATATATAAAATATTGAATATTTGAGGAAATTTTAGAAGAGGCATTGCTTTGTTTTATTTAAATTCTCATTTTTGTGTGCCTGTTGTCAAAGGTTCTTCTAGTTTAATACTGGGTTTCTGTCTGAGCAGTATTCTCTTGAGTTCTCTACCCCAACTACTATTCAGAAGACAAAGCAGATTGTAGTAACAACTTTAAAGCAAATAGATATAGGAGAAAAAAATTTAAATTACAACTGCAAAAAAGATAGAAAAGATAGGTGCTAAGATGATAGCTAGGAATTTACAGTTTAGTAGAGTTAAAATTTTTAAGTAATAGAGCTGGAATATAGTTTAGTTGGTAAAGTGCTATGCTTCCTCTAAAATTTCCCCAAATCTTCAATATCATATTTAAAGATAATGTAAAGGTTGCAATACAAAATGAAAAATTCAAACTCTAATTTAAAAACTAATCAACATTCTCAGTAAGTAAGTAGGTATGGATAGTAAGAAAGCTACTTACCAAATCTATCAAAAAAGATTAAAATTGTGAAAAAGAAGATGGAAATTTTTAGAAATGAAGAGGCTGTCACTTCTCAGTCTTTTGGTTAACATCAGGTACAGAAATGAAGAGGCAAAGTCAATAAATCGAAATTTTAAAACTCTGAAAGTCATCAATGGTTTGGTCTATTAATAGGCAAGAGAAACAGGTAGAGAGCAAAGTAAAAGGAATCCTGCAGTGAGTGTGAGACTAGTTGAGCTCTGAATCTGGAAAGCTTTCATTCAGCATGAAACAGTGTCACTGAAGCAAAGTTCTCTAGAACTGGCACGAGCAAAGGAATGTTTTACATCTGGAGGCGTAAACTGCAGAACTTCAATGGCGACATATGTTAAAGCACAGTGCATCTGGATCACCAAGGCTATATTTTGAGGCTTTTTATTAATCAACTACATGCTAACTAGAAACTATATGTAAACAGAATGTCAAAGAGATTTTAAATTCTTGACAGGAAAAGCCCTATAAGTAGCTTGCCCTCCTCTACTTGTTATTTGATATGTTAAGTGGTTTATATAATATATAACTTTGGGCTATATTTATCACAATTCTAAAGGAAATAGTATAAAATCAGTAATGGTACAAGTTCATGAAAATAAAGTATATTAAAATCCAAAAAAAAAAAAAAAAAAAAAAAAAGTCAAAATGAGCCTCAAGCTATTAAGGCCTGTATGATTTGAAAGGAGACAGCTTTTAGCCTAAAGTATGTTATGTAGGTAGACACCTCTTTTTCTTTCTACTGAGCATGAACACAATGCTAAGAGGACAAGGGCTCTCTTGGAGGAGGGGCAGGGACAGTTCTCAGGGTCTCTTTCCTCCTTGCTGTGAGCTGGGGTACAGACCTTGCAGCTGGGGTACAGACCTTGCAGGTTTAAAAGTAACAGAACAAAGAAAATCACAAACTAAGACACCTTTCAAATGCATTGGTAGAAACACCAAGAAGATAAACTGCAGAAAGCAGGAAATCTTAGTTACAGGCCTCTGCTGCTCTCTGACCACATTCTTAGCTGTTTGGGTGGTAGGAGCTTGAACATTCCAAAGGATTTCCATAAGACTCACATATACATAGAGAGTCAATTAGAGAGGCAGTAAATGGCTATCAAGGGGGAGTAGGGTGGGGCTAAAGACATCCCAAGATAAATTGCAATTGGGGCTTAGGGCCTGCAAGACTCCAACCTCTTCTCAATCATTCACATTCTGAACATTTAATCAGCATTGCAGTCTCTCCTCCGTCTGCCAACATGCTGCCATGCTTCTCACCATGAGGATAGAAGACAACACCTCTGAAACTGTAAACCAACCCCAATTAAATGTTTTCTTTTATAAGAGTTGCTGTGGTCTTGGTGTCTCTTCACAGCAATGGAAACCCTAACTAAGACATCTAGGGTCAGACTCAATGAGACTAATGTTTTATCTTCATTTGCTTTCTGTTCGGTTTTGTTTGGATGCTGGGGATGGAACACAAAGCCTCACACATGCTAAGCCTCCACTTAGGTAAGTGACCTACACCAACCCTTATCTCTGCTGTAGTAATACATAGACAACAAACAACGTAGATGGACAGGGACTAATTAAAAGAAATCTTGAAGGTCTTTGGATTTATTCCTTTTCCGTTACCGCGATAAAATAAGAACAGAAGCAATTTAGAGAAGGTGTATTTTATTTTGGCTTACTCCTCCAGAGGGGTAAGACTCCCATCATGATATGGAAGCATGACGGCCAGCAACAGCTGAGATGGTAAGAGCAGAGGATTGATGGCTCACAGCTCAACCACAAGTGAGAGAGCAAACTGAAAGCAGGGTGAAAGGTTCAAAGTGACACACTTCCTCCAGCAACTCCACATCTCCTAAAACTCCCCAGACAGTGCCACCGGCTGGAAGACAAGTGTTCAAACACCCCAAACTGCCTATGCAGGTATCTCTTCTTCAAACTGCAGCCTGCCACATAGCTCAGCCGGTGAAGATGCTTGCCTGACAATGTGAGATTCATCCCCAGAAACCCACCTAAAGATGGAAAGAAAGAATCGAAAGTTGTCCTCTGATCACTTCATGCATCCCTATACACACACACACACACACACACACACACACACACACACACACACACACACACACACACACACACACTGTCTTAATTAGGGTTTTACTTCTGTGAACAGACACCACGACCAAGGCAACTCTTATAAGGACAACATTTGAATGGGGCTGGCTTACAGATTCAGAGGTTCAGAGCTGAGGGTTATACACTTTCATATGAAGGCTGCAAGGAGAAGACTGACTTCCAAGCAGCTAGGACTAGAGTATTAAAGCCTACGCCCACAGTGACACACCTACTCCAACAAGGACACACCTATTCCAACAAGGACACACCTACTCAAACAAGGCCACACCTCCAAATAGTGCTACTCCCTGGGCCAAGCAAATACAAACCATCACACACACACACACACACACACACACACACACACACACACACACACACACACACAACCACTATTTGTAGTAATAATTTTTAAATTGGATTTTTTGCAAAAGCTGTAAAGGAAAGCAACGTTGAAATCTAGAAGTGTTGCAGGATAGTCCACTTGGAAAATTCCCTTCAAGCCAGTTGGCCTTCCAAAAACGCTCTAAAGTTCTAGGATAAGGTTGCGCAGGTTATTTTGTAGGTAGGTGAAGGCAAACAAGATAGTTATATTTTTGCATCCGATCAGACAGAGGAAAGAGAGGGGAATTAGAAATCCTCAGACAGAATGACACCCTCTTCATGAAAGGGCGGCATCGGCAGATGTGGGCTGTCTGATGCTGGTAACCACTGAGCCATCTCTCTGCCCCTACCATAAAGACTTTTATTGTCTGCTTCTATCTCACCTAGATCTTGTTCGTTACAGGGCAGAGTGGCTGTGCTGGATAGTTTTATGTCAACTTGACATAACCTAGAATCATCTGAAAGGAGGGAAGTTTAATTGAGAGAATGCCAGCTGTAGGCCATTTTCTTAGTTAGTGATTGAAGGAGGGCCTAACCTATTATGGGTGGTGCCATCCCTGGGATGTTGGCTCTGGGTTTAATAAGACAGCAGGCCGAGAAAGCCATAATGTGTAAGCCAATAAGCAGGTCCCCTGCTTGCTCTTGCATCAGCTCCTGCCTCCGAGTTCCCAGCCTATCTGAAGTTCCTGCCTTGCTTGAATTCCTGTCCTGATTTCCTTCTATGATGAACAATGATTTGGAAACATAAACCAAATAAACCTTGTCCTCCCCAAGTTGCTTTGGTTATGGTGTTCATCACAGCAATAGAAACCCGAACTACGACAGTGGCTCATTCCTGCAATCTCAACAAAACCAGCCTGAATGACATAGTAAGGTCAAGACCAGCCTGGGCTACAGACTAAGATACTGTAACAAAACAAAACAGAAGTTAAAAAAAACAAAGTAAAGCATAAAGTGTCTGCTAAGGGATAGAAAGGATAAAGATGAGTGGCTTCTCTTGGAGTTCATGAGAAAATACTCAAAAGTCTCTTTTACCTAGAACAGATGTGTGACTAGAAGCTAGAGCCTAGGTGACCTGCTATCACCTGCCAAATCACCCCTCAGCTTCTCGAGTGGATGAACCCATTTTGTGCCGTCCATCACCTTAGTATCTGGTAAAGAGATGAGAAGCCTGCTCATGAAGGAGCCTGGAGGTCATGCTCAGTTGGGTTTTTTCTGTGCTGAATCAATGCCAAGGAAACAGAACACAGGGACAGCAAGATTTGCATACTTAAAAAAGATCATGGTATAAGACTGTATGTCACACGCAGTCTTAAGGAATGTGCCATTTGGAGACATAGCAGTAAACTAGTTGCTTAATGGACCTCTAGGCACAAAAACTATGAACATCTCTTTCAAAGGGATTAGAAAACAAATAACAAAAGGCTTATATAAATCAAAGAAAGTACATTAGAAAAGACTGTAAACCAGGCAGCCAATGAGGTATGCAGGGACAAGGAAGAGACTGACCGAGCTCACCAGATAAAAGTGCCTGTTTCCTCCATGCTGATTCAAGAAGGGATTAGGGGCAGTTCCCAAACTGCCCCAGCAAATGCAAATGAGAGACAATGGCTAGACAGGGAGCCCACGATGAAAAGGCAAGCCAGCTGGCTTGTGGATAGACTCACTGATGATGCTGTATCGGACCCCCTTTCCCACATCTAAACAGGTTGCATTCTTCCATACACAAACTTCTTTTTTATTGGATGGAGGGTGTAGAAAGCAGCAAGGTTTGCTCAGAGCTTCACTATGTAGCCCTAGCTGGCATCGAACTCACAGATATCCACCTGCCTCCGCCCCCCAGAACACTTGGATTAAAAATATATGCCACCACGCCTCAAGTCTTTATATAGAGATTTCTAGGAATGAATTTACTACTTACTCTGTTTATTTAGAAGGTAAAATGAGATTTCACAGAATCTTTTACCATGTATGTTTATTAGGGCTTTTGTAAGTTATTGATTTAAATTTCCAATCTTTATATTCTTTTTAATTTGAGGAAGTCAGGGACTCACATACTCTAGACTAGCCTTAACGTCACTGTGCAGTTGAAGATGACCTTGAAGGCCTGATCCTGCTGCCTCTTTCTCCTGAGTGCTGGGATTATAGGCATATGCTCGCATGCCTGGTTTATACAGTACTAGGGATCAAACCCAGGGCTTAGTGCATGCTACGTATGTAATTGTACTCTATCAACTGAACTCATGCTGGGTAAGCTCTGTTCCAACTGAGCTCACCCCAGACCACACAGCCTTTACACTCTTTCCAAATATTTACATCATACAAACATATGTACATATGTACATACGTACATACATACATACGTACATACATACATACATACGTACGTACGTACATACGTACATACGTACATACATACATACGTACATACATACATACGTACATACATATTCTTCCTTTTTTCTTTATCTGTGTGTGTGTGTGTGTGTGTGTGTGTGTGTGTGTGTGTGTGTGTGTTCTTATTCATGTTTTTAAGCCGGGTTCTCTTGCAGTACTTATTGTATAGCCAAAGATAATGCTTAACTTCTGATTCTCCTGCCTCCACCTACCAAAATCTGGGATTACAGACTTTTACCAACATAGCTGGCTGAGTTTGTTTTTTAAAAGCCGATGTTCTATACAGCTTTGTTTGGTGTAATATTCTTTTATTGATAACATTTTTTCTTTCTTTTTTGTTGCTTGCTTTTGTTTTCATTTTGTTTTCTGACACAGGGGTTTACATATTCCAGGCTGGCCCTAGACTAACTACGTAGCAATCACATAGCTATTAACTTCTGATTCTCCTGCCTCTACGGTCCAAGTGCTGGGATTACAAGCGTGTGGTGCTACTTCTGTGCAGAGCAGAGGAAGGCCTGAATGCTATGCGTTGTTGACTAGAGCACAGGCAGCAAGGAAGCCAGGGCCTCATCCCTATGGAAACAGCAGAACTGCCCCTGGGTGAGCATCAGAGGGATGCAAAGCCCTTCTCTGATCCAAGCACAGTGTGTTCAGAAATTATTGAATGTAGCTTCCTCCTCCAGAATGTTTACAGCCTAAGACTGTTCCCCAATGGCGACCTCCTTATTCTGCTATATACAACAAACTGGCATTCTCCTTTCAGATGTATAAAATGAGCTTTCTGGGTTTCCCAATTGCTGTTGCTGGATGTGCTTCTCCACACGAGTGCACAGCTGACCTGATCCCAGCTTCTCTGCACATGTGTCTGTCTGTTCTTTACCTCGTTCCCTTGTTTTCCCAGGTATGTCAATCACTCGAACCGAGCAGAGTGAGTATGGTACATTCCAATTCCTGTATTACTGGCATGGAACCCAGGGCTTCCTGCGTGCTAAGCATACGCTGTACCCGTTGAGCTACATCTCCAGCCTAATACATATTTCCTGGCTGCTTAACTTTTCCTCTTGGGATTTCAGGAAACAGTAGTTACCAAGTTAAACAAACCTGGCAACTCTCCTCAAGAGAAACAAAAAAAATTGTTGTATTATAAGTGTAAAGAATATGAAAGAAACTCAACTCACCTCCTCAGTGTCTATTAGCCATGACTTTGCTCATGAAGAGAGCCCAGATTTGGTTGGAAGTGGGAGGCAAGCAACATGTCCTTTGTAACAGGTTATATTTCCTAAAAATAGCATCCCAGCTAGAAACAGCAAAAAGCACCTATAATCTCAGCACTGAAGAGGTGGTGGCTGGAAGATCAGAGGTAAGACCATCTCAGCTGTATAACAGTCCGTGCTCCTAACCAAAGGCTGAGCCAGCTTTTCAGCCCCAGAAAATTTCCTCTTAACCGAAACCCAAGATCTCATTTGCTAACTCTCAGCCTGCTTTCCCTCACTTATCCGGTATGGAGAGAAGAATGTGTGGCAGTTGTCCATCAGCCAATAAACTTTCAAGATGACTTGAAAAAAGAAATCCCTATGCTGGATAGATGACTCAGAGATAAAAGATTCTGACTCTTACAGAGGACAAGAGTTCGGTTCTCACCAACCACACTGTAACTGCAGCTCCAGGGTATTGAACACCCTCTTCTGGCCCTCTTGAGCACTTGTGCTTACATGACAGATACACAAACACATGTGATTAAAAAACCAAAAATCTCACCAGTACCTCCCATCCAAGAAGGATCTGTCAGCTTTATGTATTGCTTGATCCACTTTAATTCAAAATGCATTAAACCTATATTAGAACAACTACAGTGACTCAGACAGTACCTCTTACCAGAACTATAGTGTGTCTTTTATGTGTGTGTGTGTGTGTGTGTGTGTGTGTGTGTGTGTGTGTGTGTGTGAACTTAACACAAGGTAGAGAGGTAGAGATATCTGGAATGAGGAGCCTCATTTGAGTAGGCAAGTCTGTAAGTCATTCTCTTGATTGGCGATTGCTGCAGGAAGACCCAGCCCACCATGCCACCCTTGGTCATGTATACAAAAGCAAACAAGCAAGTCATGATAGTAATCTAGGAAGCAGCTGTTTCTCATTGGTTTCTGCTTCAGTTCCTGCCTCTAGGTTCCTGACCTGACTCATCTCAGTGATGGTGTGAGACCTTAGAGTCCTAAGATGAAAAGAAGCCATTCCTGCCCCCTCCCCAAGTTGCTTTTTTAGTCCAAATGACTTATCAAAGCAATAGAAACCAGACCAAGACAGATATTCATTTCAAACCAGGCTGATTAATCATCTTGTGGAAATAACAGAAGAGTCTTGAGCCAACTCAGAGACTCTAGCAGATATTCCATAAATCTTTAAGACTAGAGCCAGAGACATGACACCACTGCCTCTATCCCTCTCTTCCATGGCTGTTAGCTTTAAGCTTTCACTTATTTTGATAACAAGTGTGACATTCATACAGTTACCTATTGTAGTAGGTTAGGTTAGGGGCTTTAGGTTAAAGGGTATGGATGTTAGATGGTAAAGTGCTTACTGTGTAAGAATGAAGGATTCAGTTCAGCTCTCCAGCACACATGTCCAAAACCTAGGTATGGTGGTACATATCTACAATCCCAGCAGTGGGCAGGCAGATGCAGGAGGGTCCCTGAGACTTGCTGACCTGCCAACCTAGCCAACCATTGAACTCTAAGTTCAATGAGACATCTCGTCTTTAAAAAAATAAGTTGGACAGCAATTGAATGTGACACCTGACATTGACCTATAGCTTCCACGTGAACACACATGCACACAGGTATATAGACACTTGCATTCACATGAACACATACATATATACACAAACATAAATAAAAATACGAAAATTTAAAACCCTACCAATTGCTTTCTGAAAAAAAAATACCAATTTAGGTCTCAATTTAGATGGTGCACTCCTGTAATTCAGCACTTGGGAGGCAAAGGCAGGTGTATCTCTGCGAGTTCTAGGCCAGCCTGGTCTCCAGAGGCTACACAGAGAAACCCTGTCTCAAAAAAAATGTATCTCCTGTGTGTGAGTGTTTGTCTGGATGTATGTATATGTAACATGTACATGTCTGGTACCCAAAGAAAGCAGAAAGGGTGCCAGATCTCATGAAACTGGAGTCATGGATAGCTGTGAACAGCCACGTTGGTGCTGAGGTCCTCTGCAAGAACAAGTGCTTTTAACCACTGAGTCTTCTCTCTAGCCCCATCATCCTCAAATTTTTTAAAAATAAATTGCAATACATTTGGTTTTTAGTAGAATTAAATATGCACTGATACTTTGTGCTACCATTAAAGCAAAATCCCAGCATAAGGGAGGCAGATCATTATAAGTTTGAGGCCAACCTGGTCCACATAGCAAGTTCCAAGCTTGCCAAGGAAACTTAGTGAGACACTTAATGGATAGACAGACAGACAGACAGACAGATGGATAGATGGATATAAAATTGAAAATTGTTAGCTGGGCATGGTGGTGCCTGCTTGAAATACCAGCCCATGGATGAAGCAGTTGATTCATAAATTCAAGGCCATCTTCAGTGAGAAAGAGAGTTTAAAGCCAGCCTGGGTGTCTTAAAAAGCCCCATCCCAAGAAAAACCCAAACAACAAAAAAAATTGCCTTCCACATTTATTGCTCATTTGTATTTTGCTTTGAAGATATGTCTATGGTTTATTGTTATACCTTTTTCCTTTCAAGTTTCTATGTTGTCTTTATTGATTTACAATGCTGCAGACATTATTGATTAAACTGCTACACACGTTTTGTCAGATACCTTGAAAGATTTTTATACTCTGTAATTTACCTTTCAATTTTTGAGTTTCTGTTGGAGTGACTTGAATTTTTCATGTAGTTAAATCTTTGGTTTGATTCCTTTGTGATTTAGTCCATTGATTTTGCTCTTAAACAATTCTTCCTTCAGCTAAGGAGCAGGTAAATAGTTCCCCAAATATTCTTCCAGTTTCTCAACCAGCACCTTGGCAAACATTGATTTTGTTTCAGATACATGCTTTAATATTTATCTTACATTGAGTGCTCTTCAACTTTAACACGAGAAATTAATTTTAAGGCTAGGAAGATGGCTCAGCAAATAAAGGCACTAGCCTCAAAATCCCGCTGACTGGAGCTCAGAACTCAGAGCCTGTGTTAAAACCAGATGCACTCGTGCATATCTGTAATCCCAGCGCTGTTATGGCAATACTGGGTTAGGGGAAATTTCAGGGACAGGAAAATTGCAGTTGGTCGCCTGGAAGCTCATGGACCAACTAGCCTAGAGTACACAGCAGGCGGCAGAAACAGCAAGGGAGAGCCTGCTCCACAAGGTGGAAGGTAGGAACTCCTGAATGATGTTCTCTGACCTTCACCCACGCTGGCATCTGGCACATCTGGGTCTACATTCAGATGTACACACTCTAGATAAACAAAATAAAATTAGCAAGAAAGAGGTTGGTTTTAGCTGTGCATGGCAGTACATATCTTTAATCCCAATATTTAGGAGGCAGAGGCAGGCAAATCTCTGTGAGTTACAGGCCAGCCTGGTCTACAGAGAGAGCTTCAGGATAGTCAGGCCTACACAGTGAATTGAATAAAATGCCTAATTTTTATAATGAATAGTATCTATTATTTATTCAGCTCTAAAGATATGTTTAAACATTTACAGCATTAACATTCTCTTGTTTTAATTTGTTTTGTTTTGAGACAAAGTAGCACTATGCAGTCATGGCTGTCCTGGAACTCAGTATGTGGATCAGGCTGGCCTTGAACTCACAGAGATCTGCTTGTATCTGCCTCCCAAGTACAAATATGTGAATCAACAAGCCTATTTGTTTGTTTTTAAGATTTGTTTATTTCATGTGCATTGGTGTTTTGCCTGTATATACCTCTGTGTAAGGATGTCAGATCCCCTCAAACTGGAGTTACAGACAGTTGTGAGTTGCCATGTGGGTGCTAGGATTTGAACCCAGGTTCTCTGGAAGAGTGCTTTTAACTGCTAAGCCATCTCTTCTGCCTGAAACCTGTCTGTTTTAATATCTTTTAATCAGGGTAGAACAAATCCTTGCACCTACCTCCTTGACTTCAAGTAACATGGCAACATTAAAGTCACTTATGAAAAGGGGGAAAACCTATGAACCAATCAGCTGTGCTCAGAGGCATCACACTGCAGCTTTTGAGTTGGGTATCCATCCTTTCTTCAACAGTATCTTTTTGGTTTTATTTCTACTTATGTATTTTATGTTAATATGTGTTTGTCTCTGTATGTATACTGTGTGTGTGCAGGAATCTGTGGGGTCCCATAGTGAGTATGAAATCTCTGTGAGCTGGAGTTACTGGCAGTTGTAAGTGGCCAGGAATGGCTGCAGGATACCAGACTCTTATCTTCTGAAGAGCTGGAAATGCACTTAACTGTTAAGCCATCTCTCCAGCCCCCATCAATCCTTTATAAGGTGTTTCCTGGATTGGGGATATAGCTCAGTAAAGTGCTGTGAAACATGAAATATACACAATGACACTGGCCTATGATCCCAGCACTTGAGAGGTGGAAGCAGGAGGATCAGAAGTTCAAGGTCATCCCTGAGTTCTAGGCCAGCTGCTGGTGGTGGCTCACTCCTGGATCCCTGCACTTGAGAAACTGAGAACAAAAGGTTGCCATAAGTTTGAAGGCAGCTTGTGCTACAACATGAAACCCTGTATGGGAAAATAAAGTATTTCCTGTCTTCCTTATTTTTTTTAACTAATCAACTCTAGAATCACTACTTCAAGCTTCAAGAGATATCCCATTTGGCTTTTGATTAGAGTTGCATTAAACGTATAAATTAATTTGAGAAGAACTGGCTCTTTTATAATAGTCATTGTTATCCAGGCTCTTGGTAGGACCCTCATTCATTCAGGGCTTCTTTTATGATCTTCAGTAAAATTTGTAGTTTTATTTATACTGTTCCTGTTCATTTCTTATTACAGTTAATCAGAGTTATTTTATGTCTTTCATTTCAAAGTCAATTACAATCTGATGTCTACCTATTAATCTTAATTCTTTTGTTACTAAAATGTGGTGTAGGGAGGAAGGAGAGAAGGAGTTATTGCAAGGACACTGAAGCTGAGCAGTAAGAAAAGTGGATGATGGGTAAAAGAGGCTGGGCTGCTGCCTGGCTGAGGCTGGGGTCCACGGACTGTCACAAGGCCACACCTCCGAATCCACAATCATCTCTGTCCTTTCTCAAACGTCACTCTTCACCACTGATCCCTTATGGCTGCATCTATCTGCCTTCTGACTTTATTCTGATATGGCCATGATCTGCAAGTAGAGGGGATGCTTTTCTGGTGCACTAGTTGGGGTTCTCTAGAGTAGCAGAATTAATAGAATAAATCGCTTTCTATATACATATGTATACATATCTTTGTATACAATGGCAGGCTATGAACAGAAAGACTAAGAATCCAGAAGTTGCTCAGTCCACAAAACTGAATGCCTCAGCCAGTCTTCATCAGTTTATGTAATTCTAAAGAAGTAGGCTCCAATGTCAATGAAGGAATGGACTTGCTAGCAAGGTGACAGCAAGCAGGCAAAGAGCAGAAGCTTCCTTCTTCCAGCAGAAGGTTTGGCCAGATTTAAGGTATGTCTTTTCTCCTCAAGAACTGTATCAAAGATGTTGTCTTTCTACATTAAAGGTTTGGACTAGAAGTGGATTCACTCACTTCGAACCAAGCCAAAAAAAAAAAAAAAAAAAAAAAAATCTCTCACAGGTGTGCCCTCCATTTCTGAATTGTTGCTCATTCCAGATGTGGTCAAGTTTACAACCAAGAACAGCCATCGCCAGGAAATAGTCAAATTCAGGGCTGAAATCAACCAAGTAGAACCAAAAAGAACTATACAAAGAATCAACAAGATAGATAAACCCTTAGCCAGATTAACCAGAGGGCACAGAGACAATATCCAAATTAACAAATCAGAAATGAAAAGGGAGACATAACAATGGAAACTGAGGAAATTAAAAAAAAATCATCAGATCCTACTACAAAAGCCCATACTCAACAAAATTGGAAAATCTGGGTGAAATGCACAATTTTCTAGACAGATACCAGGTACCAAAGTTAAATCAGGATCAGATATACCATCTAAATACTCCCATAACCCCTAAATAAATAAAAGCAGTCATTAAAACTCTCCCAACCAATAAAATCCCAGGACAAAATGGGTTAAGTGCAGAATTCTATCAGACCTTCAAAGAAGACCTAATACCAATACTCTTCGAAATATTCCACAAAATAGAAACAGAAGGAACACTACCCAACTTGTTCTATGAAGCCACAATTACACTTATACCTAAACCACACAAAGACCCAACAAAGAAAGACAGCTTCAGACCAATTTTCCTTAAGAACATCAATGAAAAAATACTCAATAAAATTCTCACAAACCAGGAGCCTCTGCCTGGGCCAACAGGGGTCCATAGCCAAGGAGCGCGAAGAGAAAGCTACCCTCCCAGGAGCATGGAAAAGCCATGAGTGGGGTTAACTTGAGCACCACTGTGCACCAGGACCTGCCCAGAACCCTCGGGTCACAGGGACTGAGGTAAAGTCAGGGACAGGAACTTTCTGGTTTCCATCTGTGCCTGGGGACCTCAGCCTGGGCTTCGGGGCTCCAGGGGAGAGCTGGTATCCCAGGAGTGCTGACATACCTTTGAGCACAGGCAGGGCCACCGCTTCTGTTCAAGCTCACTGGATCAAGAGGGACCCTTGCAGAGCCATCAGGACATAGAAGCCAAGGGACAGCTGGGGACAGGATCCTTCTCGTTTCTGTCTGCACCCCAGAGCTGACCCTGTGCCACGGATCTCCAGGCCCAAGTAACTCTCATAGAGAGCTGGTCTTCAAGGAGTATTGACACAGAAGCCTGCAGGAGGGGCAAGCCATAGCCAGACAGAGTAAGACCAGCTAACATCAGAGTTAACAAGATGGCAAAAGGCAAGGGTAACAACATAAGGAATAGAAACCAAAGATACTTGGCATCATCAGAACCCAGCTCTCCCACCACAGCAAGCCCTGGATACCCCAACACACCAGAAAAGCAAGACTCAGATTTAAAATCATTTCTCATGTTGA
>CM052702.1:83111210-83143388 GCA_028551405.1 Uromys caudimaculatus
GATCATTCATCATGATCAAGTAGGCTTCATCCCAGGGATGCAGGGATGGTTCAATACCGGGAAATCCATCAACATAATCCACTACATAAACAAACTCAAAGAAAAAACCCACATGGTCATTTCCTTAGATGCTGAAAAAGCATTTGACAAAATTCAGCAACCCTTCATGATAAAAGTCTTGGAAAGATCAGGAATTCAAGGCCCATACCTAAACATAGTAAAAGCAATATACAGCAAACCAATAGCCAACATCAAACTAAATGGAGAGAAACTCGAAGTAATCCCACTAAAATCAGGGACTAGACAAGGTTGCCCTCTCTCTTCCTATCTATTCAATATAGTAATTGAAGTTCTAGCTAGAGCAATTAGACAACAAAAGGAGATCAAAGAGATACAAATTGGAAAGAAGTCAAAATATTTGAGGATGATATGATAGTATAATTAAGGGACCCCAAAAACTCCACCGGAGAACTGCTACAGCTGATAAACAACTTCAGCAAAGTGGCTGGATATAAAATTAACTCAAACAAATCAGTAGCCTTCCTCTACTCAAAGGATGAACAGGATGAGAAAGAAATTAGGGAAACGACACCCTTCACAAAAGTCACAAATAATATAAAACACCTTGGTGTGACTCTAACCAAACAAGTGACAGATCTATATGACAAAACTTCAAGTCTCTGAAGAAAGAAATTGAAGAAGATCTCAGAAGATGGAAAGATCTCACGCTCATGGATTGGCAGGATTAATATAGTAAAAATGCCCATCTTGCTGAAAGCAATCTACAGATTCAATGCAATCCCCATCAAAATTCCAACTCAATTCTTTATAGACTTAGAAAGAGCAATTTGCAAATTTCATTTGGAATAACAAAAAACCCAGGATAGTGAAAACTATTATCAGCAATAAAAGAACCTCTGAGAGAATCATCCTTGCCTCATGCTGTATTACAGAGCAATAGTGATAAAAACTGCATGGTATTGGTACAGAGATAGGCATGAAGGTCAATGGAATAGAATTGAAGACCCAGAAATGAAACCACACACCTACGGTCACTTGATTTTCGACAAAGGAGCTAAACTCATCCAGTGGAAAAAAGACAGCATTTTTAACAAATGGTGCTGGTTCAACTGGAGGTCAGCATGTAGAAGAATGCAAATAGACCCATTCTTATCTCCTTGGACAAAGCTCAAGTCCAAGTGGATCAAGGGCCTCCACATAAAACCAGATACACTGAATCTAACAAAAGAGAAAATGGGGAAGAGCCTCAAACACATGGGCACAGGGGTTAAGTTCCTGAACAGAACACCAATGGCTTATGCTCTAAGATCAAGAATCAACAAATGGCACCTCATAAAATTACAAGGTTTCTGTAAGGCAAAGGACACTGTCAATAGGACAAAACGGCAACCAACAGATTGGGAAAAGATCTTAACCAATCCTATGTCCGATAGAGGGCTAATATCCAATATATACAAAGAACTCAAGAAGTTACACTCAAGAAAATCAAATAATCCTATTTTTAAAATTACAGAGTTAAACAAAGAATTTTCAACTGAAGAATATCGAATGGCCAAGAAGCACCTAAAGAAATATTCACCATCCTTAGTCATCAGGGAAATGCAAATCAAAACAACCCTGAGATTCCACCTCTCACCAGTCAGGTGACAGCAGATGCTGGAGA
Source organism: Uromys caudimaculatus (assembly GCA_028551405.1). NCBI lineage: Eukaryota > Metazoa > Chordata > Mammalia > Rodentia > Muridae > Uromys > Uromys caudimaculatus. The sequence continues at coordinate 83,112,895 of CM052702.1, forward strand.
GCATGTGGAGAAAGTGGAACATCCTTCATTGTTGGTGGGATTGCAAGCTGGTACAACCACTCTGGAAATCAGTCTGGCAGTTCCTCAGAAAATTTGACATAGTACTACCTGAGCACCCAGCTATACCATTCCTGGGCATATATCCAAAAGATTCTCTAACATATAACAAGGACACATGCTCCACTATGTTCACAGCAGTCTTATTTATAATAGCTGGAAACTTGAAAGAACCCAGATGTCCTTCAACAGAGGAATGGGTACAGAAAATGTGGTACATTTACACAATGGACTTTACACATTAAAAACAATGACTTCATGAAATTTTTAGGCCAATGGATGGAACTAGAAAATATCATCTTTAGTGACATAACCCAATCACAAAAGAACACATTTGGTATGCACTCACTGATAAGTGGATATTAGCCTAAAAGCTCAAAATACCCAAGATACAATTCACAGACCACATGAAGCTCAAGAAGAAGGAAGAACAAAGTGTGGGAGCTTCGGTCTTTCTTAGAAAGGGGAACAAATTACTCAGGGGAGCAAATATGGAGACAAAGTGTAGAGCAGAGACTGAAAGAAAGGCCATCCAGAGACTGCCCCACCTGCGTATCCATCCTGCATACAGTCACCAAACCCAGACGCTATTGTGGATGCCAAGAAGTGCTTCCTGAAAGGATCCTGATATAGCTGTCTCCTCAGATGCTCTGCCAGAGTCTTCAAATATAGAGACAGATGCTCACAGTCAACCATTGGACTGGGCACAGGGTCCCCAATGGAGGAGTTAGAGAAAGTACTAAAGGAGCTGAAGGGATTTGGAACCCCATAGGAAGAACAACATCAACCAACCAGACCCCTGAGCTCCCAGGGACTAAACCACCAACCAAGGAGTACACATGGAGGGACCCATGGCTCCAGCTGCATGTGTAGCAGAGGATGGCCTTGTTGGGCATCAGTGGGAGGAGAGGCCCTTGGTCCTGTGAAAGCTGGATGCCTCAGTGTAGGGGAATTCGAGGGCCGGGAGGTGGGAGTGGGTAGGTGAGTGGGGGAACACACTCAGAAAAGCAAGGGGGGATGGGATAGGAGGTTTTGGGGTGAAATCAGGAAAGGTGAGAACATTTGAAATGTAAATAAAGAAAATATTCAATAAAAAAAAGTGGAAAAAAATAAAGAATAGTCATCACATCCTGATTCCTTGGAACCCAGATAGAACAATGGGCTTTGCTCCCATATGCCCGTAGATATTGAGACTATGTCTAACACAGCTTGAGTTACGTGTTTGTTTATGTGAACAGGGAAGCATGCAGTATGAAGGTGGGAACTCTGGAAGGTGGGGCAGAGGGCAGGCACTGAAGGTCAGTATCACTCTGAGCAGGTCTGCTGTGGCTGCCTTGCTGTTTCTTTTTAACTGCTTCACTCTAGAAACCTTTGATGCAACTGAAAAACATCTCAAGTTCTCTCCTCTCCTGCTTCAATCACACATTCTGTTTTGTTTTGTTTTTGTTGAGAAGAGGGAAGGACTTACTCTGTGGCCTTGAATTTCTGATCTTCCTGTCTTTGCATCCCAACTGCTGGAATTAAGGATTGTTGCTGTCCAATATCATGGCTAACATTTTTATTTGTTTGTTTGTTTGTTTTCATTTTAAATTTCAAACCTTCCTTCTCCTATCCATCCTTCTTATTTGTTTCATGTAGGCCTTTATCTTTGGCTTCTTTCTCTTCTTCTAAGTCTTCATAGCCAGCTTATTCTGTGGCTTACTTTATTTTATGGAAACTTCTTAAGATGTATTTCATTTTTTAAGATATATATATACATGCATATGTTTTGTTTTGATTTCTACTGTTGTGATAAAACAATATGACTAAGATCAATTTGAGGAGGAGGTGGTTATTTATGATAGACCGTGTGGTCTCAGTCAGTCTATCATAGAAGCCAAACCAGGAACTCAAGCAGGGCAGGAACCTAGAAGCAGGAATTGAAGTAGAGGCCACAGGTGAATGCTGCTTATAGTCTTGCTCCCTCTGGCTTTCTCAGTTTGCTTCTTATATACTTCAGATTCACCTGCCCAGGGATGGCAAGTCCCACAATGGGCTGGGCCCTCCCACATCAATCATCCACCAATGAAAAGCCCAGAGGCCAATCTGAAGAAGGCATTTCCTCAGTTGAGGTTCCCTCTTCCCAGATGATTCCAGCTTTTCAAGTTGACAAAGGCAAAACAAAGCAGAACAAAAACTAACAAGAGTGAAGTCTGTGTACAAGATTGCTTGTCCTGGAGGAAACCAGTTACAGGTGGTTAGGACCTGCCTGCTGAACTCGAACTCAGGTCTTTCTGTAAGAACAAATGCACGCCTTCAAACACTGAGTCATCTCTCCTGTATTCTGTGGTTTTTAATTATCAACTGCTTGAAGTTGATTCTCAAATCCATTGCTCCAAACCATCTCTCATTCCATCTTGAGATTCATCCTCTTGTCACTAGAGTCTAGTGAGAGACTTCAACTTACTGTGACTACAATTAGAATAGTGACTTAAAGTGTCTTTTTGTCATAGAAGACACTGAACATAACGTGAGTATTTTAGAAACATTAATTCTGTCTTAGAAATAAGAGTAGACACATTATTCCATTTTGACCTGTATTCAGATAGAAGCATCTTGCTGTTATGTAAAGTTTATCTCTAATAAACAGAGAACTAGACATTGCATAATAATTAGAATAACATGCTAGAAAATGACTATATACAGATTTTTGTTCTTTGTTGCTGAGCCTTATTTTAAAAGACAGTCTATCTAACTCTCTGAGTAGGCCAGGATCTACAACCCAGAATACAGGTGTGTGTCACCGAATAAGGCACAGCTGAGTCTTTTTATAGCTAAGATTCCTAATTGATGATAATGATGAAGACCCAATTAACACATGGAAAATCATTTCACAGTCCATGAACAATTAAGGTAAACACAAAAAATATGTGCTGTTCTTGTATATCTTTGCACATATATTCTATAGCTGTGACATGAACATTAAGTTTGATTACTAACAAATTGCAACATATAAGATGTCACCTCTTTCTACGAGGTTCTTAATGAATTAAGTGATTTAATTTAACATGGCATACAAACAGCTGTCTCGTATATAAAATATATCTACTTCATCTCCAAAGCCAATATCATACTGTGATGGAGCTGTTAGAGACATCCCATTACGATCAGGAGAGGGGCCCCAGTGGTAAATCTCAGCATTTGGGAGGCAGAAGCAGGAGGATCTCTGAGTTCAAGGCCACTTTGATCTACAGAGTGAATTACAGGACAGCTAGGGCTACACAGAGAAACTCTGTCTTGGAAAACAAAACAAACGAGGAGAGGTGTAAAAATATCTATCTTTATTACTCAACACTGTACTGGAGGTGGCGTCAATTTCAACTAGAAATGAGAAGGAATGCTAAGTTTAACAATCATAAAGTGACAAGTGCAGTAAGCATGCCTACCATCCTAGTTTGTAGGCTACAGCTAGAGGCTCAGGAATTTGACTCCAACCTGAGCTACGCTATGAGATCCTGTCTTTGAAAGAAGATAGAGCTAGGTGTAGTGGTGAAATCCTTTCATCCCAGCATGAGGGAGGCTGAGGCAGGAATATTTCTGTTCATTTAATGCCAGCCTGGGCTACATTGTGAGTTCCAGACCAGCCAAGGCTACAGAGTGAGGCCATCTCAAGACAAACATAAAAGAATCGTTTAAAATTGGAGATAAGATTAATTTTATTAAAATGCTGTTCAGATAACCGGTAGACTTGGGGGGAGGGCGACAGAAACTAAATGTGAATCCCATACCTACTAACTTTAAAATATTCCATTTAGCTTAAATATTTACATGTAAAAAAATGAAATGGTAGGGGCTGGAGAAATGGCTTAGAGGCCAAGAGCACTGATTGCAATCAATCACAGAGGATTTGGGATTGATTCCTAGCACCCTCATGGTTGCTAACAACCATTTTTAACTCCACTCACATGGGACTTCTAGCACCCTCTTCTGGCCTCTGAAGACACTATACACATGTAGTATATAGACATATGTATAGGTAAAATGTATAAGTTAAAAATAAAGAAATGGAAAGAAAGAAACTATAACTAAGTGTGGTGGCTCACATTTAAAATCTCAGAGGCTTGGGAGTTCTAGGTCATCACTGGTGCTACAAAGAAAGCTTGAAGCCAGCCTGTACTACATGAGAACTTATGTCAAATCGCTTTTCCCAAAAGGAGGGATGGTAGGTATTTAGGTCCATGGTAGAAGACTTGTCCTGGGCTTGATAACCAATATTGGGAGTTGAGAGCCAAAGGCAAACTGGAAAAAAATTTGGTACGCATACCATAGACAAATAGCATTCTTCATAGCAGAAAGAGGGCTTTTACATATCAAGCAAAACAAACACCAGTGATGAGGGTGGATCTAGAAGGAATTAAAAGAAGGATTGCGGTGAATATGACCAGATGGGAGATAGGATATGTATGTATGTGTACTCACACACATGTATGGAACAATTAATGAACAAAGAAGCTATAAATTTGAAAGAGAGTAAGGTGGGTTATATGGGAGGGCTTAGAGGAAGGAAGGGAAAGGGAAAATAATATAATTATATTATAATCTATAAATGATAAATTATAAGTTATAATCAGAAAAATTAAAAACAATTAAAAATGAATTTCCTCAAGAGTATCTGATTTCACAGCCTTGATTTACATGCTCTTCTCTTCAGTGCTGACCATCAGACCCAGGGCTTCACACATATCCTGCACCTTCTCCCACCGAGCCACACTCCCAGGCCTAATCATTTACCTTAATTATGGGATCTCACTCATTTTAGATTGTAAGATTCTGTTCCCTTTATTTTACTGTGTCCTATTTTAAAAACTTGGAGTTAGCCTGCTCTTCTGAGTCCTGATTCAGAAAGTTGTAAGTTTTTGTTTTTCTTCTCTTTAGTCTATCTGAAGCCCTTTGGAGGTGCAGACCAGGACCTAAGTATTCTGAGTTGTCATTCGCTCTGGGCTTCTTTGCTGTTTTAGCTGCCATGCAGATACTGGTCAGCCATGTGGCTTACCTCTGTGGCTAATTCAAAGGGCATCTCTCTCTCTCTCTCCCCCCCCCCCCCAGGGCTTTGTGACTGCTAGGCAAGCACTCTACCAACTGAGCTACACCTCTAACTCCAAAAAAATCTTTGTTATTTGTGTTTGTGGGGCCCTGGTGACACAGTGCCAGTATCTAAGAAACAAGACTGCTACTGTGAGGAGAATTAGGTTCAGGGAATAGTACTATTTTGCCTGAGCTATTACCATCCATTATGTTAATATTAGGCCATTTCTGGAACGTTCTTAATCCAGTGGTTTATGTTTGAGGGTAATTGCTGACTTGCCTCCTTTCTGTGTTACTTGTTCATAACTTCTGAGCTGATTTTAAGAAATCTACTGCCTATGATCTATCACTAAGAAACATCTTGTTCCTGGGGTTACAGTGGCTCACAAAAGCTGTTGAGTGTTTTCAGTCTGAATATATATGTGAGATAAGAGAACCATGAAAAATGGATGTAGACAGTAAAAGGCAGCAAACAGCAAGTGATGGCTGTAGACAGCACAGTGGTGACCACATAGTTGACAGGAAGGTCAGAGTCAGAGTAGGCTACACTTCCTGCTCCTCCCCCGCTCCCTCTCTGAAGACTTAATCCAACATATGTTTGTGCATTTGTTTTTTGTTTGTTTTTTTTTTGTTTTGTGGGACAAGGTCTGTCTCTATAGCTCTGGCTGTCCTTGAACTTGCTATGTAGACTAGGCTGGGCTGATTCACAGAGATACACTTGCCTCTGAGTGCTGGAATTAAAGATATGTGCCACTATGCCTTTTATGCATATGTGAGCCTACATGTACAGTATGTGTACCCTGTGCATGCTTGGTGCCAGCAGATGTCAGCAGAAGGTCTTAGATCCCTAGGAACTAGAGTTATGGATGGTCGAGAGAGAGAGAGAGAGAGAGAGAGAGAGAGAGAGAGAGAGAGAGAGCAGCACATGCTCTCAAACATTTAGCTACCTCTCCAAGTTTTTAAAGAAAAAAAAAGTTCTAAAAACTATCTCCTGACAGCAACCAACTGTGAACTCCACTGCAGAAAGCACAATAACGGCTTCTTCCTGTTCTATCTCTTTTTCCTTCTTAAGCTTTATCAACCAAAAGTCTCACACACTCAAAGCAACAGCTCTTGTGCTTCTACAACAGAGGCTAGGACTCAACTTCAGAACTGCTTTCCTGGGGAACTAAGAAAGACACTGATTTTAGGCCTCTGAGAGCTTTGTGAACATGAAAGCAAACAAAACAAACAAGAAATCCAGTCTTGTGTCTTGCAAGGGTCCTTTGGTACTCCTCCTGAAAGTCTGTTCGGCTGTGGCGCACTTTGATTGGCCAAGCAACGTTGTGAGGCTTTCTCTACAGATTAGGAACCAGGGCTTTCCTACAAAGTCTCAGGGGAGACAAAGAGCGCATTGCCTAGAGCTTCCATCCTGAAACTTGGAAAGGGAGCTCCTTCAGAAGGTGACAGACCAGTCCTGGCTTAGTTTGATTTAGAAAAATAGGTCAGTGTGATTTCCCCACCCCATATGTAGGAATTATGAAGCAGGTGTCAGAATCAGTGATTTGAACATTCAGCCTGGAGTAATCCTCAAGTATTACAAAGCGATGCCATGCAGCTACAAGGACTAAAGACAGTGGAGATTAACATGCATGAATTAAATCAGACATGTTTTCAGACTAGGGCAAAATAGTGTTTGACTTGTGGGCTTCTAGTTACTAAGGATACCGGTAAGAGAGAAGTAAAGATTTCAGAAATGTAGAGGTCCTCAAGTTAATCCCTCTCAGGGCTGAGGTTCACATGAAACTAATATATTTTCCAGTAAGACTCTCTTTGTGGGCACCATACTGTTTCTTCTTGGATTGAAACAGTAGGCCTTGACTCTAAAGCCGATAGCACAGCTTGATTATAATGCAGTGGTTTGAATTCTCCTGCAAATTCTGTGCTTGAAAAATGAAGGTGTGATTGGCTTTATCCCATTCACTTAAAAGGCATTGATGGATTTCTTATGGATAGCCCAGTTCCTGAATGCCTGGTTTCTCTCTACATGAATTTTGGCTGCATACATAATGCAACACAAACCTTTTAAATTATTAATTAAAAACACAGAGTAAAGTTAATTTTTAATATAATTTAAAAACATTAAAAAATTATGTGTATGAGTGTTTTGCCTGAATATACGTCTGTGTATCACTTACGTGGCTTGTGTCCATGGATATCAGAAGACTGCATCAGAATCCCCTGTAACAAAAGTTACATACAGTTGTGAGCAGGCATGTGGGTGCTAGGAATCAAATCTGGATCTTCTGGAAAAGCAGACAGTAAGAGTCTTAACCACTGAGCAATCTACCTGCTTCTATTATTATTGGTTTTGAGACAGGGTCTCATGATGTTTCTCTTCTGGCCTGAACTGCTACATAGACCTGGCTGGCTCGTAAAAATCTGGCTGTTTCTGATGCCCAAGTGGTAGGATTAAAGTCATGTGCCACCATGCCCAGCCAAATTTTAGTTTAAAAACATATATTTTTTTTAATTTTTATTTTGTGTATATGCCTATGAGCATGTGTATGCCCATGGAAGCCTGAAGTGGGTACCAGATCCCCTGGAGCTAGAGTTACAGGCAGTTATGAACCACACAAAGTGAGTGCTGGGATCTCAACTCCTGTTTTCATGAAAGAGCAGCAAGCTTTCTTAGCTGTTGGGTCATTACTCCTCAACTCCACCTCAACTGAGTTGTATAACATTTTAAACCAACACAGGGCAGATGGTTGTTACTCGAGGCAGCCTGAGCTAATAATACATGAATGGCCCTGTTGGGCAGCTGTTCTGGTGTCCTCCATGAAGTACTGGTCCTTTCTAGAAGCAGAAAGGCAAGCCCCAGCATCTGCTAGGAGGGCAGGTCTGAGGAGAACCACTGGCTTCTTCATGCTGCCTAGCCTTTATCTGGAACTAAGAGAAGCACAGTTCCTAGACCTCCTTGTTCATTACCATTTTCGCTTCCCAGCTCCTACAGAAGAGCTTGTATTTTGTGACTGTTCCTCTTCATAGAGGTGCTGCCATTTGATCAGATTCCTGGGTTAATAGTGGCTGAGTATAGAGCTTTAATCTCAGCACTTATATTAGTCAGTCTCTCTAAAGAATATCTAAAACACATCCAACTAAACCCCCGAGAAGCAGGAAAGGTACATTACAAGTGGATTTGGGTGTTATAACTCCACCCTTAACTTGTAGGTGATTGGAATGGGATGAAATGTGTACCCCCAAATTCCTAGGCTGGTGTCTAGTCAGCATTCTAAATATGGCTGTTTATTTGGAGTTAAGGTCATATTGTCCATATCTATCTATCTATCTATCTATCTATCTATCTATCTATCTATCTATCTATCTATCTATCTATCTATCTAAAGACAGGGTTTCTTGTAGCCAAAGCAATTCACTATGTAGCTGAAAATGACCTTGCCCTGTGACAGTCTTCCTGCTTCAGCTTCCAAGGAGTGACAATATCATATTTTCAATGAGGACCAAATGGACATCAACAATAAAGCCCAACTATACAATGAAATTGTATTGTTTACTTTTAACAATATCAAGGAAAGGACAATGGCTGTGTTTAGAAGTAAAGGTACATTTTAACATGCTCTTTTTTTTTTTTTTTGGGCCATCAAGGTGGCTCATCAGGCATTTGTAATCAAGCTTGTAGGACCTGAGTTTAATCCCTCTGACCCACACAGTGGAAGGAGAGAACTGATACCCTGAAGTTTCCCTCTGACCTCCACAAGTTATCCTCTGTCCAGATGCATGTTATAAGCATCCACACCTACACCCACAGTAAATAAAATAAAATAAAATAAAATAAAATAAAATAAAATAAAATAAAATAAAATAAAATAAAGAACTCTTTGCCAGGCACAGTGGCTCACAATTGTTATGTTTTGTTTTTGAGATGAGATTTTAGTTTGCAGCTCTGGCTGGCCTGGAACTCACAGAGGTCTATGTGCCTTTGTCTCATAAGTGCTGAGATTAAAGGTATCCCACAACAGTCTGTTTCCTTTATGTTTATTTGTGGGTAGGGGCACGAGATTGTCAAGGCGCATGTGTGGCAGTCGGTTGCAGAGGCAGTTCTCTTCTAGCATGTGCATTCAGGAGAGCCAACAGAAGCCATGAAGCTTGGCACCAAATCTGGAACTTGTGATATCTTGATCTTCCCACTTGCCCACAGTGCTAGAGATGAAATCCAGAGCCTTGTGTATGCTGTGCTTTATCTGCGGAGCCCTCTCACCGGCCGGATGGCTCATGCTTCTAATCCCAGCACCCTGAACAACAGAGTGAGAACCTGCTCAAATGACAACAAAATACTTTTTCTGAATGACACCTGTCATGGCTATCAATATGAACACACACACACACACACACACACACACACACACACACACACACACACAAGATATCACATTTTCTGAAAATCTTTTTCCTTTAGACTTTTGCTTTTTAGTTTTTTCCTAAAAGATTTTATGCAAAAAAAACTGTCTGTCATATCCTTTGCCAAATTTGTTTAGAAGGTTTTTAAAAATCTTTACACTAGAAAATGAATATAAATATAGTCAATAGGCATTAATTTTTATTTAAATCATAAAGTAAATCACTAGGGAAGGACATTTTCACGTGTGACCAACAAAATAGGAAAACAGACTATTTTGTGAGACACCCTCTCCCTATAGACCTTGCTGGCTTTAAACTAGTAACAATTTTTCCAGTGCTGGAAGGCATGAGTTACCACACTTGGTTGAAAAGATTATTATGCTAAATATGTCAAAATAAAATATCAAGATAAGAGGCAGAGAAAAGCCTACTATTTTCAATGAGAAAACAAAAGGTACACATAAATAATTGAGTACTATGAATATCGGAATAAACCAGATTTCTTCATAACAATAGTGGAAAGTAACTGAGAATATATATTTATAACTATAAGTATTATTTACTCCTAATTCTTTCTTTTTCAAATTGTGTTTGTTTCCTTCTTTCTCTCTTTTTTCTTTCGTTCTTTGAGATAGGGTCTCACTGTATAGACCTTGAACTATAAATACTGCCTGAACATCTGTCTTCCAGAATTACTGAAAGGAACAATCACACTTGACTTACTTTCTTAGAAAGCTAGAAAAATAAGTTAAACTAAGAAAACAAAACAAACAAAATGAGAAAATAAAAGATCTGTTAATGTATCAGAATTTGTTTTTCTATCAAAGGTAGCTAGCTAGTCAGCCAAGGGCTAACATTGCATAAGCACCCCTCCCCCATGCCTAAAAACATTTATGAAAATCTCTTAATCTCCCTCATCTGATGAAACTTCTGTTTAAGCAAAGGCCCTGCAGTAGTTCTGGGATTTGACCTGGCTGACCTCTTCTCCTTTTCCTTCATTTCCTGTGCACTGATCTTTTAAAACTAACCTCAGAAGCTGATGTTGGACCTCAGTCTGTGGGGAAAGATAGGCACCACCAGCTTCAGAATAAAATCAGTTCAACATCTTCTGTGCTTGCTAGCCCAGTTTGGTCATGGAACACCATTTGTTTTGGCAAAAAGAGTCTGCACTGCCAAGTTACTTTCACTTTGTTTATGTGTTTCTTTGTGTGACACCAAGAAAGTATTTGCTTCCAACATATGGAAAGGAGTGAAGAGAATTTTAGACCAGGAAACTCTTAGGGAAGGATTTCTTTCTTTCTTTCTTTTTTTCTCCATAAAACTCATAAAAAAGATAGAAAACTACAAACAAGGAGTAGTAACTAAGGCATGGCCTAGACAGTAAAGATACTGATAGCCAGAGTTCTCTTTCCAGCATCTACATGGTGGAGAGAGAACTGGATCCCAAAGTTGTCCTGTAGTCTGTAGTACATGCTCTGTAGTACACACACACACACACACACACACACACACACACACGAATGTGCACACACTCACATGCTTTGTGTTGTCTGAGTCATGTGACACGCATCTGTAATTCCAGTCCTTGGGAGTTCAAGGCAGATCAAGAGTGCCAGGTTAATTGCCAGTATACAGCAAAGCTTTAAAAATTTAGAAAGTCAGAATGAAAAGTCTTTGAATTTTCATCACAGTGTTGTCTTTGCTCTCCTTTACTTGAGAGTCCATGCTGAAAATGCATAGCATTTAATCCTGTGGGAGGTTAGTGTCCTCAGATTATCTCATTTATAATGGTTTCATCTTCACAACTAGATAGAAAAGCAAAATGAAAGATACCCTCTTAGCATTCTTAGAAGGATAAATGAAGCAGAAACATTCACTGTTTATTGGCATAAGCAAAGTTGCTTTATCTGTTGGAATTATTACCCTATGCATAAAAACACCCCTGCTGATAAGGGCTGCTACTGTCTTCATTACACAGGATCCTAGATAACAGGCACAAAATGGTTGTTTTAGTGCTTCTATTTTAATGTGATGTTATAAAGCAACATCTTTATGAAAAAAAAATTCAAGGGCTTGGGGGAAAGAAAGGAATTGAAATAGGCTCTAAAGGTTGAACATATCCAAAAAACACTGGGATTGCTGGTAACAGGAATGGCTGTTGAATAGAGCCTTTAGTGGTAATTGAAGCTGTCAGGAGCCATGAAGAGGTTGACTGTGCGGAGGTCACCTTCCACATATGAGCTAGCCTATGCTTGGTGCTGCTCTTGAAAGGAGGTAGAATGGCAAAAAAGGAAAAAGCTGGAGAGTAGCGGTGCTCTGGAGTAGAATGAAATGCCTAGCACAGGGGGTGATAATCCCACTCAGACTTTGCTGTCCATCCCTTCCCTGGCCATCCCTTCCCTGGCCCCCACAGAGGGCTGTTTGTCTCGCTTAGCTGGACTGCTCTTGGAACTACATTAGAAGCTGTTTGCTGATGGAGAGTACCAGACTGCTAGCCCCTCTGTGAGAATTTACTTGAAGAGTTGCAACACCAGGAGTAACAGGCATGGTCAATTGAAAACCAAAACCAAAGCAAAGCAACAACAACTACAACAACAACAACAGCAACAGCAACAGTAACAACAACAACTACTACTACACAAGAAAATGAGGGCTAGAGCAATGTCACAATGGTTAAGAGCACCCACCACTCTTGAAGAAGACCTGAATTTAGTTCCCAGTACAAGTCAGTTCATTCAGGAATGCCTGTAAGTCTGCTTTAAGGGCTCTCATCCCCTCTTCTGGTCTCTGCATGCAATTATGTTCATGAGCACAGCCATGCAAAACAAAACTAAAATATTAAAAACAAAATTAACAAACAAACAAAAAACAATGCAAAACAAAGTAAATGATCTTCATTGTTTTTCCTGAGCTCTTGATGAATTGATGAATACCAGTGCTATTAAAGAAACCAATGCTGGGGCTGATGTAATGGGTCGTGGGTGAAGGTGCTTGCAGCCAAGCCTGATAACTTGAGTTCAGTTCCTGGGATCCACAGGGTACAAGGAGAGAACCAGCTGCCACAAGTGGTCCTCTGTCTTCCATATGTGTGCCATGGCACACGCATGTCCCTCTATAAATAAATGTAATTTTAAAGCATAAAAACAATGAGGAGTCAATGTTGAGTTAAAAATATTCAAGATTTTGGCTCTGTAAATTGTCTGTGCAGAGTAATTATGGGTCAATGTACATTTAAATGTATATTCTTATTTTAAATTATTCTTAAAAGTTTCACTACATTTATACAATTGCATTTTGATCATTTCTACAAACCACTACTTCTTTCACACTCCCCCTAGTGCCCCATCTCCGACTTCATGCCCTCCTTTTTTGTTGCTCTTATTAATAATCCTCATGAGACCAATTAATGCTGCCCATATGCACGTGGGTGTAGTGCCATCCACTGGGTATGGGCAACCTGCTGGTAGCTAAGTCCCCAAAGGAGAGTGACAGTCTCTCCTTTGTCAATAGTGTCTCTGGTGAATGTGTTTTTGAAAAAGTACTAAGTCGGTACAACATGAAGCATGTTTGCTGAGATGCACTTTAGCTGATGATATGAAAAGCTCATGGAGCAGAGAAGGCATCGAAGGCAAGTGTATACAGAGTGTGAAATGTTAGTGTTTTCAGAGAGTTTTCAGAAAGTGTTTAGATCCGTTATATGGTCTCTGATGTTGTTTTTAATCTGTTCTGTTTTGTTATGAGACAGGGTCTCACTATGTCATCCTTGCTGGCCTGAAACTCATTCTGTAGGCCGGCCTAGAACTCAGAGATCTACCTCCTTCGATTTTCCTTGTGCTAGAATAAGGTCATGTGCCACTCTGCCCAGCAGAAAAACCTCTCTCAATCACTATTACTGAACAGGAATGGTTTTGGAAATTAACCTTTGCTTCAGATTTGATTATGTTTCTCATTGTGAAATCACAAGGCAAATATGGCTTCTAAGAACATCTCAGTCTATGATAAAGTCATTTTAACAGCTAATGCTGTTTCCGGCTCACGTAATGTCAAGCTGCTTGATACTCTCTCTGTGCCATCAGGGTTTTAAAAAGAAGCAGGATTTCCATTTCCACAAAACCTTGCAGATGATATGTTTTTATGCTCAAGCTATAGCTCCAACAGGATTTCTTTGAATCTCAATGTAAATGGGAAAGAAATTTCCATACATCAAAATGCATATATGAAAGTAGATACATATAAACGCAAGGACAGCGTAGCTTCACAGATTGGAGGAATATCGCCAAAATAGACACATTACTCAAGATAATCTACAAATTTAATATAATCCTTATGAAAGATCCCAAGGATATGACTTACAGAAATAGCAATTAAAAATTTAAAATGTGTATTGAACCATCAATGGCTCCAAATGCAAAGCAAGACCAATACTGTACTTTATGACATTAATGAGTTACAAAGCTAAGATGATCAGAGTAGTATCAGATTAGGGGTCAGGCCCAATTGTAAAGAAACTGCCTGGCATGCTTTAAACCCTGGATTCCATCTCCAGAACCAGGAAAGCAAGAAAAGAATGTGCATAAAATAGAATTTGTATAAAATAGACCAATGGAACTGAACAGATAGCTCAGAAATAAATTCATACTCTGTGGTTATTTGACCTTCAATAGGAATGAAAGGAACACAGAATGGGTTAAAAACACTCTTTTTAATAAATGTCATTTTAGTTTGATATGTACATACAGAAGAATGAAATTTGATCCTATTAGGGAAAAAATCAATTGAAATGGATTGACAACTTTCATTTGACAGATTCATGTATGTTGAAAGTAGGAGAAAATATAGGAAAAAAATGAAATTGGTGATGGTGATAATTCTTTTTAGATATGACACCAAATCAGTCAACAATAGGTAAATGGGATTATATCAAACTCAAAACTTGTACAACAAAGGAGATCATCTACCAAATGAAGAGACAATCTATGGAATGGATAGATTATTTGCAGTACAATACATCCAAAAGAGGTTCACATTCAGAACATCTGTGGAACTCAAGCAACTTAATAGCAAAACAAACAAGCAAATCTTAAAAAAAAAATGAACCCAGCAGCCATGCCTACTGGAGGAGACCAGTAATTCCAGCTATTGAGGCATGGAAAGCATAAGTTTAAGGCCAGCCTGGGCTACAGAATGAGTTCAGTGATAGTATGGGTAACTATGTTCTTGTCTCAAAATGCTACATCAAAGAAGGGCTGATGCTATAGCTCAGCCAAGAAGCTTGTCTAGTGTGTCTGAGGCCCAATCTCCAGCTATCTCAGTTAATAAAGCCTTTATAGAAGATCACCCAAACATTGCAACTAGTACTGTCTTATGAGCTGCAATTCCACTTGAGCATAGTCTTCCTGTACAGGACTATCCTCTAAGCCACTATCTTCAGGAGTTCTACTGGATCTGCTCTCAAAAGACCATGATACCTAGGCCTGTTGACTGTATATCTTCCCTCATCTAAGGAGGAGGCAGGAAGGGTCATGAGACTCTCACATGAGTATCCAGCCTTTCACAATCACCTGTAAGTCGATCTGTCCTAATTGTGTGTGCTTTGGGGGAAGGGGATATAGGTGGGGAAATGAGGGGAGGGCTTCCATCTAGGAAGCCATGGGGAAGCCATCATCCCCAATGGGTATAGGCCTTCCACTGTGGCTACTTTTAGGTCCCCCATGTTCCTATCCACAGCCCTTACCCATTGCTCTGTAAGTAAGCCTAGTAAATTCATTGGTTCCCCTAGGTAAACCTTGGAATCATACTGTGGTTTGTTGTTGGGTCCTTAGCAGGAGGATTGGGGTAGATGTTTCTGTCACTCCCAGGCAGGGACTTTTGGTTATAATCTCCAAAGGAAATGAAATTAGTATCTTGTATTGATATCTACACTCCTTATTCATGATATAGGAGGATATGAAAATAACCTGATATCCACCAATGGATGAATGACAAGAATCATGTGTGTACTCAAGGTATTTATGTAATCCTGTATGTTTTTGTTTTATAGTGCTGTGGAGCAAACCTAGGGTCTCGTACTTGCTAGGCAAGTGCTTTACTACCGAGCTATACCTCTAGCACTGGCTACCCCACTCCCAACCTTGTGATGTCGATTCCTAAAATCAGTGGGTTTTTTTTTTTTTTTTTTTTTTTTTTTGAGGCACAGGGTCTTACAATGAAGTCCTGTCTGACTTGGGACTCAATCTGTAGACCAGTTTCCCATATGATGGGATCAAAGGCATGTATCCCCATACCCAGCACCTAACATGTATAAATATTAAAAGTATTATATCAAGAAGAATAAAAAAAGACCTGAAGAAAACTACTTTCATTTCATGTCTTTGGTAATATCTAGTGAAATAGAAATTCTAGACCATAAGATAATACTATTATCAATGGGACTATCTGATACTAGGCTTTCAAATTCAAAATGGCAGTAGCCTGTATTGTATTGGGTGCTTCTTGGGTTTACTGGGCTAATAAAACTCATAAGGAGATATCCCATACCTGGCTTTGAGATTTTTGTTTAAAAACCTGAGGCTTCAGGAATGGAGAGATGGTTCACTGCTGGCAATTGGAGTACTGTATTATTGAGATATATCCTCTTTAAAAAAAAATGTGATTGGCTACAGTTAATAGATATACATGGCTGCTTCATATCTGCTGCTCTATCTCACACTGTTCAAGATACCAGGCATATGTATAAGGGCATGTCAGATCAGCTGAGTACAGACAGATAAACAGACTAGAAAGGAACCAGCAAAGCCTGGATAGTAAGAACCTCCTGGGCAGCCCACGGGATCCTGAGAAGGAAAACTCAGTTATCATTTTGTAAGTTCTGTTACACAGCAAAAGGTAGCTATTATAGGTGATGAGGTTATACCTTATTTTTTCTCTCCCTTGTGCCCTAGGAAATGACCTGTGTGAATTTCATCAGATCAGGAAAGAGGGAAAAGGGAGATTTAATTCCTTCAGCCCCTTCTTGTTGCATCGCTAGAGTCAGACGTGTTTCTTGATCAAATGTCTTTCTTCCTGGTAGTCTTACATATGCAGATTTTTCCTACAGTACCACCTGTGTGTAGGGGTGATTTGGGATTGCCCATATTACTGTGTCTCCCTTGTGATCTTTAAAATTCCCATCTAGAGCCCTGTTATTGTCTCTTATTAAGCTCTTCCAATTTTCCTAATTTGATTATGCCATCTGTTTCTTGCTGGGACCCTGACTGAGAAGTAGGCCTCATCCAGAAGGTACCGTCTTGGCAAAGACCTGAATGATCCAATGGAATGAGTCCTGCAAAGAGCTGGGGGAATTGCCAAGCTTCTGTGGGACTGAGGACGCAGGATGCTTGGGGTCCAGAGAGCGGGAGAGTGTGGAAGGAAAGGTCAAGGTGGTCAGGTGTGTGACCGAGATAGAGGTACAAGGCCCAGGGCAAGTAAACCATCCATGGTCTAATTGGCCTGTGTATGGACTTGGGCTTTTACTTTGAATAGAACAGGGACAATTGGAACCACATACATCTAATTAAATCTAATGAGTTTGCTTTCTGTTATGTGCAGGCAGTGGCTCTCTGTAACTCAGTAGTGAATTTCTCCTCCCAGTTCTGAGCCTGCTGATGAATGTGTGGGCGTGCTCAGTCAGCCCAGCATGCTTGGGTGCAAGTTCAAGGCTTTGTGTCTCCCTTGATGCTGCGGGTGACACGACCTCTCTTTATAGTCGGGATTCAGACTACAGTGTCTTTTTTTTTGTTAGCATATTCTTTTCAGTTCTGCTAATGATTTGGGAGTGGACACATTTTTCTTACTCCCTTTCTTTTTCTTTTTCTTTTTCTCTTTCTTTTCTTTTCTTTTCTTTTCTTTTCTTTTCTTTTCTTTTCTTTTCTTTTCTTTTCTTTTCTTTTCTTTTCTTTTCTTTTGTTGTTAGAGTCAATAGGCCCTTCTATGCTGGCTTCAAAAACTACTTATCTAAAGGGTCTTGTACAATAGAGAACTAACTGCCTAACCACTTCAGGGGGAAGAATACAAGGCATTTAACAGAGAAATACTGTCTGCTTGCCTACCTCTTAGAGATGGTGGATATTGTCTTTACTACTTAAAAAGCAAGGACAGGCTGGGAGATGGCTCATCAGGTAAAGGCCCTTATCACTACACCTGATGTTGAATCTTGGAGACAACATGGTGGAAGAAGAGAACCAACTCCCACAGGTTATTCTCCGATCCTTACATTCACACAATAAATAAATGTATAAAAAAGCTTAGAAAACAAGGCATTCATTTGCAAACGAATGTACATAATATACATACAATAATGTATAGGTTTGAAACATATTTTGATGATTTAATGGCTAATCTAGGATCATTTCCTGAGTAAATGTAAACTCCACTCTCTGCATCATTCAACCCTTCCACCTTATCTCCAACCTGGGAGGATGAGACAAGAGTATTGGAAATTTGAGTTGAGTCTGCGCACCTCAGGGAGACTCTGTGAGCTTGTTCTGGTAGGTGAGGAAGAGGGTGTGGCGCTGGGGGAGGAGCACAGTCTCTGAATAATAGTTTTTGAAACTGAATATATTTATAAACCCCAATACAGTTTTTAGCTGTGATGGTTTGAATATGCTTGGCTCAGGGAATGGCCACAATTAGGAGGTGTGGCCTTGCTGGAGTAGGTATGGCCTTGTTGGAGGAACTGTGTCACTGTGGGGGTGGGCTTTGAGACCCTCATCCTAGCCACATGGGAGACAATCTTCTCCTGTTTGCCTTTGGAACAAGATGCAGAACTCTCAGCTCCTCCAGCGCCATGCCTGTCTGGATGCCATGCTCCCTGCCATGATGATAATGGACTGAATCTCTGAACCTGTAAGCCAGCCCCAGTTAAATGTTTTCCTTTATAAGAGTTGTCTTGGTTATGGTGTTTCTTCACAGCAATGGAAACCCTAACTAAGACAATGACTTATATATTTCAGACCCATGTTAGTGAAAGTTTTGTTTATGTCTGGCATTATGAAACTCTTTCTGGTTTTAAAGGGTTTACCTTTAGTCTTGTCAATCAATGTACTGGCTTCTGAGTTGATCTCCAGGGTAAATTGGCTTCACACAGTTCTGGATTACACTTTTGATCTTGCAATTCCTGCTTTTTTATTTTTTGTTTTGTTTTGTTTTGTTTTTGAGACAAGGTTTCTCTGTAGCCCTGGTTGTCCTAGAACTTCCTCTGTAGACCAGGGTGACCTTAAACTCACAGAGATCCACCTGCTTCTGGGATTCAAGGCATGCACTACCACTGCCCAGCTCATCTTGCAATTCCTATGTTGAAAGCTAATTTCTAAGAGCATTAAGAGCTAAGCATTAAGAGCTGGGGCTATAGCTCAGTGGTAGAACAATTTCCTAGCACACGCAAAGCCTTGGGTTATCCCCAGCATGCTGGGTAGGGGGCACAATGCACTTGGAGATGATTAGGTCATAATGGCTAAATCTCAAGGATGGGATTAGTATCGTTATCAGAAAAGTTTGACTAGACATAATGAAGCATGTTTGTGATCCCATCACCTGGGAGGCTGAGGCAAGAGAATGATGAGTGAAAGTCAACCTAAGCTACATAGTGCTTTGGATGCGAGCTTGGACAACAGAGTGAGACCCTGTAACACAAAAAGGGGAAGAGCAGGATATGGGGTAGGAAGAAAGGTCTGAAGGGGAGAGGGTCCTAGGTACAGAGGGTCCTAGGTACAGAGGGTCCTATGTACAGAGCACATACCTAGAATACACTAAGCCTACAATTTGACCTTTCAGTATCATCAGGGAGAAAATAAAAAGAAACAAAGACAGTTTTAGGAGTCATTACCCCTTCTGCAATGGGAGGACACAGAGAAGATATTGTCTGTGGAGCTGAAAGATCTGCTCATTCCTTGCTTGGGACTTAATAGTGTAAAGAATGAGAGATGTATTTCTATTATCTGTAATATATTCACCCAGTAAGGTATTTTCTCATAGGAGTAAAAATTGGCTAAGATCTTTAAGAGTCAGTATTTCCCCACAAGATCCTAAACTATTGGTTCTGGAGAGGCAGACAATTTATTTAGTGAGAACAGGGTATCAGGGTTCATATTTTGGCTTTAGTGTCAGCTAGGTACATAGCTTTGGTCAAAATCAAATTGTTTCATGCTTTGTGCTTAGTTTCCTTATTTGAAAAATATAATAATTTTACTATTCAACTTGGCCTGTGAAATAAATTGATATCCTTAAAACAGTGCTATGGACATAGCAGCATGTCCAGTTAGGACCAAATGAGCCTCAAGAAACACAGGAATAAGCCAGGGGTATGGTCCATGCCTTTAGTCCCAGCACTTGGGAAACAGAGGCAGGCAGGTCTCTGTGATTTTGAGGCCAGTCTTGTCTATAAAGAGAATTCCAGGACAGCCAGAGCTATAAAATGAGAACCTCTCAAAAAAAAAAAAAATTGCAGGAATAGACAAAGGAAAAAAAATTTAAAATGTTCCTAAAATTTGTACTTGTGCATTTTGAAAACTTATGGGAATATCAAACTAATAAACCCAAAAAGGCAATTATAAATCTCACAGAACTCCCATCTCCCCAAGGATAAAAGCGATTGAATACAGGAGCAGGTTCAAAATTAATTTAGATACCAAATTCTTACAGAATGAACGCATTATAAGTTATTGGAAGATATAGAGGTAGTGTGTGGAATATAATTACTGTTCTGAGGCGAAGTATAGGAAACCAAGAATTTTCTGCTAGCATATTATAATGACCTTGCAAATTTAACTTACAAAACTGCTTGCTAAATTCCTACCACACAATTAGAATCTCTAGAGATGTACTCAGGCTTCTTTTAAAGCTTTCTAATGCTTCTAAAAGTGAACGGGGTTTCAGAAACAGCCATGTAGTAGATTTCTATTCCTTTTAGCTTATTTATTTATAAACGCAGTTGTTTTCGTTTCTGCCGCTTTGTGCTATGTGTCACAGACTTCCCCTGTGGGACCGTTCCTCCCCATTTCGCTAAAGAAAATGCTTGACTATAATAAATGTAATATAACAATAACAGTCGTGGTAAAGTTCTTTGAACCAGCTCTCTTTAGATTAAAAGCCTCCTTAGCAGAAATTCCTGGGCCTTGACGACTATACAAATAGAAGGCCGAGCACAGCAGGAAGAAATGAAGTCACTGAGCAGTAGCTACAGGAAGCAAGCTGGCTCTGAACCCTTGCCATTATGAATACTCTGTCCCCCCCCATCTACCTATCCCAGCCATGCCGATTTACAAAATCTCCTAATACCAACAACTTGTCCTGCAACTCCCAAAACTGCCAACAGGACCCCCTGGCTCTGTGCAGTGGCATCTCCAGGCAGGATCTTTTGCTTTCACACCCCACAGCGTCAGCCAGAGGCTGAAGCTCAGCCAGCACCACTTTGACAACTGGATTTGGGATTGAGCTTTACTTCACCAGCTAGCTGCAGTGAGCCGCCAAGGCCTTGTCACGCATGCGCGCGAGGGAGGAGGGCGTCCCAGCCAAGGAGGCAGGACTGGTTCTTGAAGTAGGTTTCCTATTGGCTGTCTTCGGTAGGCCCCGCCCCCGGGTGGTGGAGGCGGTGCGCGGGCCACGTCAGGTCGGGGAGCAGGCTGCGCCTGTGGCCGAAGTGAGGTAAGCCCTGCGGCGTGGATGGCCGTCCACTGGCAGCTGCCGGGTGGGCAGTCGGCGTATCGGGTCCGGCTACAGCCGGACCCACGGGGGCGAGGGAGACCGAATCCGGAGGACTTGGGCTGCGGTGCAGGCCGGCGGCGGAGCATGTGGCGGCAGGGCCGGGGCGGCGTGGGAGGCGGGCAGGGCATTTGACCTGCTGCCCCTTCTGCTGACCCGTCGAAGCGTCCGGCTCTCGGAGGATCTTGCCTTGAGCTGTTCCCTGGTCTGCGGCTCCAGGGCCGGCTGGCTGTGGAGGGGTTTGGCAGCAGGAGGGGCTGGCACAATCCGTCTAGCTTACCTGCCTCCGGTTGCAGTTGTCCCCCTTCCTTAACCCGGTCGCTGGTCCAGGGCAGCGCAAGAGAGTCTGGTGTCCTCTTGTCTGGCCTGGGGTAACTGTCTTGAGTTCCCCGGGACTCAGATGCAGTTTTTGTCCACTTGAATGCAAAGGCTCATGGGTGAGCAGTACCTGTTTTCTGACTCAGGTCTCTGGCTCTGAAGAGTTTGTTTATATGTGGGGCTTCTGAATGTTCAGCAGCTAGGTGGATGTTTGCAGGCACCTGCGGTTGTGTAGGACTTAATCTGAGTTTGTTTCAGCCATGGTGCCTTGACCCCTTGTTTGTAGTTTTGGATTCAGTGAAATCATCCTCTCCATTATATAGTCATTGACTCATTCATTGCAAACTTTTAAAATGAGTTCCTTGGTGGATATTATCTGCCTTTGCTTGTATTTAATGTGCCAGTGCTAGTGTCTGAGTTGACAGAGTTGACAAGATTTGAGATGGATTTTTTTCCCCCTTTTCCTACTAATAAACCCTAAAACACATTGGCCCCGAGGGATAATCCTAGTAACTGTGCCACTGAAGACCACAGACAGATGGGCTTCTTATCGGAAAAGTGAAGGGTTGTGATTACAAGTATTCTGTAATTTTGGAATGTTCAAGGAGAGATGGGCATACAGCAGATTTACTAAACTGTTAGCAGTTGGGAACCAACTAAATCAAAAACACATGACGTCATTTATGATTGTGTATTTTATGCTTCAGTGACTAGTGTTTCTGTTCACAAACACTTGACTAGCAAGCAACTGCATGGTTACAATTTTGATTGATATCTAGTTTCTGCAAAGAAAGCACCATGACTCATCTAAAATTTGAAGTGTAATAATCATGAATTTTCTAGTTACGTATAAAAATACTTGTTTTAGAAATAAATGACAGCCAAAACAGCAGCATTATTTACTTATCAAGTTAATTATTAACAGTTACCATTTCTTTCTTGTCCATATCTTGCTTAGTTTTTTGTTTCTTTTTTAATTAAAAATAATTAAAAATTGTATCATGTTACTATTTGGTGGGTTTTAATTGCTTGATGGCTCTAACTGATGCCTGATAATCCAAAAGTAAACAAATTGTTACTTCAAGGTAAAAAATATCTGTATAGATGTGATAGATTTTTCATATGGTAATTGATTAATAGTATTTACACATAGTACAGATTACTCTTTTCTAGTATAAAATGATTCCAAAGGTAATTATTTTGATATTCTGAGCCTTGTGATACTTGATATTGTCCATAAACTGTTAATATTAGTATTAACTAGGGGTGTAAATCTATTACAGTCATTATTAGGAGTAAGTGTAGTATTTTGAGCTCTCTCATATGATAAAATACAGCTTAGCTTTAGAAGTATACTTTAAATCTGTGACTTACGAATAGCAATAAATTGGCTGGATTTCCATCCAATTTCCATCATGGGAAATAAGAATTGCTAAGCTAATGGCACAAGTGTTTGTCAGTTTCCTCTATTTAAATTATTTCACATTTTTTTCAAAATGTGGATCCCATTCATTTCAAACACTAGATTAAGACCTTTTAAAGTATGTAAAAAGAGATTTTTTAAATCTGTTTCAAGTCACATTGAAAGTAATACAGTGGCATTTGTTTTTTTTTTATCATTTTGCTAATTTATATTTTCATTCATTCAGTCAGAGTCAGAATATGCATGTATTTGTTTGCTTTATTGTTTATTTGTATAGATGAGGATGACCTTGAACTTCTGATTTTCTTGGCTCAGCCTATACAGTGCTGAAATTAAGGCACATGCCACCCTTTCTGTTTTATATCTTGCTGTGATTGCACTTAAAAATGTAGTATTATTATTACTATTATTATTAATATTATTGTTATCATGTGTATTTGCATGAGCCCAGATGCCTGTGAGAGCTCGAGGCATCAGATCCTTGGACCTTGGAGTTATAGGCAGTTGTGAGCCACCTGATGTGAGTGCTGGGAGCTAAACTTGAATATGTTAGGAGAGCATTATCTACTGCTGAGTTGTCTCTCTAGGCATCTGTGTATTCTGATCATACAGACCCCTTAACTTATGAAGAGGTTATAGCTGGAAAATCTTACTGCAAGTCAATACTATTGTACATCAAAGATGCATTTAAGAAGAATGAGCAAGATGTGTAATTGTGTGTCAGAGACAGGTGGCTTTCTATGAGTTTGAGGCCATCCTCGTCTACAAAGTGAGCTCTAGGCCAGCTAGTGCTACATAATGAGAACCTGTCTGGTTCAGTGGGTAAAGTGCTTGCAATGATAACTGGATTTCTTAGCACCCATGTAAACGGTAAATAAATGGGTGCCTTTAATTGCAACATTCAAGAGCTCAGACAGAAGATCCCTGGGATAAGCTATATATCTATACTAGCTGGAATTGACCAGCTATGGGTTCAGTGAGAAACTCTTCCTCATTAAAGAAAATGAGGGGGATTGAGGAAATCAGTTGGTGTTAACATTGGGTGTCCACACAATGTACATATAGCCATACCCACATATTTGCCTACAAATATACCAACTTATATGTGTGTGTGAGTGTGTGTATAAACACACATACCAAAAAAAAATAAGAGTAAAAAAAAAATCACTTAATAATGTTGGAGAGGTGCTGTGTTGGTAGAATGTGAGTTGCTGTCAGGAGAACCTTCTTTTGATCTGCAGAACCTGTGTTTAAAAGGAATTTGGATATGGTGGCCTGTGGTCATAATCCTAATGAAGGGAAGGTGAAGACAAGTAGATCACTGAGTCTTGGTGGCCTGCCAGCCTGCCTAGCCTACTTGGCCAATTCCAGGTCACTGAAAAACCCTGTCTCAAACAAAGCCTACAGAATATCTGAGGGACGATAGCCGAGGTTCTCTTTGGCCTCTGCCTACACATGTCCACCGGTACACGTGCATTTGTGCCCACACTCATATATGTGCATCTGTGTGCACACATACACATAATCCATAGTTTATTGATCATCATGGTTTAGCAACAGTATACTCTACACAATGGGCTGTTTATCCTTGTGATCTAGTGGCTGACTGGAAGCTGCTACTTGCTGCTGCTTCCCAAAGAGCCCAGCCTCTCATCTTAAAGTTGCTCTGTGAAGAAAAGATTAACATCAAATTTTGAGGCACACTTTCTACTGAATATGTATTGCTCTTGCACTACTGTGGAGCTGAAAAGAAACATCAGTCAGAACATTTTAGTCAAGGACTGTCTTGAGATTGTCCCACCTTTGACTTTAAAGTCTACAGTTCTGGGTGATGTGTTGTGTACATGTAGTCTTGGGTACTCAGGGAGTTGAGGCAAAGAGGAGTGCTTGAGCCCAGGAGTTTGGTGCAAGTCCACAAGCATAGTAAGACCCCCCCCCCCATTCCTTATATAAATAAATTTAAAGAAAGCTATACAATTCCTCATTGTTTATGATGAGAAAGCATTTATTTAGAACAAAGTAAGATGAGGATCCAAACTGCATATTCTGCTATTTTTTTTTTTTTTTTTTTTTTACTTTTTTTGTGATATAGTCTTACTATGTAGACCAGGCTAACCTTAAACTCACAGAAATTCACTTACCTCTGTCTTCTGAATGCTGGAATTATATATTTATATATCTTTTAAATGACTTATCCTTTTGCTTGCCTAGAGACCAATGAACCATTCCATCCAAGCATGTAAACTGGATATTTTAGTTCTTGTTAGTGTCCCACAGTGTATCTTTCAGTCTCTATTAAGTCAGGTGAACAGTTAACTTGCTAATTTGACTGATAAACATTCTTAGTACATTTTATAATGGTGTTATAACTATAGTTTTATATCCTGGTCTATCCTATTGTCTCTCTTAAATCCTTGCACTTGGGAGGCAGGGGCAGGTAGATGTGAGTTCAAGACCAGCGTAGATAGTGAGTCCCAGGAAGATCACTTCCTAATAATGAGAGAGACTCTGTCTCCAAAAACAGAAAAAGAAAAACTGTTCTCTTTGGCCCATTGGCTTTCAAGATTTACTTTAAATTTTACTATTTAAGTCACTGAGCATGTTGGTTACCTAACTAGAGCTTCAGTTTCTAGTATATGCTATGAGTGGAAATAGAGGAAAGGCTTTATATTATTTTGAGTTTTGAAACTTTTAACCAAATGGAACTTTTGTCTTAAACGGGTGTGCTTGCATGTTTGTGTGGAGATGAGTATGCCATTGAGCACACATGGGTGACCTGATATGTGTCCTGGGAGCCACACTCAGGTCCTCTGGAAGAGCAGACGACTTAACCACAGAGCCATCTCTTTAGCCTGGATTAGAGACTTTTAAAATAGATTTTTAAAAACTTGATTTTTTAATTTTTTGTATATGGGTGTTTCATCTGCTTGTATGACTTTGCACAATGCATGTACAGTACCGAAGGAGGCTAGAAGAAAGCACTGGATTCCCTGGAACTGGAGTTAGTTGTAAGCTACCATGTGGGAGCTGGGAATTACACCCAGGTCCTCTGGAAGAGCAGCCAGTGCTCTTGGCCACTGAGTCATCTCTCCATCTCTGGATTAAAGGCTTTTAAACATAAAGTATTTTCAGTGTACAATGGATTATTGAGATATAACCTCATTATAAGGATATTATAATTTAAGCTTTTAGGGTACTGATGGGATGTAGAGCTTAGCTGGTATGGAAGAACGAGAATGGTGTGTTGCGTGCCTCACCCACCGGACACTGATACAGCTGATAACTAATGAGGGGGAGAGGTAGAGAAGAGGTAGGCGTGTGATCTGGTTTCTGAAGTTTCTGTCTGCCCAGTGGTAGTAGTCAGAAACCATGAGGGATACTTGGATGAGGAACAGGTGTACGAGGGTCAGTGGTGTGGAAGCACTTTTCCTGAATCTTGAAGTTCAGCAGGTTTATTTTTATTTGATTTGGGCCACCAAAGATGGAATGCTTGCTTAGTTTATATCAGGTTGTGAAAATAGGGGAACTTCTTATGAAGAATTAAGGATGCAAGAACATTTACTGATTGGTATTGGAGTCCAAACTGTTGTGAAGGAGGGGAGGGTGTTTATTGGGAGGAAGACATCTTTAAAGTGTTTGGAGGACTTGCTCAGCCTGGAAAGTGCTTGCTGCACAAGTCTGAAGACATCAGTTCTGGCCTCCAGCACCCATATCAAAGCTGCTGTGAGCTGTGCCGAGTTGATGAGTTTTGGAGTGAGATCCTGCTTAAAAAAATAAGGCAAATAATGAGCAAGGATGATGTCCGGCATGGACCTCTGACCTTCACACATGTGTACATGCATGCATATACACCTGCATACACATTTGCAAATAGTCACATGAACAGGTACATATCTCCCACACATATGCACATGTACAAACACACATGCATGTGTGTGGATACACACACACACACACACACACACACACACACACACACACGATTTATCTTTTAGGTGGTAGAGATTCCCTGAACTCTGTTGCTGGCTTTGGCTTTGAAGTTCTAATGATTGCCGGTTTTGAGGAAGCTTCCTCTGGACAAACTTTAGCTCATCAAATCATTATTGCTTCTGTTATAGTAGGAACTTGTACAACACAGTATTTAAGTTAAAAAAAAGAAAAGACATTTTAGGGCAAAAACTATATTCATTTGTCCAATTATTTGCCTTCTGGTTTTCCTTAAGACATGTTATTACATTGTATTTATTTACTAATTTATTCATTTTATGTAAATGAATGAGGGTACATATATGGAGATTGGAGAACAATTAATTTGCTAGAGTTGGCTTTCTGCTATCATGGATTTTGGGGTTTGAACTCAGGTTATCAGGCTTGGTAGCAAATGTTTTAATGCTGAGGCACTCATTGGCCTTATTTATTTATTTATTTATTTATTTAGAGTTGGGATTTTGATATGTAACTCAGATTTATGGCGATACTTTGGCTTCAGCCTCTTGAATGCTCTCATTTTCAATTGTTATTTATTATTGTATGTTAGGTGTGTGTTTGTATGTGTATGTGTGCATGTGTGTGTGTGTATTAATGTGTTAATTTTCTATTGCTGTGATAAAATACTGTGCCCAACTTAAGGAAGGAAAAGTTTAATTTTGGCTTATGGTTCCAGAGGGATAAAAGGCCATCACTGCAATAGTGGGTAAGTGTGGAAGCAGGCAGGCGTGGCCACTGGAGCAGCAGTTAAGAGTTCACTTCTTAAACTGCCATACATGCAGTCTTGAAGTTAATTGTAGAATATCACAGGGCAGGAGAAATGGCTAAATGGCTAAGAACACTTACTGCTCTTGCAGAGGACTCCATTTTTAGTTTCCAGCATCTACACTGGATGGCTCACAACTACATAGAACTCCAGTTCCAGTGGACCTGGTCTCCACAGGCACCTACACTCCTGTGGTGTGTGTGCGTGTGCACACAGAGTTTATCCCAACAGTCTCCAAATTTAGTGCACAGAGATGGAGAATTAGTTTGCTTTTGAAATGGCTCAAGTAGCAGTCACTTTGTAAAGGCATATTGCTAGGATGAATGACACCTAAGACCATGGCCCACTCTCTTCCCCTTTCCCTTTCATTCCGTCTTTTTTTCCTAGGAGTTCTCCAATGTTAGGCAAGCATTCTACAACTGAGTTATACTCTCAGCCAACTATAACTTTTACCTTTCTTGTGTTTTGAGACAAATTCTTGTTACATACCCTAGGCTGGGCTTGAACTCATGGCCATCTTCCTGCTTTAGCTTCCCAAGTGCTGCGATTATAGGTGGTGCCTCATTATTTTACTAGTTAATGTCTTTTGTCCTTTCTGCCTGTAATTTTTTTAAAGTGAGAGTTGGATTTCTTCTTTTTTTCCCCTGAAATCCTCTGTTTTCTTTTTTTTTCTTGCCACCCCTCAAAAAGGACAGAGTCTGTCTTTGTAGCTACCTAAAATGCTATGCTATGATCTGACCCATTTTTGGCCACTTTACTGTAATTCTTCCTCAGTCAATTATTTTCAAATGAGCTTGTTCCTCATTCATATAAGCATATTCTCACCATGTTTTTTTGTCTGCTTTTTTTTTTTCCCTAGCCTGGCGTTCTCTTCAGGACTCAAGTCCTTCAGGACTTGAAGTCTCTTCAAGTCACAGGACTGTGACCTGTTTCATTACCTCCTTTAAGCCTTGGAAGAAGTGTCAGTTCTGTCAGTGAGACTTTTCTTGTCCATCCTCTATAAAGCTGGAACTTTTCCTAGTGTCATCTCTTCGCTTGTCCTTGGGTGCATTAAGCATAGCAGTCCTTTCACAGGTTCTTGTGACTTACTGTTTTCCTGATTCTTGACTCCTCTTCTATGACTGTAATCTAGCAGGGCAGGAGCTTCTGTCTCATAGCGCCTCCTACAGTGCCTGGCACAAGGTGAACATCTAGGAATTTTTGTATCAGATATATGTAGATGTTGGTTTTGAAACTTGGAAGGCCCAGGTTTCTCTTCCATGTTTTATGGAAAAGCCCTTGAACTAACTGTGAACTGTCGTGTGAGTTCATTTTTGGCTTCCTGTAGCAAATACCTTTGTAATCCACTTTTTAATTTGAATTTTTATTATTTTTCTTAAGATCTGCTAGGCAGGATTCTATACCAAGGCTCTTTATCTTTTGTAGAAAAATATCATGCTCTTTCAGTGCATTGGATACCTGCTCTTGGCACAGAGCAGAAACTTCATGTTTTACATCAGTCATGTTCATGGCAAAGCTGAAGGCTAGAGCTGTGGCACGGTAGGAGAACACTTTGATTCTGCAGCAGTACAGAAAGCAAACCAGGTCAAAACAAAAAAGCAAAGCTGATGGTAGGCTGCGACTCAGTTCATAGAGCCCTTGCCTGGCGCACGTGAAGCCTAGGTTATAGCCCCAGAGTGACATGATGGGGATGGAGCGTCCCAGAGCTCAGGAGATAGAGGTACAAGGATCAGAAGTTCCTGGTCATCCTAGGCTATTTGAGAGACCCAGGCTAGCCTGAGCTACTCAAGACTCTATATCAGACAACCAACCTATCAGCCAGCCAATACAACAACAACAACAACAACAACAGCAACAACGCATAAGCAAAACCCAAGTGGTTGAAAGGGCTAGAGTGTAATGCAGAAAAATTTCAAATCTTTTTTAAACTTGTGAATCTGTTTCTCACAAGGTACGGATTGAAAATATCAGATGAGAGATGTTTTGCTATTCAAAATAAAAGTGTTTTAAATTTTAATGTATGACATAATCATCTTTTAAAATCAATTTGAACCATGAGATTATGATAATAAACATAATATTTAAAGTGATTCATTCTGAATAAAATTTATAATTTCTTAAGTGCCTCATTTTGCTTTTGTTAGATGCCATTAATGAAATCTTCATTCATACAGAAGGATGATACATGATTATAATTTTTTTAAACAATGAATATTGAAATCTTATCATTTTTAGTTGCTTATTTTACACATTTTAATCTTTTAAAGTCCACTTGTATTTATTTGCGTCTGTATGTATGTGTGCATGTGTGTGGGGGTAGGGTGCACATGCCTATCACAATATGAATGTAGACATCAGAGGACAACTTTTTTTTTTTTAATTTTTTGATACTTTATTTACATTTCCAATGTTTCCCCTTTTCCGGGTCTCCTCTTTGGAGACCACCTATCCCCTCCCTCTCCCCCACCTCTATGAGGGTATTCTCGCACCCACCCACCCGCCCACCCATTCCCATATTCCCACCTTGACATTCCCCTTTACTGAGGCCTCTAACACCCTCAGGCCCAAGGGCCTCTCCTCCCCCTAATGGGCAACAAGGCCCTCCTCTGCCACATATGTGGTCTGAGCCATGGGTCCCTCCATGTGTATTTTTTAGTTGGTGGTCCCGCCTCCAGGAGGACCTGGGGAGGGGGTCAGGCCAGTTGACACTGTTGCTCCCTCCATGGGGCTGCAAACTCCCTCAGC